>CP139509.1:218283011-218908327 GCA_021014915.2 Artemisia tridentata subsp. tridentata
AAAGAGAATAAAGAGTAATGAGTTATATAGTGTTTGAACTTGGGGTTTGAAAGTGATTATTTAGTTATCTCTAATCCAAAAATATTTTCCTTGGATCTGAAATGTTGTAAAGGTACATATTTGTTTGACATTTATTTTTTTATTAAAAATTGATAGTATTTCACTATTATGAGGTTGAAGGAAGGAAAATAATAGTTTATGTCAGTAGTGAAGTACCACAAGCAGAATATACCATATACTTGCCCCTCTTCTACTGGATCAAAGAAAATTGCTGTGTGAAACTTGCCATCACCAGCATGAGCAATCAACGCGCCGTTAACATGAATTAGTCAAAAAAAGTTAAAACAGTAACCTAATGAATCGTTAAAACATCAACCTAATGAATTTTTCACCACAAGTTTCTATCTTGACTTTTCACCACAAAAAAATGATAATCAGAAATATAGTAAACCCAGATAGAAAAGCAGAACAACTTTGATATCTCAATCGGTTTGAAAAGCAAATATACTTAATCAATGAAATGTCACACACTTCAATTTTGCATCACTTCACAACTAAACATAGTGACAGACTATTAAGTAGTTATTGTTCAAAATACCCTATCATAAGGTAGTAGTCAAAGAAATCCGCAACTATATACCAAATGAAACAGGCATAGACAAATGTAAAAGTGAGCTATATTCAAGAGTGCCATAGATAATGATTGAATGCATTATTTTGACACAATGATCTTTCAAAAAGTAGATTACTAAATAAGAGGTTTGGTACTTTGGTACTATCTGGTGAAAAAATTGAAGATTTAGAGTTGTTATAGAAGGGATTGACGAGAAAACAGTTTCTATATTTCAAATGAGAATTAAATTAAATATGATAAAAAATACACTTTATTGAGTTTACTATTCTAAAAGTCAGTCAATTTGATATGCAACTTTTTAGCAAGTACCTGGTCTTGAAAAACAAGATATCACAACTTTTTAGCAAGTATCCATTGTTGCCGCAACATCAGATGTAAAAGGGATTAGTTTCCAAGAAACAACCTGCAATATCAAATGAAAATAAAGTAATGGAACTAACACGGCCAGTACATCTTTCAAGAAACAACGTAATAAGAGCCTTTTACATCATAAAAAATGCTAACTTGTGTATCAAATACAATTGCTACATTCATAGAAAGAAATAAAATTTATGCTATTATTACTACAAATTACTAAATAGCAATCTACATTTTTTATCCTTAAAAAAATACAACGTAACAATCACAATTGAAGGATAAAAAGTGTCATTACTGGCAAAACAAACTCATGCCTTGTTTGACCATTTGAATATTGTTTCCACCCCCGTATCCCATACCAAAACTTTACCCACTGGTTGATTCAGGAACTTCATTACCAGCACTTCACATTTAGTCATTTACGCTCACCTTTTTATTTTTTATAATGAATAATATAAATAGATTAGCAGTACAATAATATAAAAGAATAAATCTAATATACATTGTTGATAAGCAGCAATGCAAACATCATAATGAAATACAAAAGCAATAACAACTAAACTAATGTCCCAATAAAATTAACCCATCATCAGTGTTGCAGCAACTTTGAACATGAATTGTAGTCTTTCTTTATATTTATCATTAGCATAATTTGTTAATATAAACCAACTATTATAGTTAAGAGTCACATAGCCCTTAATCACCCTATCTACTTCCAATATATTTGCATGTAACACTTATATAAGTGTTTTCAAGATCAGCTTACCCTCCCAAGCCACAACAGAAATAAAAAGTATGAACATGGTGTATGTTAATATCGCAAATTTGCCGCATATAAAATTTATAGTCACACAATAAAAAGGAAAAAAAAAAGGGTGCAATGAGAAGATACATAGATATACATACCCCGATACTCATCATCTTATCAGCAAACTTAGATTCGAACCGGAAAATGTCAGTTTCAGAAACATATGCAGCGCTCAAGTATCCTTGCAATAGCTCAAGTATCCACCACCTTAATACCTCATATCAGGGCTTCCACAAATCATTCCATATCCCCCACCACCTACATTTATATGCAATTCCCCCTAATTAAAAACCACAATAATCCATTTCATTTTCATTGATAATGATTCGGGTTCTTTAAAGGGTATTTAAAGCATTTGGCATTTCACAAGAGATGACTTACCTAGTCAACATCTGCTCCCCTCGTAGCTTCTCTATTTCACGAGCCATTTAAATAAGATTTTTCTCCATTGCTTCCTTCTGAATCATATGTTCCTTGTTTGTTTTTTTCAGCATTTCATAATCTCTCTTGTAAGTAAATATTATTCCATGGTGAATCTTGAAACATAATTTAGCTCAAATTTAGAACCAAAATTCATACCTTATATCGAAAAGTTCTTTACGTATCCAATCTATATCCGTCTTGATAGCGACCACTTTATTCCATGAGTAATCCTACCAATTACAAAAGAACATGTAAATACAAAATATTATAGCTCATTTTGCTGCGTAACTGATCTTACAGAGTAAGTTAAAATACCTTGGGGCCACTTTTCTGCAAAGAGGGACTGAGTCACCCATTATTCTGTAATCTCAGAAAAATTAATATAAACAACTGAAACAGAACATGAGAACAAATTTATTTCTACTGAGTGCACACCTAGCGGTCCATTAGCCAACAGGTTTCCCGGCTACATAAAACTCAGCAAGTTCATGAATGCCCTTGTCTATGCATACCGTGCTATTGACATCAAAGCATACAACACCAGCCTTTTGCCTTTAGTCAATAACCTCTGGATGTGAACAATACGTCAGTTAGAAAGCTGATTATAATCTTGCAATTTTAAGGATATTGTTATGTGGTCTATAATACCTTTCGGAGGTAATGAATTGTCGAAACGGCCTAATAAGAAAGCTGTTGGCTGCAAGCAACGATGTGAATCTAAGCTACCAAGTTAAGCGGCAAGTAAACATCTGCACGCTAACCTTCATCACTGGAAGAAAAAGAAGAGTGCCCTTTAAAAAAAAGTACATACCCTTATAATTGTCTCTTATTCTTCAAACATAAGTGTTCTAAACTATTAATTAAACTTATTTGCTGCCATACAGACACAAGTAACCCTTATGTGCCCATACTAACCGTATTTGTATATTACATTCCATGTTTGTTCGAAAACTGTAAAATGCCATCATCAACCACACCAACATTTTAGTACTATGTATTGTGAACCCTGCTTCTAGACGCATTTGTAGCAATTATGTTTTGAGGAGGTGGTTTACCCTCCCTAAAGTAAACAATCTAGTAAGCAATCCCAAACTATGCATGTAAGTAGTTTCTATAGTTAATACAAAACAGCCTCTATAATTAGTTTCAATAAGCAATCTCATAAAGCCCATAAAAGTGATTATTCTAATAAGCAATCCCATACAACCACTATAAGCATTTTTGATAAGCTATAGTTAATATACATATTAAGTAATCCTAAACAGCCCCCTGGGATCATTTTAAATAAGCAATCCCAAACAACCCCTAAAAGTGGGCTATTATCAATTAGTGATCCCAAACAGCCCTATAAGCAGTTTCATAAGAAATCCCAAACAACCCCGAAAAGTATTTAATCTTATAAGCAATACCAAACAGGTCTTTCTTTATCTAGATTGAAGCTGAATACTGTTTGGTAAGTTCAGCTTGCAACTAAAAACTCATTTGAACATATAGTTGTAAAGCTGAATATATAGCTCAATCACAAACTGTCCTAAACATATTTACTCAAAAATTGTAAAGAAGAGAATGGGATATTTGTATGTTTGGAGAATGATACAATATATGGATGAAGAGATTTCTCTCATGGACGTATCATATATATGATACAACTTATTCACAAACTATATATGATAAACTTATTCACAAGGTATTATTCTTCATTCCACTATAGCAGTTATTATGTATAGATTTTTCCAGTATTATGTAATACCTTTTGTTGATATCGTAAAGCTCAATTCATCCACTATAGCAAAAGAACTTTGTGCAAATCATTCCCAAACTGAAACTTCAGCTAGCACCCACTGAACCAATCTACTCTATGAACCCATCCACTAAACCAACCCACCTCATCATCAGTCATCCCTGGGTTTCAAGCTTCTCTCATTGCAATCTCTGCCTGCAAGATTTTCCAAAATTATATCATTTAATGAGACTAAAGATGGCGAAATGTGAACAGGTCATACGGGGTGGTAACGGGTCAAATCAGGTTAATTTTGTTTATAAATGCTCATTAAACTAAGTTGCTAACAATAATTGGTAAAAGGGCATCCTGTCATAGTACATGTGTATTAACGATTGTCTCAATCTTTATATATTGGATTCTATTCGTACCGTTTATTGTGGAGGACATTCGCGAGGAACTGAACTGGATCTCCTCTGGCTGTGGCCGACGTCGTCTTGCATTATGAGCAGAAAGGCGTCGACGACAGCTACGCTTTCTGTCATCAAATTCTGACAAATCATGAAACCTGGAATTGACCTAGCGTAATGTTAACTTGTTAGACGTTAGAAAAAGGTGATGCATTTTTTTTAATAAAGGTAACTTTCCTGTTACATTGTTGACAAAATCGATGTTCCATCACAGCTTCAATGACTTTAGGGCTTTTGGAATGATTTGTACAAATTCTATGACGGCGGTGATAGTCGCAAGGTCAAGGTTGCATCCTTCTACTTGACAGCGTGGGGACTATGAACTTTGGTAAGACGCTCTAGATCTTTTTATCATGGGAGATACTATATGAAACAAAAGCACGGATGTTCTAGCTGTCTTGTTATTAGGATTGCATTTTAAAGTAGCTTACTAAAATTGACCTGTATAAAAAACAGAATTGAAGTTTACTACAATAGTTGATTTGTTAGTGAGAATAGCTTTAGTATAAAAAAATATTTCCTAAACATAACTTACACATAATAAAATCTTCAATATAATGGAATTTCACTTCAACCTTGAGAGAAATGCACAAGATCTTCTATATCCTTCTACAACCATTTCGTGACATGAATTCTCTTTTAAATATATGTCCTTCGCATTTTCGCTTTAAGCCTGGAAATAAAAAGATACAATCAACATTCCTGTTATTTATTTATTGATGTTACTAAAGATGTAAGAACATGTTTAGGATCATAAACGCACTCTAAACCTAAGATTTGCTCATAAGTAGGTATGTTAACTTCAAGATCCTCATGTCCATCATGCAACGAAATGCAAAGGAACTCAGGCCACACCTACATGGAATACAAACGGTGAACACACACAGTGTTACAATATATATGTAAATGAGACACTATACTCTTTATAAATCATATAAAGAAAATAAAAGAAATTGGCCAAAGATATCTGAGATTTTGCTTCACCTTTGTCTGTCAACTATTTCCTGTGACCATCGGGACACGTGCTACCAGGAGCCACCACTTTTCCTGGTGGCGTCGAAGTGCTTTACGAAAATAGCCTAATATGTCGGCCTCTGGTGCTACTATCCCTTAAACAAAACCACCTGTCACATCCAAACTTTCATAGCAGATCAAAGTTCATCCACACTACAATATATAAATTCAATAAGTACACACCATATATAAATTCAATAAGTAACCAAAACCAAATATTGTTGATGCATTTTATCAAACAGATTAGGTGCATATCACCCATTATAAAATTCAATCTATAATATAAAAAATAATCCAATAACAAATCACCCAATTTAAAAATATCACGATTCCATATCATACTTTCAAAAAAAAAAAAAAAACGATGATACCTTTTCATCCATTATCTTCGGAATAATTGAATATTAGGGATTTTGTGTTAGGGTTTATGTTTGGGGATCTCATGTGTATTTTCTGGTGTTATGTTTTGGGGATATCGAATGAATAACCACTCAAATATAAATGAATCGTTTAATGTTGGGATTGAAATTGTATAAAGGATATCAAATAGAAAGATGGAAACATATATGAAAATGGATAGAGATTGAAGCTCCATGGATCTAATATAATCGGTTAACGTTTGTGGGAGATGGTTTGAGAGGATTTGAGAGGAGGAGATTGTATGTGTGTGTGTGTGTGTTTTTTTGATCTGGTGAAAAGTTGCAAATGAGAGGGTAGAAGGAGTTCCGCCCAAAAATTGGGAAACAAATGGATGGATGAGGTAATTCAGAATATACACGTGTCAATTGATTAGAATTTTGAAGGGAGAAAATGTTGGGCAACACTCCTTTATATAGGATGGAGATTTAATAAACAAGTACACTTTCATTGAATGCTTCTATTCTTGGAAAAAGATAAACCCCTTACTTTAAGGAACATATTGTTCCCACTTTTATACCAATTGTTTAACTTCATTGTAGTTGCGTTAAGGAAGTTCCCGCCCATATTTCATTTCGTTTCAGAGAGAGAGAGAGTGAGAGTATTCTGAGTCAGTGAGACTTTGTCGGACCACACTGACTCATATATTATTTATAGCTTAGGTACTTTACTCACTCATACCACACCAATGAGGTAAAGTGTATCTTCAGATGCTCTTCGACGTCCCAAAAGCTTGTTCTTGCTGATCGATCTTTATACAACACCCCTTAAAGGGAGTAAGTTTGCTCACTGATTCTCATCAGTGAGTAACTTACTCACCCATTCTCATCTAGGAGTAACATATTCACTTATTCTCATTAGGGAGTAACTTACTCACGTACTGATTCCAATAAGTAACTTAGTTTGTTATTTGTTCAAATATCGTGAGAAACAATTGTGTTAAATCTTTGACTCAATAATATCTCCCTATTTGAATATACAAATAGCATGAGTTTACATCTTTGACTCAATAATCTGTCCCTGTTTGAATATACAAATAGCCTGAGTTATCATCTTCTTTGGTTCATGATTCATTGATTCTAGTTCGGTGACTAGAGTGTCTTAATATTCGTTTGATGAATCTCTGAGTATATTCCCTCATGGACTAATTCTACACTTAGGTTATTTTATGTTGAAATCATAGTCAAAGATAATTGGGTACTGAATTAACCCATGAATCTCCCCCTATTTGGTTACACAAATAGCCTAAGTGTTTTCAAGATATAACTGAGCATAACAACTTCTTCTTACTTTATAAATTACTACAAATAATTAAATAAAAGCTATAAACATTGATTATTCGTTGTGTTTTCTTAAGAGATGCAAGTCTTTGAAGGAGAAGCATATGTAGTTGTTGATGGAGATGTAATGATTCAGAAGTATTTTAGTGAAGGCTCCCTAATGAACACTCCTTGATGACATCCCCCATCCCCCTATTGCATACTCCCTCATATACATTGTACATCAGATAACATCAATAAGTACTACATTTATATATAATTTATCCCATGTAGATTTCTCATTTATTATATTCTTATATAAGAATTGATACTTAATTGCTTAAGTTTATAATTTTTAGTATTGATGAAGCAATATTGGAAAAGATACGGAAAAGAACAGAACTTGGAGCTTAAATGAAGAATATGTATTATCCTGGCAAGAGCAAACGGCATATATATTTCTGGAGATACGCCGCATCAAAACACTTAGAAGAATTCATCAAGTATCGAAGATAAGAAGAATACGGAATATTAAACTCTGGCAATATGTCGTATCTGAAGCCCTTGTAGTCAAAGCCCAAGTCAACTAAAGAAGTAATACGGCGTATGAAAATCTAACCATACGCCGTATTGTACATCTTATCCCTAGTCCGAGTGTATCAAGATTTGAAAGGTATATGGTGTATCAGACTTCAATGATACGTCGTATTTAAAGATGACAAATGAATATGTTGCAATATTCTTTTTTATTCTCCACTCAAAAGATCTGGGATACGACGTATTGGACCTCAATACGCTGTATTGGACGTGAAACGGGTAACTATAAATTGAAGCCCTAGCTTCGTATTTTCACACCATTCCACCACCACCAGACGTGTAGAGAAGCATTGTAACACCAAGAAGTTAGTGCCAAAGTGAAGAAAGCAAGAGAGGAAGGCCCCGTATTAGCACATGAAGTATATTCAATCGGTTTGCTTATCAATTTCATTATGTGATTTGTTTGCAAATCATTTGTATTTACTTTTGTGTTTGCTACTAAGATTATGGGCTAACTATCACACCCTACCTGATGCGGAAACACGAGGTGCGACAGTTCGAGAACATCGCATAAAATAGAGAACAATGCCATACTTAATTTGAGAAATAAAGTTTAAAATATTACATAAACGTGTGTATCCAAAACCGGATAATAAAACATAATTATTAATTTGTTGAAACATTTGTCTTTAAAATGATAATAAGGGATGGCTTCAATGCAAGTGCCTTCAAAAAATACTACTGACGATCACCTGAAAATGATACTCGAAAATGTCAACATAACGTTGGTGAGTTCATAGGTTTAAAGTAAACAGAAACCAATTACCGTGCAAGTTATATAGGTAGGACGACAAAGATGTGAACAATATATATATGCAACACATAATGTAATCACACAATTTCAACACCTGTAACTCACTCCACGAACCACACATTAAGGATCCACCCATATTGGGTGCCTCTTACTAAAGTTATATTGGGTGCCCCTTCTCAAAGTTACACTGGGCGCCCCTTCTCAATTTCATACCATTTCAATGGTCAAGATTCTCACAATATGAATACGCACAACACAAATAACATTGCAAAATAAACGCATATTATATCCAAATAGTAAGAAAAGCAGTGTAGCACAGCATAAAAGTATTTAAAGAAAAACTTTGAGTATCATTTTCCCCCAAGAAATATATAAGTAAAAATGGGGCCACGAAAACTCACCTTTAAATTGATGACATAAAGTACAAAAGTCCAAGCAAATAATCTTAAGAAATCAATGCACACTCGATAATAGTGATGAAGGGGGCGACGCTATGGTGGTGATGACGTGGGTGGCTGGAAGTGATGCTAATTTTACCTAGATCACGTTTTATAATTTATAATTCTCGCTTACCTATGATCTACGTAGCACTATTGCGCAGTGTACCTGGTAGTGGTAGTCTAGTTTGGTAAAATCGAGGTCATCCTAAGAGATATGAGGTGGATTTTAATCTATGTCCTATGTTGTCACTAAAAAGTGGATTTTGAAATGATTTGTAATAAGCAAATGAAAACAACGAAAATTAAATTAAACTTGAATCAGTGGGAGAAAAATGTGCTAGCCTAGTTACTAATCTTATTATGTCATGACTTAATTTTCCTAACAATGACTATCATCTCTTTAGGTGGTGGTTAATTGTTACTAGGATCAGTTGGTCAAATCGCCTAGCCTATAATTCTAAACCCGTACCTCCTTTGGTCAATTCAGCCGTTCAGTCCGGTTTTAGTCATTAAGTTCCAGCTATCAATCTAGATCTAATCTGTACCAAGGTGTGTGTGGTCCTTTGGTCAATTCTCACACATACAAACATGATCCCACAGTTCTTATCTATGTCTAGTAAGATAGGTAGTCCTTTGGTCAATTCTTACACGAGGTGATGTGTAGTCCTTTGGTTAATTCTTACACGCCTCACAACCTACCGACTAGGGTCCTTTCGTCAATTCAAGCTAGCCTAAATAGGTATTACCTAGAATACTCATATCTAAAACGCGGATATCATAGAAAGGCTATATTGATAAACACATAAGGCGTATAATAAACAGGAAAACAAACACCATGGCAATAATAATTTTATAACTAGGCTAACACATGAAGTGTTTAACCTCTCATGCTATAAAATGCAGTAAAAACAATGTTGAATGTCATAATGAAAGAAAACATTGAATTCAATACAAGTATACAATTCAATGCTAAAACTAATGATTAAGTATGATTTCTCCCTTGGAAAGTGGTTGAAAATAGCAGAGATTCGTCCTTGGTGAAGCCCTTAATCGTCCTCCCAAAGTTGTGGTAAAAAGTGTCTCCCAAGTGCAGATTTATGGCTTGTATTTATAATTTTGACATAACCATGGCGTAACCTTTAGTAAAGGGTTACGCCGCAAACTTCGTAACACTGACGATCGTATCTCTATAATAATTTCTTTGGCGTAACCCCAAGAAGAGGTTACGACCATAGAATGCTCGTTAACATTTTATGCTGTTTCTACACCATAACCCTATGGATGATGTTATGGCGTAACCTTCATAATCTCTGAAATTTTCTAAGTCATTGGAAATTTATGGTGTAACCATGTCGATGGAGTTATGCCATAACCTTTAGGATCATTGACTTTAGTCTTCCAGTTAAAAAATATGTTACGACATAGGTTGTACACTCCTTTTACGCCGTAACTCTCGTATGGTTAGCAAGCTCTTGTGTAGCTTGGTTAACTTCCTTTCCAAATCCTTGTTTCGGCGTCCCGATGCTCATTTATACCCTGAAATGAAATAAGAAGTAATAAGAGTATATATTCATGTAATTTAATACAAATGGTGAGCATTTTAGGGGGAAATTGACACTAAAATGTCAAGACCATTTGATGTTATCGAATATCCCCATACTTAAACTCTACTTGCCCTCAAGTAGACCTTATTAAAATAATTCTTAAAAAGATAACTCTCAAGTTAGCTTGGAAGATATGAATCGAAAAATTTCCTATGCTTGGTACAACAAGGCCGAACACCTCACAAAATGGGAAACAAAACACTCATACACTCATCTAAGTGTTCATTTTCAGGGTGATCACTCATTGCACAGTCATAGCATGTATTCTATTATAGGCTTGGCAGTTACACAAATCTCCACCACTAGAGTTAAGGTCAAGACAATCCTTAAAGGTAATATTTGGTGAACATATTAATAAGGCCAGGGTGAATTTTCATTACTAACGTGCCATGGAAAAGGCGACAAAGACCATTGATATATCACCAAATCCATGGCCAAGACACAAATGACTGCTCACTCCCTCTCTTAAACGGTGTAAAATAAAAATAAACAAACAAGCAAATAGTCTTAGCCTACAACCAAGTCGTCACCGCCCACCGTCCATCCAAAATCCAAGCTTCAAGACACGGAAACCGGATCATCATGTAACAAGCTAGTGTGTCATAAGTAGATGCTGTAACACCCGGTAATTTTCCAAACCTATTTTTACTAGCTAAAATATTTACTTTTGCATCCCCTTAGCATTTAAAATTTTTCCGAACCTATTTGAGCTTGAGAAACAGAGGATATCTTGTTAAACGTGAATGTTATTCACCAACCTAGCCGACACAACCTAGAATACTTGAAACTATTTGATTTATTGATTTAAATTAAATCCGAGAAAACTATGCGTGCAGTGTGAATACTAATTTTTATCAGAAAAATCATTCCGAACGCAATGGCGAAAACCTCATGACTTAAAACGGATTTTTGCTATGTCGAACGGGTCCCATGATGTTATTTTTAAAAGAATTGCAAAAGTTACAAAAACCACCCCGCGCCCTAAATTGCACCGCCGCCCCCTACGCTTTGGAATTTCCAAGTTTAGTCCCTCCTAGAGTATATAAGCCCATTTTAGGGTTTCTCTCCCCTCATTTGATACTCACCTCACCGAAAAATATATCTCCGGCGCCGCACCAAAATTCTGGCTAACTTTTGGCCACCCTTCTCCGCTCACTGCCGCGTAGATCAAGCCACTCACATCATTTCTGGAGCTCGTGAAGGCTTAAGGAGCTCGTTTGGTTCGTGTTTGGAGCTCGCCGTCACTACACCGCCGTCACCAATTGTTGGGAATACGTGTAATTATTATCAAGTGTCGGTCATTAAGTTTTGTAATAGGTTGCTTAACTAAATAGGCTTATATGTTTGTTCGTATTACTAGGCTTATAAAGTAAGCCCATGGGGCTATGTAAAAGCCCATTGATATGATAGGAAGGAAGTAGGGATGTTGCCCTAACTTCCTTTCCTATAAATACCCATGTAATACACTCTTATTTCTTGTTGGTTATTTCACTAAGATACTAAACCTATGTCCTTTTGTTTTTGTGAATATAATCGACCACTTCTATTTCTCTCTATCTTATTTTTACCTTATCTATAGTTGAGTTAATCTAATATGGTGAGCTAACAAGTGGTATCAATCGCTAGAAGAAGGTTTGAAGTGTTTTGGGTTGTTTTTCGTGCATAATAAGTTATTTTCTTCTCGTTATTTTTTAAACTTTTTGATCTTTTCTTGTTTTTTTCTAGGTTTTTAGCACTTTTTTTTATTAAAAACTAGTGTTATAAACTTTTAAGAACAAGAAAGTTTCAAACTTTTAGGCTAAATCTTAAGTTTTTTATTCCTGCTTTTTGTGTTTTACAAAGTTTCGAACATGCAATCCTCTTCTTAAAAATGTTAAAGTTTGCAACTTTCATGTAGTTGTTGTGTTTTTAAGGTTATTCGTACAAGAAAATTGCAACAAAAAATAGTTTTTATTTTAATTTAAGCTTTTTCCAAAATCTGACAAAATTTCAAACAAGGTCCAAAAACCATGAACTTTCGAACAAGGTTCAAAACCCTATAGTTTCCTGGATTACTCAGTGTTTGTCTCTCTTGTACAAGTTAGAAAACAGTTCGGCACTTGGGAAACTTTCTAATTTGTATAAATTAGAAAGTCTTATAGGAATTTTTTTTAAAAATTTTCGAGCAAGGTTTGAAAATTTCGAGCAAGCTAGAAACTTTCGAACAAAGGTATTTTCGAACAAGGGACAAAAAGTTTCGAACAAGGAAATAGAAGAAACTTTCCAACAAGCTAAGAACATTTCGAACAAAGGACAGAACAGTAACTTTCGAACAAGCAATTTCAGAAACTTTCGAACAAGGAATTCAACAAAATTTTTGAACAAGCAATTCAAGAAACATTCGAACAAGGAAATCCAAAATCTTTCGAACAAGGACTTAATTTATCAACAACTCATCACACTTCTCAACCATCTACAAGATCCATACAATACACAAGTGTAACAATGTCTCAACCACCGTATCCTTATTTCAATCAATTACCTTTTACCCTTATCAACAAGGACATCCATTCCCTCCACCACAAAATACACACTTCTTCCAACAACAACAATACCATCAACAACCATAATTCCCAACACAAAAATTCCGGATGCATCCATTGTCTCTTGCACCAAAACAACCACATTGGTTTGATCAAATGTGTGAAGCTATCAGCAGTAAAAAATCCATCCATGAAGCAGGTTCACTAGAACGACCTCCAATGCTCACACCTTGTAATTATCTTCAATTGGCAGGCCGATTCTTAAGGTTTATGGAACTCCAAAAACCTCATGGCAAGTACCTGAAACAAGTTATCCTTGAAGGACCCTTTCAAATGCCAACTATAACGGTTGCCGGTGATGCAACTGCTGTTCCGCCAATACCTGACACTGACTGTGACAACTCTACCAGAGAATCAACTTACACCAAAACAAATCCTACACCGTTAGGTCAATGAACTTGCAATGGAGTATATCCTTCTGGGAATACCTAATCCAATTTACCGTAGCATTGATGCTCAGAAGACTGCTAAGCATATGTGGGAACATGTACATCTTTTGATGGAAGGCACGGAACTCAATCAAGAAGACATGAAATCCAAGCTTTATCTCGAATATGAAACATTCATGATTGAACCAGGGGAGTCATTAGAGTCATACTATCACCACTTCACAAACCTCATCATCGACTTGGACCAACACAATATCATCTTGCCTAAAATTGCTATCAACACCAAATTTCTCAATTGTTTAGGTCAAGATTGGCAGAAAATGTCACATTTGTTCGTCAATCCAAAAGTCTTCATAATTCGAAGTATGGATTGTTGTTTCATTATCTGAAGTTGACAAAGATAGAGCTCTTTATGGAATGTATCAACCATCAACACCTCCTCCATAGTCGAATCCACTCGCACTTATGGCTCAATCTTATGAGGCGCCATATCCGCAGTCGAATCATGCGTTTGGTCAACAACAACATCATTTTACTTATCCTCAACAATCACCTTCCACTCAGATCGTTCCATATGATTCTTCACAACACTCACCTGACAATCAACATGTTCCATATGAACAACAAGACAACATGTTTTATGCTCAATCACATGATAAAGAAATGGAAGCCTTTAGTACATTGAGTCAAGGATTGCTTTCATTGCTAGAGCTTTCAAAATTTTTTCAAACAAATCAAACAATCGCCTTCGCAATTCATCAAATCCAAGGAATCAAGCAGTTGTTCAAGGAGGACGAGTTAAAGTGCAAAATAGATCTTATGGAAGTCAAATGGGTAATAGTGGTTATGCAGGGAATTCGGGTAATGTCCAAATGTCTAATGCTGCTAGTGGAAATAGGAAAAATCTTGGTACTCCTCAGAGAAGGGTTGAAATTGTTGAAACTGGGAATGCACAAACAAGGAATGCGGGGATCCGATGCTACAAATGTAATGGTAAGGGTCATTTGGCTAGTGTATGTCCTAAACCAAAGATGAGAGGCAGTGACTTCCATAATCAAGCATTACTTCTAGCATTCAAGGATGAAGCAGGATGAACTCTCACCGATAACGAACAAAGCTTCATGGCCTCTGCTAATTCAGATGTTGAAATGGAAGATCTTGAAGCTAATGCTGCTGTGATGTTAATGGCAAACATACAGGAACTTCACATGAGTGATACATGCCCAATTTATGACATTGATGGCTTGCCTCAGGTACCTGATGAAAACACATGCCTCATAAATGAAATAGCATCTCCATCTACATCTAAACTCGAGAAGGAGCAAGTTATTCAAGATGATCCATTGTTACCTCTTCGAGACGATGAACAAATTAACACAATCGTTACATTTGATGATGATGATAAAATTAACCCAATTGTTACATTTGATGATGATGATCAAATTAACCCAGTTATTACCTTTGATGATCAAACTGAATAATGTAACAATGATCAACTTGAAAAAATTGCAACTTCGCCCGGTCTAGATCCATAACTTATGACCTTACTCATGACTACCCAATCCCAAGTTAAAAAATGCAATGAAATAAATGGTAACTTAAAGTCTAAGATTGCACCATTAACTTCGGAAGTTGAGTGCTGTAAAACTCAACTTACAAACTTTGAAACACAAGCAAAACGAGAAAAAAGTTTTGAAGTTGCATTTCAAAATTCTTATGTTAAAGAGCAAGAATTACAACATAAAATGCGATAATTAATTGTTTCCATTAACAATCAAGTTTCTAAATTAGAAAAAGAAAAGCTTGAGTTAAAACAACAAGTCGAATATCTTGCAACTCAACTTTCAAAAACTAATTTGGAGATGACGGTTTGTCAAGCAACTTTTTTAGAATACAAACAAAAGTCAAGGAAACAAATTGATTCTCACGTTGATGAAATTGTTGAATTAGAAAGAAAAATAAAAGAATTTCAAAACGTTGTTTATAAAACTGGTGAGTCCGTCACAACCATACAAAAGTTCACTTTAAAATCAAATCCAAATGGTTCAAGAGGTTTTGCTCTTCGTGATGATAAACCACGTTTTCTACACACAGCTCTCAAAGAAAATCCAAAGTTGTATAGTGCAGAACAATGGTTTGATGATACGGTTAAGCGTGTTATTCTATATAATTGTAAGGAAGAATGCGAACAAGAAGTCGAGAGTTGATTGAAAATTAGCAAAAAGGATATGGTTAAACCATTTGATTATTCTAAATTACCATCTATCCAAGAAACGTTTGTTCCTCAAAGAGAAAAAACAAAACAACCTTGGCATATTTCAGAAATTCATGCATCAGCTTCTGATGTTGGTCCCGTCATACCAGTGGCACAAATAAATGGCCCTTTACCATCTTCTGGTGAAATTCAACCATTACCTAAACGATGTCTTTTACTTCAGTATTTTGATACGCTTATGGAAGATATCAAACATTTGGAATAGGCAATTGAACGTAATTCTGAGATAAAAATTTCTACTTTTCAATCTGCTTACACAAAAGAACAAAGACAAATTTTTCAAAAACAATTTTTACCTCATGTCCAACATTTGCGTCTTTGTGTAATACATTGGGAACGGGAACCACAAAATGAAGTTTCATCCATGATGAACATTTTCAAAGCAACAGAAAACTCGATTTCAAAACGAAAACGTCAAAACAAAAACTCTTCAAAAAGAAGTAGATCGACTCTTGGAAGATGTTCTAAGTTATGATATTATATCTGTTTTTATGAACTCTGTTTATTTGTCCTGCAATTCCATGCTCATAACCGACCATAATATTCAAAATGATACGTTGAGACATGAGATTGAGATTCTAAAAGCAGAAAATGAAAGAGTAATGACTCATAATGATGATGTTCAAACAAAATTTCACTCGAAAATTATCAACTTCAAAAGAAACTTCAATGGTGTCAGGCTCAATGTCTTACTTTTGAACTCGTATTGCAATGTTAAAAAGAAAACAAGTCTTTTCAAAACCATTCCACATCCAAAGTTGAGAATCTTGATAATGAAAATGTGGTTTTAAAATGTCAGGTTTTCAAATATGAAAAAGAAGTTGAGCATTTAAAAGCTGAGTATAAAACAATTTATGATTCTGTGAAAGAGACACGTTCTGAACTTTTGAAAGAAAACGATGAATGTCGACAAAACCGCAGTGACACCGTTCGTTTAAATATACAACTTGACGCAAAAATACAATATCAACAATTCATCATTAGTGAGTTAGAAGAAAAAATTCGTACACTTAACAAAGGGAAATTAGGAAACACAAATGTAGTTGAACCAGGCATGCACAAAATCAAAATATCATCTAGGCAAAAAGATAACAAGCAAAGTCAAACCACTAATTTGAATGCATCTACTTCTACAGGACTAGAAGCCACTACTTGCGTTAGCAGATCACAGCGTTAGAGCACAAGAAAGAAGAATAGGATCATGAAATGTAGGAGCGGGCCTATAGAAGAGAATGAAGTAGAAGATCACCTTAGGAATTTGAATAAAATGTATGTTGCACATGATTTAGATTCGAACTTAAAAACTTGTAATTCTAATATCAATGTGACGAATGCTATGTTATTGAACGTTTCGAATGTCAATGCTTAGTGTATCTTTTGTCGTAAAAGTATGATGTTTGGTTCTCATGATCATTGTGTTGCTAATTCTCTTTTATTACGCACTAGAAAACATGCTAATGGCATTCTTTCTAGGCCCAATATAGCTTCTCAGTCTGCGTTAGGAAAAGAGCGAAAAGTTGTTTCCGAAGTTGCGTTAAGTGATCCCATAGCCGAAAACACAAGTCCGAAGAAAAAGGATTCACCTAGTGCATTCACTAAGAAAAAAACCCAAAGTAGTTGGATATGGCAAAAATGGTTAAAGTATTCGCCTAGTTTTAAGTGGTTACCTAAATCTAGAAACATGTGTGATTCTCCTGTAACGGAACCCATTCCTTGTACGGGTTCCAATTTTACCTCTATTCCATCTTCGTCGTCTTTATGTGATGCAGGTAATCCAAATCGTACTCTGGATTATTGATAGCAGATGTACCCGACATATGACAGGGAACCTTAAACTGCTCGTTAATTTTGTTTCAAAGTTCATTGATACTGTCAGATTCGGGAACGATCATTTTGTAGCTATCATGGGTTATGGTGATTATGTAAATGGTAACATCAAAATTAGGCATGTATATTACGTTGAAGGACTTGGTCATGACCTTTTCTTAGTCAGTCAATTTTGTTATGGGGATTTGGAAGTCGTATTTAGAGAGAAAACGTGCTTCGTTTGTCTTTTACAAGGAAATGATCTCATGTTGAACTACGTAATGATTAAATTTCAGAATACAAATCCTAAACCTACGTTGTGAAGTAAACTATGATATACGAATCTATAACTTATGGCCAAACAAAAATCGGTACCATCTATATTTCCTAAGTTAATATCACATGTTTAACAAGTCACAAAGGGAACAAACATATTTAAAATTTGTACAAAACTTCATTTGAAGATATGATAAATCTTTTGGAAATATGGAAAGGGAATAAGTCTTCCCTCATCCCGCCACCAATCTCGGCATTCCAGCCCATGATTTTCCCCATTCGTTTCTCAGCTACATCAAACCGAATCCCACTTTTCCTCTCACACACTAAACCCTAAAAACCAAACACAAAATGGCAGCTCATTATTGGTCGAGAAATTCAGTAAGAAACGAAGCAAGAGAAGCTGATGGTCGACCTTGTGGTGCCTCAGTTTTGGTGGTCGACCTTGGTGTTCTTTGATTCGTAGTTCCTTTGATCAGTCCTTAATTCGACCCAAGAGATTCGCTGAAGAAGGAGTAACTTCCGGTCCTTGTGTTTTCTAATATGGTTTCATTTGCGGTTTAAGGTACAGATATTCTACCCTTTCCCAGTGAGGGTTCTGATCTCATGACTTCTCGATCCTTGACTTGATTTATTTGTTTTGATATGATTCCATTTGATATGATTCATTGATATGATCCGTTTGATATTATCATTTGATATGATTCTGTTTGCTATCCATTCTGTTATGATGATTTATATATTATCTCATTGATATGAGATTCTGTTCTGTTTGATATGTTTTGATTGATTATTCTTTAGTAGCTCTGTTATGATTATGGATAGCTTTGCTTTGCTTTACTTTGCTTTTTTCTGTTTTGTTGCCCGAGCTGTTTCTGAACTAGCCATGGAGGTACCATGGCCATGTCATTGAGGCACCAATGGCATGACCCTTTCTGTGGAGGTGTGATTGATCCACGACGTCCCCTACTGTTCTGTTATGATATTTGTGCACATTGGCCATTATGATATGTGTATATAAATGTCATGAGCAGGTATATATATATATATATATATATATATATATATATATATATGATTTGTTTTGCATAAGGTGTATGGATACATCCTAGATTCTGTTATACTCTGTTCTGGATATGATTAGTGATTAGTTGGTGCGTGCCATGCATTCCCTCACTTCTGGGTGCTAGCTACTCCATTTGGTACTTGAGAGGTCTCCCTTCCTTGTACAACTTATGATTTGACGGATATATGGATATGATATGATGTGATTATGTGACTAAGCATGTGGCATGATTTCTGAGCTTGATGGGCATTTCTGTTTTGTTATATGATTATTATTCTTTTTTTAATTCCTTTAACTTCATTATAATCTCCTTATGTTTCGCTACAATTTGCTTCTTATGGTATATGACATTTTTTTCAGTTGATCCTTGATTTCTAATTAGTTTGGCAGATGATATTAGTTCAGCAGGAGCTTATGTTACTTTTCCCTATACTTATATATGTTCGATCATTCATTTTGTTTATATCTGTTCACTGGGCTTTTTAAGCTCAGCCGCATTTCTTTTCCTGCGGCAGGTTTTTGGTTGGAAGCTGGGATTGAGTGAAGAGTGCATAGGAGCTTTTAGTGGACTACCCTGACTAGAGTTAACCTTTTGCTTTTGGATTAGACATGGATTTATCTTCAGTTAGATTTAGTTGGGATTTGTATTTTAGTTTAGGAACTCATTATGATTTAGAATTATATTCCCTTTAGTTTTATTTTGAACTTATGTAACCTTATTATTAATAAAGTCTTTCGCTTGCATTTGTTCTGTTGACACCATAGTTTGGTTTTGTACTTCAGTTTTGGAACTCATTATGTTTAGAGTTAGTATTTTATTATCATCTTAGAATACCTTTGTAAATATTATGTTTATAAGTCTTCCGGTTGCGTTTGTATGTTCTGATTGACACCATAATGTGGCATTTTGACCCTTGTTGGGTTGGGGTGTTACAATTATGGTATCAGAGCTCAGGCTTCGACTTGTACTACATAAGTTATGGCTTGTGAAGATTTGGACCCTTAAGTTTGCACTATAGGAGCTTATGGAATGACCTTGAAGGATTTGCTTTAGGTTTCTCCTCATAGGAACTTAAGTTATGACCGAAGAGGATTGGGTAGATTATATGATAAGGCATTGGTTAGCTATCATGTGACAACCCGTAATTTTCCACGCCAACATTTATTCTCAAACTCCAATTTACGACTTTGAAATTTATCAAGAACAATTTTTACGAATAGCTATTTGGTTAAATAGATACAAAACTAGGAACAACCCTCTTGAGCACTATGAATTTAGACTATATTTAGTCTACAACATTCCAAAACCTTGATCCTACTCCAATTCACAATTTTAAGCTCTAAAACAATTTCCTTTTCTTAAAATTACGACTTTGAAATTTAATAAGAACACTTTTTACGAATAGCTATTTGGTTAAATACATACAAAACTAGGAACAACCCTCTTGAGCACTATGAATTTAGATTATATTTAGTCTACAACATTCCAAAACCTTGATCCTACTCCAGTTCACAATTTTAAACTCTAAAACAATTTCCTTTTCTTAAAATTACTTGCGGTTATCAATTCAACAAACTATATTCGTTATCCGTAATTTGACACCCGATATATCCAATTCTCCTAACGAATATTTCCAACGTATTTTTATACTTCCGGAATGATTACCAAAGTTCAAAAAATATTTCCTTACACCTAAGGTAATTTTTGTATATCTCACGTTTAATTACGTACAACTTTCGTTAATCACCAAACCAACAACAAATACCTATTTTTAACACCCAATACATACAACATATACACTCTAGTATCAAAATAACTCTTCTACTCCAACATTAACACATGTGCCGCCCCCCCCTCTTGTCTCATAATTACTCACTAGACAATATTTCTAATAACCATTAATGCTAGACAACCATCCATGAAACATGGAGTTGCCAAACATCATGGAGGCTTGAACAAGATTTTTTTCCCCCTAGCCGGCCTACCCAAGGACCATTGACCAAGACTTTTGACCAAGTAATGAAATACCCAAAATACCCTTTTAATTAAATTACCAAATCGCCCCTCCTTGCACTATAAATAGAGATGAGATCTAGCTCATTTTCTTTTGCACATTTTCACCTAGAAAATCCTCTCTTGCCCTCCTTGTGGTTTGGCCAAATCTTAAAAGAAGAAGGATGTCCGATTTTTGATTAGTTCAAGTATTTAACGATCATTCACGAGCCTTGCATTAACTATAAATCGATTTGGAGTAACCATTTGGGGTTCTATTGTTCTTGCTTACATCTCATTTTCATCAAGTAAGCCAAAAACTATTTTCACCCTCTTTATATCATGAGATCTAGTATCAAGTTACCTATACTTATTTATCACTTTGTACATGTTGATAAAGCTTTGTATTCACAATGATCTTTTAACAAGAGTCTATGTTTTAAACAAGTCTTTATTACAAGAAAACTAGTTAGTGAAAATCTCAACAAGAAAGTGAAGAGGAAAAACATCATAGGTATATATATGTTAGGGAAAATTGTAGATTTAAACATTCTTGATGATCATTTACATAGACCTTTGAATATTGTTAAGTTTATAGTTAGATCACTATTGTTGTGTTGAGAAGTGATGGAGGAACTAGGACTAGATTTGAAGTTGTGGTTAAGTGGTTAAAATGACTAGAAGATTTGTAAAAATAGTTTGGCATTCTTAAAAGAGATTCTGTCTCGTTTTGATAAATACAGCAAACTCAGTAACTTGGTAACCATTTTAGGCTAGAAATATAGAAAATAGACTCAATAACGAAAACGTAGCCGCTTGAATGAGTTAAAACGGGCTTGTAATGAAAAAGATACGCTAGTTTCAATTTTTACGACGAAAACTACATTTTCAGAAAAATTGTGAATCTGTCCAGAAATTTGAGTAATGAAAACTGAAGTTAAATGGTATTTAGACTAGCCGAGACCTTAGAAATCCGATAGTATACTTAAATACCTTCGCAGGGATAGGTCAAACTTAAGAAATGAAGCTACGACGCAAAAGTTATGGCCTAACAAAGATTTACGTCAACATATGCGTTGACAGCTTATTTTCTCTCCATTAGAAAAGCTGATAAAATGTGTAAAATTGATTTTTGAACCTTTTGGAGTACATTTTGGCTAAAATGACGTGAACGGAAATGGTAGAACGATGTATATATTTAATAGGTGCGCTAGAGAATTTTGAAATAGCTGTCACAACTCGTAATTTCAGATCATTTTCCAAACCTCGACCATTTACTATTCATGAGTTACTATTCATCAATCACTATTCACCGATCACTATTCATCATTTCACTATTCATCATTTTTGAAGTCAGTTTGAGACTTTGAGAAGTCGTCAAAATTTTTACTATTCATGTGACACTATTCATTCCCGGAGGGAAATTACTATTCATGGGCATCATTCATCATGTTGTAAACCAGGTTTACGGGTATTCAAATGCGCGTAACCAGTTAGGTTTAGCTGCGTATCCATGCATCATCAGTAAAGGCATATCATACAGACTAGAGTAGTCTGCATATCATCAGTAACATTATTATCATTTCAGTTCATGCACGGGTTTGTGTGATTTTCATTAACGTATGCTTAATTATTTAATTAAAGTTTCCACTCAGTCATTTCTACTGATATTATACCCAATACTCCCGACAATGATCCTCATACATTTATCAAGCTAATTATAATGATATAGAGATTATATTATTACTTTACCCGGTGTTTTTAAACCAATCGCTATATTTTTCGTTCGACGCTTATAACTCCGTCGGTTTACGAAAATTCAATCCGATAATCATTCTAACACCCGATTCTTGCAAGGAACATGATTGTACAATTTTTACAACTTTGTCGTATCTCATTTCACCTCGTCACGAGTTATTTCTAGTTAACTCGGTACCCGATAACACTCATTTTATACACTAAACTAGCTAACTCTTAAATAAATGGAGACACTTGCATTTAATTACATCAAATCCTTCCATCTTAGCTCCATGTGCCGCCCCCCTCATCACCCCTCATTCTTCCATACACTTGATTACTAAGTACAATGCAATTAATGAATTATGTGTGATTTATTTCCAATCCCAATAACTACAACACATACACATAAACCAACTAGCTAAAGATCAAAACTCTCCCATTCCTTCTCCCTTGCTCGGCCACAACCAAGAACCCAACCATAATCCATCACTTTTTCAAGAACAAGTCATAATCACACTCCATTTACCTTCCTAGTTATGGATTTGTGATCAAACCTCAAGTTTATTACTCATTTCTTATCAAAACTCATTCAATCATCAAGTAAGTTTCAAGAACATGTTTTGATCATCTATTACTTTCATTTGATTCATATATTCATGTATTTTCAAGTTATATTAGTTATTCATGCAAGTATTTATGTTTTACATACCACTTTTGAACATAAACTCTCTAAATCACTAGATCTATAAGTTTCACTAATGATCTCAAGAAACCCACCGAGGTTGGTGATGTTTAGGACCCCATGACACCCTAAGAAGGTGTATGGTAGGATTTGCGAACTTGTGGAGTTGATTTGAGGTAGTATGAACAAGTTTAGAACCAAGGAAATAGGTTTTTAACGATCTAAAATAGCTACTGCTCTTAAACGTGGAATCTGGAAATTTCAGTAACATTTGAACTATTTTGGCTTTCATATTCAGAAAGTTCTTTCAAAAACGAAACCGTGGCCGCTTGAATCCCTAAAAACCAACTTATAACGAAGGAGATATGATTTTTCAAAGATAGACGACGAAAACTAATTTTCTGAAAATGAGCATGCTGTTTGCCGAACTTTAAAGGACCAAACGAGGCACTAGACGTGATCTAGTAGAGCCGAGCTACTGAGATTATTTTAGTTCATGTTATGACGAATCCGTGGATATAAAGAACGTGGAAAACGAGCTTATAACGACCGAGATATACACGTTCAAAGCCGACGAACTCTAGTTTATTTTGACAGCCCAAATAGAAAGTATTTTCTAAGTATAAAAATTAGTATTTTTACAAGACTTAACATTGATAGCCGGTTTTCTATCTAATCAAGACACGTATGATCAAAAGTCAAATAACACGACATTTAGATAAGGTTACAAGGTTTTCAAGAACGTCGAGTTTATTCACTAACACTTAACGTGCACTATTTCGCGACTAGTTTTGCGAGGCCGTTTTGGACATGTTTTCACAAGTTAAGGAAAATATTAATTTGCGATGAAAACATTATATTTGCCGATAGAACACCAAATGAGGATCGTGGAGTACCGTTTCAACATAATTACTCGAAAAGTAGTTTATAACTTAACGAGACGTCAAAAGTGTATTTTTCGTCGATAAACGTTATTTTCAAAACCAATAAGTGGTATCGTTAACATACGTATTTGCATGTGTTGCGTTAATTCATTGCTTACATTAGATCATATCATCATAATAGGTCGCGGTTAGAGACCGAGCCTCATCTCATCATATCCATTGTTATCATTGTTGCTATCATAGCAGGTGAGTTTTCATAGCCCCGTTTTCAATTGTTTATTTGATTTCTAAACTCTCGGGGGAGAATACATTGCACCATTTTTATATGCGGACCAAAGTATACAAACTCATTTACATTGCTTAAGTTACATCATTGCCAATTTAAAGTCCCCTTTTATTTATCATGGACCGTTAATTGTGAGCAAGCGAAGGTGAGTGGATAGATCTATTGAGGGTGACGCCTCCATTCGGGTTGGTAGCAGCAACTGGTCAAACGAACGCATTTCATTTCATACATTCAGAGTGTTTGGCAAAGCACTCCCTTTTGGGGCATTATTATCAGTCTAGCTTCGGAGTCATGAGCTTAAGAGCTAATGTAATATTTTTATGTGACATTTTGTCATACAATTTATACTTGTGGTTTCCGTAGAATCATTTCATTTACATAAACCTATGAACTCACCAACATTATTGTTGACCATTTTTAGCAATGTATTTTCAGGTAATTAAGGTATCGCATATTGGCTTACATAAGGACATCATGGAGTCACGGAGTCGACGCGTCTCACTTTATATTTTATGCACTTATCCATCGTTTGAATTGTATGAACCTGTTTTATGAAAACTTGTTTCACCTTTTGGGACCTAGCCTTGTAGCTCTGAATGTTTTTAAATAAACAAACGATGTATTTTCTAAACGACACTTTAGGTCGTTCAATATAACTTCAACTTTGGTGCTATGACCAGTCGTGCCCCTGAATGACTCATTCTGCTGCAAGTCACGAAATTTGGGGGTGTGACAATAGCCATTAGCTAGACGACTAAAACTTGATCGTGAGATTTACATGTTACGTTTTCAAAAGTGGTAATTTTCTAAATAAAGGATCAAATTCACGCAACTATATTTTGACGATAAACATTATAAAAAACATGTACAAGTGATAAGGTAGAGTATGAACTTGCATGCATGACATCATTCAATGACTTAAATCATATCATTCATATTAGGTTGCGAGTAGTTTCCGAGTCCGTTGTGCCTATGTATCTTGGAATTGTCGTGCCATATGTCTTGAGACTGTTGTGCTTTGCTTCTCGATGCCAGTCGTGTCAGTTGTGATCTTTGCATTGCTGTGGCTAAGGTGAGTTCATGGCCCCTACTTTTACTGGTTTTTAAACTATTTTGGGGGAGAATACATGCTCGTTGTTTTACAATAAACACAATGCTTTACAAACGTTTTTATGCTGTAAACTATTGTTTTACATGATTTTGGACATATATGTGTGATGATGCGATTATATGTTGTGACATGATTGTTTTGTGAGTATATGATGGCGCCACTGTTAACTCTCTGCTAAGGGCCCACAAGTTATAGGTTTAGTTGGTGTAACTGTTAACTCTCTGTTGAGAGCCCACAAGTTGATAGGTTCAGTTAGTGTAACTGTTAACTCTCTGTTGAGAGCCCACAGGTTATTGGTTCAGTTGGTATAACTGTTAACTCTCTGTCGAGAGCCCACATGTTGATAGATCTATCGGGGTAGCTCCCCACGTGATATTGGTTATGAGTATGATGGACACTATAGGTTCAGTTGGTGCGACATTATATGAGCATGGTATCTGTATGATTGATTTTGGTTCGAAATGTTTTGAATTATGATATTGTTTACAGATTTTTTTTGGAAATGTGATTTAGGCAGTGTGAGCCTACGTTGGACTTGACTTGTTTGTGAACTATGTTTGAACTCAAAAACCTTTTGGTCAACTCTATTGTTTTAAACTAAAACCTATGAACTTACCAACCTTGTGTTGACCTTTTTAACATGTATTTTCAGGTTCTTAAAGCGTTACCACACATTTGGCGGCAGTTGGTATGGCATGGCATGGTTATAGGATCAAGGCACTCTGATATTCATTTGGGGACCGCTTTACTTATTTTATGGGCCTATTTCCGCACTACTTTTGAATAATGTAAATTTAACACCGTTTGTAAATAAATTTTATTCTAAATGATTGAGATAAAAACCGTTCTTTGTACTTGTGTTATGATACCAATTGAGTAGCACCCCAGCGACTTCATCTTCTGCTGCGACCTGATTTTCGGGTTGTGACAGATTGGTATCAGAGCCTAGGTTATAGAGAACTGGGTATTTTTAAAACCTAGACTATAATTACTTTTACGAAAACTTAACCCTATGACCGCCACGTGCCTGCCTGCCAAGCTGATGCATCACTTGTGATTTGTTGCTGACATACTTGATTAGATTTGGGTCTTATTATCGGATCAAATATACACATTCATTTTCGTTGATTACTATAATTGTCTTCCATATAAGTATGCTTACGTATCGTACACGTCACAGCGTTACGCCTTTCTGTTGGGAATTAAATGTTCTGAAGATTAGTATTGGGAATTAAATGTTCACAAGGTTAGTACTGCTCAAGAAAATACTAAGTGTTGATACTACTGCTAGTGTATTAGATTCTACTGTTGGAGTGACTCATTCTACTGCTGAATGGATAAGTGTCGCGTATACTACTGCTGGATGGATAAGTATGTATAAGATATTTGTGTATAAAAGTCAAATACATACGGTAGATAATATCTTAGATATGTGTTCAATCAACATGTTGTATACACAGAACAAGTTGTATCTTAGGGACTGACACACATAACATGCAAGTAGTTCAACAAGACTTATCAATATTGTAAAGATCTCCTTTGGACTATAAAAGGGAGATCTTAGCTTAGATATTAGAGGGCTAAATAGAGATTAATCGTGTCTAGACTAGTGCTTAATATAAAATATTCAAGTATCTAAGTGAGTTGAATAGTGACTAGTTGAAAAGCTAAGAAAACATACATTGTGTTAAACATAACAGAAAGAGTTTTCTTTGTAATAGAGATTCAAGGTTTTGTAACCCTAGTGATAGTGAAGATCACTCGTATTATTCTCAATAATATTGAATCATTTGGTGTTAAACATTCTGTGTTCATTATCAAATTCAACAACCACCACTGTTCTATTTCCAATAACAATATCCTTCTAAGTGTGGTTATGTAGATTCCGCACACTTAATCATATTCACCCAAAGTATCATATACACACGTTATAAAGGACTAACATGCTATAGAGTGTATCACATCCTCTCAATTGGTATCAGAGACCAGGCTGATATCTTTGATTTAGAAGAAGAAGAAATGGACATGGAGTCTATTCAAACTAATTTTGCTGCAAAGTTGCCAATGCTCAAGCAGAATGAGTTTGATATGTGGAGGCTAAGGATAGAACAGTATTTCCAAGTTCAAGACTATACACTTTGGGAAATTATTGAAGAATGAAACTTTTTCAAGCCTAAAACCACTACACCAATAGTTGATGATAAGGTAGTGACAACTGTGGAGACCAACCCAACAACTGCAGAAGATAGAGTAAAGAAGAAGAATGACCTCAAGGCCAGAAGTATGTTGATGATGACCATTCCAAATGATCAACTTTTAAATTTCAGCAAGTTCAAAGATGCTAAGTCATTATTTGAGGCCATTGTTGCAAGGTATGGTGGGAATGAAGCCACCAAGAAGACCCAGAAGACTCTTCTCAAGCAGAACTTTGAAAACTTCTCTTCAACCAACAATGAATCACTGGACCACATGTTTAATAGGCTTCAGAAGATTGTGAGCCAACTTGCTATTCTTGGGGTGGATATACCTCAAGAAGATTTAAACTCAAAATTTCCGAGAAGCTTACCTGAAGAGTGGGCTATGCATGTAGTTGTCTGGAAGAACAAGCCAGACATTTACACTATGAACCTAATGGACTTGTATAGCAACTTCAAGGTTGTGGAACAAGATGTGAAGAAGACTGGTGGATCTAGTTCAAACACTGGGAACATGGCATTTGTGTCATCTCCTAGTACCTCAAATCCAGTTGAAGATGTGAAGGTTGATGTGTGAGTTGGTACTGCTAGTTCATCAAGCAGTACTATTGGCATTATAGATGAGAAAACATGTTGTGTTTTTCTCACAAGTCAGAATGATGGGTCCATGCTTACTCATGAAGACCTCTAGGAAATCAATGATGATGATTTGGAGGAGATGGACCTAAAATGAAAAATTTCTCTTCTTAGCATGAGGGCTAAGAAATTCTATCAAAGAACAGGGAAGAAGATCACTATCACCAGCAATGATACTGCTGGTTTTGACAAGTCAAAGATAGAATGCTACAACTGCCACATGATGGGGCACTTCTCAAGAGAATGTAGAAGACCAAGGCATCAGGATGGCAAAAGCAAAGGTTTTGGAAGCAAGCCCAAAGAAGGGGAGGTTTCTGAGCCAAACTCAAAAGCTATGGTAGCTATTGATGGCTTAGGATTTGATTGGAGTTTTATGACAGATGAAGAAGAACCTTCTTCTCAGATGGCACTCATGGCATTCTCTGCTACTGAGGTACAAAATGATAAAGTTTGTTCTAATACTTGCACTGCTCTTAAAGAACTAGAAACTTTAAGAAAACATTATGATAATCAAAGGATAGAACTAAACAAAACTCATCAAAACCTAACAGATCATAAGATAGGTTTAGCTACCCTAGAGAAGCAGATCATACACTATAAAGACAATGAATTTTCTTTTTCTGATGACAAAGCTCTTCTTAAAAGGGACTTATTTTTTAAAGATGCTGAAATTCGCTTTCAAAGAACTGAGTATGATAGGCTTAAAAAGAAAAATGAAAACATTCAAATAAGTGTAGAAACATTAGACTATGCCTCTAAAGGTGTGAACAAAATAATTGAATGTCAAGTCATCAACAAAGCCAAATCTGGGTTAGGATATAAGAATGTCCCACCTCTTTACAGAGGAATTCCTGCACCCCCAGGGATAGACCTAGAACACACAGGCTTGTCTGAATTTCAACAACCTATATTAGAATATGGTGTTCAACCAAAAGCAAATGTAGTTGTTGATGAACCTATAAAAGTAAGTGAAAGTATAAGTAATACTTCACTTCCTGAGGACAAGGTGTCCTCTGTTAGAAAATCAGATGGTCCAATCATTGAGGATTGGAAATCTGATGATGATGAGGAAGAACAGGTTATGTCTAAACCTGATGATGTTAAGGCAAAAGGAACAAGTGTTCCTAAGGTGATAAAAAATAATACTGTTAGGCCTAAAACAAATGTTAAACATGTTAGGAAACCAGTAAGATATTGTGACCAATATAGAGCCACAAACAAGCCCAGAGGTAACCAAAGGAATTGGAATGACATCAAGTCTCACCAACTAGGTGATGAATTTGACTTCTATAATAAAGCTTGTTTCGTTTGTGGAGATTTTGACCATCTTGCAGCCTTTTACAACCTAAGGGTATCTGGGTATTCAAACAATAGGGTGAATTTAAAAAGGCATACAAATAAAAGTCACTCTAATTTACTAGAACAACATCCAGAGCAGTTTCATTAAATTCTGGCCCAAAACAAGTTTCTACTGTTAGACCAGCAGTTTCTACTGCTAGACAAGCAGTTACTACTGCCAGACCAATTAACTCTGTTTACCCAAAACAAGTAGTACAAAGTGCAAAAACAACTTACAAATATGAACAAACAACTGCTAAAAGGCCTTTTCATACTAAAGCAGTCATACAAAAACAAATTTGGAAACCTAAGGGATCAACTGCTAGGGAAAAGAGGGCCAATGCTGTTAAGGCCTCAGCATGATGGATTTGGAGAGCTCTTAAATCCAATGGTGCATCAACTGTTCTCAAAAGATTTAATTACATTGATGCATGAGGCAAATCCAAGTCAGTAATGGCTTGAGTTCTCCAAGGAAACTAATTTCCTTACTTTTGTGCAGGGACATTCACAAGCAGATGATGAAGATCAAGGATATTCAGATAGTGGGTGTTCAAGGCACATGACAGGCAACATGTCTTATCTTTCAGACTTTCAATCATTGGATGGAGGATATGTTACCTTTGGAGGGGGAATTGGAGGAAGAATTACTGGTAAAGGTACTCTTAAAACTGGTAAATTGGATTTTGAAGATGTGTACTATGTATAAGAGATTAAGTATAACCTATTTAGTGTCTTACAAATGTGTGACAAAAAGAACAAAGTTCTTTTTACTGACACTGAATGTCTTCTGCTTTCTTCTGATTTTAAGATGCCTGATGAAAGTCAAGTACTTCTTAAAATTCCAAGAAAGGGCAACATGTACAGTGTTGATATGAAGAAGATTGTTCCTAAAGAGGCCCTTACTTGTCTTGTTGCAAAGGCCACATTGGATGAATCTATGAAATGGCATAGGATGCTTGGTCACATTAATTTCAAAACCATAAATAAAATTGTCAAAGATGGTTTGGTAAGAGGTTTACCTCAGAAAAGATTTGAAAATGACCAAACATGTGTTGCTTGTCTTAAAAGCAAACAACATAAAGCTACTTGTAAGCCCAAGCTTTTTAACTCTATTGATCAATCATTGTTTATGCTTCATATGAATTTATTTGGACCTACTTCTGTGAGTAGTATAAAGCATAAAAGATTTTGTCTAGTTGTTACTGATGACTATAGCAGATTTTGATGGGTTTTCTTTTTAGGTTCTAAGGATGAGACTTCTAGCATTCTTAAGACATTCATTACAGAGATAGAAAACCTAGTAGACAAGAAAGTAAAAGTCATTAGATGTGATAATGGGACAGAGTTTAAGAATAGAGTTATGGATGATTTCTGCAAAGAAAAAGGTATTAGAAGGGAATTTAGTGTTGCTAGAACTCCTCAACAGAATAGAGTAGCTGAGAGGAAAAATAGGAGACTCATAGAAGCTGCTAGAACCATGTTAGCCTACTCTAGGTTGCCTATCACTTTTTGGGCTGAAGCAGTTGATACTGCTTGCTATGTCCAGAACAGAGTTTTAGTAGTTAAGTCTCACAATAAGACGTCATATGAGCTTTTTAGAGGTAGAACTCCTGTAATAGGATTTCTTAGACCTTTTGGATGTCATGTGACAATTCTGAATACCTTAGACCATCTAGAAAAATTTGATGGTAAAGCAGATGAAGGATTCTTGGTTGGATATTCTCTTAATAGCAAAACATTTAGAGTATACAACTTAAGAACTAGGAGAGTAGAGGAAAACCTGCATGTGGAATTTCTAGAAAACAAATCCAATGTAGTAGGTGAAGGTCCCAAATGGCTATTTGATCTTGAGTCACTAACCCAATCAATGAACTATGTGCCTGTTGATGCAGAAAATAATGATATTTCAGGTTCTGAAGCTGGTGATGCAACAAATGAGGCAGGGTTAGGAAAATAGAAAGATCAAGATTATGTGATGATGCCAATATGGACAAGTGTGGATTCAACTTCAATAAATGATGGACCTTCTTCTGATGAAGCTATAGAAGGGATTGAAGATGAAAACAAGGAAGATGGAACTAAGGAACAAGAGAATCCAGTTAACAGTTCTAAAGATGATAGTACTGATGAGACAGAGCAAGATACTGGTAGGCTTAATGTTTCTACTGCTAGGCCAAATGTTTCTACTGCTGGCCTATCGGAACCAAATGAAGCAGAATTCTCAGAAGATGAGGTGGATTTCAACAATCTCCCACCTGAATATCATGTTCCTACTACACCACACACAAGGATTCACAAAGTCCACTCCCTGGACAATGTAATTGGAGATGTACAATCTGGTGTGAAAACAAGTAATCAACTTATGTCTTCAGACCAACAAGGGTTACTTGATGCTCTTTATGCATCAAAGCAGCATGAAGATGCATAATCTTGCTTATTTGTATGTTTCCTCTCCCAAGCAGAACCCAAGAATGTTCTCAAAGCCTTATATGATTCAAGCTGGGTAGAAGCTATACATGAGGAGCTTCTCTAATTCAAGATTCAGAAGGTTTAGGTGCTAGTTGATTTACCTAAAGGTGTAAGGGTAGTTGGCACTAAATGGGTTTTCAGGAACAAAAGGGATGAAAGGGGCATAGTGATAAAAAATAAGGCTAGACTTGTAGCCTAAGGGTACACACAAGAGGAAGGGATAGACTATGAAGAGGTTTTTTCTCCAGTAGCAAGAATTGAAGCCATTAGATTATTTTTAGCTTATGCTTCATTTATGGGCTTCACAGTTTATCAAATGGATGTCAAGAGTGCTTTCTTATATGGCACTATTGAAGAGGAGGTGTATGTCTCATAACCTCCAGGTTTTATTGATCCAGAACATCCATACAAGGTGTACAAGGTAATCAAGGCTCTTTATGGCCTTCATCAGGTACCAAGAGCATGGTATGAAACAATGGCTTCCTATTTGACAGAAAATGGATTCCAAAGGGGCAAGATTGATCAGACATTATTCATCAAGAGGCAAAAGAAGGATCTTTTGCTAGTTCAGGTGTATGTGGATGATATCATCTTTGGATCTACAAGGAAGGATATGTGTTTAGAGTTTGAGAAACTTATGCACGATAAGTTTCAGATGAGTTCCATAAGGGAACTTACTTTCTTTTTAGGTCTGCAAGTTAAGCAATCAATTGAAGGCATATTTATCAGCCATGATAAATATGTAGCAGAGATTCTGAGGAATTTTCAATTTGTTGATGCAAAGGTAGCAAGCACACCAATGGACTCTAAGAAGCCTCTTCTAAAAGATGTAGATGGAGAAAATGTGGATGTACACACATACAGATCTATGATAGGCTCCTTATTGTATCTCACATCATCAAGACCTGATATCATGTTCTCTGTTTGTGCTTGTGCAAGATTTCAAGTAACTCCTAAGGTTTCTCACTTAACAACAGTCAAGAGGATTTTTAGATATCTCAAGGGTCAACCTAGGTTGGGTCTATGGTATTCTAGGGAATCACCTTTTGACCTGGTAGCATATTCAGACAGTGATTATGCAGGTGCAAGCTTGGATAGAAAGTCAACAACTAGAGGATGTCAATTCCTTGGATGTAGACTCATTTCATGGCAGTATAGGAAGCAAACAATTGTGGCTACTTCAACAACTGAAGCTGAATATGTAGCTGCTGCAAGTTGCTGTGGTCAAGTACTTTGGCTTCAAAATCAACTTCTTGACTATGGGTACAATTTCATGAACACTGTCATATATATTGATAATAGTAGTACAATTTGTATCATTAAAAATCCAGTACAACACTCAAAAACAAAACACATTGAAATTAGACATCATTTTATTAGTGACTGCAATGAGAAAAGTTGATTCAAGTTATTAAAATTGATTCTGATCACAACTTTGCAGATCTTCTCACAAAAGCTTTTGATGTAGGAAGATTTCAATACTTGGTAGCAAGTATTAGGATGCTTAATCCTTAAAATTTCAAACTATGTGATTTTGTATATAAATTAAGTTTGTACTGCTAACATTGTCAATTGGTATTGTTATTGAAAAGTTTGTACTGCTAGTACAAATTTTGAATCTTTTGTTCATACTATTATTCATATTATAATACTGCTATAAGACAAATGCTTTGCATTTTGTTTTCTTGGTTTTGGACTAACCATTTCAGGTATGAACATTTGAGCAAAAAGGAAGTTTCAAGTGAAATGTGTGAGCAGCAAAATGATCATACAAGTTGCTGACATAATAGGTTCATGATGGACAGAGTTTGGGAATCCATTAACAAAGGTTTACACCTAAGTTAAATTGATTCTTTAAAACTTCTTTCTTGAAACCTAATTATGATGTTTCACATTGACTTGATGGCTCAGTTGGTCAGATAGTAACTGACTTAACTCACTTTCTATCATTTTATACTCTAATTAGTATAATGAGCAAGTCTAAGGACATATGATAGAAAGAACAGCAAGCAAAAGTGAATCTAACACTTGTGTTAGAGGCAACAATTGCCATGACCTGGAAACTGTCACAACTCGTAATTTCAGGTCATTTTTCAAGTTTCAAATTTCACTATTCACCTCGTAGATTACTATTCATGGGTTACTATTCATCATTTAACTATTCATCATTTTTGAAGTCAGTTTGAGACTTTGAGAAGTTTTCAAGAATTTTAATATTCACATAACACTATTCATTCCCAAAGGTAAATCACTATTCATGAGTATCATCCATCATTTCGTAAACTAGGTTTACGGGTATTCAAATTCGTGTAACCAGTAAGGTTTAGCTGCGTATTCATGCATCATCAGTAAGGACACGTCATATAGACTAGAGTAGTCTACATATCATCAGTAACATCATTATCATATTATGTCATGCACGGGTTTGTGTGATTTTCATTAACGTGTGCTTAAATTGTTTAATTAACGTTACCACTCAGTCATTTCTACTAACATTATACCCGACACTCCCGACTATGATCCTAATACATTTTCAAACTAATTATAATGATATAGAGATTATATTATTACTTTACCCAGTTTTTTTAAACCAATTGCTATATTTTCCGTTAGGAGCTTATAACTCCGTCGGCTTGCGATATTTCAACCCGATAATCATTCTAACACCCGATTCATGCAAGGAATATGATTTTACAATTTTTACAACTTCGTCGTATTTTATTTTACCTCGTCATGAATTATTTCTAGTTAACTCGGTACACGATAACACCTAATGTATGCACTAAACAAACTAACACATGCTTATTAGGGGAGACAAGAACATTAATTGGCAAGATTTCTCATCTTTTCACCCATGTGCCGCCCCTCCTAAACCCCCTAATTCTCCAAAAACACTTGATTACAAGTACCCCTACATTTAATGTTGTAGCTTATATATTTTGGGATTTATTTCACTAACACATACAATCCAAAATCAACTAGCTAAACTTCACCATATTCTCTGCTTTTCCTCTCTTGTGGATCGGCCAACCATAAGAACACCAAGATCATCCATCAATTTTTGAAGATCATGTATTAAACAAGTTCCATTTACATCCCTAGTTAGGATTTTGAAATAAAAATCCCTAGGTTTCTTATACATTTTCATCCAAATCATCTCAAATCATCAAGTAAGCATCAAAATCATCTTTCTAATCTTTTCATACTCTCATTTGATTGTTTTTCAAGTTATATTAGTAGTTGATCATGCAAATATATATGTTCTATATACCACTTTGTTCAATAATAATCTTTAACACTAGATCTATAAGTTTCACTAGTGATCTCATAAAATCCACCAGGGTTGGTGATGTTTAGGACCCCATGACACCCTAAGAAGGTGTATGGTAGGATTTTCGAACTTGTGGAGTTGATTTGAAGTGGTATGATCAAGTTTAGAACCAAGGAAACGAGTTTTTAGCAAAGTAGATAAGGTTCTGTCCAAAAATGCAAAGTATGGAAAACGCAGAAACTTTTGAACCATTTTGGCCTTCATATTTAGAAATTTCTTTCAAAAAAGAAACCGTGGCCGCAAGAATCACTAAAAACTGACTTATAACGAAGGAGATATGATTTTTACAAGTTAGACGACGAAAGCTAAAATTCTGAAAATTTAGTTGCTGATCGCCGAATTTCAAAGGACCAAACGAGGCATTAGACGTGATCTAGGAAAGCAGAGCTACTAAGATTATGTTAGTTCATGTTTATACGAAGCCGTGCATACAAAGAACGTAGAAAACGAGCTTATAACGACCGAGATATACGCGTTTAAAGCCCGACGAACATTAATTATTTTGACAGCCCACTAATAGAAAAATAATCCAAGTATAAAAACTGGTGTTTTTACAAGACATAACATTGATAGCCGATTTTCTAATTAATCGAGGCGCGTATGATCAAAAGTTAAATAACACGACATCAAGACATGGTTACAAGGTTTTCAAAAACGTCGAGTTTGATCAGTAACACTTAACGTACAATATTTCACGACTAGTTTTACGAGGTTATTTTGGGCATATTTTCACAAGTTAAAGAAAATATTAAATTCCGACAAAAACATTATATTTTGCCGATAGAACACCATACAAGGATTATAGAGTACCGTTTCAACATATTTACGCGAAAGATATTTTATAACTTAACGAGACGTCAAAAATGTATTTTTCGACGATAAACATTATTTTCAAAATTTACAAGTAGTATCGTTAACATACGTGTTTGCATGTGTTGCGTAAATTCATTGCTTACATTAGATCATATCATCATAATAGGTCGCGGTTAGAGACCGAGCCTCATTTCATCATTTTCATTGTTGCTATCATAGCAGGTGAGTTTTCATAGCCCCGTTTTCAATTGTTTATTTGATTTCTAAACTCTCGGGGGAGAATACATTGCACCATTTTTATATGCGGACCAAAGTATCCAAACTCATTTACATTGCTTAAGTTACATCATTGCCAATTTAAAGTCCCCTTTTATTTATCATGGACCGTTAATTGTGAGCAAGCGAAGGTGAGTGGATAGATCTATTGAGGGTGACGCCTTCGTTCGTGTTGGTAGCGCCAACTGGTCAAACGAACGCATTTCATTTTAATACATTCAGAGTGTTTAGCAAAGCACTCCCTTTTGGGGCATTTATTTCAGTCTAGCTTCGGGGTCGTGAGCTTAAGAGCTAATGTAATATTTTTATGTGACATTTTGTCATACATTTTATACTTATGGTTTCCGTAGAAGCATTTCAATTACATAAACCTATGAACTCACCAACATTTTTGTTGACCATTGTTAGCAATGTATTTTTAGGTAATTAAGGCATCGCATGTTGGCTTGTTTAAGGACATGCATGGAGTCGGGGAGTCGACGCGTCTCACTTTATATTTTTATGCACTTATCTATCGTTTGAATTGTATGAACTTATTTTTCCGCAAACATGTTTCACCTTTTGGGACCTAAACTTTTGTAACTCTGATTGTTTTAAATGATCAAACGATGTATTTTCTAAATGAAACTTTAGGTCGTTCAATATAACTGTAACTGTGGTGCTATGACCGGTCACCACCATTGTCATTCCCCTTTTTCGTTCCCACATATCAGGAATTAAATGACACCTTGTGGATAATACCAAGATCACCGTCTCAACAGGAACATCAGCAGATTCCCCAAGAATGGTTTGGAATCTACACTATCTCGGACATGATCGATGCACTACTTTAGACCCCACATCAGGACTCATCCCGACCCCAAGATGCCACAACCCTGGATTCACTCAGAGGAGCACTAGGGAATCCCTAGACTAGACTTATATCTTTACTAGCTTTTACTATTATCCTAGCCACGGGATGTGTGGTATGGTTCAAAGAAACTTGTAGTATTTTGATTGTTGTACAATGAAATCACCAAGTATTGACTTACTATATGGGTATGGTTGTGCTATCTATGATATCGGTCCATGTAAGACCGAAATTTTTATTTTAGATATCCATGTGTGTTATGGTTACAAATATGACATTTCACGATTTCATCTTGTCACGATTTCACCCCACTTATACGTATCATGGTTGAGTATATGTGAGTATGATGATCTTTATCACTTATAAATTCTCATGGTCTCTTATGATTTTGAAGCAGTTAGGTTAAAGCAAGCCATTCCAGACATGACACAAGCCACATCCTTCGCCAAAAATCTTACCCATGAGGAATTTATGGATTGCAACCCCCACACCTTTAGCGGAACTGAAGGAGTGAAGGAAGTTTACAAGTGGTTCGAAGAAGTAGAAACGATATTTCAGTGTGGCGATGGCCACAAAGAAGACAAGGTCAAGTTCGCCACTTGCACTTTTAGGGATCATGCCCAGGAATGGTGGACTAAACATGTTCAGATAGTAGGGGTTGACGCTGTTTACTCAATCTCTTGGGAGAAGCTAAGAAGGATGATGACTATAGAATATTGTTCAAGAAGCGAACTACAAGCAATAAAACAGGAAATCCTCAACTTTACCATGGTAGGAGATGATGTTGCCAAGTACACTACTCAGTTTTACGAATTAGCACGACCAGGCCCAGCAATGGATGAACCGGAAAGTAAGAAACTTGAGAGGTATATCGGGGGACTCTCCCCTGAAATTCGCATGTTGGTCGCCTCATTAGAACCCGATAACATGCTTAAAGCTATCCACATGGCGACCGAGGCAAAGGAACGCCTGACTCACACCAAGGCCGTAGGAAACAATAATAACAACAAACGGAAATGGAACCACAACAAGAGGAAGTGGGACATCAACTCGAATGACAATGCTACTCAACAACCACCTAAGAAACAAGAAGTTGTTAAGGCCTATGCTGCAGGCCCAGCTAAAAAGAAAGGTTACCAAGGTACCCTACCCAAATGCAACAAGTGTCAAAGTCATCATAGACCTGGGCATTGTCTTAATCCTTGTGTTAACTGTAAGAAGATTGGTCATTCAACTAGAGAATGCAAATTTCCAATCATTGCCGGAAATCAAAACCCTCCAGTGATATGTTTTGGTTGTGGAGAGATAAGACACTACAGGAATGAATGTCCAGAACAAGGAAATCAAGGGAATGAGAACCAAGGGGGAAAAGCTCAGGGGAGAGCCTATATCATTGGAGGAGGAGATTACCAGAACATCAACAGCGTTGAGGACGACCACCATGTTTAAGCACAAAGAACTTCTGCCTTAATAATAAACCATAGATGGAGCCCGCTAGGGTTGTATTTCCCTAAGTAGTCTGTCTTAGAGTACTTTCTTGTAATCTCGTTGTATCATGTACCTTTCTATCTAATGCAATCCCTATCTTTTATCATCTCCACAGTAATCACAATCTTCATTTATTTCTTTTCCCATTCCAATTACCCAATTTTCAACCATTTCGCAACAACATACCGCTATCCTAATAGGAGTTAAGTAAATTTCGCCTCTGATTAAAGACTAATACCATTCTATAAGATGTTCCACACAAGTCCAATAACCCATTCAACGGATTTTATTACAAGATATTTTAATACCGCTTATTAAAACTGTTTCACATAACCTTACCTTCAACTATTTTGCTATCATCTCAGGGAATTATCTCACAACATTTTTAAAATGAGTTATGTTACTACCACCTTGTAAATTGTCTTTCTGCCATCCTACCAACTATTTACTACCATTTTACCAAACAACACATTGAGGACCATCTAAAACTTTTGAGAAACACAAGGCTATTTTGACCAAACCAAGCATCGCATTATTTGCCCTAAATTATACAAACTCTGATCACCTATATCTAATTTAGGGAGGATTATGCCATGAAGGGAACAATTACCTTTTCAAGATTTCTAACAACAATTTTTATTCAAAACATCCCAAGAAAGAAAAGATTTGTAAACAAGTAAACTCTTCATAAACATCCTTATCGGCAAACTCTCTCTGAGTACTTACACCACATGTCACCCACTTAGCAGTTAAGTTGGAATTTGCCATTGACTTTTCTAGGAAAGATTTTCTATCTACGAGGAGAATTTCACGACATAAGAAAACAACGAAAGGGGTTTTGGAACCACAAACAAGGACTAGAAATATACAGCAAGTTGATTTGTGTCGTAACGAAAACCGTAAGATCTCATGAGGCAATCTAAATCATTATCTTTGGCATAGTCACCAAATCCTATCATTTCAGAAGTACTAGTTAGACCAAGTAGGACAACGGACCTAAGTCATGATCCAGTTTAGAAAGGATCAAGTAAGTTGGATATACATACCCACAAGTTGTACCCAAGATTAACCAATAGGCATTATTTAACACCGAACTTTACTAAGACATTCCTATCCACATCATGTCAGAAACCTATCTATAAAACCTTGGGTCATATTTGAAAACATTCCAAACTTGCATAACCACTGAAATTTATCTAAACTTGTAAAATTCATTTATTCAGGAAAAAGATTTCAAGCAAAACACTCCACATTAAGAGGAAAAAAAAATTCATTTGTTCAGATCTAGAAATTCATTCAAACCTATAAATTCATTTATTCACTTTGTAAAACTTCATTTATTCAAACTTATGGAATCCATTTATTCAAGTTGCAAGATTTACTACTTAAACCCGTAAATAAATTGTTCAGAGAAAGATTTCAATTAAAACGCTCCACATCGAGTTAAATTTTGAAAACCAACCACCATACTACGACACTTCATACATTTAGGATCTTGTTATTGATAACCAATAGCATGTAAACTTTTGACGAAGGGAATCTAGGGAAAAATTATTAAACATCACAAATTTTAGCAATAAAGACCAAGCACCTTAGGTGAAGAGAGACTCCTATCGTGGCATCAGTTAAAACAGGACACCAGGAATCAGAAACTATTACTATAGCTTCATCCTTCCGATAACACCTTTCCGACAAACCTATCATCGTGGAATTAGTCGAGACACATTGTGCAGATTTCAAATAAACTTAATAAAGGATAAATGATACACCTCAAACTCCTGACAATCCCTTTAAGATATCCTTCCCCAATCAGATATACACACGATCTAACATCCTCGGACTAACGAACATTGAAAAGGACTACCCAAGCACTATAGACTGTGAGATTCGATATCACCCAGGAAGGCTAATGTTGTGGCAGATAACCTTAGTTGGAAAGAACGACTCAAGCCGTTGAGAGTTAGATCATTGGGAATGGCAACCATTTCACCTTTACCCTCACGAATCCTCGAGGCTCAAGTTGAGGCACTCAAAGAAGAAAACCGAAAGAATGAAAACCCTATGGAATACCAAAGGGTGCAAATGGTTCAGTCAAGAGGTCAGTTGGAGTATTATGCTTCAAGGATAGAAGCTGGATACCTCTCTATGGTGGAATTCGAGGGTTGATCATACACGAATCAAACAAGTCAAAGTATCCCATTCACCCAAGTGCTGATAAGATGTGTCAGGATCTCAAGAAACTTTATTGATGGCCGAATATGAAAGCAGATATAGCTATGTATGTTAGCAAATGCATTACTTTTGCTAAAGTAAAAGCCGAGTACCAGAAACCATCAGGATTACTTCAGCAACCAGAGATTCCCCAGTGGAAATGGGAACGCATCACAATGGATCTTGTCACCAAACTTCCCAAAACAACAGGCGGGTTCGACGCTATTTGGGTAATCGTCGAGCGCCTCACCAAATCAGCCCATTTCATCCCAGTCAGAGAGACTTATACTATGGATCAGCTCACCAGTCTTTATGTCAAGAAAATAGCCTCAAAGCACGGTACACCAATTTCTATCACTTCAAACCGAGATAGCCGCTTTACTTCAAACTTTTGGCAGTCATTGCAAGATTCATTTGGGATTAAATTAGACATGAGCACTGCCTATCATTCTCAGATCGATGGTCAGAGCGAAAGAACGATTCAGACATTGGAAAACATGCTCAGGGCATGTGTGATGAACTACGGAAATGGTTGGGCTAACCATTTGCCATTAACCGAGCTCTATTACAATAATAGTTATCACACGAACACATAGACTGTACCTTTTAAGGCACCCTATGGGCGAAGTACCAGTTACCTATTGACAGACCAAAATCGGAAAGTCCAATTCACTAGTCTAGGACTCAATTGTAAAATGACAAAGGAAATTGTACCAGTCAAGAATCGATTGCAAGCAACATGAGAACAATAGAAAAGTTAGGTCAGTCAGGATGAAAAAATCATTGGGACTAGGTATCCCTAAGCAGTAGACCATTGGGATGGGAGTTGGAGAATAAGCTAGGCTGAAAGCCTTGCCTTGGAAAGGCGTGATACAATTTTTGGGAACACGAGAAATTGAACCCTAGGTATATTGGACCATTTAAGATTCTAATTAGAATCGACCGAATGGCATACAGACTTGAGCTTCTATCAGAGCTCAGCAACATACACCACCCATTTCATATTTCAAACCTCAAGAAGTGCCTTCCAAATAAATCACTTATAGCATATCTCATTTCATTCCATTAAAAGAAATTCAGCTCGACGACAAGATTAACTTTGTGGAGGAACCAACAGAAATCATGGACCGTGAGGTCAAACAGTTGAAGCAAAGTCGAATTCCATCGTGAAAATTTGCTGGAATTCTCAAGGAAGTCACGAGTTTACTTGGGAACGGGAAGACCAGGTACGATTCAAATACCCGCATCTTTTCACCAAGTCCACTCCAGAGACCAACATCGACTGAATTCGGGGACTGAATTCCTTTTAGGGTGGAAGACTATCACAACTCGTAATTTCAGGTCCTTTTTCAAGTTTCAAATTTCAATATTCAACTCAGAGATTACTATTCATAGGTTACTATTCATCATTTCACTATTCATCATTTTTGAAGTCAGTTTGAGACTTTGAGAAGTTTTCAAAATTTTTACTATTCACATAACACTATTCATTCCCGGAGGGAAATCACTATTCATGAGTATCATCCATCATTTCGTAAACTAGGTTTACGGGTATTCAAATTTGCATAACCAGTAAGGTTTAGCTGCGTATTCATGCATCATCAGTAAGGACACGTCATATAGACTAGAGTAGTTTACATATCATCAGTAACATCATTATCATATTATGTCATGCACCGGTTTGTGTGATTTTCATTAACGTGTGCTTAAATTGTTTAATTAACGTTACCACTCAGTCATTTCTACTAACATTATACCCGACACTCCCGACTATGATCCTAATACATTTTCAAACTAATTATAATGATATAGAGATTATTTTATTACTTTACCCAGTGTTTTTAAACCAATTGCTATATTTTCCGTTAGGAGCTTATAAGTCTGTCGGCTTGCGATATTTCAACCCGATAATCATTCTAACACCCGTTAGGAGCTTATAACTCCGTCGGCTTGCGATAGTTAACTCGGTACACGATAACACCTAATGTATGCACTAAACAAACTAACACATGCTTATTAGGGGAGACAAGAACATTAATTAGCAAGATTTCTCATCTTTTCACCCATGTGCCGCCCCTCCTAAACCCCCTAATTCTCCAAAAACACTTGATTACAAGTACCACATCATTTAATGTTGTAGCTTATATGTTTTGGGATTTATTTCACCAACACATACAATCCAAAATCAACTAGCTAAACTTCACCATATTCTCTCCTTTTCCTCTCTTGTGGATCGGCCAACCATAAGAACACCAAGATCATCCATCAATTTTTGAAGATCATGTATTAAACAAGTTCCATTTACATCCCTAGTTAGGATTTTGAAATAAAAATCCCTAGGTTTCTTATACATTTTCATCCAAATCATCTCAAATCATCAAGTAAGCTTCAAAATCATCTTTCTAATCTTTTCATACTTTCATTTGATTGTTTTTCAAGTTATATTAGTAGTTGATCATGCAAATATATATGTTATATATACCACTTTGTTCAATAATAATCTTTAACACTAGATCTAAAAGTTTCACTAGTGATCTCATAAAATCCACCAAGTTTGGTGATGTTTAGGACCCCATGACACCCTAAGAAGGTGTATGGTTGGATTTGCGAACTTGTGGAGTTGATTTGAAGTGGTATGATCAAGTTTAGAACCAAGGAAATGAGTTTTTAGCAAAGTAGATAAGGTTCTGTCCAAAAATGCAAAGTATGGAAAACTCAGAAACTTTTGAACCATTTTGGCCTTCATATTTAGAAATTTCTTTCAAAAAAGAAACCGTGGCCGCAAGAATCACTAAAAACCGACTTATAACGAAGGAGATATGATTTTTACAAGTTAGACGACGAAAACTAAAATTCTGAAAATTTAGTTTCTGATCGCCGAATTTCAAAGGACCAAACGAGGTGTTAGATGTGATCTAGGAGCGCCGAGCTACTGAGATTATGTTAGTTCATTTTTATACGAAGCCGTGGATATAAAGAACGTAGAAAACGAGCTTATAACGACCGAGATATACGCATTTAAAGCCCGATGAACATTAATTATTTTGACAGCCCACTAATAGAAAAATAATTCAAGTATAAAAACTAGTGTTTTTACAAGACATAACATTGACAGCCGATTTTCTAATTAACCAAGGCGCGTATGATCAAAAGTTAAATAACACGACATCAAGACATGGTTACAAGGTTTTCAAAAACGTCGAGTTTGATCACTAACACTTAACGTACAATATTTCACGACTAGTTTTACGAGGCCATTTTGGGCATATTTTCACAAGTTAAAGAAAATATTAAATTGCGACGAAAAAATTAGACTTTTCCGATAGAACACCAAACAAGTATCATGGAGTACCGTTTCAACATATTTACGCGAAAAGTATTTTATAACTTAACGAGACGTCAAAAATGTATTTTTCGACGATAAACAATATTTTCAAAATTTACAAGTGGCATCATTAACATACATGTTTGCATGTGTTGCGTAAATTCATTGCTTACATTAGATCATATCATCATAATAGGTCGCGGTTAGAGACCGAGCCTCATTTCATAATTTTCATTGTTGCTATCATAGCAGGTGAGTTTTCATAGCCCCGTTTTCAATTGTTTATTTGATTTCTAAACTCTCGGGGGAGAATACATTGCACCATTTTTATATGCGGACCAAAGTATCCAAACTCATTTACATTGCTTAAGTTACATCATTGCCAATTTAAAGTCCCCTTTTATTTATCATGGACCGTTAATTGTGAGCAAACGAAGGTGAGTGGATAGATCTATTGAGGGTGACACCTCCGTTCGGGTTGGTAGAGCTAACTGGTCAAACGAACGCATTTCATTTCATACATTCAGAGTGTTTGGCAAAGCACTCCCTTTTGGGGCATTTATTTCAGTCTAGCTTCGGGGTCATGAGCTTAAGAGCTAATGTAATATTTTTATGTGACATTTTGTCATACATTTATACTTATGGTTTCCGTAGAAGCATTTCATTTACATAAACCTATGAACTCACCAACATTTTTGTTGAGCACTTTTAGCAATGTATTTTCAGGTAATTAAGGCATCGCATGTTGGCTTGTTTAAGGACATGCATGGAGTCGCGGAGTCGACGCGTCTCACTTTATATTTTTATGCACTTATCTATCGTTTGAATTGTATGAACTTGTTTTTCCGCAAACATGTTTCACCTTTTGGGACCTAAACTTTTGTAACTCTGATTGTTTTAAATGATCAAACGATGTATTTTCTAAATGACACTTTAGGTCGTTCAATATAACTGTAACTGTGGTTCTATGACCGGTCACGCCCTCAGTTGTTCCATCCCGCTGCAAGTCATGAAATTTGGGGGTGTGACAGAAACCCCGTCAAGAAAGCCCTTTGAATGGGTTTATCTGTACACAGGCAATTATTTATAACTGAAAACATTGGTTCTCACACAACCAAAGGTTAATTTAAAACAAAATCTTGATGAAGTGTCTGTTACTACACTTAATCCCTTCAAAATGGTTGTAAGCAGTATGATTTTTCAATAATAAAATCAAGTTCATACTGCTAAGTCAAAAGTTTCTTAAAATCTTTCGGATTCATAATGGCTCAGAAACCCATCTAATGATGGATTGTGAGTTATTGCCCCATGATTCACCTCTTACAGGAGTTAACACACCTGAAAGTGATGAGGGTAGCTGAGTGAATTTTAAGGAATTGATGGCTTTCTGTACAATATTGTCTGATAATGTTAGGAATATAAATATTCATGTGAAGAATCGGTCACCCCGAGTATCTATTTAGCATTTATGTAGCTCGTAGGCTTATTAGTATTTGTTTAGTTAACGTAATATTAGTTTAGTTATTATAGTATTTGTGGAGTGGGTCGGGTCTTTACCCACTGTCAGCTCACTCTACAACCCACTCGGGGCACTTATATTAGTAAGTATAAATACCCCTCTCCACCTAGGGAGAGGGTTGGAACTTCAATTTCATTTTCAAGCTAATACATTTCCAGTTTCTCTTACTAAGTTCCCTCTCTTCTCTCTTTCTAACTCCATCATGGATTAGTTCTTCCATAATCCAAGACCTCCCGATTCTCACACAATAATCAACATAAGAATCGATCCTACAATTGGTACCAGAGCCAAGGTTGAATTATTTGTTGATTTGTGTGGTGTTCGAATATGTTTTGAAGCTGTTTTTTTACAACTTTTTCGGATCTGAAATTTTGTTTTTCTTTTCTCGTAAACAGGTTCATTTCATATTTAGTGTATCTTAATATTCTAACAATCTTTTTTCCAACAATCTTTTGTCCACTTTTGTTATAGAATTGTCATGTCCACTATTGTTATGATATTGTCCTGGTCACTGGTCCGTATACAACCTTGATTGAGATTGTTCTTGAGATTGCCCTGGTCGAATATATGGGTCAGAATTGATATTCTTTTCATATATGGGTTGCTACAAGGTGGTCAGTACAGATGGTCGGAATATTTGGTCAGAATCTCGCCAGATTCTTGGTTGCGGTTTGTGTCAAAAAGAGCAGTTCAATGTTGCGGTTTGCTTACTTCTAAAACTGAGCTTTGGTTGTTTACATGAAAGGGGAAAGTGACAAACTGGTACGAAAGTGACTGGTCAACTGCAGTTTGACTGGTCAACAGCGGTTTGACTGGTCAACAGCGGTTTGACTAGTCAACAGCGGTTTGACTGGTCAACAGCGGTTTGACTGGTCAACTGCGGTTTGATGTTGCGGTTTGACACTGCGATTTGCCTATTAAAGACATTTTATTAGCAAATCTAAGTGAGATGCTGTCAAAATTTCAAGAGTGTTGCGGTTTGCCTAAGAAGATGTTGACCAGAACACAACAAACTACCACAGACTCAGTAAATCATCATGAGTGCAAGTCTCAAAGTCAAAACAAAAACAAAAAAAATAAGAAAGGAGATGAAGTAGAAAACTAGACCACTAACCAAACATACCACTGACTCGTGACCTCAGCCTATAACTATCAACAGTCCAAACAAAGAAAAAATAACAAAAGATTAAGCAACATCAAATCAGTCAACAACCAACATCACACTCTACCTCATCAAAAGTACTTAATCGATAAACTCAAACCTATATCCTAATCCCATCTCCAGTATCATGACTACATCAACTCTCATCTACAATCTACCAACTCTCGAACGCATAAACTCCATTAACGAAAAATGAAATGATAAACAAGATCCCAGTTTTTCTCTTTCGTAGGACTCAAGATACATCGAGACTCTTTAAGGTCTAACCCATGAAAGTAAAAGAAACCATCATTGATCATATTGAAGCATCACTTCTTTTTATCCGAAAAAATCACAAAGAAAAAGACAATAACAACAATGTTATCATCTTTCCTTTTATTCGGTTAAAATAAAACACAACAAATTAGATACCTACCCGAGACCTCTTTATAGAGATCTTGAAGAAATGATTGAGCTACAGTTCCTGTTTGATGATTGAGTCTTATGAAGAAATGAGATGATTTAATTAGGAGATATAAGGGAGGTTTGTTTTTGGGGTGCGGCTTTTATTGGTTTCTTTGGAGGAATAAGGTGGATAAAGTGCTGCGTTGTTTAAATGGAGTTATAAGGAGGAGCTACGTTCTTGTATATTGGAGATTAGATGCGTTTGTTTGTGCTTCGTGGGATTATGATGGAGTTATAAGGATGGATTTGCTGCGTTTTGATGTTGGAGAAGAGAAGGATATCAGATGTGTTTTGTGACTGCATAGTGGTAGGCGTTTGTTTTGAAATGAGTCATTAAGGTTGTAATGTAAGATAAATTAGGGTAAAGTGACTAATATATCTCTTGACATTAGGGTTTTTTGATATTGGGCCACAATAGTGTAGTACGACTTTTTGTTAGGTTTGGGCTTAAATTCGTTTGGCCTAGTAATGATCCGAAATTTTGAGTTAATTATGGTTATGGATGGACGGGGTGCTTGAAATATCATTGGTATTAAGTTGTTTGGCTCGAATTAACTTTTGACATATTGGACTAAGGTTGGACTTGGATTTGGACATAATAAAACTTACAGGGTTGGACTATTTTTTTTGGGATAAGTTTGTGCTACGAGATCGGTAGGAATTGAGAAATTATGGTAGCTTGGGTGGTTTGTTAATTCACGGGTTCGTGTACTTAGTATCTCAAATATCTCGGGGTTGGTTCGATGCACGATATTTTATGATCCATGTTCGAGCGTACTTACAGTGATTAAACTTGGCTATCTAGTTATATCTGTTAAAGGAGTTATGTTGTAGTTCTCACAGTATATAGCTATCACTTAAAGGAGTTACATTGTAGTACTCAGTGTCACACGAGATGTGGATAGTTCAAGAGGCGGATATATACAATAAAGGATGGAAGGTTGGGTATATACCACCACCTATAATTTAAGGAGTAATGGTGGTTTGCTCCAAATAGGTTCTTAATCACAAATTTAGTGCAAGTTTAAGTCGCGGATTTGTCTATTATCAAGCTTCATCAAGGGATCGTCGTTTCTCGAGCTTCTGACGGGATTGTAGTACAAGATCTTCTCAAGAGGTGGTCAGACTTAAAGACACGAGGTGGATTGGTTAGGGCAAGTGGTCACAACATTAACTGACTGAATACGAGGTTGGTAAGTTAGCCAAAGGGTTTCATGGTTGAGATGTGAACAACAATTCTCATGGGATATTCGATGCTACAGAACGTCAATGATACCTCACAGTCGAAGCAAAATTTTTCAAGAATCTTCAATGTCATTCATGATTTTTTCTCAAAATGTTTGCTTAAGACAAGAACTTCTCGGGTTTATGGTCATACACGTCAATGATGCTTCCGAAAGTTCGAAATCATCATGGGGGAGAAACGTGTACTTTGATGATATATGGTCAACCTCAAGGGGGAAGTAGTTTATATTACTTTACTTAGCATGGTTTGTGAAGTATTCTACATATGTGAGAAGAATTTTTGTTGATCTCTTGCATGTTCCCCCAAACAGTTATTCACCAGAATCAAATTTGTCATAACACATTCAATTTTTCACTATCTCACGGTTTCTTCTTGGTTTTGTAAAATTCTGCGAAAGAATCTATTTCTCGGTTTAAATCATAGATTTGTAAAATCCCGTGATGATGGAACTATCTTGGAGAAAGAAAAGTGCATTTCTAGATCTTAATTGATTTTGGTACTACGGTTTCAACTTCGAAGAAGGGATAAAGTGTGTACTTCATGTATTGGATGATTTATGATATACTTCATGGCATTTTGGTTATAACAAAGTTTTACGGGGTTATGCGCTTTTGACAACGATCGGGATAAAACCATTATCAAAGTTCATTTAAAATATCAAAAAGGGCTAGATCTGGGCATTTAAACCACAAGATGTGACTACGGCTTTAATTCACTATTATTTATTTGAGGTTGAAGTGAAATTTCACGGGTGCGTGTACTTAGTATCTGAAGATATCGGGGTTGGTTGGATGAAGATTCTTCGAGATCCTTGTTCGAGCGTTTAACCTTTACAATGACGAAGACTTGGATATCTAGTTATTTTTTGTGATTCTTTCTCTCTATTACCATTAAATAACTATCACTTTAAGGAGTAACATTGTAGTGCTCAGTGTCACACGAAGTTGTGGATATCCAAGAGGTGATGTACGTCTTATACTTGATGGTTGGTTGGTTGAAGAGTATAGAGTACTCAGGGATTCGAAGTTGCCCGAACTCTCTACACCGCTCTTTGTCATACATTAGTGCAAGTTTAAGTCACAAGTTCGGGTTATGTTTCTTCAGTCTCAAGTTCATCATATTGGGTTTTTCTCCATCAGTAGTCACGACATCAAGCCGACAGAATGATAATGGGGTTGGTAACAAGTTAGCTGAGAGAAGTAGAAAAGAGAGAAATGACGTCTGTTCTGGCACACCCCCAAATTTCGTGACTTGCAGCGGAATGAGTCATTCAGGGCACGACTGGTCATAGCACCAAAGTTGCAGTTATATTGAACGACCTAAAGTTTCGTTTAGAAAATACATCGTTAGATTATTTAAAAAAATTCAGAGTTACAAAGCTAGGTCCCAAAAGGTGAAACAGGTTTTCATAAAACAAGTTCATACAATTCAAATGATGGATAAGTGCATAAAATATAAAGTGAGACGTGTCGACTCCGCGACTCCATGATGTGTCCAATGCAAGCCAACATGCGATACCTTAATTACCTGAAAATACATTGCTAAAAATGGTCAACAAAAATGTTGGTGAGATCATAGATTTATGTAAATGAAATATTATACGGATACCACAAGTATAAAGTGTATGACAAAACCATGCCACATAAAAATAATACATTAGCTCTAAGCTCATGACCCCGAAGCTAGACTGAATGAAATGCCCCAACTGAGTGTTTGCCAATCACTCTAATATGATAGAAATGAAATGCGTTCGTTTGACCAGTTGGTGCTACCAACCCGAACCGAGCAGTCACCCTCAATAGATCTATCCACTCACTCTCGCTTGCTAACAATTAACGGTGCATGATAATAAAAGGGGAACTTAATTTGGGCAATGATGTAACTTAAGCAATGTAATGAGTTTGTATACTTTGGCCCGCATATGAAAATGGTGCAATGTATTCTCCCCCGAGAGTTTAGAAATCAATAAACAATTTAAAACGGGGCTATGAAAACTCACCTGATATGATATAGCAACAATGACAATGATGGATATGATGAAATAAAGCTAGGTCTCTAACCACGACCTATTATGAATGATGTGATCCAATGTAAGCAATGATACAATGCAACACATGCAAATACGTATGTTAACGATACCACTTGTTAGTTTTGAAAATAACGTTTATCGACAAAAAATACACTTTTGACGTCTCGTTAAGTTATAAACTACTTTTCGTGTAAACATGTTGAAACGGTACTCCACGATCCTTGTTTGGTGTTCTATCGGCAAAATGTAACGTTTTCATCGCAATTTAATATTTTCCTTAACTTGTGAAAATATGCCCAAAATGGCTTCGTGAAACTAGTCGCGAAATATTGCACGTTATGTGTTAGTTGATCAAACTCGACGTTTTTGAAAACCTTGTAACAATGTATAAATGTCGTTTCATTTAACTTTTGAGTGTACATGCCTCGATCAATTAGAAAATCGGCTAACAACGTTATGTTTCGCAAAAACACTAGTTTTTATTCTTAAAAAACTTTCTAAGAGTGGGCTGTCAAAATAAACATGGTACGTCGGGCTTCAAACGTGAATAACTCGGCCGTTAAAAGCTTGTTTTCTACGTTCTTTACATCCATGGCTTCGTATAAACATGAAATAACATAATCTCAGTAGGTTGGGTCATCTAGATCACGTCTAACGCCTCGTTTTGTCCTTTGAATCTCGGCGATCAGCAACTAAATTTTCAGAAAATTAGTTTTCGTCGTCTAACTTTGAAAAGTCATATCTCCTTCGTTATATGTCGGTTTTTAGTGATTCTTGCGGCCACGGTTTCCTTTTTGAAAGAAATTTCTGAATATGAAGGCCAAAATATTCCAAAATTTATTGAGTTTTCCAGTTTACACGTTTTTGGACAGAACCTTATCTATACTTGTTAAAACTCATTTTCTTGGTTCTAAACTTAATCATACTAACTCAAATCAACTCCACAAGTTCGCAAATCCTACCATACACTTTCTTAGGGTGTCATGGGGTCCAAAACATCACCAAACTTGGTGGATTTCATGAGATCATTAGTGAAACTTATAGATCTAGTGATTTAGAGAGTTTATGTTCAAAAGTGGTATGCAAAACGTAAGTAACTTGCATGAATAATTAATATAACTTGAAAATACATGAACATATAAATCAAATGAAAGTAATAGATGATCAAAATGTGTTCTTGAAACTTACTTGATGATTTGATGAGTTTTGATAAGAAATGAGTAGTAAACTTGTGATTAAATCACAAAATCATAACTAGGAAGGTAAATGGAGCTTGAATATGACTTGATCTTAAACAATTTATGGATTTGAGATGGTGTTCTTGGTTTGGCCGAACATAGGAGATGGGATGGAAGAGGTTTTGATCTTTTTTAGCTAATTGGTTTATGTGTGTATGTGTTAGTGTTAGTGGAGATGGAAATAAATCACAAAAAATTCATTAATGGTTCTTGGAAGTATTAAGCTAAATGGGGGGGGGGGGGGGTAGGGGGTGGGGGGGGGGAGCACATGTGGCTAATAGGGAAGAGATTTGATGTAATTGTAAAGCTTTGTCTCCCATTTAATTAAGAGTTAGCTAGTTTAGTGCATACATTGAGTGTTATCGGGTACCGAGTTAACTAGAAATAACTCGTGACGTGGTGAAATGAGATACGACGAAGTTGTAAAAATTGTAAAATCATGTTCCTTGCAAGAATCGGGTGTTAGAATTATTATCGGATTGAAATTTCGTAAACCGACGGAGTTATAAGCGTCAAACGAAAAGTATAGCGATTGGTTTAAAAACATCGGGTAAAGTAATAATATAATCTCTATATCATTATAATTAGTTTGAAAATGTATTAGGATCATTGTCGGGAGTATTGGGTATAATGTCAGTAGAAATGACTGAGTGGTAACGTTAATTAAACAATTAAGCATACGTGAATGAAAATCACACAAACTCATGCATGAACTGATATGGAAATGATGTTACTGATTATATGCAGACTACCCTAGTCTATATGATGTGCCTTTACTGATGATGCATGAATACGCAGCTAAACCTAACGGGTTACGCACATTTGAATACCCGTAAACCAAGTTTATGACATGATGAATGATGCTCATGAATAGTGATTTTCTTCCAGGAATGAATAGTCTCATGTGAATAGTAAAATTTTTGACGACTTCTCAAAGTCTCAAACTGGCTTCAAAAATGATGAATAGTGAAATGATGAATAGTGATCGATGAATAGTGATTGATGAATAGTAAATCATGAATAGTAAATTGTCGAGATTTGGGAAAATGACCTGAAATTACGAGTTGTGACAGTCGACCACCCTAAAAGGAATTCAGTCCCTGAATTCAGCTGATGTTGGTTTCTGGAGTGGTCTCGGTGAAAAGATGTGGGTATTTGAGTCGCATCTGGTCTTCCCGTTCCCAAGTAAACTCAGGACCTATGCGAGAATTCCAGCGAACTTTGACGATCGAAATTCGACTTTGCTTCAACTGTTTGACCTCTCGGTCCATGATTTCTGCTGGTTCTTCCACAAAGTTGAGCTTATCATCGATCTGAATTTCTTTCAATGGGATTACGAGCGTTTCGTCTGAAAGACATTTCTTGAGGTTTGAGACATGAAATGTGTTATGTACATTGCTGAGCTCTGACGAAACCTCCAGTCTGTACGCTATCGAACCGATCCTTTCCAGAATCTTAAATGACCCAATGTATCTCGGGTTCAACTTCCCGCATTTCCCGGATCGTATCACCCCCTTCCAAGGCGAGACCTTCAACATGACTTTGTCTCCAACCTGAATTTCTAATGGTTTACGTCGAACATCGACGTAACTTTTCTGTCGGCTTCTGGCTGTTTCGAGTCTTTCTCTAATCTAAATTATCTTTCTGTTGTTTCTCTGACCAACTCTGGACCTGTTAGCTGTACATCACCAACTTCGGCCCAACAAACTGGTGACCTGCACTTACGACCGTAGAGTGCCTCGAATGGTGTGGCTTTTATGCTCGAATGATAATTGTTATTGTAAGAGAACTCGATCAATGGCAAATGGTTAGCCCAACCATTTTCAAAGTCAATGACACATGCCCTGAGCATGTCTTCCAATGTCTGAATCATTCTCTCGCTCTGACCATCGGTCTGAGGATGATAGGCGGTACTTATGTCTAACATAGACCCAAATGAATCTTGCAATGATTCCCAAAAATTTGAAGTAAAGCGACTATCTCTGTCGAAAATGATGGAAATTGGTGCACCGTGCTTTGAGACTATTTCCTTGACGTAAAGTCTGGTGAGCTGATCCATAGTATAAGTCTCTTTGATTGGAATGAAATGGGCTGACTTAGTGAGACGATCAACTATTACCCAAATAGCATCGTAACCTCCTGATCTTTTGGGAAGTTTAGTGACAAAATCCATTGTAATGCGTTCCCATTTCCACTGGGGAATCTTTGGTTGCTGAAGTAATCCTGATGGCTTCTGGTACTCGGCTTTCACTTTAGCACAAGTAAGCCATTTACTGACATACGTAGCTATCTCTGCTTTCATATTCGACCACCAATAAAGCTTCTTGAGATCCTGATACATCTTATCAGAACCTGGATGAATAGAGTACTTCGACTTGTGTGATTCGTGCATGATCAACTCTCGTATTCCACCATAGAGAGGTATCCAGCTTCTATCCTTGAAGCATAATGTTCCATCTGATCTCCTTACTAAACCGTTTGCATTATCTTTCATTCCTTTGAGTGTTTCACTTAGTAGGTTTTCTTCATTGAGTGCCTCGACTCGGGCCTCGAGAATTTTTGATGGTAGTGGTGAAATGATAGTCATTCCCAATGATCTAACTCTCAAAGGCTTGAGTCTCTCTTTCCGACTGAGTGCATCTGCCACAACATTGGCTTTTCCTAGGTGATATCTGATTTCACAGTCATAATCACTAAGTAGTTCCAACCAACGACGTTGCCTCATGTTAAGTTCCTTTTGATCAAGAATGTACTGTAAGCTTTTGTGGTCTATAAATACTACACACTTTGTTCCATAAAGATAATGCCTCCAAATCTTGAGTGTGAAAACCACGGCACCCAACTCTAAGTCGTGAGTAGTGTAGTTCTTCTCATGCTTCTTAAGCTGACGAGATGCATAAGCTATCACTTTCTCGTTTTGCATTAACACTGCTCCAAGTCCTTTGTGTGAAGCATCGCAATATACCACAAAGTTTTCAATCCCTTCTGGCAATGACAAAATTGGCGTGCTGCAAAGTTTCTGTTTCAATAACTGAAAAGCGGTCTCTTGCTTTTCTCCCCAATCGTACTTCTGGTTCTTTTGTGTCAACTTGGTCAGTGGCTTAGCTATCTTGGAAAACCCTTCAATGAACCTTCTGTAATATCCGGCAAGTCCTAAGAATTGATGAATTTTTGTGGGAGTTTTTGGTGTTGCCCAATCTTTAACTGCCTCAATCTTTGCTGGATCAACCTGTAGTCCCTGACTATCAATGACGTGACCAAGAAATTGTACTCTTCTGATCCAAAAATCACACTTTGAGAATTTGGCGTACAGTTTTCTCTTTCTTGAGTAGCTCTAAAATTATCCTAAGGTATTCTCGGTGCTCTTCTTCACTCCTTGAGTAAATCAAGATATCGTCAATGAATACGATCAAAAACTTATCCAGATATGGCTTGCACACCCTGTTCATGAGATCCATGAACACAGCTGGTGCGTTGGTTAGTCCGAACGGCATTACCTGAAATTCATAATGACCATAGCGTGTTCTGAATGCTGTCTTCAGGATATCTCCCTCCCGAACCCTAAGCTGATGGTAACCCGATCTCAAGTCGATCTTGGAGTAATAACTGGAACCTTGCAACTGATCGAACAAATTGTCGATCCTGGGAAGTGGATAACGATTCTTCACCGTTAATTTGTTTAGCTCTCGATAATCAATGTACATTCTGAAAGATCCATCTTTCTACTTTACAAACAAAACTGGTGCTCCCCAAGGCGAGGAACTCGGTCTAATGAATCCTTTATCCAAGAGCTCTTGCAATTGGTTCGACAACTCTCGCATTTCTGATGGTGCAAGTCGATAAGGTGCTCGCGCAACTGGTGCGGCTCCCGGCACTAAGTCAATCTGAAATTCGACTTGGCGAGTAGGTGAAAGTCCTGGTAAGTCTTCTGGAAAATCTTTAACTGTTGGTACATCCTCAAGTCGCTTCTCCTCCGACTTCTTTTCTATGATATGAGCCAAGAATGCATAACAGCCCTTCTTTATGTATTTCTCTGTTTTAATGCACGATATGATGCTGTGTCTAGTCCCACTGCGTTTTCCGCGAACGACCAATGTTTCACCATCATAAGGAAGATTGTTGGGAATAAAATGTTCAAGTCAAAGAGCCTGCCAAAGATGTCAAAGAGCCTGCTAGTTGATTTTGAAGAGTATGAAGATGTACTAACAGTACCTTCTGGGTAGAAGGTACTGCTAGTTGACAAAGGTCCTGCCAAGCTATATGTCAAGTTGATTAGATATTTTGTAATAGATATTTAGTGGAATTATTAGTCTTTGTACATTGTTATACGTTATGTAGAAGTAGTTTAGTCTTCTGTGTTTCACAGAAGAATATTACAGAGTTGTACATTGGTAGTTGTATTTAATTGTAGGCTAGAATAGTCAAAGTAAAGTATTATATTCAACCACTTGACAACTTGTAATAAGGTGTCCTTATCTTATAAAAGGATACCTTAGTCACACTTCATGCATGAATCCTTCCAACTATTAACCAAAACAGAACTATCTCTCAAGTAACTTAGTTACTCAACTCACAAATCCTTTTACAATCTAAGATTCAAGATTACTTTGTAATCCTGGTGATAGCTAGATCATCCGTATTATTTCATCAATAATATTGAATCGTTTTGTGTTAACTAAAGTTGTGTTCCTTGTTCATTGCATACTCACGTTTACATAACTCACCACCTTGTGTTCTTTTAAGTGTGTTGTAGTAGATTCCGCATGCTAAACACATTCATACATAAATATCTCTCAAACACGTTACTAAGATTCACATCCCAAGTGTTTGAAATCCCTTCCCACAAAGATGAACAACTTTTTCATCACAGATGATTCTGGCATGATGTTGAGATAACCAACCCATTCCGATGACAATGTCAAAACTTCCAAGTTCTACTGGCATGAGATCTATATTGAGCGGGTGATTGAGAAAATTGAGAGTGCAATCACGAATGATCGTGTCAGTGCCAACTAAACTACCGTTAGCTAGTTCAATGTGATATTGAGTTTCTAATGCGGTTGGTTCAATGTTGAGTAATGGTGCAAATGTAGTAGAAACAAAACTTCTATTGGCTCTTGAATCAAATAGTATGGATGCATAACGATTATTAATGAGGAACGTACCCGTAACGACATTCGGGTCCTCCCTGACATCTTCTCCTCCAAGGACATAAGCTCTTCCTCTAGCTATTCCACCTTGGTTATTGTTTCCCTGATTCTTTCCTTTCGGACATTCCTTCTTGAAGTATCCAACTTCTCCACAACCAAAGCATGTTACTGGGGGCTTCTGATTATCAACCACAATCGGAGCCTTGCAATCCCTGGTCGAATGACCAACCTTCTTACAGTTCCCACAAGTTTTTGGACAATTTCCAGGATTATGATGGGTTTGATATTTGTTGCGCTTGGGTAAAGTACCATTGTAACCTCTTTTCTCAGCTTGACCTGTAACATAGGCCTTTGCAGTTTCCTGTCTTTTGGGTGGTGGTTGAGTATCATTGCTACTCTGGTTGTCATCCCGATTTCTTTTGTTGTTGTTGTTATTGGAATTGTTTCGGTTGCTGTTATAATCGTTGTTGTTTCGGTAGTTGTTGTTGGAGTTACGGTTGTTGTAGTTACGGTTACTGTTGATGTTGTTGTTGTTTTCTGAAGCAGTTCCTTTCTTCACTATCTGAGCCATGAGTTTTTAAGACATTCTTATTGCCTCATCCAATGTTTACGAGTCAAAAGAAATCACATCACCACGGATGTTGTGAGGTAATCCTCCGATGAAATTCTCTAATAGCTTCTCAGTGTCCGGAACCATTGTCGGACGTAATGCTGCCAATTCTTGAAACCTCCTGATATATGTCTCAATATCATTACCTGCTGTCACTAGCTCATAAAACTCTGTTTCCATCTTTTTCACTTCTGTTCGTGGGCAAAACTTCTTTGTCAGCAACTTCTTGAATTCGTCCCATGTAAGCTTGTGAGCATTCTCCATTCCCATGGGCTTTGCATACGAATTCCACCATGACATAGCTTCCCCAACGAGTGTACTAGTAGCAAACTTAACCTTGCTGTCCTCCGGACAGTTGCATAGAAGGAATACTGATTCTGTCTTTTCAAACCATCAGATCATGGCAGTGGCTCCTTCAGTGCCTTTGAATTTTTCCGGATCACCACTCTTGAAATCCTTGTACGTACATTTACGACCATTTGTACCATTGGTATTTGTTCATGCGGCTTCCTCGGTTTCTGCCTGCGAAGCGGCTTCAGTAGCAGCTGCAGCTATGACAGCTCTTTCTGTAACCAATGCTGCCTCTATACTATCAGCAACAAGCTTTCTGACTTCAGCGGGTGTCATAGCAGTAGTGGCTCTTTTGGGTGGCATAGTTCTTCACAATCACAAAAGATAACACAATGAGAATCCAAAATCGAAAACGATCATCATACACAATATATACAACCACAACATCTATATACATCCACAACACGTATAAATACAACCACAACATGTATAAATACAATGAAACCACAACGAAACATCATAAATATAATCACAACGCACATGAATATAATACATGAAAATTTCGGTTACGCAGACCGATATCTTAACATAGCACAACGAAAATCCTGCATAGTAGAGCCACACTTGATATATTTGTTTGTACTACAAGCAAAAGACAACAAGTTCTAAACTATGTCCCACACCCCGGGACTAGGATAATAATGTACAAGCTACATGATAACAGTCTAACACTAGGCACCTCCTCCAGGTGCTCCATCTAGCCTGCAGAAAATCCTTTGAAGATCCCTAGACATAGCAACAACGATCTCCTCTAGGTGCTGAACTCGAAGCTGGAGATCAGTCTCCCTAGTCTCTGATGCAGACAACCTAGCCTGAAATGAAGATAACTCACCGGCCTGGCGATGATGCTCGTCTTGGGACATCTGTGCCCTGTCGAACAACTCAGGCATCTCCTGCCTCAGCTGTGTGATATGCTCTGAACTCTCCAACTGAAGAGCCTCTAAACCCTGGTTTGACACATCAATGGCAACCCTGCCCTAGATCAATCCCTCGACCTCCTCCTCAATAGCCTCAATACGGCTCATTGGAGACTCGTCGAGATGAGACAATGCCCTGTCAATCTCTCCCTGAAGCTGATCTAGTCGCGAGTCAAATGTAGCAGTAGTAAGCAGTCTGTCAGCAGCAGCCCTCGAGCTCTCACCAACCTCGAATCTGCTGGGTGGTGCTGTCTCTGCGGCATCTGAAGTATCTGGTGATGAGATATTAAGACGAGCCCGCTTCTTGGGCGGTAGGTCTGACATAGGAGTAGGATCTCTGGGTCTATACCAGGGATGAACTGGTACTGATGGCATCTGTGGTGCTGATAGAGATGGCAATGGTGGAGACAATGATGATAAAGATGGTAAAGGTGATAATGGTGGTGGTGTTCTGAATGCCACACACCTCCTCGCTATCAAGCAGCGACGGAGTGGATGAGATGAAGTAAGTGATGATGGTGGTGGTAGGGATACAAATGCAGCTGGTGACCTGACAGTGAGGCGATGAACCCGCTATGCAGCAGTGCGCTTCATGCGCGGCCCACCTGGATATATACGGTAAACTCGACCATAGGGTACAAACTCTCCTGGCTGGATAACTGGAACAACTCTAGGACCACGACGGACAACAGGTGACAGTGGTGGGGTAGGTGCGACTTCCCCTTCCTCAAAGGGTTCTGTCTCAGCCTCTGACATCACAGGTGATGATTGTGGAGTTGGCTCCACTGATGACAAAATGATAGTGGGTAGTGGGGATGATGTAACCGACTCTAGTATGATGGAGGGTAGTAAGGAAGTATCGTCTGACTCAGAGTCCGATGAAATAACGATAAGGTGTGAATCCGAAGACATCACTGTGACAATATATGTGAAATAAAAGTAAATAAACATTTACATAATGTGGGTTATGATGAAATGACAAATGTATGAAATCGCAATCACTATATGTGATATAATGAATATGCACTTTTGCTACAATGATGAGATGCTATGTTGGTGCAGTTATAGTCTAGGATATAATGGACAACCTAGTTTGCTATAACATTTGCTCTGGTACAAATCTGTCACACCCCTAAATTTTGTGACTTGCAGTGGAATGATTCATTCAGGGGCACGACTGGTCATAGCACCAAAGTTGCAGTTATATTGAACGACCTAAAGTGTCGTTTAGAAAATACATCGCTTGATTATTTAAAAACATTCAGAGTTACAAAGCTAGGTCCCAAAAGGTGAAACAGGTTTTCATAAAACAAGTTCATACAATTCAAACGATGGAAAAGTGCATAAAATATAAAGTGAGACGCGTCGACTTCGCGACTCCATGATGTCTCCATATGCAAGCCAACATGCGATACCTTAATTACCTGAAAATAAATTGCTAAAAATGGTCAACAAAAATGTCGGTGAGATCATAGGTTTATTTAAATGAAATATTGTACGGATACCACAAGTATAAAGTGTATGACAAAACCATGCCACATAAAAATGATACATTAGCTCTAAGCTCATGACCCCGAATCTAGACTGAATGAAATGCCCCAACCGAGTGTTTGCCAATCACTCTAATATGACAGAAATGAAATGCGTTCATTTGACCAGTTGGTGCTACCAACCCGAACGGAGGAGTCACCCTCAATAGATCTATCCACTCACTCTCGCTTGCTAACAATTAACGATTCATGATAATAAAAGGGGACTTTAATCTGGGCAATGATGTAACTTAAGCAATGTAATAAGTTTGTATACTTTGGTCCACATTTGAAAATGGTGCAATGTATTCTCCCCCGAGAGTTTAGAAATCAATAAACAATTTAAAACGGGGCTATGAAAACTCACCTGATATGATATAGCAATAATGACAATGATGGATATGATGAAATAAAGCTTGGTCTCTAACCCAACCTATTATGAATGATGTGATCCAATGTAAGCAATGATACAATGCAACACATGCAAATACGTATGTTAACGATACCACTTGTTAGTTTTGAAAATAACGTTTATCGACGAAAAATACACTTTTGACGTCTCGTTAAGTTATAAACTACTTTTCGTGTAAACATGTTGAAACGGTACTCCACGATCCTCGTTTGGTGTTCTATCGGAAAAATGTAACATTTTCATCGCAATTTAATATTTTCCTTAACTTGTAAAAATATGCCCAAAATGGCTTCGTGAAACTAGTCGTGAAATATTGCACGTTATGTGTTAGTTGATCAAACTCGACGTTTTTGAAAACCTTGTAACAATGTATAAATGTCGTTTCATTTAACTTTTGATTGTACACGCCTCGATCAATTAGAAAATCGGCTAACAATGTTATGTTTCGCAAAAACACTATTTTTTATTCTTAAAACACTTTCTAATAGTGGGCTGTCAAAATAAATATGGTACGTCGGGCTTCAAACGTGAATAACTCGGCCGTTATAAGCTCGTTTTCTACGTTTTTTACATCCACGGCTTCGTATAAACATGAACTAACATAATATCAGTAGGTCGGGTTGTCTAGATCAGGTCTAACGCCTCGTTTTGTCCTTTGAATCTCAGCGATCAGCAACTAAATTTTCAGAAAATTAGTTTTTGTCGTCTAACTTTGAAAAATCATATCTCCTTCGTTATACGTCGGTTTTTAGTGATTCTTGCGGCCACGGTTTCGTTTTTGAAGGAAATTTCTGAATATGAAGGCCAAAATATAGCAAAAGTTACTGAGTTTTCCAGTTTACAAGTTTTTGGACAGAAGCTTATCTGTACTTGTTAAAACTCATTTTCTTGGTTCTAAACTTAATCATACTAACTCAAATCAACTCCACAAGTTCGCAAATCCTACCATACACTTTCTTAGGGTGTCATGGTGTCCTAAAAATCACCAACCTTGGTGGTTTTCATGAGATCATTAGTGAAACTTATAGATCTTGTGATTTAGAGAGTTTATGTTCAAAAGTGGTGTGTAAAACATAAGTAACTTGCATGAATAATTAATATAACTTGAAAATACATGAACATATAAATCAAATGAAAGTAATAGATGATCAAAATTCGTTCTTGAAACTTACTTGATGATTTGATGAGTTTTGATAAGAAATGAGTAGTAAACTTGAGATTAAATCAAAAAATAATAACTAGGAAGGTAAATGGAGCTTGAATATGACTTGATCTTGAAAAATTTATGGATTTGAGATGGTGTTCTTGGTTTGGCCGAACATAGGAGATGGGATGGAAGAGGTTTTGATCTTTTTTAGCTAATTGGTTTATGTGTGTATGTGTTAGTGTTAGTGGACATGGAAATAAATAACCAAAAATTCATTAATGGTTCTTGGAAGCATTAAGCTAAATGGGGGGGGGGTTAGGGGGGGGGGGGGGGCGGCATATGTGGCTAATGGGGAAGAGATTTGATGTAATTGTAAGGCTTTGTCTCCCATTTAATTAAGAGTTAGCTAGTTTAGTGCATACATTGAGTGTTATCGGGTACCGAGTTAACTAGAAATAACTCGTGACGAGGTGGAATGAGATACGACGAAGTTGTAAAAATTGTAAAATCATGTTCCTTGCAAGAATCGGGTGTTAGAATGATTATCGGATTGAAATTTCGTAAACCGACGGAGTTATAAGCGTCAAACGAAAATTATAGCGATTGGTTTAAAAACATCGGGTAAAGTAATAATATAATCTTTATATCATTATAATTAGTTTGAAAATGTATTAGGATCATTTTCGGGAGTATTGGGTATAATGTCAATAGAAATGACTGAGTGGTAACATTAATTAAACAAGTAAGCATACGTTAATGAAAATTACACAAACTCATGCATGAACTGATATGGAAATGATGTTACTGATGATATGCAGACTACCCTAGTCTGTATGATGTGCCTTTACTGATAATGCATGAATACGCAGCTAAACCTAACGGGTTGCGTGCATTTGAATACCCGTAAACCAAGTTTACGACATGATGAATGATGCCCATGAATAGTGATTTCCCTCTGGGAATGAATAGTGTCATGGGAATTGTAAAAATTTTGACGACTTCTCAAAGTCTCAAACTGGCTTTAAAAATAATGAATAGTAAAATGATGAATAATGATCGGTGAATAGTGATTGATGAATAGTAAATTGTCGAGGTTTGGGAAAATGACCTGAAATTACGAGTTGTGACATGTTCACATCAGTTCAGGCCTCGTTCTTCATCGACAATGACTCTTGAACACATTAGTTCAAGTCTCGGGCCTCAATGTCAACATAATGGCGTCTGCAGATAACACTTCAGGCCCCGTTCCTCAAAGAAAAGAAAGGTGTACGCTTAAGTGCGCTTTATCTTCGGAAGAAGAGAAATCTTCTTGTTTATGACCATTCTCATCAACAAGTTTCATGCTCTTCCCATGCTCATTCAGTCATCAAGTGGATCAACGTACATTGGAGTATATTCTTATTTACTTGTTCTATCAAAAATAGCAGTCATGTGCAAATTTTGAGGGGGGGAAAGGGTGAATAAACAAAATGACAGTCATCAAGAGTCATCAAATGGATCTACTTACCGATTGATGGTATTCTTATTCACTCGTTCAATCAAAAATGGCAGTAATATGCAATTTTTAAGGGGGGGGGGGAAGGGTGAATTAACAAAATGTCAATTATCAAGTGGATCTACTTACCATTGATTGTATTCTTATTCACTCGTTCAATCAAAAATGGCACTCATATGCAATTTTTGAGTTGGGGAAAGGGTGAATAAACTACATGTTGATTGATGTTTGAGAAATGGTCATACGACTCCTGAATACATCAGTTCCGGATTCGTGCTAACCAAGTTTCATCAACACTATATGTTCCACCGTCCATGATGAAAGAAGATATGCTGTTTCAACCATTGGTTTGAAAAATACTTTCAGCTCCATCAAAGTGTTGTATCTCCTATGTTTCCTGCTGATGCACAGATATCCGCTGATACAACCGGTACTCCTTCTTGAACAACAATGGTTCAAGAAGTACCATCTGTTAGTACTTCTCCAACAACGCATGAAAGCATATCTCTAGTCATTCATCAAGGTGCTGAAGAACAAGTTCATGGAATTCTACCTCCCGACCCCTTGACATCTTCTCACGGGCTGATATAATCAGTGATAAAGGGCTTCTAGCTAATGCTTCATGTACACATCATTATGCTTCATGTACACATCATTATGATGATTCCGATTAATCGTAACCATCAGGGGAGAGAAATGTGTACACCAAGGACGCACAACAAGTTCACATGATCGAGTTTAACATCTTATGAAACAAATTAAAGATGATCAGTGTTTCAACTTGTTACTTTGGTATCTTCATTTCATGTGTACGTCACGGGCTGATTAATCGTAACCATCAGGGGAGAGAAATGTGTACACCAAGGACGCACAACAAGTTCACGTGATCGGGCTTAATGTCTCATGATACAAATTAAAGATGATCAGTGTTTCAACTTGTTACTTTGGTGTTATCATTTCATGTGTACGTTACGGGCTGATGGGTTATATGTAAGATTACTAGAATGCATTTGGTGAGATGAAGATGTTGATATTCTGTTCCGCAAATGGACAATCTTGAAGAAGGTCGAGTCTACAGTCTGTTCTACATTTTCCGTTGTGTGTTAGAAGACTAAAGACGGCATTCATTTGGCTATCAAAAGACTTCTTCATATTCTGGGCATCCATCAGAAAGGTTTTCATTTTGGGGGAGAGCACTAATTAGGGGAGAGTGAAAAGCCAGATTTAAACCCTAATTAGATCTGCTCACATTGTTCTTCTGCAAGTAAAGAGATGGCAGCTGAGAAGATTTAGGAAGCTAAAAGAAGTAATGTAGTTTGAAGACCACCCTCAAAGCTGCTGCATCAAGTTCATCAAGGTGGTGAAGAACAAATCTATCAAAGAAGAATTAAGGTGGTAATTCTTCATGTATCCTTTGTAAATACATAAAATCATAAAATCATAAAAACTCAAAAATATTTTTTCCAATTTCATAAAACTTGTATAAAACCAAATTGTAAATAGAAAAATATAAAACCAAGAAAAACCATAAAAATCTGAAAAGTAGAAAATACAAAAAATAGTTTTTCAAGGCATGTCTTCTGGTATCAATAACATTTACGGACCTAGAATTGTCATTCAATAATGACACGGGTCTTTAAATGTAGTTCGAGCAAAAGTTCAAAAAGTTTTCAAAACATGCCTAAATGGCTTGCTATTACTTCATATAGCAACCCGCGTTTCAAAATGGGGAAGGCTCGTCGCCAAAAAGATGGTTGTTCCTTCTACTGGGTGATGTTCACCCGGGCATGGATTACTTTATATTCATGTTTCTTCGATTTGATGTACGATTCAGTGCATCATTTCTTGTATAAGAAGAGAAGTCTTCTTTACACCACAAACTCTTTATCTTCTATGATTCTTCAGGAGAGTTTTGGTGTTTCACAAGGTGGTAACTGGACTTAAATTTTCACAAATACTTGACACTCAATTGAATGACTACAACTCTCTAAATACAAAACGGGCCATTAATTGAGGGGGAGAGTATTTGTTCAAATTTCTGACACCTTTTTAAGCATTGTGCAACATCAGCAGTGACACCTTTTTAAGCATTGTGCAAAACGGGCCACTTAAATTTTCATAAATACTTGACACTCAAATATTACAACGTCACATGGAGACGATGCTGCTAGATGACTTGAAGACATATATTAGATGATAACCTCGAAGAATACTCAAAGATCATCCAAGACAACCGATCAATCATCAAAAGTTCACTGCTGAAGGCACAAAGATCAATGAAATTGAAAAATCAAAGACTATGAGCTACAAAGTCAAACACACATGATAGAATGCTAGAATTCAAAATATTATTTCTGGGGTGACCTCCCTTAGGGGGAGATTGCTAGGAATATAAATATTCATGTGAAGACTCGGTCACCCCGAGTATCTATTTCGCTCATAGGCTTATTAGTATTTGTTTAGTTAACGTAATATTAGTTTAGTTATTATAGTATTTGTAGAGTGGGTCGGGTCTTTACCACTGTCAGCTCACTCTACAGCCCACTCAGGGCACTTATATTAATAAGTATAAATACCCCTCTCCACCTAGGGAGAGGGTTGGAACTTCACTTTCAGTTTCAAGCTAATACATTTCCAGTTTCTTTCACTAAGTTCCCTCTCTACTCTCTCTCTCTAACTCCATCATGGACTTGTTCTTCCATAATCCAAGACCTCCCGATTCCCACATAATAATCAGCATAAGAATCGATCCTACAGATAAGGTATCCAAATTGGAAGATGAACTTCTTCTAGTTCATCAAAGGAGTCAAGTTCAGATGATGGTGAGAGATCTTCCAAACAGGGGAGGAAGATTAACCAAATGTTGGGGAGGAAGATTGCCCAAATTGATGAAAATATTGGAGAGGAAGATTTGCAGAGGATGAAAGATTGTGAATGTGTATGCTCAGAATCAGGGGAGGAAGTTTAAATTGATCAAACAAAGAAGAAAGATTGGGTTGGAAAATTGCCCAAATTGATCAAGTTTAAGAAGTGCATGAGTCTAGTAAAAGCATCATCATCTTGTATACTCTTGTCTTTTCCCATACCTGGTTCAGCAACTGTTGTTGTATCTCTCCCTACAATGGAAGCTTTGCCTTCAACAAGCTCTAGTTTCAGTTGATGGATGCTGGAAATAAGCTCTTTCATCTCTCTTCTTCATGTTCGGACATCTTTGACTTAAAATGCTAAAGCTCTGTCTTGAGATCATATTGGAAATTTGGACAAGATACTGGAGTATTATATATATTCAGAAGGGATGAAGCAATTCAGATGGGATGAAGATATTCAAATGGAGAAAGTACTTTCTAAGCTCTTTCAGTTTCAATTTCAGTTCACTACTCTTAGACCCGTATCCCGGTTACGAGTAGGCCCCACCCTAGATGAAATATGCTAAGGTTGGATGTAATTGGTTGGTCAACGAAGTTACGTGGAAAGTCAAACCTGATATCCAATTAATAGTCAAAGTATGACTATGTAGTCATATAAAATGTGTTGAGTAACTATAAGGGCTTAAGTTGCCAAGTGTTAAACATGTATTATAAGTTAGTTGTGGTTAAAATAGAAGGAATGGGACTTGAGGGGCCAAACTTGCCAATTGGCCAAAGATGCACCTAACTAGTTATAACTAGTCATTTCTAGAGAATTCCCTCATTATTGAGGTGTGTTTGTTAGTCCGGATTTAGAGAGAAGAGGAAGAGAGGGAAAAGGCTAGTGGTGGTTTAAGATGAAGAAGATGAAGCCCTTGTGTTTAAGGTTATGTCCTAGCAAGAACCCACTCCATGTAAGTGTTTCTATCTTGATGATTATTAAGGTTAAAGTTTAAGGATTAAGTGGGTTTTCATCATTTGATCAAGATATGATCAAATGATGATTAAGAATGAAAGATAATTTTGTTTAATGGGTTTTGGTAACCCTTGTTTATGTATTTGATTATTATGTTATTAGGTCTTGATTAGTTATGAAGGATGATGAGGATGATGGAAGATTGTGTTGTTGATGATGTTCTTGATGTTGTTTAGCTTGGACCAAGGTAAGTAAAATGATGATGGCATGTATTATATGGATGTCTAACATGTATGTATTATGTATGTTTGTGATTAGTGATAAGAGGTTGGATATATGCTTATATGCTAGGATGAATAGGATCTAAGTGGTGAATTTGGTTGTGATGGTAAGTTGATGTTAGGTGATTATGCGAGAATTAGAGAGTGGAGTAGCTAAGTAAGTGTTTGGAGATATGTGATGCTTATGTGTTTGATTTGAAGTATGATGTTATGTGATTATCGTTTTACTTACTAAGCGTAAGCTTATTCTTCTAGTTGTCAACGTTTTGTAGGTTAATGGCGATGAGGATAACTTGGCTTGGATTATAGCATAGGGATTTGGAAGCGGATTTGGGAGATACTAAGCATAGGAGCTAGGTAGAATACCGAGCTCGAGTCAATGTTGTACCCCCAAGAGTCTCTTTTATGAGTCCTATAATGTGTGTCAAAGTCGTGTAATGGTTTGGTGGTCTAATGATGTGTCGAGAGTATTTTAGGTGTTTATAGTAAAAGTTAAAGGGGTGTTTGGTTTATGTGTGAACATACCCATTTTGGATTGTAAACGGGTCAAGCGTCATTGGAACATGTTTGTTATGTAAATATAATGAAGTTGGTCAAGTTTGGTGTTAAAACGGAAGTGGTATAAGTGGCTTTGTCATGAAATGGGTCAAAATGGGTTTTAGTGGTGAAATTGCAGTTTTGTTCTTGATGGCCTTCTTGACGCTGTCACCCTTTAAACTCCAAAAATTCTCTGGCCTATCAAGGCTCTGAGTTTTGTTCTTGATGGCCTTCTTAACGCCGTCACCCTTTAAACTCCAAAAATTCGTCTGGCCTATCAAGGCTTGACGCTGTCAGGCTTGGGCCTGACGCTGTCAGAGCCAACTGTGCAGATTTTTGGCAGTTTTCGAAAAAATCATATCTTTTAATCCGTAAGTCGAAATGGGTCGTGCCACCTATCGTTTTGAAGGTAATTGAGTCTACTTTCATCTAAAAATAGTTTCAAGGTCTGAAAGTTTATAGATTTTTGTCAGTGGTCAAAAGAGTAAGCAGGTGTCCGTAAAAGTGAGTCGTTTCCGTGTAAAAAGTTTTAAATTTTCGTCTAAGCGGGCACGGGGTGTTACAACTTGGTATCAAAGCCAGGTTTAAGTGAATTAGGTTTCCTTTAGGTTGCCTAGACTTAAACCACTCGTAGACGCGTTAAGTTAAGTTTGAGATAGGTGGGCTAATAGTTTGTGAGTTATAGGATGTGGATGTAGAGTTTGAAACGAATGATGTGATCGTTATATGGGTAGTATGATGGGGACTTAGGGATGTGTCTTATGTGATATATGGCATGGGAGACTTGACGTGTGAGTGATAGGATTACCGTGCACCTCGGGCTGTCTCGGTAATTATTATATGATTATGTGATTGTGTGCTTTGGTAGTTAGCGAGGGCGAATAGGTGTAGTAAGTTGTGTGGTGGTTGTAAGAAATGTGACTAATAAGGAAAGTGCATGGCTTGTGAGCTAGGAATGACCAAAGTATGGTCTTATGAGTAGTTATACTTAGTGTGATGATCCTTAATGAGGTATTAGAGATGGGTTAGTAGAGAGTCAAGTATTAGGAGCATGATTATGAATGTGTGGTAACGTTGAATGTGTGTAGTGAAGAAATGATATAAATATATGCATAATAAGTTTGTGATGAACTTAGTTACAAATTGAGAAAAAGGCATAGGAGTTGAGTAAATAATGAAATAGAGCAAAATTTCTTAAGTGATACTAGCTAAAATGAGATGAATATGTGTGAAGCTAAGGTGTTGTCATGAAATAATTATATTACAGCTAAGGCAATTAGCTGTAATCATTAATAAATAATGAGTGTGTTGTAATGGATGATCTATGTAAGGTCTACATGTAAAGGAAGCGAGTGAGACTAAAAGAAGAGAGATAAGATATGGAAATAAAAAGGTGATGGATTAAAAACGTAAGAAAGAATGAGAGGGATATGTGTGAGATAAAGACGTTGTCTTGAAATTATCATATTGCAGTGCTGTAATCACCATAATGAATGCATGAGTTCGGTTGGTAAAATGTGAGAAGTCTAGACGTAAATGAGTCGAGTGGAATAAAATGTAATGTAAGAATGTGAAAATGAGTAATGAAGGCTAAAAATGCAAGAGGTAAAGTAAAGATGCGAAAATAACTAAAGCGGATTAAAAATGTAAGGAGTGTGTATGAGATAAAGGCGTTGTTCTAAAATTATCATATTACTGCTAAGGCGATTAGCGGTAATTACTATAATAAACGAATGTAATAATGTGTGTGGTGCTTATGACTTGGATCCATTGTTAAGGTGATAAAGTGTGAATGTAATGATCCTTAGGGATGAATGTTAAAAGTGGTATCCCTCGGGATGACCAAGTAAAGGAATGTTAAGGAATCCTTCGGGATGAATGTTAAAGATCCTTCGGGATGAAAAGTGTTGCTTTCACCGGCAAGGGGTTGCCTACATCCATGGCATATAAAAGTATCCCCATGATGAATGTGATAATGTGAAGGATCCAAGTCTAAGAAGCGTAAAAATAATGTAATAAAAAGAGAATGATGAAATAATAAAAGTTAAATTGGGAATTAGGAGTAGTGGTGTTATGTCGGGAGTACATAACCACTAGTTTATATTTCTTGATTTACATCGATTGAGACGCCTCTCCATGTAAATGAGGAATTATAAACGAGTTGGATATGTGTTGCCGACACGGCACGAGTAGGGTTAGAGAAGTAGAAAGCGAGTGTTTAGAATTCGTAGAAATTTTAAGGACTAAGATAGGAGGATTAGAATTTGACCATGGCTTTAGTTGAGACTTAGAAGGACCTTGATGGGATGAAAAAATTGTAATGATGATAGGATGGGCCTTGCGGTGTGGTGCAAAAGATGATGAATGAAGACAAAAGAATGTGAACGTATTAGCCGGGTGTGATCATGTAAAGTCAACTCGTACGAGTTTCTTAAGTATCGAGTAGTCAAGAATGAGGGTAGAGGATAAAGCGAGTGAAATAATGATGTGCGGTAATAGGGCGGATTAGGATGATGATTGGCAATAATAAGTAAGTCTTGTATTATGTAAAATCAAAGCGAGAGTTGTATGGTATAAAAGTAGGCGGGGGTAATGTGGATTAGGGCATGTGATATGTTATAGTATGCGTAAAATTGCAAGATCACTTAGATCGTTGAAATAAGTAAACTAGGGGTTAAGGTGCTAGTAATGAGATGAGTTATGTGACTAAGTATAGGTTAGTAATGAATGGCAGATTTAGGAGACAAAATCAAAATAATGGGGGTAGAATTGTTAGACCCGTATCCCGGTTACGAGTAGGCCCCACCCTAGATGAAATATGCTAAGGTTGGATGTAATTGGTTGGTCAACGAAGTTACGTGGAAAGTCAAACCTGATAGCAAATTAATAGTCAAAGTATGACTATGTAGTCATATAAAATGTGTTGAGTAACTATAAGGGCTTAAGTTGCCAATTGTTAAACATGTATTATAAGTTAGTTGTGGTTAAAATAGAAGGAATGGGACTTGAGGGGCCAAACTTGCCAATTGGCCAAAGATGCACCTAACTAGTTATAACTAGTCATTTCTAGAGAATTCCCTCATTATTGAGGTGTGTTTGTTAGTCCGGATTTAGAGAGAAGAGGAAGAGAGGGAAAAGGCTAGTGGTGGTTTAAGATGAAGAAGATGAAGTCCTTGTGTTTAAGGTTATGTCCTAGCAAGAACCCACTCCATGTAAGTGTTTCTATCTTGATGATTATTAAGGTTAAAGTTTAAGGATTAAGTGGGTTTTCATCATTTGATCAAGATATGATCAAATGATGATTAAGAATGAAAGATAATTTTGTTTAATGGGTTTTGTTAACCCTTGTTTATGTATTTGATTATTATGTTATTAGGTCTTGATTAGTTATGAAGGATGATGAGGATGATGGAAGATTGTGTTGTTGATGATGTTCTTGATGTTGTTTAGCTTGGACCAAGTTAAGTAAAATGATGATGGCATGTATTATATGGATGTCTAACATGTATGTATTATGTATGTTTGTGGTTAGTGATAAGAGGTTGGATATATGCTTATATGCTAGGATGAATAGGATCTAAGTGGTGAATTTGGTTGTGATGGTAAGTTGATGTTAGGTGATTATGCAAGAATTAGAGAGTGGAGTAGCTAAGTAAGTGTTTGGAGATATGTGATGCTTATGTGTTTGATTTGAAGTATGATGTTATGTGATTATCGTTTTACTTACTAAGCGTAAGCTTATTCTTCTAGTTGTCAACGTTTTGTAGGTTAATGGCGATGAGGATAACTTGGCTTGGATTATAGCATAGGGATTTGGAAGCGGATTTGGGAGATACTAAGCATAGGAGCTAGGTAGAATACCGAGCTCGAGTCAATGTTGTACCCCCAAGAGTCTCTTTTATGAGTCCTATAATGTGTGTCAAAGTCGTGTAATGGTTTGGTGGTCTAATGATGTGTCGAGAGTATTTTAGGTGTTTATAGTAAAAGTTAAAGGGTGTTTGGTTTATGTGTGAACATACCCATTTTGGATTGTAAACGGGTCAAGCGTCATTGGAACATGTTTGTTATGTAAATATAATGAAGTTGGTCAAGTTTGGTGTAAAACGGAAGTGGTATAAGTGGCTTTGTCATGAAATGGGTCAAAATGGGTTTTAGTGGTGAAATTGCAGTTTTGTTCTTGATGGCCTTCTTGACGCCGTCACCCTTTAAACTCCAAAAATTCTCTGGCCTATCAAGGCTCTGAGTTTTGTTCTTGATGGCCTTCTTGACGCCGTCACCCTTTAAACTCCAAAAATTCGTCTGGCCTATCAAGGCTTGACGCTGTCAGGCTTGGGCCTGACGCTGTCAGAGCCAACTGTGCAGATTTTTGGCAGTTTTCGAAAAATCATATCTTTTAATCCGTAAGTCGAAATAGGTCGTGCCACTTATCGTTTTGAAGGTAATTGAGTCTACTTTCATCTAAAAATAGTTTCAAGGTCTGAAAGTTTATAGATTTTTGTCAGTGGTCAAAAGAGTAAGCAGGTGTCCGTAAAAGTGAGTCGTTTCCGTGTAAAAAGTTTTAAATTTTGGTCTAAGCGGGCACGGGGTGTTACAACTACGTTTGTTCATTACTTGCTTGGCTTGCTGAGAAATGGCTTGGCTTCTTGGACTTCTTAGAGCGATTACATGGAATATAATATCAGGCTCCAAGCATTCAAGATACACAGCACCATTGCCTCTTGTAATTCCTCCATCCAAGGAAATTGCTCTATCTTTTAGGAAATTCTTGGAGCATGAGCAAGGTACTGCTAGTGTTAAAGACAAAAAAAATGGCTGAATGTGATACACAGATGGCAGATGAGTTAGTCAGAAAGATACTTAATCTTACAGAAAAAAGAAAAGCTCAGATCAAGAGTCTGACCATGTAGTGTTTGAAAGATCTTCACAATCCTCATTTAATTCAGAAGAAACTTGATGATTTGGGATAAATCACAAGTTTAGGGGAGGATTGTTGGGAATAAAATGTTCTGAAGATTAGTATTGGGAATTAAATGTTCACAAGTTTATTACTACTCAAGGAAATACACTAAGTGTTGATACTAATGCTAGTGTATTAGATTCTACTGTTGGAGTGACTCATCCTACTGCTGAATGGATAAGTGTCCGTATACTACTACTGGATGGATAAGTATGCATAAGATATTTGTGTATAAAAGTCAAATATATACGGTAGATAATATCTTAGATATGTGTTCAGTCAACATGTTGTATACACAGAACAAGTTGTATCTTAGGGACTGACACACATAACATGCAAGTAGTTCGACAAGACTTATCAATATTGTAAAGATCTCCTTTGGACTATAAAAGGGAGATCTTAGCTTAGATATTAGAGAGCTAAATAGAGATTAATCGTGTCTAGACTAGTGCTTAATAGAAAATATTCAAGTGTCTAAGTGAGTTGAATAGTGACTAGTTGAAAAGGTAAGAAAACATACATTGTGTTAAACATAACAGAAATAATTTTCTTTGTAATAGAGATTCAAGGTTTTGTAACCCTAGTAATAGTGAAGATCACTCGTATTATTCTCAATAATATTGAACCGTTTGGTGTTAAACATTATGTGTTCATTATCAAATTCAACAACCACCACTGTTCCATTTCCAATAACAATATCCTTCTAAGTGTGGTTAAGTAGATTCCGCATACTTAATCATATTCACTCAAAGTATCATATACACACGTTATAAAGGACTAACATCCTACAGAGTGTATCACATCTCTCACTTTCCTTACGTATTCTCATCATTCGGCCTCGAGTTTGGTCACTTGTCTTAGTCTTTCAAAATGGCTTTTAAATGTGAGGGACATATTATTAGTATAACTGAGTTGGGTATTTCAAAATTCATTGAACCTCGGTGGATTATAGACGGATAACCCATATTTGACCAGGGACAGTGGGACATAGCCTGATCACCTATGTCCGACTCATAGGTGAATTTTACAATACTGAGAGTAGTTATAACGAATTTATGTTCGGATTGGTTTTTGATTTTGGAAATGGTAAAGTTCTGCGTGTGTACATGGATATGTAATATCACTTCCACACACACAACACACTGGTATCACAAAACTGCATGAACCGTAATGCTTCTGGCACCGCTATACTCCTCCATTATATGGAATTCCTATTTGTCGCCGTCTGGACGAAGTTTGCATCAGGTCGAGTAGACCCGATTGGCACCATTTGAATCCGATTTACTTATTTGTAACCCCTTAAGAGCGTAATAAGCCCGTCTGAGCTTATTGGAATGCTTGGAATTAATTTTGGCTACGTTTGGATCCGATATTGACTATCTCTGAATTGGTTCTGATTCTGATTGAATTTGGATTGTTTGATCTTACGATTTTGGACGTCATCCTAGATTTGGATTTGTTATTCGGCCCTGTTTTTGTTGTGGCCTTGTTACAGTCTCCTCTACCCTAAGCCTTGTACTCAATCGATGTTGTTCAATCGAAGTTGTTCAATCCATGTTGTACTTTCCGCTTTAAGTACTATGTACATTATTGACTCAACCAGCTAATTGCTAGTAGCAATCAACATCTTCCCTCAAAGTTGTACTCTGAACTCGCTAAACTTCCCAATTGGCAGAGATCCCACGCCCTGCAGAAACTTTAAGACGTTAAGGAGTAACCTTAACTGCGTTCCTTGGGACAACCACCTAATTCTCCTTTCGTCCCTCGAGAATACAGTTATCTTTTCAAACCAGTTATAGTATAATAAACTGCTTTGCTGTTAATTTACAAACTGCCTTTGATTTTTCTACCGACCATTTGCGGTCATCCTACATAATGTTTTACTACTATTTCACAAAAATCAAAATTTTGACCTTGCTAAAATTTTATAAATGATGAATGTAACAACCATGATTTTAGCAGGTTAGTTTGACTAATAGTCTCCACCTATCTAATTTTTGTTTGGTGTGTATTATGTGTTATATATGGTATATATGTGGTATGAGCGGTATATGTACGTGTGTTAGCACTAAATCCCTTGATGTGAGATTTTTTTCATGTTTGAGTAGCGTTGAATTTTGGGATAAGTTCATTTTGATCGTCTTGGTGGTGTAGAAATGACTTGTGTAGTTTTGGTGTTTGTGATTTTGCGTAACAAGTCTACGTTCAAATATTTGAGCGTTAGTAAGTTACGTGGAGGTTGTTTTTATGGGTTATATTATATATAAGTGTGAAAAACTATTTTTGGAAACTTTATTTTGAAAATGATATTTTTCTGAGTTGTCGTAAAATCGGAAGTTTATCGCGTAAGGTGTTAATTTCAGTATAGGGTTTTTATAAAATGTAAAGAGCATAAGGTTTTAAGTGTAATAATTAAATATAATAAAAAATAAAATATATATTAATATAGGGGGGGGGCGATTATAATAGAGGAAAAAAAAGGAAACAAAATTTTATTCTAATTACAATTTTTGATGGAAAAGTTATCTAGAATTTTCTATAGACCACTATAAATACAAAACCAAAACAACCCTAACTCCCCTATTGAGATTTTCGACCAAACAAGAGAAAAGAGGAGAAGAACATTTTTTTTAGGGTTTTCATCATTCAAGAATTGAGGTAAAATTTTAATACTAATGTTTAATTAATTTATATAATTCATGTAGCAATAATATGATGGATTAGGGTTTATATTTAGATCTGTAAATTATGATTATAAAACATGTTAGAATCAATAATTAGTAATATTATGATGATTGGTGAAGTAATTAGGGTTTAAAAGTTGATAATTAATGAGTTAAGATTCTGACAGAATATTAAGGCTGTAGAGATTCGATGATATATAATAGATGAAAATGAGTTAGATCACGAATTTTATGTCTAACTTGTATTTCAGAGAAATAGCTTTCCAAAAAGTCTGACCTCGAGTGTTTTCGAGGTCGGGAAGTCAGTCAAACGAATTTTATGCTTTAAGGTGTCAAAACAGTTAAACCGAGACAGATTTAGGTTAGAAGTATGGAGATCAAAAGTGGTTTAAAAAGTGTAGTTTGGGTTAGCCCTTCTTGGGGAATTGAGTTCTATATTATCTTTGACTTCCACGAGAAAATTTGATGATAATAAGTTGTGAGAGTATGTCTAAGAGGTCAAAACCTTTTGGTGTGCGTGCAGATCCGAATCTGGATAGTTGTCATGTTTGATTTTTCATTGGGTACTTGTGTATGTTTTTGGTGCATGGCCTTTTGGGAGAAACTTGTATGCTCATGAAGGATCATGGTGAATTTTTGGTGTGAGTTGTGGATAATTTTTGGTCGTGATTTTATGTGGGTGAAATACTCTAAAAATCTGCATTTTCTGAAAGGTTTTATTTAAGGGATTTAGTGAGTATAAGTGTTTGGTAGTGATTAGTATAGAGTCTAGGTAATCCATGGTGGGTTATATGAACCTTAGACATCCATCATATATGTGTTACATGGACTATAGCTTTTAGCTTGGTCGCGTGTAATGTGGTATTGTTTTGTTTGTATAGATTTGTGTGTGGATAATTTGGAAGCTGCAAGGTTGAGGTGAGTTCATAGTCCCATTTTTAACTTTGTTTTAACTTGGGATGGGAATGATGCTTGTGTTTAAATGTTTTTGAGTTACTGTGATTATGTGATTGTAAAATGCATGGACTTGTAATTGTTATTATACGTATATTGCATGTGATGATGTTATTGTGGTGATTCTGTGTGGTCCATTTGGAGGGTAGCTATGCTCCCATTATCCATTTGGAGAGTAGCAAGTCCTAGTGGCTCTACTCACTATTATTCTGTGTGGTCCGGACGGAGGGTATTAATTTACCTATTATATTGGATCGGTGGGCGCGTTCCGTCCCAATTGTGGTGGTATTTGGATCGGTGGGCACGTTCCGTCCCAATTTATACTTGGATCGGTGGGCACGTTCTGTCCCGTAAGCTGTGATTGCATGTTAGTTGTATAATAACTATATTTTTGCTGTCCTGCTATGTTTTATAATCACAGTGAATTGATAATCGAGGTGTATTGTGTGTATTAAACCTATGAATCTCGCTAACATTATGTTGAGGTTTTTAAGCATCATTTTCTGGTGAGCATTCTAAGGCTAAGGTAGAAGGACGTGACTAGAAGAGACTAGTTTGCATTTGAGGATGACTACCTTTAAGTTTTTTTAATTTGATTAAGTTGAACTTTGTTTGGGATACTCGAATGTCTTTCATTATTACTCTATGTCTTAATGGAGATACCTTGGAGTTTGTTTTTGGTTGTTTTATTTTAGGGTATCGTTACGACACCTTGTGTTTGTACTTTGCTCTATTTATTTGCATATAGTAATTCTCTATATAGACGCCATGTGTTATGATGATATCCATGATGTTGCACTCGCGTTTCTGCCATTGGCGAGGTGTGACAGATTGGTATCAGAGCCAGGTTATTGAGAAGTAGGTGGTTGAACCTAGACTATAACCTAAGAGTCCCTCATATAGTTGCATTTAGGGCCTATGTGTGAATATGGTATTTTACGTGTTTATTCTTCTGGAGTTTATGGGTAGTTGTGTTGAGTTTTGGACGTCTATTGGACCTTTGTACTTAGTATCTTATGTGTCATTTTTAGCATGGCACCTCTCGCGCGTAGCAAGCTTTGTTGGACAATTGTTGTCGCTACTGGTTGCAAGAGGATCGGTAGCTTGAGGCGAGCTAGCATGAGGATTTTGATTCCTGCGAGCATGTGGCCTTGTCTGATCAAGGAAAAGCTGACCTTAGTGAACGTGGGTGGATCTGAGGTAGAAGTGTACGAGACGGAGGTAACCAATAAAGACGACTCCACGACTAGGTACCCGGGAAAGTGTCCTAAATTCATAGAAGATGGAGGAGCAGTTCGGTCTGAGCCTTGCGAATTGTTTGGGTTTGTGGATCGCATAGAGGAGGAAGGAAGGAATCCCGAGAGTGGCTTTGCGAGTCGTCCACTGCCATAGCCTGAGGGAAACCGAAATGGATGGCTGAGTGAGGAAGACAAAGTGGATTCGGACCTGGAGTCTATGGCGAGTAGTTGAATTATTTCAAGATAGACGAACGTTAGGATGGAGCTCGAGTCGTGTGTGATTATGTTTTATTTAGTATTATGTTTTGGGATGTTTTCTAGTGACGTTAGATGTTTGGTATTGTGATGGAATATGGATTCCGTTGGATTTTGGGATTTTACCCAAGTATTTAATAATAAAGCTTGAGCAGTTTTTGAATATATTTATGGGTTTGAGATGTGATTATTCTAAGTTTGTGTATGTGTTATTGTAAGGTGTTATTGTTGTTAGGTGTGGTATTGGAAGCGAGTACACATGTGAAAGGATACATCTATAATTATGGGTGGCCAACATAATTATACATGTATCACGACACATGTGGACTTACGACAAATGCTACGTTGACCAATGATGACATGCTTACGTGTAGTAGGATTTGATTTAACTGTGATATTTGTGTTAATTGTCCCATTCGATGGGGAGTACTTGTGATAAGTATGAATTCGTATTTGCGAATGTCGTGAACAGCGCCTAATGGTATCAACGATCTGTGTGTTGAACCTAGCGAGCTTAGGTCTAGTATTGTGATTGAGATAGCTAGCGGTAGGGAAGTAGAGGTTGACAGGGTTATTCGTGGGTGTACTATAGTGTTAGAGGGTATCCCGTTTATGATTGAATTGGAACCTTTTGGGCATGGGAGTTTGGATGTGGTGATAAGGATGAGCTGGTTGTCTCAGCATAGGGCCGAGGTCATATGCCACGAAAAGGTAGTTCGTATTCCTTTAGAGAGTGGTGTTATACTTCGGATACAAGGGGAATGCATAGGGAGTGAGCTGAAATCCCTTAAAAGCGCAAAAGCCAAAGAACGTAAATTAGAATAGATTCCTGTGGTATGTAAGTTTCCGGGCGTTTTTCCTGAAGACTTGTCTGGATTGCCTCCAATCCGTCAAGTTGAATTCCGTATTGAGTTAATTCCTGGAGCGGCACCTATGGCGAAATCCCCATATCGTTTGGCACCCTCTGAGATGCAGGAGTTGGTAGCGCAGTTGCAAGAACTTCAAGATAAAGGGTTTATCCGACCTAGTCACTCTCCGTGGGGAGCACCTGTGTTATTTGTTAAGAAGAAGGATGGTTCATTCCGGATGTGTATTGACTATCGGGAATTGAACAAGTTAACGGTTAAGAATCGGTATCCTCTTCCTCGAATCGATGATCTCTTTGATCAGCTACAAGGTTCTCGATTTTTATCGAAGATACATCTATGTTCAGGGTATCATCAGTTAAGAGTGCATGAGGAGGATATTTCGAAGACTAATTTTAGGACTCGTTATGGACACTTTGAGTTCACGGTTATGCAGTAGACCCTGAACATATAGGGTATCATCATGTTGACGTTTTTAAGCATCATTTTCAGGTGAGCATTCTAAGGCTAAGGTAGAAGGACGTGACTAGAAGAGACTAGTTTGCATTTGAGGATGACTACCTTTAAGTTTTTTTAATTTGATTAAGTTGAACTTTGTTTGGGATACTCGAATGTCTTTCATTATTACTCTATGTCTTAATGGAGATACCTTGGAGTTTGTTTTTGGTTGTTTTATTTTAGGGTATCGTTACGACACCTTGTGTCTATACTTTGCTCTATTTATTTGCATATAGTAATTCTCTATATAAACGCCATGTGTTGTGATGATATCCATGATGTTGCACTCGCGTTTCCGCCATTGGCGAGGTGTGACAATGAAATTGTTTTCGAATTATCCTTTAAGTTTCTTCCCAAATCATTTGATAAAACATTTTGTAAGACAATTTGCTGTTTTGCTACTATATCAGAAGCTAGACCTCCGGAGCGAATCCCACATCTCTACCTGAGAGATCGAGTGTGGCAATGGTTGGGATAGACACCTCCAGTTGGCCAAATTCTTTTATGACGATATCTACGACTCTAGTATTCCAAACGGAACCGTGTGAAATGTTTTGTGGTCGATCGCCGAATTGTGAAGTAGAAGTTGGGGATACCCAACTTACTAACCCTGAACTTGTACATAAGACTACCGAGAAGATCGTTTAGATCAGAATCAAGTTGCAAATTGCTCCCAAATTGTCAGAAGAGTTATGGTGACAAATGACGTAAACCTCTTGAATTGAATCGCGAGGTCACGATTCCGTTTAAGGAGGTGAGACTGTGACAACCCGTAATTTTCCACACCAACATTTATTCTCAAACTCCAATTTACTACTTTGAAATTTAACAAGAACACTTTTTACGAATAGCTATTTGGTTAAATAGATTCAAAACTAGGAACAACCCTCTTGAGCACTATGAATTTAGACTATATTTAGTCTACAACATTCCAAAACCCTGATCCTACTCCAGTTCACAATTTTAAACTCTAAAATAATTTCCTTTTCTTAAAATTACTTGCGGTTGTCAATTCAATAAACTATATTTGTTATCCGTAATTTAACACCCGATATATCCAATTCTCCTAACGAATATTTCCAACGTATTTTTATACTTCCGGAATGATTACCAAAGTTCCAAAAATATTTCCTTACACATAAGGTAATTTCTGTATATCTTACGTTTAATTACGTACAACTTTCGTTAATCACCAAACCAACAACAAATACCTATTTTTAACACCCAATACATACAACATATACACTCTAGTATCAAAATAACTCTTCTACTCCAACATTAACACATGTGCCACCCCCCGCCCCCCTCTTGTCTCATAATTACTCACTAGACAATATTTCTAATAACCATTAATGCTAGACAACCATCCATGAAACATGGAGTTTCCAAACATCATGGAGGCTTGAACAAGATTTTGTTCCCCCCTAGCCGGCCTACCTAAGGACCATTGACCATGACTTTTGACCAAGTAATGAAATACCCAAAATACCCTCTTAATTAAATTACCAAATCGCCCCTCCTAGCACTATAAATAGAGATGAGATCTAGCTCATTTGCTTTGTAAAATAGATTCAAGGTTTTGTAACCCTAGTGATTTTGAAGATCACTCGTATTATTCTCAATAATATTGAATCGTTTGGTGTTAAACATTCTGTGTTCATTATCAAATTCAACAACCACCACTGTTCCATTTCCAATAACAATATCCTTCTAAGTGTGGTTAAGTAGATTCCGCATACTTAATCATATTTACTCAAAGTATCGTATACACACGTTATAAAGGACTAACATCCTACAGAGTGTATCACATCCTCTCACTTTCCTTACGTAATCTCATCATTCGGACTCGAGTTTGGTCACTTGTCTTAGTCTTTCAAAACGGCTTTTAAATTCGAGGGACCTATTATTAGTATAACTGAGCTGGGTATTTCAAAATTCATTGAACCTCGGTGGAATATAGACTGATCACCCGTATTCGACCAGGGACAGTGGAACATAGCCTGATCACCTATGTCCGACTCATAGGTGAATTTTACAACACTGAAAGTAGTTATAACGAATTTATGTTCGGATTGGTTTTTGATTTTGGAAATGGTAAAGTTATGCGTGTGTACACGGATATGTAATATCACTTCCACACACACAACACACTGGTATCACAACACCGCGCGAACCGTAATGCTTCTGGCACCGCTATATTCCTCCATTATATAGAACTCCTATTTGTCGCCGTCTGGCCGAAATTTGCATCAGGTCGAGTAGACCCGATTGGCACCATTTGAATCCGAGTTACTTATTTGTAACCTCTTAAGAGCGTAATAAGCCCGTCTGAGCTTATTGGAGTGTTTGGAATTGATTTTGGCTATGTTTGGATCTGATATTGACTATCTTGGTTCTGATTCTGATTGAATTTGGATTGTTTGATCTTGCGATTTTGGACGTCATCCTGGATTTGGATTTGTTATTTGGCCTTTTTTTTGTTGTGGCCTTGTTACAGTCGCCTCTACCCTAAGCCTTGTACTCAATCAATGTTGTTCAATTGAAGTTGTTCAATCCATGTTGTACTTTTTGCTTTAAGTACTATGTACATTATTGATTCAACCAGCTAATTACTAGTAGCAATCAACATCTTCCCTCAAAGTTGTACTCTGAACTCGCTAAACTTCCCAATTGGCAGAGATCCCACGCCCAGCAGAAACATTAAGACACTAAGGAGTAACCTGAACTGCGTTCCTTGGGACAACCACCTAATTCTCCTTTCGTCCCTCGGGAATACAGTTATCTTTGCTAACCAGTTATAGGATAATAAACTTCTTTGCTGTTAATTTACAAACCATCTTTGATTTTTCTACCGACCATTTGTGGTCATCCTACAAAATGTTTTATTACTATTTCACGAAAATCAAAATTTTGACCTTGCTACAATTTTAAAAATGATGAAATTGTTTTCGTATTATCCTATAAGTTGCTTCCCAAATCATTTGATAAATACTTTTGTAAGACGATTTGCTGTTTTGCTACTATATCAGAAGCTAGACCTCCGGAGCGAATCCCGCATCTCTACCTGAGTGATCGAGTGTGGCAATGGTTGGGATAGACACCTCCAGTTGGCCAAATTCTTTTATGACGATATCTACGACTCTAGTATTCCAAACGGAACCGTGTGAAATGTTTTGTGGTCGATCGCCGAATTGTGAAGTAGAAGTTGGGGATACCCAACTTACTAACCCTGAACTTGTTCATAAGACTACCGAGAAGATCGTTTAGATCAGAACCGAGTTGCAAACTGCTCACAAATTGTCAGAAGAGTTATGGTGACAAATGACGTAAACCTCTTGAATTGAATCGCGAGGTCGCGATTCCGTTTAAGGAGGTGAGACTGTGACAACCCGTAATTTTCCACACCAACATTTATTCTCAAACTCCAATTTACTACTTTGAAATTCGTCAATAGATGACAATAGGTTACATGACGAATATAATAAATTATGCGAAGTTAGCTCTAAGATTTTAGGTAGAAACATAAAACTAAAATTAAAATTGCAAGAACTTGAATTGCTAATTTTAGAACTAAAGGATCAAGTCAAAAGACTTGAGAAAAATAAAGAAGTAGACTTAGGATGTGGGTCATGCATAAGTCTTCAAGTAGAAAACGAATAACTCAAAGAAAATGATTTAAAAATCACTAAGTTTGAAGAAGGAACTAAAGCACTTAATGATATGCATGAAAACATTAGATATAATGAACATGACCGTGCGGGTTTAGGATTTGACCCAAATCAGGCCTCTACAAGTAGTACTAAACAAGTAAAATTTGTAAAACCTGAAGCTTCTGAGTTTGAAGGTGACGGCACCACTAAAGGTATAGATGGCACCACTAAATTTAGTGGTACCGTGGTACCGTCTGGTGCTGAAGTCAGAATTGGGTCAATCTTGAAAAATAACTTAACTCCTAAACCAAGTCACATAGTTGTAAATGGTACTAAAGTACCTATTGCTAGCATAGAGGAAGTCAAAAGCCTTTACAAATCCCCGTCAACTCCTGAACTTAGATTTGTAAAGCCCGACACTAGGTCAACGACTTCTCCACCTAGAAAAATAAATTCACCCAAACCTCGGTCTAGAACTCCTCTACTGAGAGGTAACCTTAGAAGACAAAATCATCCAAGTGACTTTCCCGTAACTCGGAGTAACCGTCAATCTCAAGGTTACCTACCATGGGAAATGTGTCCTCCATTCTCACACCCTAAACAAATGCAACGAATGCGTAGGATGTTTAACTCTAACAACTTTGGACCCATGAGATATTGGGGACCAGATGTTTGAACTTCTGTTTTGCTAGATAAACATGGTTGTAAATAAATTTGAAGTCTAACAAATGGAGAATGATTTATGATCAAACAAATCTTGTGACGCAAAAGTCAAGTCATGTCTCATGTGCCTAGCTTTCAAACAAAGGTAGTCTAGTTTTCAAGTTTTAAGGGCAACACCTCAGGCTCAGGTACGCTTTCTTAAAACACCCTTTGTTGGTAGAAATGCTAGACATATAGTGTAGTTAGAATCTAACTTAGTAGGCACTATCACAAAGAAACGAAATTTACATTTCATCATGACTCAAATATTTGTCAAAAATTATCATGACAAACTCAACTTGTCCAGAAATGTACAATGATCGCTCAAAGATCATGCGTGACAAGTTTGAGATGAGCAATGATGAGTGAATCAAGTTTCTTCCCTAGCATGTATATAATACCACCTAAAGAAAGTATCCCCATAAACTTAAGTATACTATATGTATAAGATACATAGCTTAGAAAAATCTTAACTAAAATTAACGCCCATATCCGCAAAAATGAATCTCACAAGAGACGATGAAGGTGAGTGCGCGGATATCACTAGGTTAGGGGCATGATAGGTAAATTAGTTTACCTAACGGCAAGTAGGCCCGTCATCATGTCTAGTGTCTGGCTTCGTGCCCACTTGTAAGAAGGATCCTAAAACTTCTTACCTTAAAGTGTTTGATGTATCTTCCGATGCATTAATGGCACTATACACTTGAGATTATGATATCTCAAGGGGATTGATGTACAAATTGTTGTCTATATCAACCATGATAATGCGGGAAAGAATGTGGAATGAAAAAGAATGGAGTTTGCACCTTCATAGGTTGTTGCCAAACTTCTTGATTCTTCAAGAACAAACAACTCTTGCTATCTCCACTACCGAAGCCGAATACGTAAGCGCCAGAAAAGCATGACAACAAGCACTATGGATGAGACAATCTCTAATCAAATGAGACGTCCACCTCAACAACGCTCCTGTGAAGAGTAACAGCTGAGATGCAAATTGACTTGACCGAGAACCCCGTGGTTTGCTCATGAATGAAGCTCATCAAAGTACGTCATCTCCTCCGTCACGTCAATGTCCAAAAAGGAATCTTTTCTTTGGAAAAGTTTTTCTCTAAGGACAACATCGTTGATATTCTAACCAACACATCCTTCATATCCCGCTCATGACTATTTGAATATTTCTTTGGAAGTAGTGAAGTCAACCCTCATATCTCATCTCATGACTTTGTAAATGTTTCACTAGAAATATTAAAGTCATTTCTTGCGTCTCGTCTCATGACTTCTTAAGTCATCCTTCTCATCCCACTCATGACTATTTCAATATTTCACTGAAAATATTAAAGTCATCTCTTACGTCCTATCGCGTGACTTGCTCTCAATATTTCATGGGAAATATTAAGTCACTTCTCTCTTATCGCCCCTTTACTATCAAGTCACTCTTCCCATCCATCTCATTACTTTTAGATATTTCATTGCAAATATTAAGTCATTCCTTACGTCTCGTATCCCGACTAATTAAATATTTCATTTGAAATATTGTAGTCATTCTCCAAATTTCAACTCACGACTTTTACTTATTTCACGGGAAATACTGAAAGTCAATCCTACTTCCCCCCGATGACAACTTGGTTATTTCCTTGGAAATACTAAGGTCATTCCTTGTCCTCTCGCTTAATCGTTTTCGTCCAAAAGTTTATTAGGTATAAACTTTTTCCTCGCGTTAAAAAGTCTTGATAAATAAGTAAGATTAATCAGTCAAGAGTCGAAACAGAACAAAAATGAGCCTTACAGATCCACGGCTCCACTAAAGTGGCATGGCACCACTAATGTTTAGTGGTACCGTGGTACCATGTATTTGAGAAAATGCCCGTTTTTCTTCCACTTTCCTCTGCACACTCATTTCAAACAAAAAAACTCATTCCCTCCTGCTGTCACAAACCGAACCCACAACCAAAATCCATTTACACACTTGCTAATCAAGTTCAAGGCATTGGAATCAACAAATCCTAATCAATTCAACACAAATTGTAAGTCAATTATCTTTAATTTCTTTTCAGTTTGAGTCTAGGGTTTGTTCATATGCATAAATTCGAATTGGGGATTTTTAATTTTTGATGAACTTTTGTGAAATTAGGACTAGGATTAGACAATGTAGTACCTACATGATTCCATAAACCTAGGATTTTCATAAACCCACTTATATTGCATAATCTAGTCCAAATTTTCCTATTTAAATTGGATTCAGATTAATTGTTTTCAATGGAATCATGTCTAGGATGATTAAAAATGGATTAAAAATAATTAACTTTGAGGCTTTTCAATTTTTAGATTTTTGGCGCCACATTGAGCGGTTTGCCAAACACCCCAATTCCATTGTTTTCGAAAAAGTTCACGAGTCTAGGATCATGAAACACTTTTTCGTGCATTGTTGATGCAAATTAAAAACGTTTTGGGCATGCATACATGAACTCTCAAATATGGACCGACCTACATAATTAATATGTATTATTCGACATATTTGATTGAGCAAAAGTAAAGTTAGGAGTGTTTGGGTAATCTTATTTGGTTTATTTTAGAGTCGAGATTGCCACACCTCCACATCGTTTGCATTTAGACAGACACACAGAGTCAAAATGTGATAACTAAATTGCAACAAATTAACATGCAAAATATTATATTTTTGTAGGTGACAATGCCTCGTAATGATTATCAAGACACCAAACCCTACATTCCCCATCTTTTAGATGATCCTACCATCCCTGATGAGCAAAAAGATCATCTTGCCAAAGTCCAAGATCGATACATACACGAAGGACGTGTAGTCGATGCACATTACGTTCTCTTGGATAACATCCAAGTTTGCTTCCCTACTATCGACTTTGATTGTTTATACCAAATAAACGATCAAATTTGTCCTCGTTTTGTTCTCGAATTTTATAGTCGAGTCCGCACCTTCAATGACCTTGAAGGTAATGTCTTCCTTGAATTTTGGATCCAAAACCAAAACATTATCTTGTCCGTTTCCGAGCTTGGTGAAATACTCGGTGTTCCTTCGTATGGTCAGTGTGCATACACTGAAGACCATTCCCTAGAGTCTCTTTTCTATAATCTTGAGAGTCAAGTTACTTATTGTACCGAAATCTCCAACATCGAAACCATCAAACAAGTCATCCAAACTCCTCGAGTCACCAACACGTATAAAAAACGTGATGGTTTCATTGTCCTTCTTGACCCCAACAAAATCTACCTCAAAGAACTCCTTCCCGACCTTAGAAGTTGGGAACTTCTTCTACGTGAGAACGTGTTGAGCCTTGCTGGCAACCGTGATCACGTTTTGGCGAGTCTTGCCACATGCTCTATTGTCTTAGTATCGAGGAACCATACAACCTTGCATACTATATGGCCAAAAGGATGGCTAACATCCATAGTCGTTCCTATAAGCTCATGCCATATGGCATGTTGCTTACTCGTCTCTTCAAGTGGGTTATGGAAAATTTCCCACATCTTGCTGATGTTGACTATGTCCTATTCAATCCCATCATGAAACCTCTTGGTGGACCACAACGTCGCACAAAGCAACGTAAGGACAAAGGGTCCAAACGTGGTCGTAAATCCACTTCCGATATTCCTCTTTCTTCCTCCTCCTTCGGTCACGGTTCGTCTTCTCAACCTATGGATGAAGATGATGATGAGGTGAACGAAGAAGGAACCTCTCGTCCTCATACTCCCTCTCCCGACACCTACTTTCGTAACCTCGATACTTCATCATTCCAACGAACCACCGACCTTCAATTCGGTGAAACCAACCTATCTGCCGTAATGAGAAGGCAATCAAAGGACTTGGGAAAAAGATAAAGAAGTTGGGGAAAAGAAGAGACTAGATAGGATTAGCTTAAGTAGTACTACTAACTTAAGTATTATTAAGCTATTATAAATAAGGTCATGGCAATGTCCATTTGACATAAACTAACTTGAAATGTCTTAACATTTCCTACTTGAAATTGGTTACTTTTATTAGTTAATCAATCTTGATATTTTATGAGCTTTGCTTAGTTCATACATTTTTTATTGAATGCACTAGATGATAAGAATGCTTGGAATGATGCATGCTTGCTAGTTGCCTATACTTAGAAGATCACATGATAATTTTAGTTGCTAGTTTAGACTAGTGTTAGGAAACTTATGTGATTTTTCTTTTGTAGATTGAGGCTTTGAGATTTGCCGAAAATGGATTCCCCAGATTTACCCACTTTAGGTAGCCTAGAACCTGCAAAACTGGTAAAAGAGTCAACTGGAGGCTACGGCTCTACTAAATAGGGGACAACTCCACTAAATTAACTGTTTTCTTCCACTTTTTGACTTTCTTTTTCCTGGAAATTTGCAAACATAACCTGATTCCCATACACCAAAATCCCCAAATCCAACAATCCATCTAACTTTGCATGTTGTGATTTGGCTATATAAGCTAGCATCATACATTGCAATACTTACCACTATCACACTCACCATACAACTATCATGTCTTCCACCATTGCTACCACTTCACATAAAGCCAAGAAACCAAGGCTTAACATCAAACCAACAAATGAAACCACTTTTATTGATCAATGGATCAAAAGTTTTCACACACCACAAGCCTCAACCAAATAAACCACCAAAGAGATAAATTTCATTGATCTCACCTTGGATGACGAAGATGATCTAAACACACCCATAACCTCAACCAAATCATCATCTTCCATCACTACACCTCAAGCTACATCCAAGGCAACCTCAACCAAACCAACATCTTCATCCTCCACCACCATTAGAACTAACACACCTTTATCTCAACCAAGTCCTCCTTAACCACTAGCTTTAACCTTCACCTAATCACCATCAAACCCTCTTGGACTTGGTACTAACACATCATCCAATTCACCATCACCATCACCACAACCTTTGGCTCTCACACTAACCCTATCACCTACATCACCCTTTGAACTTGGCACCAACACATCATCCTCATCACTATCACCATTACATCAACCACTAATGGGTCATCCCATTCTTTATCCCCTACAACTACATACCTTGAGTTGTGCTTGTTGCCACCACAACCAAAATCTCATCATGAGCCTTAGAGATGAGTTAAGCTTTAGGTTCTCATACCTTGAGCATCTCCTCACACCACCAATAGGCCCCATCATCCTTCCACCTCCACCACCACACAAAAGCCCAAACTAAACATACTTATGTTTAGTTTAACCAATAAAAGCTTAGGACCCTTTTGCCATTTGAAGCAAATCTTGAAGTCTCATACAACTATGGATGTATATGTGCCTTCTTTTGTTTATTTTGCTTCTACAATATAGTCATACCTTAGTATGACATTTAGTTTTTCCTTATGAATGAATGGGCTTTTATGAGAATTGTTTCTTTTTAATTTTTATGTTTGGCTACTTAGTCACTCATTTTATGGTTGGATATTTGTCTTAAATGCTACGTGTTAGATCTTGTATATATCTTATCTAACCTTGTTTTGTAGCACGAATGATTGCTCGATTCCTTGGTGTTCTACAAATGAGGGGGAGTATACATCAAGGGGGAGCCTTGCAACCTTTTTGATTCGACAAAAAGGGGGAGAAATGAGAGTAAACTCATTAAAAACTTGTTAAAACTAATTTTAACTTAAAATGAGTTTATGTTTTGTCATCATCAAATAGGGGGAGATTGCTGATGCAAATAATGTTCTAAAAACGTTATATATATCTTTCGATTACTTTACGTTTTGAGGATGACAAAATGTGAAATCACGTTACGTTAAAATTAACGTAAACAAGTTTTTAATCGGAAGATCCCGTTTCTACGCAAATCACTCTTGAAAAAATTTACAACTTGACTAATGATCAAAGAAGTAAATTTTGGTTTTAAGACTTCACATTTTAATGTGACAAAATATTTTTTCAAAAATATACATGAGAAATTATTTTTGAATAATTAAGAAATGTTTTAATGGAAAAATAAGTTTAAAATACATAACAGCTTTTTTCCCCCCCAAAATCAGCTCCAAACATCCCCTAATAAGTTTTCACCAGAAAAGAAAAAATTTGGAGCGTCTTTGTCTGGGACGGCTCCATGGTTCCACTAAATTTAGTGGAGCCGTGGGTGATTTAGTGGAGCCGTCCATATAATAACCCCAAAACGTTACTTCTAAACCGTTACTAATTTGAACTTTTGAAACCCATGTAAATCTAAGTAACTATAACATAAAATATTATAAAAACCAAATGTACTACTAATATTAAATTAAAATGTTTATAAAATTTAAAACTTACAAAAGGCATTTGACTTAAAATTCCTTGCCATGCTTCAAAAATAAAATAAAAGATCACTTGTGACTAAACCCCTATTTCTATTTTAATACTACACCTATATCTTGGGGTTAGCTTTTCTTTTAAAATAAAGAAATCAATGTGCATGCTCACTGAATCGATTCCCCATATAACACTCTTACTTTTCCTTTATCCCATGCTACCTTGGAACTCATACTTCTGCATGCCTACTCAATTGATTCCCCTTATATCTCTCCCTCTCTCTCTCATCCTCTCTACCGAAAAAGATACACAACAAAAGTACCAGAAACACTAAAATAAAACCAGGTGGCACTTTGTTCTTCCTTCCTTTCTGTCGAGTATAGGGAGTACAAAAGAAACATATAAAGGGTGATCAGGAAAGCATACTGATCATGGTGGATGTTTTGTTTCGAATAGGGCATTATTTGGTTCGTATAGGGTGTGCTTGTGGTTCGATCTTTGTCCCCTTTCTGTCCTCATTTATTCTTGTTATCGACCGACATAAGGTACAATCTTCAGCCTCATTTTCTGTTCTATATAATCACATAAAATAGCGAGTTAAGTTCACATAAAATGATAAGTCCTAGTCACATGAAATAGATCTATGTCGAGATAATGAAATTCAGAAAGGAAGGTTATATAAAACATAATGTGATAACTTTTAGTCCTATGAAATTCTGATAACATGGGTCGACATATATAGAGTGTTAATGTATTATTTGAGTCAGTATATATACAAGATGAGTCCTAGAAATATCACACATAAATGATAGTAATGTTGCTTGAAATGATGGAGAATAACCTGTTAATATATCTCTATATATAAGCATCTATAGTCTGATCTTGTGCGCTTGTTTTGATCATTTATAATGCATCATAAAAACTGGAATAGGGTGATGTAATTGGTGATGAGTGCATGCATGGTCTTGGTTAACTTAATGAGTCGAGGGTGCTGTCATGTGGTTTAATATGGGTCTATTATGGGTCGTATATGTTGGTCTCATGTGTGACGTGTGGCTACGAAATTGGTGTCAGAATGATGTTATTTTATGTGTGTTGGTGTGTCGAATAAAGTAGTTATGAGTGTGTTGTGTCATGGGCTGGAAACAAAGGAGATATGAGTTAAGGTCTGGTCATTGTAGGCGTTAGTTAGGACTATGGTTTGAGTTCCATGGGTGGTCGAGTAGGGCTGGTTATGGAGGGGGTCTCCTGGTCGTATAATGGATGGGAACAAGGGGTCTTGTGTGTGTCGTATGGTGGTAGATTGATGCGTCAATGGGGGCTGAAAAGTAGGAATTTCTGTTTGGCTTTTGTAAGTGTCATTCCTGTGTACAAAAGTATTTAATGGGTGTCATGTGTGTGTGTCGAGTAGGGTTAACTTGAATGAGTTGTGTGAGGTAACATGGCGTGACTAAGGGGCAACTGGTGTGTGTTAAAACTGTATAACTGGGTGAGTTTTTGAGTGTGTATTGAGGCTCTTAAAGCTAAGGTTTGGTCTTGGTATTTATGGGTGTCGAGTGGGCTGGTGCAACATGTGATTTCATGTGAGTCTTAAGTGTGTGTGTGGAGCTGAAAACAAGAGTATTATGTGTTCAGTTGAGTCGATTCAGGAAGGGTTAAAATGGGTCGAGTAGGGTTGTGGTAAGTGTTGCACTGGTGTGTGATTTTATGTTGTGTGAATGTCGAATGGGTGGGGATGTTTTGGTGTGTGATCGTTATGGGTTTAACATGGGACGAATGAGGTTCCAAAAGGTATTATTTGATGATGATTTTGTCATGTTAAAAATGGGTAAAAGGGAAACACTTTTGAGTCAAAAGATTTTGTCATGCATGGCGGGATTGTGGCATGTATTATGGACAAAAGAAAAAGGACATATGGGCTGCTTAAGTAGTGCATCATAGAGTAGCAGGATGTTCTTTGGATTTGACATATTAGAGTGTGCATGTGATTGAGTTAGGTAATTTTCATGAGAGAAGTTAGTGAGGTATAAAATATAAAAATATGAGAATTATCATACAATGGTATAACTTACATAATTGACCATGAACTATGCTATATGACACTTTAAAATCTAAACTATTAAAAGTTGTCATTATTAACCCTAAACTTTACTAAATGGACACAATTAATCCTAAACCATTATAATTGTCATTTTAACCCTTAAATATTATTAATTGTTAATTATAACCTAAAAAGTATTAAATTACTATTTCTGGAAACTTTCTTAAAATAGGCGTTACTAAATATAGCAAGTTACTAAAAATAGAAAGTTTCTAAAAATGGAAAAAACCATAAATAGAAAACCTTAATAACTATAAGTGGTAAACTTATAAAACGAGCTTATAAGTAATACGAGATCGTTAATTTGTATAGGTTCGGTGAAGAAGGAGTGATTTCCTATTTTCGGTGCCTTCTTATTTTGATTTGGCTGATTTGCATAAGGTACAGATATTCTACCCTTTCTCAGTAAGGGTGTCTTCTCTCATGACTTTTGATCCTTGACTTGATTCGTTTGCTTTGATATGATCCCTTTTGATATGAGCTTTGCTGTGATTCCAGTTATGTGATCCTTTGATATGATTCAGTTGATATGATCATTTGCTATGAAACTTTTCTATGATTTCCTTTGATATAATTCTATGGTATGATATGATTTGTTCTGCTTTGTCGCCCGAGCTAACTAGCCATGGAGGTACCATGGCCATGTCACTGAGGCACCGATGGCATGACACTTTCTGTGGAGGTGTGATTGATCCACGGCGTCCCCGTTTGTTATGATATGATATGATATGAGATCTCTTGGCCATTTTGATATATGCGTATACTTGTCTAGTACATGGTCCGTATATGATTTGTTTTGTGGGGGGCGTAAGGATGCATCCTAGGTATTTGATAGGTGATTTGATATAATTTGTTTGGTGACTGGTTGTATGTGTTGTGTACCCCACTCACTATTTGGTACTTAGAGGTCTCCCCTCTCCGTACACTTAGATTTGATAGGTATATGTGATTATTTGGCCTATTCGAGTGGCTCATTTAGACACGCTCGTGGCTATCTGTTAGGTACCTTTGGTCCGTTCGAGTGGCTCATTTGGACGTGTTCGTTGACATTTATTTCCATGACTCTAGAGCTATTCTTACCTTGATGTGTATGATTGTGTGCCATTTGATCTATATTTATTTGACTATGCTTATTATCATTTCTGCTTTGTTTATATATCTATTCACTGAGAGTTTCATGCTCAGCCGCTTTTCTTTTCCATGCGGCAGGTAATAAGCGGGATACGGGGCAAGAGAGATGTGAGTAGGAGTAGAAGACCTACCTTATTAGATATCCCATTGTCTTGGAACTATTTTGGTTTTATGATATGGATATTATTTCCTTTGTATTTCGGAACTTGAAATTTCTAAGTCATGATGTTCTTGACTTAGCTTTATTTAAGAAAGACTTCCACTTGCGTTATATTGTATGTTCTGATTAGACACCATAATGTGGCATCTTAACCAAGGTCGGGTTGGGGGTGTTACAGTTATGGTATCAGAGCCCAGGCTGCGACTTGTAGCTCATAATTTATGGCCTGTGAAATCTGAACCCTTAGGTTTTGCCCCGTAGGAATTAGGTTTTGACCGGTGAGGATTGGGTAGACATTAGGTTTCATTTTGGCATGATCTTTCCTTCATATTTTGCAGCTTAATTTCATTTTATTTCCGCTAATCCGTTTGTGACCTTCAGATGGTGAATACTCGTCAAAATGAAAATTTCAGTAACAGTCCTACATTTGCTGCCGCGGTTCAGCAGGCTGTAGATGCACTAATTCCAGGCCTCACTGAAAGGATCGCAACCCAGATCCGTCAAAACATAGCCAGTGGTAGTGGAAGTGGGGGTTCTGGTTCTGGTGTTGGTGCTCCGCCAGTGACCATTCATACGTGGCTGGAAAGGTTTTGTAAACAAAAGCCTCGTTCTTTCAGTTCTGCTAATGCTCCTATTGATGCAGAAATTGGATTGCTCACGTGGAAAAGATATTCAAGGTATTAGGCTGTGATGAGGAGAATAAAGCGAGGCTGGCTAGTTATAAATTTGAAGGAGATGCCCTCAGTTGGTGGAAGGCGTACAAACAGGCAAAGGGAGGAGATGCATTCGTGGCGGCTCTATCATGGAACGACTTCCGTGACACTTTCTATCAGCAGTACTTCCCGAGATCAGAAAAAGAAAAGTTTGAAAGGGATTATCACTCTATTTACCAGTTTGATAGGGAGACGAGTACGGAGTTTATGAAGAGGTTTTTGCGTCTGGCAGGATTCTTGGGTGCTAAAGCAGGGACACAGGAAGAGCAAGCAAATCACTTTAAGTGGGGTCTCAGAAACGACCTCTTAGATGGGGTGGTGCATATTTATTTTGAGGATGTTGCTCAAGTGGCAAATGCAGTTAGGAACATCGAGATTTTACAAGAGCATGCTAGACAGGGTGTGAAGAGGTACAGGGATGGTGATCATGTTCGACCAGCTCAAAGGAATAATCATCGGGGAAATGATGCTAGGGGTAATGATTATCGTGGGGGTGATAGAAGGGGTAATGATAGGTATGGCCACGATAATCAGAGGTTGGGGCGCGACCAATAGTATAGTGATCAGCAGCACCGGGGGCAACAGGGTAACCGCACTTTGGCTTCATCAGGTCAAAAGGGTTATGTTCCTCCTCCTCTTCCTCCTCGATGCACTACATGTGGGAAGTTGCATTCTGGTAGATGTCATCGGGCTTCGGGTGCTTGTTTTCTTTGTGGGAAGATGGGACACATGGCTAGGGAATGTCCCAAGGCTGGTAACAACAACAGGGGCAATGATCGTCAGCAAGCTACCAAGGGTCGTATTTACTGCTTGACTACAGACCAGGCGGCTGGTGCCTCAGGTATCATCACGAGCATTCTCTATTTACATGATCGTTCAGTATTTATTTTGTTTGATACGGGTGGGACTCATTCCATGGTTTCTATTTCTATTACCAAATATCTTAATATAACTCCAACACTATTAAACTGTGCTTTATCTATATCAACCCCAATGAAGAACAATGTAATTATAGATCATGAATTTTTGAACTGTCCTCTTCGTTTTGTTGATAAAATCCGTTCTGCTAATCTGCTTCCCTTAGACATGAATGACTTCGATATTATTTTGGGCATGGACTGGTTGTCTGAGCATCGGGAAACTATTGACTGTCATGCTAGACGAGTTATTTTTGGTGTCCTAAATGCTCCTGAATTCGTTTACCAGGGTTCCCAACCTGGTAAGTCTGTTAAAATTATCTCCGCCATGAAAGCTCGCTCTCTACTTTCACATGGTTGTGAAGGGTTCTTGGCCTCTATTAAAGACACTTCATTGGATGGTCCTAGCATTGAGAGGCATCCAGTAGTCTGTGAATTTCCTGACGTATTTTCTGATGAACTTCCGGGCATGCCTCCTGCACGGGAAGTTGAAATTAGCATTGATCTAATTCCGGGTGCTGAACCCATTTCTAAAGCTCCTTATCGTATGGACCCAGTCGAATTGAAGGAATCGAAGGAACAAGTTAAGGAATTCTTGGAACGTGGTTTTATTCGTCCGAGCGTCTCTCCGTGGGGTGCTCCTATTTTGTTTGTAAAGAAGAAGGATGGTAGTATGAGGTTGTGCATAGACTACCGGGAGTTAAACCGTGTCACTATCAGAAACCGTTATCCTCTTCCTCGTATTGATGATTTGTTTGATTAACTTCAAAGAGCTAAATTCTTTTCTAAAATTATCTGAGATCCGGGTATTACCAACTGCGGGTAAAGGAACAGGATGTTCCTAAGACTGCCATCCGCACCCGCTATGGTCATTATGAATTATTGGTTATGCCTTTTGGTCTGACAAATGCTCTAATTGTTTTCATGGATCTGATGAATTGCGTATTTCACGAATATCTTGATAAGTTCGTCATTGTTTTTATCGACGACATCCTGATCTATTCTAAGACGAAGAGTGAACATGAGGAACATCTTCATGTCATGTTGGAAATCCTGTGCCAGATGAAGTTGTATGCCAAATTTTCTAAGTGTGAGTTCTGGTTAGAGCAGGTGGCGTTTTTTGGGCATGTAGTATCGGCAGATGGAATAAAGATGGATCCGGCTAAGGTTGAGGCGATCATCAAGTGGCCAAGACCTAGGAATGTGACAGAGGTTAGGAGTTTCCTGGGTCTTGCAGGCTACTATCGGAGATTCGTTGAAGGATTCTCACGATTAGCATTGCCATTGACGAAGCTAATGAGGAAAGGTGAGAAATTTGTATGGACTGATGAAAGGGAGAAGAGTTTTGATGAGTTGAAGATGAGATTGGTCTTTGCGCCTATTCTTACTCTTCCGTCAGGTACCGGTGGTTTTCAAATTTATAGTGATGCTTCAAAGAAGCGTCTGGGATGTGTTCTCATGCAGCATGGGAAGGTCATTGCCTACGCATCCAGACAACTGAAACCCTATGAAGAAAATTATCCGACTCATGACTTGGAGTTAGCAGCCGTAGTCTTTGCACTGAAAATTTGGAGGCATTATTTGTATGGTGAGACGTGTGACATTTTCACTGACCATAAGAGTTTAAAGTACATCTTCACCCAGAAGGAGTTAAACATGAGACAGAGGCGTTGGTTGGAGCTTTTGAAAGATTATGATGCCAACATTCAATACCATCCAGGTAAAGCGAATGTTGTAGCAGATGCGCTCAGTAGAAATTCGGGGATGATTGCCAGTCTTGAGATCGAGCCGAGAATACTCAATGACTTAGAACTTATGGATGTGGAGTTGTGTATTCGCGGGTTTGATGGGTATTGGGATAGTCTGAAAGTGGAGTCAAATCTTATGTTGCAGATAAAGGAAGCTCAGAAAAATGATGGTGAGCTTTGGTCTATTATTCAGAATGTAGAGAAAGGGAGACAGCAAGAGTTTCGGGTTGATGAAGACGGGGTTGTGTTGGGAATGCTTCTCGCACTAAAATGTGACAACATATTTGAGATTACATTAGCTATTCTGTAAGGCACAAACACAAGGACTAGAAGCGTCATTATTGTAAAGTCTTGTGTTTTTTAGCTATAAATACCCTCCTAGACTTCACTAGGAGCGTGAGCTTTGTTTGGGTAATTTTCACTTTTCTCTTATCAATAAAACAATCAGACTTTGCTCCTCTCTCTCTCTACACTTTCTCTCTCTAAACTCTTTCAAGAAGATGATGTTCTTTCATCTTCCAAGACCTCCCGATTCATAATATGTTAACAAAAACACGATCCATCAATTGGTATCAAGAGCCATGGTATTAGTTTTGGTTGATTTGTGTGAATTTATCTTGTCAAAATTGTATTTTTTTCTGTGGATCTGAACCGTCTGAATGCTATTTTTCTGTGTGGATCTGAACTATTTTGAATCTGTTGTAGTAGTGCTTTTAATGGTCAATATTTTTCTTCTAAAATAGTACTATAAACAGTTAATGTATCTGGTCCATATTCAGTCCTGTATTTATCTTTATTATTTTTTTGTTGTGACTGGTTTGGATTCTTCCCGTGAATATCTGTGGTTAGTTTACTGATTATATGGTCGATTAGTAGTCAGAAAAAGGGTCCGAAAGGTGGTCGGAAACTGGTAAAAAATGAGATGGCCAGAAAAGTTATCGGAAAATTCATCGGAAAACTCATCGGAAAAGTCATCGGAAGGTTTTTTTCGCAATTGCTTGTACAAGTAATTGCGAAAAACCCTTTTTCTTTTCGCAATTCTGGACTGATATCGGAAATGCTTGTAAAGCATTTGCGAAAAACCCTTTTCTTTCGCAATTGCGAACTGGTTTCGCAATTGTGGACTGTTTTTCGCAATTGTGGACTACTTTTCGCAAATGGTTTTTTTTTTTGCAATTGTGCTTTTCGCAATTGCCGGTCAACAGTCAATGGTCAACGGTCATAGGTCAACGGTCAAAATTAAAGAAATCAAAAAAAAAAAAAAAAAAAAAAATTAGATGAAGGAGAACAAGACCTGTTGACCACATCGGGTCCAAAAACTGATATGAGTTATAACATACGCAGTAACCAACAATTATTCATATACTACAATAGCCCATCAAAACAAATTCAATCTTACGCTACATACAACTATCACAGTCATACAATTCCGCAAAGTATACTATATTCCTACAGTTTCTAAGATAACCATCACATCTCCTAACCATGTCACAGATCTGAACCGCACTTGTTATTAATTATTAAGATATCAGTCATTGTTCACCATTTTGTATCAATCTTTTAAAGATTTTTCAGATGTGAACGTTGTACCATCATCGATCATGTTGAAGACTCATGCTTCTTCTTATATCCGAACATAAAAAATGACAAACAACAATTATGTTGTTATCATTCTTTGATTCGTTTAACAAATGAAACAAAAAACAAACAACAAAAAACTTTACCCAAGACCCTTGTATAGGATCTTGAAGCCAATACATGTGTAGTCCATAAACATCTTCTTTAGGTAACACGAACCACACAGTAAGAAAGTTGTAGTGTTTTTGGCGGTGGGTTTTTATTTCGATAGCAGATTAATCTAAAAGGGGTTCATATGTGTTTGTTATTCGGTTATAATGAAGACTGAGATTTGATGAGATTTTTGAAATGATGATATTGAGATGAGAAGAAATGTTTTGTGAGTGGAGTATGAGATAGGGGGCGGATTATAATGATATTAGGGTTAGTGATTTGTGTGTTTAAAGTGGCTTTAAATACCCGGATTATTAGGGTAAATATGGATTGGATTGGGCTTTCTAAGGAGATGGGCTTTGCATTTCATGTGGACTGGATTTAGGCTGTCCAAATTTCTTTAAGTTGACGATATGAACTGAATTTTTTTATGACTATAATTTAATTATTATGCTTAATTGTGGTATAATATTGGTTATTGGTTATTGTTGGGGCTTAAATGAGAAAGTGATAAATTTTCACGGGGATACGTTTTTGACAAGATCGGGATAAAACCATTATCATAGCTCACTTAAACCGTCAAAAGGCTAGTTTTTGGGCATATAACCGCAAGATGTGACTACGGCGTTAATTCTTTATTATTTATTTGCGGTTGAAGTGGAATATCACGGGTGCGTGTACTTAGTATCTTGAAGATATCGGGGTTGGTTGGATGCATGATTCTTCGAGATCCTTGTTCGAGCTTATAACCTGACGTCAGACTTGTTCGAGATATCGGGGTTGTTCAAAATGATTAAGACTTGAGTTATCTAGTTATACCTGATGTAAGGAATTACGTTGTTGTGCTCACAGAGTATAGCTATCACTTTAAAGGAGTTACATTGTAGTGCTCAAGTGTCACACAAAGATGTGGATAATTCAAGATGACTTCATATACAGTAAAGGAAGGTTGGATGGGTATATGAAACGACCTATGCTTAAAGGAGTTACGTTGTAGTGCTCAGTATAGGTTCTTAATCAGACAATAGTGCAAGTTTAAGTCACAAGCTTGGCTTATTTTACTTCAGTCTCAAGTTCGTCATAGTGGGTTTTCTCCATCAGTGGTCACTACAAAAAGCCGTCAGAATGATAATGGGGTCGGTAACGAGTTAGATGAGAAGAGTATAGGAGAGTAGAGATTCTATCAGCAGTTGATTCTCACGGGCTATTTTTGGTACTTCACACATCTTCGACTAATTGGACATACAGGGTTTACGCTGCCTCCGTTTCCATCGTAACCATAGTGTGTATGCTTCCGATTACGCGAAGACATCGTGGGGGAAGAGAGAGTAGATGTACTTTGAGTTTTCTTTCATTTTTTACGAAAACACTCTTTTTCCAGATGTGTCTGCATTCAGGGGGAAGAAATGTGCACATCGGGGACACAAAACAGACTCACGTGATCAAGCTTACAATTTCATTACTACCGGAGACACGTCCGCAGAGATGATCGGTGGTTCAGTTTTGTGATTTTGGTGTAATCGTTTCAACTTTCGTAGGTTGTGAAGTGTGAAGTAGCCTACTTATGTGAGAAGATCTTGCTGATTTCTTGCATGTTACCCCCGAACGGATTTTCCGCATTGAGCATAACCGTTACTGAGTACTAGTCAGATTTGATTAGTGTGGTTTACGATGTCATCTACAAATTCCGTTGCGTACTTACAACCTTCAAAAGATAGAAGACATGTTAACTACATCAAAGTTTCGAATCTGCTGAAGACGGTTGTCAGTTTGGGGGGAAGCTGATTCAGAAACTTCGCCTAAAAGAAGTAGATGAAGAAGCCGTTAAAGACATGCAGCATGAATTGGGGGGAAGTTAATCTAGTTCATGCATATTACATCATTTGACTACAAGTGAAGACCTTATGAAGACCTTTCTTTATTTGTATTTGTACTTGTAGGAAATGATGTAAGTAATCCCATATGTTGCCACATTGGGGGAAGATTGTTGGGAATGCTTCTCGCACTAAAATGTGACAACATATTTGGGATTACATTAGCTATTATGTAAGGCACAAACACAAGGACTAGAAGCGTCATTATTGTAAAGTCTTGTGTTTGTTAGCTATAAATACCCTCCTAGACTTCACTAGGAGGGTGAGCTTTGTTTGTGTAATTTTCACTTTTCTCTTATCAATAAAACAATTAGACTTTGCTCCTCTCTCTCTCTCTACACTTTCTCTCTCTAAACTCTTTCAAGAAAATGATGTTCTTTTATCTTCCAAGACCTCCCGATTCACAATATGTTAACCAAAACACGATCCATCAGGTTGTATGGTATAGAGATCGGTTATGTGTGCCAGATGATCCTTCGATTCGTGAAGCTGTGTTGACCGAGGCACACAGTTCTCCCTTTACTATTCATCCGGGTTCTACGAAGATGTATCGTGATCTGAAGCAGCACTTCTGGTGGAATGGAATGAAACAGGATGTAGCGATGTTCGTGGCTAAGTGTATGACCTGTCAGCAAGTTAAGATAGAACATCAACGGGCTAGTGGTCTTCTGCAACCTCTAGAGATTCCTACATGGAAGTGGGAACAAATTTCCATGGATTTTGTTACGGGTTTACCTCGCACTCTGAAGAAGTATGACGCCATTTGGGTTATTGTAGATCGTCTTACTAAATCCGCTCATTTCTTGCCTATTCGTATGGACTATTCGGGTAGTACGTTGGCACGACTTTTCCAGCAGGAGATTATTCGGTTACATGGCACTCCATTAGCTATTATATATGATCGAATCCGCGTTTTACCTCACGTTTTTGGACGGGTTTGCACAAGGCTTGGGGTACTTGGCTTAAGTTTAGTACGACATTTCATCCACAGACAGACGGGCGGTCAGAGCGAACCATTCAGACTTAGGAAGACATGTTGAGGTCATGTGCTCTCGAATGGTCGGGACATTGGGATGATTATTTGTGTTTAGTTGAATTTGCCTACAAAAATAGTTGGTACGCCAGTATTAAAGGAGCTCCTTTCGAATTGTTGTACGGGAGAAAGTGTAGGGCTCCTATTTGTTGGAATGAGGTTGGGGAGCGACTCATTGAAGGTCCCGAGTTGATCGAGGTAACTAATGAGAAAGTTGCCATTGCTAAGGAGAAGCTCAAGGAGGCTAGAGCTCGACAGAAAAGTTATGCTGATCATCATCTTCGTGCATTAGAATTTAGTCCGGGTGATCATGTTTTTCTTAAAGTTTCTCCATTTCGAGGTGTTAAGCGCTTTGGCATGAAAGGGAAACTCAGTCCGCGATTTATTGGTCCTTTTGAAATTTGGGATCGAGTTGGTAAGGTTTCTTATCGTTTGGCACTTCCCCCGCAACTTGCCCATGTCCATTATGTATTTCATGTATCTCAGCTAAGGGGATACAACTATCATCCGCTCCATGTTGTTACCTATCCTTTGCATCAAATTCGAGAAGATTTGTCTTATATTGAGGAGCCTGAGGCTATTTTGGAGCGTCAGGATCGAGTCATGAGAAACAAAACCATTCCATTCTTTAAAATCCTTTGGAGGAATCATCCCGAGAATGAGGCTACTTGGGAAACCGAAGAGTCGATGCGATCTAGAAGTCTAAATTTTTTTTCATGATTGGGTACGTATTCATTGATTTCTATTCCAAATTTCGAGGGCGAAATTTTTCTTTTTAGAGGGGAAAAATTATAATAACCCCAAAACCTTACTTCTAAACCGTTACTAATTTGAACTTTTGAAACCCATGTAAATCTAAGTAACTATAACATAAAATATTATCAAACCAAATGTACTACTAATATTAAATTAAAATGTTTATAAAGTTTAAAATTTACAAAAGGCATTTGACTTAAAATTCCATGCCATGCTTCAAAAATAAAATAAAAGATCACTTGTGACTGCATCCCTATTTCTATTTTAATATTACACCTATATCTTGGGGATAGCTTTTCTTTTAAAATAAAGAAATCAATGTGCATGCCTACTGAATCGATTCCCCTTATAACACTCTTACTTTTCCTTCATCTAATGCTACCTTGGAACTCATACTTCTGCATGCCTACTCAATTGATTCCCCTTTTATATCTCCCTCTCTCTCTCTCTCATCCTCTTTACCGAAAAAGATACACAACAAAAGTACCAGAAACACTAAAATAAAACCTGGTGGCACTTTGTTCTTCCTTCCTTTCTGTCGAGTATAGGGAGTACAAAAGAAACATATAAAGGGTGATCAGGAAAGCATACTGATCATGGTGGATGTTCTATTTCGAATAGGGCATTATTTGGTTCGTATAGGGTGTGCTTGTGGTTCGATCTTTGTCCCCTTTCTGTCCTCATTTATTCTTGTTATCGACCGACATAAGATACAATCTTCAGCCTCATTTTCTGTTCTATATAATCACATAAAATAGCGAGTTAAGTTCACATAAAATGATAAGTCCTAGTCACATGAAATAGATCTATGTCGAGATAATGAAATTCAGAAAGGAAGGTTATATAAAACATAATATGATAACTTTTAGTCCTATGAAATTCTGATAACATGGGTCGACATATATAGAGTGTTAATGTATTATTTGAGTCGGTATATATACAAGATGAGTCCTAGAAATTTCACACATAAATGATAGTAATGTTGCATGAAATGATGGGGAATAACCTGTTAATATATCTCTATATATAAGCGTCTATAGTCTGATCTTGTGCGCTTGTTTTGATCATTTATAATGCATCATAAAAACTGGAATAGGGTGATGTAATTGGTGATGAGTGCATGCATGGTCTTGGTTAACTTAATGAGTCGAGGGTGCTGTCATGTGGTTTAATATGGGTCTATTATGGGTCGTATATGTTGGTCTCATGTGTGACGTGTGGCTGTGAAAGTGGTGTCAGAATGATGTGATTTTATGTGTGTTGGTGTGTCAAATAAAGTAGTTATGAGTTTGTTGTGTCGTTGGCTGGAAACAAGGGAGATATGAGTTAAGATCTGGTCATTGTAGGCGACGGTTAGGACTATGGTTTGAGTTCCATGGGTGGTCGAGTAGGGCTGGTTATGGAGGGGGTCTCCTGGTCGTATAATGGATGGGAACAAGGGGTCTTGTGTGTGTCGTATGGTGGTAGATTGATGCGTCAATGGCGGCTGAAAAATAGGATTTTCTGTTTGGCTTTTGTAAGTGTCGTGCATGTGTAAAAATGCATTTAATGGGTGTCATGTGTGTGTGTCGAGTAGGGTTAATTCGAATGAGTTGTGTGAGTTAACATGGCGTGACTAAGGGGCAACTGGTGTGTGTTAAAACTGTATAACTGGGTGAGTTTTTGAGTGTGTATTGAGGGGCTTAAAGCTAAGGTCTGGTCTTGGTATTTATGGGTGTCGAGTGGGATGGTGCAACATGTGATTTCATGTGACTCTTAAGTGTGTGTTTGGTGCTGAAAACAAGAGTAATGTGTGTTCAGTTGAGTCGATTCAAGAAGGGTTAAAATGGGTCGAGTAGGGTTGTGGTAAGTGTTGCATTGGTATGTGATTTTATGTTGTGTGAATGTCGAATGGGTGGGGATGTTCTGGTGTGTGATCGTTATGGGTTTAACATGGGACGAATGAGGTTCCAAAAGGTATGATTTGATGATGATTTTGTCATGTTAAAAATGGGTAAAAGGGAAACACTTTTGAGTCAAAAGATTTTGTCATGCATGGCTGGATTGTGGCGTGTATTATGGACAAAAGGAAAAGGACATATGGGCTGCTTAAGTAGTGCATCATAGGTAGCAGGTTGTTCTTTGGATTTGACATATTAGAGTGTGCATGTGATTGAGTTAGGTAATTTTCATGAGAGAAGTTAGAGAGGTATAAAATATAAAAATATGAGAATTATCATACAATGGTATAACTTACATAATTGACCATGAACTATGCTATATGACATTTTAAAATCTAAACTATTAAAAGTTGTCATTATTAACCCTAAACTTTACTAAATGGACACAATTAATCCTAAACCATTATAATTGTCATTTTAACCCTTAAATATTATTAATTGTTAATTATAACCTAAAAAGTATTAAATTACTATTTCTGGAAACTTTCTAAAAATAGGTGTTACTAAATATAGCAAGTTACTAAAAATAGAAAGTATCTAAAAATGGAAAGAAACCATAAATGGAAAACCCTAATAACTATAAGTGGTAAACTTATAAAACGAGCTTATAAGTAATACAAGATCGTTAATTTGTATAGGTTCAATGAAGAAGGAGTGATTTCATTTTTCCGATGCTTTCTTATTTTGATTTAGCTGATTTGCATAAGGTACAGATATTCTACTCTTTATCAGTAATGGTGTCTTCTCTCATGACTTTTGATCCTTGACTTGATTCATTTGCTTTGATATGATCCCTTTTGATATGAGTTTTGCTATGATTCCAGTTATGTGATCCTTTGATATGATTCAGTTGATATGATCATTTGCTATGATCCTTTTCTATGCTTTCCTTTGATATGATTCTATGGTATAATATGGTTTGTTCTGCTTTGTCACCCGAGCTAACTAGCCATAGAGGTACCATGGCCATGTCATTGAAGCACCGATGGCATGTCCCTTTCTGTGGAGGTGTGATTGATCCACGGCGTCCCCGATTGTTATGATATGATATGATATGAGATCTCTTGGACATTTTGATAGATGCGTATACTTGTCTAGTACATGGTACGTATATGATTTGTTTTGTGGCGGGCGTATGGATGCATCCTATGTATTTGATAGGTGAATTGATATAATTTGTTTGGTGACTGGCTGTATGTGCTGTATACCCCACTCGCTATTTGGTACTTAGAGGTCTCCCCTCTCCGTACACTTAGATTTGATAGGTATATGTGATTATTTGGTCTATTCGAGTGGCTCGTTTAGACACGCTCGTGGCTATCTGTTAGGTATCTTTGGTCCGTTCGAGTGGCTCATTTGGACGTGTTCGTTGACGTTTATTTCCTTGACTCTAGAGCTATTCTTACCTTGATGTGTATGCTTGTATGCCATTTGATCTATATTCATTTGACTATGCTTATTATTGTTTCTGCTTTGTTTATATATCTGTTCACTGAGCGTTTCATGCTCAACTGCTTTTCTTTTCCATGCGGCAGGTAATAAGCGGGATGCGGGGCAAGAGAGATGTGAGTAGGAGTAGGAGACCTACCTTATTAGATATCCCATTGTCTTGGAATTATTTTGTTTTTATGTTATGGATATTATTTCCTTTGTATTTCGGAACTTGAAATTTCTAAGTCATGAAGTTCTCGACTTAGCTTTATTTATTTATGAAAGACTTCCGCTTGCGTTATATTGTATGTTCTGATTAGACACCATAATGTGGCATCTTAACCAAGGTCGGGTTGGGGGTGTTACAGTCCACCTGTAATGTTCAGATTTTCTCTGCCTATAAATACCAACCCACTTCACAGATTTTAGACACCCTTTCACACACAAAAACTTCTGAGTTTAAATCCCTCAAACCATTTTCTTTTCTTGATCATTTAGTTTAGTTTTTCTTTTGTTCAAGAGTGATCCAATAATCTAACTTAGAGATCCTCTTCATTCCTCTTCAATAGCAAGAGAAGAACACAAAGTATCCAAGTTGATACAAGGTGTTGTCATTCCTCTTCAAGTGCAAGAGAAGAACTCAAGGTATCCAAGAAGATACAAGAATTATAGTTGTTAGGTTGTTTGTAACACTTGTTACATACTTGATTGTATTATACCATACATCAAGATCAATTTTCTTTTGTGAGAGTGTGAGTGAAGATAATTGTGATATTATAAGAGATAGTGAACATCTCTTGAAGCTATTGGGCTTGTGTGATTGATCAAGAAGATCAAGGGTCATTAGGATAGTGTTAGTTAAGTGAGTGTTGATCATTGTGATCGTGTAGAGATCTTGGTGATCTCTTGAAGCCATTGGGCTTGAGTGTTTGATCAAGTGGATCGTGGTAGATTGGTGCTAGCTAAGATTAGCACTCGACATCTAGCTTAGTGTCAGAAATAGGATAAGCGACGTGTACGGTTTTCTCTGCCTTAAGAGAGGTTGTTGACATAGTGCTTGAAACTCTCGAGTGTGGTACTCGGGGAGTGGAGTAGGGCGAAGAGGTGCTTCGTAGCCGAACCACTATAAATCCTTTTGTCCCGGTTTGATCTTACCAACTTTTCTCTTTACTTACTTTACTTATTATTAGTTAGTTTAGTGTGTAGTTCATATTGGTGTTAATTGATTACACATAAGATTCGAATCAAGGTTTTTAATAAGTAAACTTATAAGAAGATTTTAAAAGAACTTAAAAACCGGTAAAACTATTCAACCCTACCCCCCCCCCCCCCCACCCTTTCCAGTTTTCTACAAAAGTGATGAAAGGAGAAAGAAGGGGTTCGTTGGGAACACGTTTTAGTAAAGTATATGTTAATGTCTTTTACATTTTAGTAACAAGCTTTTTAAAACTTATTTACATATCACATGATCACTAGGAATTACACAATACATACATATATACATTTACATGTTTATTTTTATTTCTTAAAAATAGAAATATACATGACATCATGGCATGCATCATTTAGATAGCTTAGTTGACTTTACAATATATTTTGGAAAGATCTTGAAGCAAAGGAGTTGACTTCGTATGATCTGGACAAGACTTGACAAAATATGGAAAGATTTGTGAAGCTCTTAGCTGGCATGTTCCCGCGGAACCAAACCAGTACAAGGGCGGAACCCATAATTTGGGTCCGCCAAATCTGTGGTTTGTCTGCTCAGTTTTTCCTATAAATAGCAAGCTGATCATTCAAGAACACTCATCACTCATATAGCTTAAATTACATATTCATTCATTTATACAATACTAACCCATTCATTCATTCATTTCATTCTTAGTGATCTTCCTTTTGTAGCAAAGAGATCAAGCATCAAGGATCAACAAAATTGTTGCAATCCTGTTAGTGTAGCTACTATTTGATTTGTTAGTAGTTCACAAATTATTGTTATACCATTCATTCAGTAGTGATCGGTTAGTGTTTTAGTCCTCAAAACACATAGAGTGTCGAGAGTGGTTGTACCCTTGTTAAAGAACCAACGGGAGTGGTTGTACCCTTGTAAAGAAATCGGTGTTTAGCTTAGTACGGGATAAAGAGTAAGCAACGTGTAAAGTTTTTCTCCGCCTAGAAGGGAGCTTGTTTCTTAGTGAAGAAAAACTCTCGAGTTAGAGGCTCGAGGAGTAGAGTAGGGCAAGGAAGAGAGTCTTTGTAGCCGAACCACTATAAACATCAGTGTTGTGTGGTTTGATCATTTCTTTCCTTACTTGCTTTATATATATTGCTTGATTGTTTGCTTTACCTTGAAATTATGTTAAGTATACAAAGCGAAGAAAAGTTTAAAACGGTAAAAGCTATTCAACCCCCCTTCTAATTTTCCACAATTGGTATCATGCCTCCCACGACTTATTATGATCACAAAGAAACCGTCAAATACCTACGTAAACACCATAAAACCAAAGGACTCACTGAGGACCAAGTTGAAATCTTTAAAGCCTTAGAAAAACGCTATGTACATGAGGGTAGAACCGTAGACCCCTCATTCCTAGAAGGAACCATTCTTTGAGAAAAACTTGTCGTAATCCAATCGATTGTTTCCTAAATATCGATGAACCCATAATCCCTAGATTCATACTAGAATTCTATGCAAGTGTAGGTCTTAGCACAAATGACTATGGTTACATGAACATCCATTTCAAAGTAAACCAAAATCAATTCAACATCCCTCTAGACCAATTAGGAAAAGTCTTAGGGGTTCCAAATCAAGGAACTTGCTTTTACTCAGACAAATGGTCATTGTCCATCCTCGATTCCAACCTTGACCTTACACAACCATACAACACTCCTTTAACCTCAAAAGAGGACATCCGTGCTAGTCTTTTTGTACCTAGGACAGCCCATACTAGGACTAGTAGAGGTCGAGAGGTAGATCGAGATCCGTTTTGCATGGAGCTAAATGAACTTAGGCCCCAATTCAAGAAGCTAGAGGAAGTTCTTAGGGAAAACGTGATTAGCACTATAGGAAATAGGGACCATGTCAATGCAAGTCTTTGCTACATGCTCTGTTGTGTGTCAAACCACGAACTATTCAACCTCGTCCATTATATCGCTAAAAGAATGGCCGATATTCCAGTCTTAGGAACCACCGCAATGCCATACGGGATGCTTCTCACCCGTCTTTATAGAGCTTTTGCACCCATTCCTCGAAACACTAGAGGTTTCGTTCCCGACTACACCAAGATTCAACACACCTTTGTACCACTTAGTGATCATAGAGTAGCTGTAGCAAGAGGAAAATGAGCTGATCCTCCCACCTCATCATCATCATCATCATCGGTTAGCGAGAATGATGGTTTGCCAAATTCTAGGATTCCTCCACCCGAGTACATGAGTCAACTTCCTCCCATCGACAACCAATCTGAGGAGTTTCGTCAAACTCGAGGAATGATGAAGAACATTGGATGGTGGATCATGAAGCTCAACAAAAAGCTCAACAAAAAGACAATGATGTGTTGAATCCTTGTGTTCTTAGAATATTATGTTGGTGTGATACCTTTATGTGAACTAACATAACTTTGCAGTACGATAACACGTAATGTTATTGATTTTCGTGTTTAAGCCACCGTTTGGCTTAACATCCTTTTATGGTAAGTTCAATTTCATAAGTTTGATCTATGTGTTCTCATGTGTTAGAACCTGTGTTTTTGTTTGTAAACAATCACAACTAATTAATTACATATGATTTAGGATAATTTTTGGGATTTCAACGGGTTTCGGGTAGTTTAAAATGCCCACTGTTAAGGAATTTTGTATGGCGGATATGGCGGAACCAATTTCTGGGTTCCGTCTGTTGTATTTCTTGGCTCCGCCAATTTTCACCCTGCAAATTCCGCGAAACCAAAAATTTGGTTCCGCACATGTTATCGTTTGGATCCGCCAATTCCACAGTAACTTTTTCAAATTTCCCGACTAATCCAGATCCTTAGATTGTTGATTCTAGTTCTTAGGATAATTCTACTGATCATTAGGCACATTAGGATGTTTTAGGAACACTTAGAACCATAAGATATCCATTTCCCACCAAAATTTGAAAATTCAAATTTTCTTCCAAGTTACCTTTCTGTAACAAGCAAATAAACCTCAATTTGGTTCCTTGCAATCCGTGAAAACATCACATCAATAGATTTCTCACTCAAACCTTGCATTAACTTCATATGATCAACCCTTTACTCAACTCCATCTCTATGGGTTGACTTAGATGATGTGACTAGCACAATTTTTTGTTCCAAATCATTAGGAACCTCAATCCTTCTATGGATCAACATCAAATCCAAACACCAATTTCCATAATCCTTCCTGCCTATAAATTGGAACTTTAGTTGATCAAAACTCACACCTTCACCATCAACTCTAAGTATCATCCATGTACTTGTTAGCAAACCTTCTCATTTTAACCATGAAAAAATCCAACAACTCTTCCACCAACAGATCACCACGTAGGACTGCTCTCATAAGTGTTAGATAGTGTTGCTTTGTGATCTTAACATCTTCATCAGAGGAGTCATCACCTCTCAACATCTCCTCACCCATAGCCAATGAAAATTTTCTCAACCTCTTTACTCCAACACCACCAAATGTAGTCATCCATACTCCACCACCAACAATCACTCCTGTAGCTACCACACCACCAGCCGCTCCATCACAACCAGCTAGATCACCATCACCATTACACTCACCCAAACTACAACCAATGGAGTTATATGCTACTCCTCCAACCTCACCACACCCATATCTTGAAACTTTGGAAGTCCTTCCAACAAGGACTACCAATCCTCCTCCTATGACCTTTGAAGGTCAACAACCTCTCCTCTTCCATCCCATTTATCAGGATATCCACGGTCCGCTCTACCGTGACAAAGAGCCACCACAACCACAACCTCAACAACCCTCACCAACATCCACACTCAATCCCATTGATGAGGCAATGTGGAACAACCAACCCCATTCACAACAAGAAATCAACGAGGAGTTAGACTGCCTCTATGCTTTCTCAAATATGGTAGATTCCCACCTCCATGAGGCAATGGACTTGCAATCCACTTTGATGGCCTCCATTATGTCTCCATACTACATTCCACCACCTCCACCATCAAACAACCAACCACCACCACCACCAACTCATGAACCAACCCTTCCACCTCCTAGACATGATTGTATCATGTGCGAGAGGACCGTTCATTTGGTTCAACGAACCAACATCTCGGTTCTTGAATTGCAAAACGAAATGCGATTCATTTTGAACCACATTCTCGAGCGCCTTAATGTGCTTTCACATCCTCCACAGTAGAAGTCTCTCCTTAGTTTCCTTTTAAAGGATTTCTTAGGACTTTTTAGGATTGTTTTTAGAATTTTTTCTTTTTATGATGTAATTTCTTGTTTTGTGACTTTTGTCACAAACAATTTTAAAATGAAAGGATGTTACATTTATGCTTGTGGGTGATCACTACATATGCATTTTATCTTGGTTGGTTTACTAACATTATATGGTTGGTTATAGTATTAACATTGTTTGAACTTTGTGATTGGTTTGAACAATTTTAGTTAGTTGACTTTTTAAAGTCAAACGGGTTAAACTAAAATTTCTTGTTTGAACCTTTACATTTGCATTATGCTAATTGGTTGGATTGATTCATATACAACTAACCTTTATTTTGTAGCATTTCTCACCCTTGAATCAAATACACTAACTTTTGTTTTGTAGGATCATTCATCATGAACTTGGAACTCCAATTAGGGGGAATATTATCCAAGGGGGAGCTTTAAGTTCTCAAAATCATTGAATCATTCTTGGTACTCCAAATTAGGGGGAGTAATCACCAAGAACCGTTCACCACATTCCGCTATGCATTTCTTCTTTTTGTTTCGACAAAAAGGGGGAGATAGGATTAAGTTCAAACATCACTGTTAACATCACAGTACATGCTTTTATGCTTAAAATAGTTTTCACAACTTTAATAAAACTAACTTAATCTATATTTATAAAATACTTTCACTTTACTTACTGCATTGCTTAAAAATAAACGTTATGTTTTGTCATCAACAAAAAGGGGGAGATTGGTAATACAAATATCGTCCTAAAAACTTTATTTATATTTTGCGATCTTTGCTTTATTTTGTTAATGACAATTATAAGGTTTATCTTTAGCAAAGCATAAGTATATGTTAAAGTCTTTTACATTTTAGTAACAAGCTTTTTAAAACTCATTTACATATCACATGATCACTAGGAATTACACATTACATACATATATACATTTACATGTTTATTTTTATTTCTTAAAAATAGAAATATACATGACATCATGGCATGCATCATTTAGATAGCTTAGTTGACTTTACAATATATTTTGGAAAGATCTTGAAGCAAAGGAGTTGACTTCGTATGATCTGGAAAAGACTTGACAAAATATGAAAAGATTTGTGAAGCTCTAAGCTGGCATGTTCCCGCGGAACCAAACCAGTACAAGGGCGGAACCCATAATTTGGGTCCGCCAAATCCGTGGTTTGTCTGCTCAGTTTTTCCTATAAATAGCAAGCTGATCATTCAAGCACACTCATCACTCATATAGCTTAAATTACATATTCATTCATTTCATTCTTAGTGATCTTCCTTTTGTAGCAAAGAGATCAAGCATCAAGGATCAACAGAACTGTTGAAATCCTGTTAGTGTAGTTACTGTGTGATTTGTTAGTAGTTCACACATTATTGTTATACCATTCATTCAGTTGTGATCGGTTAGTGTTTTAGTCCTCAAAACACATAGAGTGTCGGGAGTGGTTGTACCCTTGTTAAAGAACCAACGGGAGTGGTTGTACCCTTGTAAAGAACTCGATGTTTAGCTTAGTACCGGATAAAGAGTTAGTGACGTGTAATGGTTTTCTCCGCCTAGAAGGGAGCTTGTTTCTTAGTGAAGAAAAACTCTCGAGTTAGAGGCTCGAGGAGTGGAGTAGGGCAAGGAAGAGAGTCCTTGTAGTCGAACCACTATAAACATCAGTGTTGTGTAGTTTGATCATTTCTTTCCTTACTTGCTTTATATATATTGCTTGATTGTTTGCTTTACTTTGAAATCACGTTAAGTATACAAAGCGAAGAATAGTTTAAAACAGGAAAAACTATTCAACCCCCCTTCTAGTTTTCCACAATCTTGTTCGATTTTTTATTAGTTTTACACTAAATTTCTAAAGTTGTCTTTTGTCGAAATTCACCAAATTACGTATTAAAATATTAAAGCTTGAAACTTTCGTATTCTTTATGTGTTATTAAACATTTTGAACCGAAAAAATCCAGTTAAAACATCATTTTTGAGTCGTATAAGTGATTTGTTAGATCTGGCATTTTATCAGATTTGGTGAAAAGAGGGTTTATCGGATTTGGTTTTGAGGGTTTGTCGGAATTGCTCGCTAGGGTTTGTCGGAATTCATTAGAAAGGGTTTATCAGATTTGCAGACTTAAGGGTTTATCAGAATTGGTGCTCAGTAGATTCCTTACTTGTATAAGCTTGTGAAAATACTTCGACTTTAAGGAAAATCTCCTATCTTGTATAAGGTAGTGAGAAAATCATCGGAATAGCAATTTAGATACGTTATCAAAATTGAAAGTTCTATCGCAATTCAGATAAACTATCGAAATTGTAAATTTCCGTCGCAATTGCAAAGTCCATCGCAATTCCCAGATTCATCGCAATCATCATTTTTGAGTCGTATAAGTGATTTGTTATATCTGGCATTTTTTCAGATTTGGTGAAAAGAGGGTATATCGGATTTGGTTTTGAGGGTTTGTCAAATTGCTCGCTAGGATTTGTCGGAATTCATCAGAAAGGGTTTATCGGATTTGCAGACTTAAGGGTTCATCAGAATTGGTGCTCAGTAGATTCCTTGCTTGTATAAGCTTGTGAAAATACTTCGACTTTAAGGCAAATCTCCTATCTTGTATAAGGTAGTGAGAAAATCATTGGAATAGCAATTTAGATACGTTATCAAAATTGCAAGTTCTATCGCAATTCAGATAAACTATCAAAATTGTAAATTTCTGTCGCAATTGCAAAGTCCATCGAAATTCCCAGATTCATCGCAATTCACTAGTCCATAGGAATTCAACCATTTTTTCGGAATTGGATTAATTCATCAGAATTGTTAACTTTCATCGGAATTCAGAGAACTCATCGCAATTCAGTAACCTCATCGAAATTCAGTAACCTCATCGCAATTGGCAACTGTGAGCAGTGTTTCATCGAAATTCATTGTGAACAGTGATTTGTCGGAATTGAACAAGAAAAACATCTAAATTCACACTTAACCAAAACCAAATCTTATAACTCATAACACACATCTCAATTGTCTACAAGATCCACAAGAACACAAGAATGTCTCAACCACCAAACTACAACTATTTCTATAATCAACAACAGTCGTATCATCAACAACAACAATATCATCAACAACTACAATATCCTCAACAACAACTCTTCATGCAACAACATCAGGTTTTTCCCTCAACAAAAATAGTATTCACAACAACCGATGCAGTCTTACCAACTTCCACCTAAACAACCTCTCTGGTTTGCCCAAATGTGTAAAGCAATTAGCAGTCAACAATCAAGACACGAGGCCGGATCCTTAGATACACCTCCTATGGTCACTCCGGGTAACTACGTGCAATGGTCAAGTCGATTTCTTCGGTTCATTAAACTCAAGAAACCACATGGAAAGTACTTGAAAAGGGTAATTATTAAAGGACCATTTCCTGTGCCTACCACAACGGTTCCTTGTGATCCGAATGCCATTCCTCCAAGAGAAGCAACTGTGACTCCTGTTCCTGATGATCAGCTTACAGCAAAACAAGTACTTCAGAAAGAAGCCAATGAACTAGCAATGTCTTACATCCTTTAAGGAATTCCCAATCATATCTTCAGAAGTATTGATGTATAAAAGACTGCTAAGGGCATGTGGGAACATGTTCATCTTCTCATGGAAGGAACTGAGGTAAACCAAGAGGATATGGAATCAAAACTCTATCTGTAATACACCATGTTTATGATTGAAGCTGGAGAATCCTTAGAGTCTTATTACCATAGGTTTACCAGTATCATCAATGACTTAGATAGGCACAACATTATTCTACCCAGGATTGCAATGAATACTAAGCTCCTAAGTTTTCTTGGACCTGACTGGCAGAAGTATGTTACTTTTGTACATCAAGCAAAGAATCTATACAACGCCTCCTATGAGTTGTTGTATGATTACTTGAAGCATCACCAATTAGGGGTTGATAATGAAAAAGAAGCTCGTGGAGGTTATTCACCGTCAACAACTCCAAACTCACTAGCCTTGATTGCTCAGTCTCATTTTTCTCCACAATAAAATCAGGGCTTTGTCCAACCACAACATCGTTCTGCTTATCCCTCACAAACTTCATCAAGTCAACTTGCTCCATATGAAGCATCACCACAACAAACTAATATTCAACTGGTTCTATTTGACAACACCGATAGTATGCTTTACTACAATGTTAACAGTGATGAAGACGATGCTTTCAATTCATTGAACGAAGGATTTGATTTGATTGCTAGAGATTTTAGCAAGTTTTCCAACAAATCTAACAACAGACTTCGTACCTCATCCAACACTCGTAATCAGGAAGTTGTCCATGATGGAAGTGTTGAGATTCAAAACAGAGCTTCTGGGAGATATGGTTCGGGTAGTTATATGGGAAACTCAGGTGGGCAGAGGTTTAATTCAGCTGGAAGTAGTAGGAATAGCACTGGTAATACACAAAGAAAGGCAAAGATTGTTGATACAGGAAATTCAGGGATTGCAAATACTATGGTGAAATGTTACAAATGTGGAGGGAAAGGTCACTTGGCCAATGCATGCCCCAAGCCAAGGACAATAGGAAGTGCGTACCACAACGAAGCTCTCATTCTTGCTCTTAAAGATGAAGCTGGGGGCACCCTTGCTGAGAAGGAGCACAACTTCATGCCTAATGCTTACTCCGATGATGATATGGAAGATCTAGAAGCCAATGCAGCCATGAAGTTGATGGCTAATATCCAAGAGATGCACATGGGTGAAACAGGCCCTGTATATGATACCTATGGCTTGTCTCATGTACCTGAGTCAACATGTCTCATTCATGAAATAGTATCCCCCTCTGCATCTGTATCAGCTGAAGAGCATGTTGGTCAAGATGACTCATTCTTATCTCCTCAAGTCTATGACCAAATAAACACCGTAGTTACATTTGATGAAGATCAAATAAACCCGGTTGTTACATTTGATGATCCTATCGATGATGATAATAATGATCAACTTGAACAAGATGATCTTTTGCTTGGTCCAGATCTAGAGCTCATGACCTTGCTCTTGACTACCCAAACCCAATTAGACACATTGAAATCCCAAATTGATAAGTGGAATGAAATAAATAGAAATTTAAAAGCAAAAGTTGCATTATTGACTACGGATCTTGAGTGCTACAAACTTCAACTTTCAAAATATGAAACAAAAGAAAAACGGGAAAAAAGTTTTGAAGTTGCATTCCAACAATCTTATATGAAAGAACAAGAGTTAGAACATCAGATACGTGAATTAACCATTTCTAAATATGACTTAATTTCACAAATGGAACAAGAAATATTAGATTTTCAAAAACAAATTGACATCCTACACTCTGAACTTTCCAAAACAAAAACAAAGTTGTCCACTTGTCAAGATAATTTTTATGAACACAAACAAGTATCAAGGAAACGAGTTGATTCCTATCTTGAGGAAATAGTTGAGTTGGAATGCAAACTTAAAGAGTTTTTAAAAGTTGTGATATAAAACTGGTGAGTCAGTAACAACCATTCATAAATTTTCTCTAAAGCAAAATCCCCAAGGATATGGCTTTGCTATCAGGGATGACAAACCACGTTTTTTTACAAAAAGCACTCAAGGAAAATCCGAAGTTATATACTGTAGAACATCTGTTTGATGACTCTATCATGCGTGTTGGGAATTAAATGTCTAACAACTTAGTACTGCTGAAGAAATACGCTAACAGTACAAACTGCTAGTGTATAAGTGAAGACTGCTGAAGAAACAACTAACAGTACAAACTGCCAAGTTAGTACTGCTAGTTATATTGAATGTACTGCTTCATGGATAACTTAATTAGTTAGAATTATACGGTAGAATACTTATCTTGTAAAGGACTCCTTAAGTCTATAAAAGGAGATCATAGGTTATACGTTTTGATATATATCAGTCATAGAGTTTTGTTAAGATTCAAGGTCATTGTAACCCTAGTGATAGCAAGATCACTCGTATTATTTAAGCAATAATATTGAATCGTTTGGTGTTAATATTATTGTGTTAACTGTTCATATATACATTACTGTTCCATCAAACAAACCATAATTCTTCTAAGTGTGGTTAAGTAGATTCCGCATACTTAACTACATACACTCAAAGTATCTCAAACACGTTATAAAGTAGTAACATCCTAAGTGTTTTACAATCCTCTAAAGTGGTATCAGAGCCAGGTTGATACTATTGATTTAGAAGAGAAAGTAATGGACATGGAGACTACCCAAATAAACATGGCTGCTAAATTGCCAATGCTCAAGCAGAATGAATTTGATATGTGGAGGCTGCGGATAGAACAATACTTCCAAGTGCAAGACTTTGCACTCTAGGAAATTATTGAAGAAGGAAACTCTTTCAAGCCTTAAACTTCTACAACAACAGTTGATGGTAAGGTTGAGACAGTTGTACAGACCTATCCAGTAACTGCAGAAGATAGGCTTCAAAAGAAAAATGACCTCAAGGCCAGAAGTTTGCTGATGATGACCAACTCTTGAACTTCAGCAAGTACAAGGATGCTAAGACCTTGTTTAAGGCAATCATTTCTAGATATGGTGGGAATGAAGCCACCAAGAAGACACAAAAGACTCTCCAAAAGAAGAATTTTGAAAACTTCACTGCAACTAGTAATGAGTCTTTGGATCACATGTTCAACAGACTGTAGAAGATTGTCAGCAAACTGGTTGTTCTTGGTGTTGACATACCTCAGGAAGATCTGAACTCCAAGTTCTTGAGAATTTTACCTGCAGAATGGGCTATGCATGTGCTGGTCTGGAACAACAAGCCAGACATTGATACTATGAGCCTGATGGACTTATACAGCAACTTCAAGATTGTTGAGCAGGATGTGAAGAAGGCTGGAGGAACTAGTTCAAACACTGGGAAAATCGCCTTTGTGTCATCTCCTAGTAATTCAAGTCCAGTTGAAGAAGTGAAGGTTGTTGTGGGAGTTAGTACTGCTAGCACATCAAGCAGTACTACTGGTATTTTAGATGATAAAACCTATTGTGCCTTCCTAACAAGCAAGAATGATGGGCTAATGCTGACTCATGAAGACCTTCTGGAGATTAATGATGATGATTTGGAGGAGATGGACCTCAAATGGCAGATCTCACTTCTTAGCATGAGGGCTAAGAAATTCTACCAAAGAACTAGAAAGAAGATCACCATCAACAGCAATAATACTGCTAGTTTTGACAAATCAATGGTAGAATGCTACAATTATCACAAGCTCGGGCATTTTTCAAGGAAATGCAGAAGACCTAGAAAACAGGATGGCAGGAACGAAGGTTATGGGAGTAAGCCCAAGGCTATAGAAGAAGCTGAGCCAACTTCAAAGGCAATGGTAGCTATTGATGGACTAGGCTTTGATTGGAGTTATAAAACATGCACTACTAAATGTTGTTCTAAAACATGCACTGCTCTTAAAGAATTAGAAACTTTAAGGAAACCCTATGATGAACAAAAGATTGAACTAAACAAAACTAGTCACAATTTGTCAAATCATAAGAGAGGTTTAGCAGTCCTAGAAGATCAAATAGTGCATTATAAGAACAATGATTCTGTTTTTGCTGATGATATAGCAGTTCTTAAAAGGGATTTAACAATTAAGAATGTTGAAATTAGTCTGTTGAAAGCTGAGTTGGATAGAATTAAAAAGGCTAATGAAAATATTCAATTAAGTGTAGAAACCTTATAATATGCCTCTAAGGGTGTAAACAAAGTAATTGAATGTCAGTTGATTAACAATGCTAAGTCTGGATTGAGGTATAAAACATGTCCACCTCCTCACAGAGGAGTGCCTGCACCCCCATGAATAGACCTAGAGCATACAGGTTTACCAGAGTTTAAACAACCTAAGTTAGAGTATGGTTGTAAGCCTAAGGAAATCACCAATGCCAATAAACCTGTAGAAATCAGTGAACCTTTTGAGAGTGCAAGTGATGCTTCATTCACTGAGGACAAGGTTTCCACTGATAGGAATTTAGATGCTCCAACCATTGAGGACTAGACATCTGATGATGAGGAAGATCAGGTTGTGGTTAAACCTAAAGCAGGAAAGGTAGAAGGAACAAGTGTTCCTAAGATGGTTAATGATGAAACTGTTAGGCCTAAATAAAAAGCTAAACCAGTTAGGAAGACAGTTAGGTACTGTGAGATGTATAGGTCCACAGACAAGCTGTTGAACTCAAATAAGTACATATTATTACTATCATTTATCCTATTAATTTAACTTGTTTTATTATATTATGTATGAGGATTGATACTTAATCGTTTACTTTTGTAATTCTCAGGTAAAAACAAGTATTTGGTGAAACTTGGCGATTTTGGACTAATTATGGAGCAAAACATGCAAGAAGTTAAGAGTCTACCGAAATGTACAAGATCAAGACTATTCTGCTCCAGATGCGCCGCATCACTATCAATATTTCACCAGATACGATCCAAGATACAAGAGGACATGCGCCGCATCCTAGAATGGAGTTACGCCGCGTCTTCTGGCGGTGTACGAATATTCCTGAATATTATAATCTTGGACCCCACGCGAAGTTAAGTCAATGCGCCGCATCTACTTACTAGATGCGCCGCATCTTACCCTCAGACAGAAACTATAAATACCCCAAGACCAGACGAATTCCGAAGCTTTTAGTCAACACACAGAAGGCCGAAGTACAGAAACCTAGGACGAATTCAGTCGATTAAGGCAGCACAAGACACACCCAAACGAAGATACAAGAGCTGTAAGAAGGTGCTGCATGTGTTTAATTCATTAAGTAGTTTTGTTTTATTGTGTTAGTAAACTTTAATTCATCAAGATTGGTGGCTTGTGTAATGTGACAACGAAAAGATTGCACTCCCTTAAAACTGCTTTCTCATTAATTAAAGTTTATATGTTGATGTCTTTGGTGACTTTTATTAGTGCATTGATAACCTCTGTATCTAGCTGAGCGTTGATCGGGTCGCCATGCCTCTGCCCTCGCCTATTTATTAGATCGCCTATGCATTCTATCGTCTGTAGAAAAGTAGGAAGAAAGATAAATAGGATAGTCATAAGTAATCATTAAGGGTTTACTCGCCGATAAGATTAGAACCAACGAGAAAGGACTTAATCTCGATGCGTTGCATCGAACTATACACTTCATATAAAACTAGCAATAAAACAAGTGACAAACTACTTATCTATCAGGACAGCCCTCTTATTGTCTCAAGTATTTATCTGTGTACGTGTGTGTTATTCGCTGATTCGTGCCTATTGGTTTAGTTTATTATTTAATTGCAACCAAATCGTGCCAGTCTCTCAGGCTGAACCCCCTTGCGTTAGATTAGGTTGTATAGCTAACTTAATTTATTAAAATACTGATTAGAATAACTAGATAATACGTTCCACTCTTAGTGATCGACACTCTACTTACCATTATATTCATACTGACCGGGTACACTACTCGTTAAGTGTGTGTGTTATTGATAAGTCGGCTAAATATAAATTTAAAACTTGAGTAGGCATTAATACTGCTAAACCGCAACGACACATCGCACGCATCAAGTTTTTGGCGCCGCTGCCGGGGAGTGAATTGTTATTATCTGTTAATTTGATTAGTATTTTAATTAGGTTTTTAATTTTTAATCTAACTGCTAATTTTGTTGTGTATTAGATTAATTTGCATTCATTGTACTATTTTGCATATTTTCTGTTTTTGTGTGTTATTTGTTTGCTTTTATTTTGTTTATTTTCGTGTGTTTTATTTGTTTTTAATTTTTCGTATTTTTTGTATTCTGCTATCGTTGTACTGAGCTAAATCGAACGATACGGCGCATCTGATTTCTCAGATACGGCGTATTGCGTTTAATTTTTATAAAATACAACGCGTTTAATTAATTCGATACGACGCATCTTTTCCCCAAGATACGGCGTATCTGTTTTTGATAAAAAAAATTTCTAAACGTTAACGCCATACGACGCATCTGCTTTAGCAGATACGGCGTATCTATTATTTTAATTAAAAACTGTTTTCGAATTATTAAACAAATACGGCGCATCGATCTCTGTCGATACGGCGTATCTTCTGAATCAAAAATCTTATATTTTGAAACGTAACGAAAATACGGCGCATTAACTTTTGTTAATACGATGAATATAATTTGATAAATATAGTTGATTTTTGATATTTACTTTGATCGGTCCGCTACTCTCTTGTGCAAGTTGTTTATTTTCAAGATAAAGGATGATTCAAGCATCACCATAAAAGATTACATTCTGAACCAAACCGAGAGAAGCTAGCTGGAGTGATCAAACGTGACCTCTTCGATTATTCAACCAGCCCAAAGGGAAGTTCTCTACATTATAATCTCAATTTTATTATCCATATTATACATCTGATTCAAATTGTAATCTTAATTTTGTACGCTTTAAAACGATATTTGTTCCTAACCTCGGAATAAATCCTTATCCACTAAACAATAAGATTACAATTGTTAATAAAACGTTTATACCTATTGCTCTTATTTTGAATTCAATTATATCATACGGTATGACCGTTTAACCCCAATTTGATGTATAAAGAATCGTGTTGCGGAGGCCAAGGTACGTTCCTTATTTAAATTTCGTTCACTAACATAGCGATACGGCGGATCTAAATATCCCAAGCGCCGTATCTCTGACCAACAAGGACTCATAGACTAGTCAACGAGATTAAATAGATACGGCGCATCCCAATTTTCAATACGGCGCATCTTTTTGCTCTATAAATACGACGGGAATGCGCCGGATCTAAAATTCTTACCGCAAAAACTCACACAGTTAAGAACTTACACACAGTGAAATTATAATCTAAATCCGAACATTTATCTCGAATCCATCCTCTAATCCGATCTATAATCCTTCACCTAATCATAAAATTAAGGTAATTATTCCATTTCGACTTAATCTTGGTTAATACTAAAATTAGGGTTTATATGATTAATTTGATTTGTGCTTAAATGATATAAATATATGATTAGACTTGTAATAGATGATCTTCCCCGTGTTTAACTTGCGTAAATCATCGAATTTCTGACCTAGTTTGATTTGACCAAAAATTTTGGGTTTTGAATTCGATTTTGAATATTTAGCGGGAAGTTGGATTAGTTGAATGTAATGAGCCTTTAGAACTGATATAAGGAGTAAATGATACTGTGATATTTAGTGGTAGTTTACGTCACGGATACGAATTCTTGAAAAGCCTGCCTGATCCCCTTTAATTATACTGATATGCTTTTAGATGCGGCGCATCTAGGTTAATTGATGCGGCGTAACGACCTCCTTCCAAATTAATAAAATTCTAGATACGCCGTATTACTTAATCTAGATACGACGCATCTACATACGCCGTATCTCATTTCTTGCTCCGCATCTCTTATACTTTGTGCAGATACGCCGCACTGATTAAATCAGATGCGCCGTATCTACCTTACCTGCAGACTGTTTACTAACTTCGAAAATTCATTTCAGATGGCGTTACCAGTTGCCGCCCGTAGACACCCATGGCTTCGTTTTGAAACAATGGGACTGACACAGGGTGCCGTTGATGATTATATGACTAGACTGAGAAAGTTTTATCAGAGGAAGGTATTCAGTGTTCCAGTTTTGGACTTTTACAGCGTCAGGAATATTGATGAGGGTAACGCTGCTGAGATGTTACGAACTAGATTGGAGATGATACACAATGATGGGGAAGGGCAACTTTTATTCGGGTCTTACGCGTGGGAAAGGTTGTTTAGGATTGAGGAACCGTTGATAAAGGTTTTGATGTTGGAGTTTTTCTGTACGATACACTACAGGGAGACTGACCTGGGTCTTGACACATTTGATACTTTGGTATTCAGACTGGGTGGTTTTGAGCGAAGGATGTCTATGGGACAGTTCATACTAGCTCTCGGGTTACACACTACAGCAGAAATGGCATCCCCAGGTTTTGCTGATTATTGGGCTGACAGTTTAAGGGTTGTTTCGGATCGTGGGGAGTTAGGAGATTATTGGGTTGAGATTTCATCTGGGGGTGATTCAACCACCACCACTCCTTCATACACATTGATTAGGGAGCCATTGAGGAGGCTTTGTCATCGTCTGATAGCCCTGACTATCTAGGCACTTTGGGGTATTAGGTGATGAGATTCCCGCTGATCTCCCGATTGATGTAGCTAGATTACCTGGTATGGATGCAGACTATCTTGCGACTAGGCTTGGGATATGCGAGGAGATGATGGGTAGATACTTCTGGGCACCATTAGGACCATCTAGGCCTGCTGAGCCGGAGCAGGGGGATGCTCAGGCAGCCCCAGCTGCTGCTCCTGCTCAGGAGGAAGTACATGCACCAGCACCACCAGCTCCCCGCACTATTGGACAGAGAGTCGAGAGAATGGAGCTTGAGGTTAGGTCATTGAGAGAGGGTCTCGAGGCACAGAGAGTTGAGCTTGCTGGAGTGAGGAGAGATACGAGCTGGTTAGTCGACGGTGTCAGTAGAGTGATGGTTCTTCATGGGGTCAGCCACCACCTTCCAGATGGTGCTTATGTCAGAGGGATGACCACATACGAGCGCAGGGTTCGCCGCAGGACTGACGAAGCTAGTACTTCAGGAGCACAATCAGATGACGTGACTCCCGACCAGCCTACAGCTTGACCACTCTTTGCATTTTCATTACGGACACGTTTTCTCGTACATTACTTATATTCTTTTGGGACTGTACTGATTATTACTTACATCTGTATATCTAATGCTCCAGTTTATGTTTCTTGTTATATCTGATGAAGACTGGCATTAAGTTCAGCATGAGAGTACGAGAGGACGTGAGAGATAAACGGTGGGATGAGCCATATTACAACAGACTGTTAACAGTCTGTTTGGTAACTACATACGCCGCATCTAGTAAAACAGATGCGACGCATCCTATCCTTTATTTTATCTTATTTCGTATTTGTTCCAGGCTCGATACGGCGTATCTTCCTCTATAAGATACGACGTATTGACTGACCAGATGAAGTTATGGAGCAATTGCCAAATGCACACACTTATGTGTATATCAACTGAAGTATCGATACTAAAGAGCTGAACGTGAGTCTAACTTGAAGACTCTGGAATAAAGACAAGTGCTTACCGGGAGACAACCCGGATTTATCTTTTAATTTTCTGTTTTTGTGTCGAGTCAGTCAGGCCGCAGAGGATACGGCGCATCTCACTCCTGAGATGCGACGCATCTCCTGCACAGGTCACATCTTTATTTTTCTGCATTTTTTATTTTCGAATTTAAAACTTTTTATCAGTTTATTTTAATGCGGCGCATCCCTGGTTAAGGATGCGACGCATCTTCTATTCTGATCCGTATTTATTCCAGGCTCGATACGGCGTATCTTCTTCCATAAGATACGGCGCATCGACTGACCTGATGATTTTCATTTTTATTTTTATGTTTTATTTTACCTAACTACTAATGTATTATGCAAGTTTGAACCTTTCTTAACTTAGGTGTGTTTTAAAGCCTTGGTGGTATTATAGATTCCTGCATTTCCTGTGGATACATCTATTATGAAGCTCAAACGTTCTAATCCACAAGAAAGATGATTTTTGCTCTTATACAAATGGAGGATCATACCGAGCAAATCTCAGGGGAGTTTTTCTGTTCTAATTCTTTTATTTTCCAGTTTTTAACCTTCGATACAAACAACGAGGACGTTGTTTAACTTAAGTGGGGGGATTGGAGAATTAGAACACTTAACACTTACTTGTCCTAAACTTTTCAAAATATGCTTAAAATGTGCTTAATATATCAAAATTTAAATTTTTTTTAGCATGTTTTTGTTTAAAGTCTAAGTTGCATAGCTGCACACATGACGTTATTTTTAAAAATTGTGATTTTTCAAAACTCACAAATCTATGAGTATGCCGGTGACTTGTAAACTTTAGAACTTGGCTTGTATACTATTCGAGACCACCATAATAAGTATTATTTTATATAATTGGAATGACTTGTCTAAATTGGTAAATTTCTAGGATTACACCCAAATAGCCTATTATATGTTATGTGATATTAACTAACTACACTGGTTAGTTAACCCCCGTATAAACCTTTTGTTACTCTCATTTTTAGAGTAAGATACCCCTAGAAAAACACTCAGAACCATTCCTTTCGTTTCTTACACCTTGGTTTAAAATGTTTCGTTACACCTTAAACCTTAGCCTACCCTGTAGATTAAAATCCTGGTTGGTTAATTGCTTTAGGCAAAGTGTGTTTCCTTACATTACCTGTGTTCGCGTGCGTAATTCATTATCTATGGTTAGGTCGGGAAATTGCACAATGCTATTGGAGTGAAAGTAAATATTGTATATCTTTGAGTTTATTTTTCGTGTGTTTACTACTTTCACTATTACCGTTATTTCTGAAGTTATGAAAAGTATGGAAAAATTATCCAGAATTATCATTATAGTGATGTGGTGAAATTTTACACATCTATGTTTATGTTTCTTAAAAAAAAATCGAAAAAATGAGAAAAGAAAAAGAAAAAAGAAGAAAGTTGGATGTTTGTTTTAACCAACGATGTAAAGTTATGTAAGTGGTCGATATCACCACTATTTGTTGTATATTATATCTATGGATTGAATGGGAGTTGGCAGTTATGGGAACGCCAACTAAGGTTTATTCTTTGATTAAGATCTTGTTGAGTATAATTCGTGTCTACCTAAAGCGTGTGTTTCAAGTGTTAAAGCATGAGTTATTCTATGATATGAGTCTTATTCATGGGATGGTTGGGATAGTGATTAACCACACTTAGGATTTTAATTTATTTGTTTTGTTTATTTTTTATTTTACACCAATTTATATCCCAAATATTATCCATACCCTTTATTATTCTTTATCCAACCAAACCTTTGATTTATTGAGATTAGGGATTTGAGCAATCTTAAGTATCGTAGTCGTGGATTCGGCTATGTATTTATGATTTTGTCGCCCTTTTCGATATATTATTATTGGTGAAGTTTGGACCTATCTTTAGCCTATTCGAGTTAAGGATTTGAGCAATTGCAAGTATCGTGTTCGTGGATTCGATCATGTATTTGTGATTTTGTCGCCTTTTCTGGAATTTGAGATCGATAGAGATTAAGAATAATTAACCCTTAAGCCTAAAAACCCTTTTTACCGCTTTAGACTTGTTATTCCTTTGCTTTAGTGGGGGAGATGTGTATACTTGCCAAGCTTATGATAGAATATTCGTCACGACTGGACAGTTAAACGATTAGATTTGCTCTTATCAAATTATTTTATTCTACTTCTAATTCGTTAAGTGTTTAGTTGTGTGATTATGGCAAAAACGAATACATGCTTAAATATAAAAATAAATCCTAATATCTTTAGGATACATTTTCATAAGATTAATTCTAAGGTTTACTTGGGGACAAGTAAAGTTCAAGTGGGGGGATATTTGATGAACTCAAATAAGTACATATTATTACTATCATTTATCCTATTAATTTAACTTGTTTTATTATATTATGTATGAGGATTGATACTTAATCGTTTACTTTTGTAATTCTCAGGTAAAAACAAGCATTTGGTGAAACTTGGCGATTTTGGACTTATTATGGAGCAAAACATGCAAGAAGTTAAGAGTCTACCGAAATGTACAAGATCAAGACTATTCTGCTCCAGATGCGCCGCATCTCACTTATGACATGCGCCGCATCACTATCAATATTTCACCAGATACGATCCAAGATACAAGAGGACATGCGCCGCATCCTAGAATGGAGTTACGCCGCGTCTTCTGGCGGTGTACGAATATTCCTGAATATTATAATCTTGGACCCCACGCGAAGTTAAGTCAATGCGCCGCATCTACTTACTAGATGCGCCGCATCTTACCCTCAGACAGAAAATATAAATACCCCAAGACCAGACGAATTCCGAAGCTTTTAGTCAACACACAGAAGGCCGAAGTACAGAAACCTAGGACGAATTCAGTCGATTAAGGCAGCACAAGACACACCCAAACGAAGATACAAGAGCTGTAAGAAGGTGCTGCATGTGTTTAATTCATTAAGTAGTTTTGTTTTATTGTGTTAGTAAACTTTAATTCATCAAGATTGGTGGCTTGTGTAATGTGACAACGGAAAGATTGCACTCCCTTAAAACTGCTTTCTCATTAATTAAAGTTTATATGTTGATGTCTTTGGTGACTTTTATTAGTGCATTGATAACCTCTGTGTCTAGCTGAGCATTGATCGGGTCGCCATGCCTCTGCCCTCGCCTATTTATTAGATCGCCTATGCATTCTATCGTCTGTAAAAAAGTAGGAAGAAAGATAAATAGGATAGTCATAAGTAATCATTAAGGGTTTACTCGCCGATAAGATTAGAACCAATGAGAAAGGACTTAATCTCGGTGCGTTGCATCGAACTATACACTTCATATAAAACTAGCAATAAAACAAGTGACAAACTACTTATCTATCAGGACAGCCCTCTTATTGTCTCAAGTATTTATCTGTGTACGTGTGTGCTATTCGCTGATTCGTGCCTATTGGTTTAGTTTATTATTTAATTGCAACCAAATCGTGCCAGTCTCTCAGGCTGAACCCCCTTGCGTTAGATTAGGTTGTATAGCTAACTTAATTTATTAAAATACTGATTAGAATAACTAGATAATACGTTCCACTCTTAGTGATCGACACTCTACTTACCATTATATTCATACTGACCGGGTACACTGCTCGTTAAGTGTGTGTGTTATTGATAAGTCGGCTAAATATAAATTTAAAACTTGAGTAGGCATTAATACTGCTAAACCGCAACGACACATCGCACGCATCACAAGCCAAGAGGTAACCAGAGGAACTGGAATAACCTCAAGTCACATCAGCTAGGAAGTGACTTTGTCTTGTACAAAAAGGCTTGTTTTTCTTGTGGTAGTTTTGACCATCTTGAGACTTTTTGTAACAACAGGGTAACTGGGAATACTAACAAAAAGGTGAACTCTAACAGGTCTCAAATTCACCCCAATACTGATAGAATGACTGCCAGGACAAATTTAATGAAGTCTGACCCAAAACCAATTCATACTGCTAGATCAGCAGTTAGAAGTGCCAGACCTTTTAAGACTATTTACCCTAGACTAGTAGTTAAAAGTGAAAAACTAATTTTCAAATATGCACCACAAACTGCTAAAAGGCCTTTTCAAAAGAAAGCAGTGGTACAATAACAATTTTGGAAACCAAAGGCACAAACTGCAAAGCCAGCAGTTAGTACTGCTAGCCAAGTAGTTAGTACTGCTAGCCTAGTAGTTAGTACTGGTAACTCTAAAAGCACTGCTAGGGAAAATAGGGCTAATGTTGTTAAGGCCTCAATATGTTGGATTTGGAGACCACTTCAGTCTAATAGTGCATCAACTATATTGAAAAGATTTGACTATATTGATGTACGAGGCAAACCCAAGTCAGTAATAGCTTGGGTACCCCAAGGAAACTAATTTCCTTATTTCATGTGCAGGGACATTCACAAGAAGATGATGAAGATCAAGGTTATGCTGATAGTGGATGTTCCAGGCACATGACAGGTAACATGTACTATCTTTCATACTTTCAACCATTGGATGGAGGATATGTTACCTTTGGGGGAGGAATAGGAGGTAGAATTACTGGTAAAGGTACACTTAAAACCGGTAAATTAGACTTTGAAGATATGTACTTTATGCAAGAACTTAAGTATAACCTATTTAGTGTCTCACAAATGTGTGACAAAAAGAACAAGGTTCTTTTTACTGACACTGAATGTCTTGTACTTTCTCCAGACTTTAAGTTACCTGATGAAAGTCAGGTATTACTCAAAGTTCCAAGAAAGGGCTACATGTACAGTGTTGATATGAAGAAGATTGTTCCTAAAGAGGCCCTTACTTATCTTGTTGCAAAGGCCACCTTGGATGAGTCTATGTTATGGCATAGAAGACTTGGTCACATAAACTTTAAAACTATTAATAAAATTGTTAAGGATGGTCTGGTAAGAGGCTTGCCTTAGAGAAAAACTTAAAAATGACCAAACTTGTGTTGCCTGTCTTAAAGGCAAACAACACTAGGCTTCTTGTAAGCCCAAGCTTTTTAACTCTATTGATCAACCTTTGTTTATGCTACATATGGATTTATTTGGCCCAACTTCTGTGAGTAGTATAATGCATAAGGGGTACAGTCTTGTAGTCACTGATGACTATAGTAGGTTCACGTGGGTTTTCTTTTTAGGTTCTAAGGATGAGACACCTAGCATTCTTAAAAAATTCATCACTGAGATAGATAACTTAGTGGATAGGAAAGTAAAAGTCATTAGGTGTGACAATCGGACAGAATTCAAAAATAGAGATATGGATGATTTTTGTAAAGAAAAAGGTATTAGAAGAGAGTTTAGTGTGGCTAGAACTCCTCAACAGAATGGAGTTGCTGAAAGGAGAAATAGGACACTGATAGAAGCTGCTAGAACCATGTTAGCTGACTCTAAGTTACCTATTACTTTTTGGGCTGAAGCAGTTAATACTGCTTGCTATGTGTAGAACAGGGTTTTGGTAGTTAAACCTAACAACAAGACACTATATTAGCTTTTAGAGGTAGAACTCATGCATTATGTTTTAAGACCTTTTGGGTGTCATGTAACTATTCTGAATACCTTAGACCATCTAGGCAAATTTGATGGTAAATCAGATGAAGAGTTCTTGGTTGGGTACTCACTAAATAGCAAAGCCTTTAGAGTATACAACACAAGAACTAGGAAAGTTGAGGAAAACCTGGAAATTCAATTTCTAGAAAATAAATCTAATGTTGCAGGTGAAGGTCCAAAATGGCTATTTGACCTTGATACTCTATCCCAATCCATGAACTATGTGCCAGTTGTTGCAGGAAACTTTTCTAATGATTGTGCAGGTTCAGATGCTGATGATGCAAAAAATGAAACAGGCTTGGGAAAGGAGAAAGATCAAGATCAGATATTGATGCCAATATGGAACAGTGTGGATTAATCTTCAAAGACTGGTGAACCTTCTACTGATGAAGCCAAGGAAGGCATTGATGATGAAAACAATGTAGATGGGACAGAGGAACAAGAGAATCAAGTTAACGGTAATAATGATGATTGTACTGTTGAGCCATAAGTTAGTACTGCCAGGCCAAATGTTCATAGCGCTGGCCCATCAGATGTTAATACTGTTGATTTCTTAGACGACGAAGTTGATATTGGCAATCTCCCTCCTACCTTTCAAGTTCTAACTACACCACACACAAGAATACACAAAGATCACTCCCTAGACAATGTGATTCGTGACATGCAGTCTGGAGTTAAGACCAGAAGGCAACTCATGACTTCAGATCAACACGGATTTCTTAGTACTGTCTATGAAGAAAAGAATCAGGAAGATGCCAACACATGCTTATTTGTGTGTTTCCTCTCAAAATCTGAACAAAAAAATGTTCTCAAAGCCTTAGAAGATTCAAATTGGGTAGAAGCAATGCAAGAGGAGTTTCTTCAATTCAAGATTCAGAAGGTTTGGGTACTAGTAGATTTACCCATGGTTATGAGGGCAATTGGCACTAAATGGGTTTTCAGAAATAAAACAGATGAAAGGGGAATTGTGATCAAAAACAAGGCTAGACTTGTATCCCAGTGGTATACACAAGAAGAGGGAATAGACTATGAAGAAGTTTTTGCACCAGTATTAAGGATTGAAGCAATCAGACTATTCTGGGCCTATGCTTCTTTCATGGGCTTCACAGTTTATTAAATGGATGTTAAGAGTGCCTTCTTTTATGGTACTATTGAAGAGGAGGGGTATATCTCACAACCTCAAGGTTTTGTTGAAGAACATCCTGATAAGGTGTACAAGGTTGTAAAGGCTCTTTATGGACCACATTAGGAACCAAGGGCATGGTATGAGACTTTGGCTTCCTATTTGCTAGAGAATGGATTCCAAAGGGGCAAGATAGATCAGACTTTATTCATTAAGAAGCAAAAGAAGGATGTCTTGCTGTGTAGAGTTTGAGAAACTTATGCATGATAAGTTTCAGATGAGTTCCATGGTGGAACTTACATTCTTTTTGGGTCTGCAAGTAAAGCAATCAAATGAAGGCATATTTATCAGCCAGGATAAATATGTTGCAGAGATTATAAGGAAGTTTCAGTTTGCTGATTCTAAAGTGGCAAGCACACCAATTGATCCTGAGAAACCTCTCCTTAAAGGTGTTGATGGGTAAAGTCTGGAGGTACACACATACAGATCAATGATAGGGTCCTTGATATATCTTACTTCCTCAAGACCAGATATCATGTTTGCTGTTTGTGCTTGTACAAGGTTTCAAGTCACTCTCAAGGTTTCTCATTTAACTGCAGTCAAAAGGATTTTCAAATATCTTAAGGGTCAACCTAGGTTGGGTCTGTGGTATCCTAGGGAATCACCTTTTGACTTGGTGGCATATTCAAATAGTGATTATGCTGGTGCAAGCCTGGACAGAAAGTCAACAACTGGTGGATGTCAGTTCCTTGGATGCAGACTTATATCATGGCAGTGTAAGAAGCAGACAATTTTGGCAACTTTAACTACTGAAGCTGAGTATGTAGCTGCTGCAAGTTGCGGTGGTCAAATGCTTTGGATTCGAAATCAACTGCTTGACTATGGGTAAAATTTTATGAACACCATGATATACATTGAAAATAGCAGTACAATTTGTATCATTAAAAATCCAGTGCAACTTTCTAAAACAAAACACATAGAAATTAGGCATCATTTTATTAGAGATTTCAATGAGAAAAAGTTGATTCAAGTAGTTAAATTTGATTCTGATCAAAACTTTGCAGATCTTCTCACAAAAGCCTTTGATGTAGGAAGATTTCAATACTTGGTAGCAAGTATTGGAATGCTTAACACTTAAAGTTTTCAACTTGTGTGTTTTTGTATATAAATTGGATTTGTACTGCTAGGTTTTTCATTAGTACTGTTAAGTACATTTTTGTACTGCTAGTACAAAGTTTTGACTATTTTGTTAATATTGTTAGTCATATGTTTATACTGTTATGAAGCAAGTGCTTTGCACTTTGTTTTCTTGGTTTTGGACTAAGAATTGCAGGTTTGGAGATTAAGCACAAAGGATTTACAAGTTGCTGACATAATAGGTCAACGATTGTAACACCCCAACCCGGCAAGGGTAGAAGTGTCACGTAAATGGTGACATATCAAAGGCAAGCATAACATACGACTTACATAATACAATGGTTTACAATGTTACAAGGAAAAATATACCAAATCTACGTAGTCATACATAAATGAATACTAAAACTAAGGTATCGTCTTCATAAGCTAATCTCTCATCCCAAAGCAAACCTAAGCACCTGGCTTCCTACTAAAACCTGCCGCAGGAAAAGAAATGCGGCTGAGCTTAAAAAGCCCAGTGAACAGATATATAATAAACGGAAACCAAAATCAAATGGAAATGAACAGACATATCATAATGAATGAGATATAGGAAAAGGAAATAAAGAGTAAGGTTTAGGACAGTCATCCACCACGAGCCCATATCATAACATATCATATCATATCATATCATAATCATATAGAGGGGATGCCTCTCAAATAAACAGATAATATGAGGGGTGTCCTCATGTACCAGTTGGAGTGATCAGCTCCTAGGGGTGTGAAAGGAGTGGATTGCACCCAGCCCCAGTCACCATATCATAACATATCATATCATATCGTACACAAAACATATCTAGGATGCATCCATACGCCCCCCAAACAAATCATATTGGCCATAAACAAATCATATTGAGCTCATATCATATCATAATGGGGACGGTGTGGCTAATCACTCGAACCACACACGAGTCATGCCATTGGTGCATCAATGACACGACCATGTTACCTTCATGGCTAGGAAACATATTTTGGCTCGTAGTATCAAACTGGGGTCAAGGTCAAAGGTCAAAGGTTCATATCATAGCAAAGGTTCATATGTCATAATCATAGTCCAAATCTCAAGGTTCATATCAAAGGGTTCATATGAGAGGTTCAGAAATCAAAGGTTCATATCAAAGTGTAGGGAACATAGCAATGGTATAGGGAAACCCTAATACGAATCAAAATAGAGACCGAAGGCTCCTTATACAAAGAGCAGAATATCTGTACCTTATTCCAAATGCAAATACGAACCAAAGATGAATAAGACAGAATAGATCAGGTCCTCTCCTTCTTCACACCTAGAGGGGTAGAAGAGAATTACAAATGGTTCTAAATTCATATTTAGCTTGCCTTTCCAATTATAGTAATTTTCTATTTTTAGCAGGTTTCCATATTTAGTAAGTTTCCATTTTTAGAAAGTTTCCTTAATTAGTAAGATTTCAATATCCTCATTTAGGTTAAGTCATTATTTAATCATATTATGGCATTAGGGTATATTTTAGCAAGTCACAAAAGTTTAGGGTTAAATATGACAAGTTTTCATATTCTAGGGTTTTAAATGTAAATATACCAAAGATAAGGGTTTAAATGGAAAATATCACAATTTACTCATTCTAACTCTTAAGTTATCCATAATTACACATTTAGTCCCTTAGAATTCATAAATTACATTTTATACCCTTGTAATTACATAAGTTACATTTTAAACCTTATGGCATTCATAATTACACATTAAATCCTTAATTTCCCAATTTTACACAACATACACTTATTTTACTATGTTGTACGAATACACCCTCAAATATTTATAATTTACACATCAAGTCCCTCAAGTTATCTAAGTTACATATTAAGTCCTTTAATTTACAATTTCAACCTTTAATTATTAATAATTACATATTAAGCCATTAAATTACCAAAATTACACATAACCCCCTGAATATATTTTATTACTCAAATCAACCTTAAGTTTCCAGAAATTACATTTTTAGTCCCTCTCTTTCATTTAATTATAAATCGAATTAATATTTATTTAATTAATCAAAATAAACCTTTTAAATGCAACATTTACACATGACACCCTCAACTTATATTTTTAACACTTTAGTACCAATCTTAATAATGTTCTAACAATACCCCACAAGTTTCATAATTTACAAAACAACCCCTTAACTATTAAAACCACAATTCGTCTAACATTTTATTTATTCAAAACAAACCCTAAATGCCACCATCATTACACAATCATTACAAAACCTTAAAAATGCATTAATGATCAGATCTACACCAAAGAAAACCCTAACCCTAATTTCTACCCTTTTTAATTTATTTCTTTTCTTATTTATTTATAAATCTGATTCTAAATTAAATTAGCCATGACTCATATAAGCTCCCATAATTCGAATTAGCATTTTTCCCAGATCATATGTATTATATAGAGTCCAAATAAAATAATTATCATGCCATGAAAATTCGTATATAATTATTTAAGGTTTTAATTCGTTTTTAAGGGTTAAATCACAAATTAATTATATATTATGCATGATTCGAATCTAATATTTTTCATGATGTTTATAGGATGTAAGAAGCATGAGAAAAATACCAAACCAATTTTAGATCGAGTGGAAACAGGCGAACGAATTTGTGTCTATGCGGATGGGCAATTCGAACCAATAAATTCACCACGACTCCAATAGCTATTCCACGACCTTGTAATCATTTTTCACAGAGTATATACATTATAAGGAGTATGAGAAAAATGATAAAAGAATTTTATAGGGCTCGAATGAATTATTTGAGAATATACCTCACGAATTGACAATAAATTCTCCACAAGCGAATCGAGCAAGACACGACCCCAAGACTATTTTTCACAGATCATATATGATGTGAGGGACATGAGAAAAATAACAAAAGAATTTTAGGAAGGTCGAAAAGATCAAAACGAAATATACCTCAAAATTGCACTCGACAATGAATTAATTCACGAGGATCAAACCAGGCTATGAACACATGAAAAAATATTTTTCCTAGCTTCTATAGGTGTCAAGGAACTCTGGAAAAATGGGCTAGGGCTTGGGAAAAATCGGATTGAGTGTAGGCTAATTATTTTGTGTTTTAGGGTTTTTGGAATGGAAATAAGAGAGAAAATCATTGAGATCCTTAAATAAATGAAAATGGCCGGTCAAAGGGGAGGGAATGGAGCACAAAATTCGGCCAAATTAAAGACTCAATCAAAGATTATGATTTGATTGCAATTTTCCTTATATAACATTTTTATAAATTAATATAAGGTTTTAAATGTATTTTAAATAAAATTTTTGGTTCTAGTAAGGGTCAAGTGAACTTTTAGGACATGTAGAAATGTTGTATGATGTGTTATAAATTATTTTATTTCATATATGATTTATTCACCAAGGTTTTGAAATTTATTTGGCACTTTAAAAGGCTTATAAATCAAAATTATAGATTGTAGGGGCATTTTAGTCATTTTGCATATTTTAGATTTTTGGGTTTTACAACTCTTCCCCTCTAAAAGAAATTTTTCGTCCTCGAAATTGGAAGTGAGATGAAACGGAAAGCATAACGGACCGCGAACGGAAAATGTAAAAGACTTGTTTCTCATGACTCTTCGTTGTCGATCTAAGATAACTTCGGGTTTCTCAGAAAGACATACTATACTGAATTTCAGATTGCAAAGATCATATCCAACATGACAATTGATTATCGCGTTCCCTCGGAAGAGATACAAAGAATACATAGGATTTTGACGGATATGCCGTCCATAGAATTTGATTAAGCAAATCACATGAGATCGTACAGAACATAGATTGTTGGTGACATCAAATGGAAGAAAACTTCACAGCAGATCTTATGATTCTTGTCAGAAGTATAGGGATCAACAAATGCGTGTCAAGAATCGAACGTATCAGTTCGTATAACGGCGAACAGATTAAGCGTATAGGTGGAATGAACCTAAATCTTACAGATGCAAAAATTCTCACATCTCCTATCAAAATTATAAGGTTTCTAAAGTACTCCTTGAAATATCCTATGAACACAATAAGGGTACGTCATATGACGTAAGTATTATCACGTTAGCTACTCGTCATAATACCAGCATCATATGAGTATACCATCATGATGGTCATACTTTATCTCAAGTCGCGAACAGAACTACTTATCTTAACCACCTATCAGTCTTTCTACCTCCTAAGGTTGGTCCAAAACAAACATCACTACGGATTCTAAATCGGAGGAATTTGAACGTACAAATAGCGTAACGGAATGTGTACATCTCAAAATGAAACTCGTCGTCGAACCGTTAGGTCTTCCACAATTCATCATCCTTCTCATAACGAAACCATCATCCAAACAAATGCATAATGAACATAGAACGGAATTTCTAATAGGGTAAGGCTCATTCAAAAGATCCTATCGAAAGGTAACGGAAACTTAAGTGGTCTAAGAGGAAATGAATTACGTCTTCAATATCTTCATCCTTTACAGCAATCAAATCTTCCAAATCCAAACGTTTACTACAAAATTTCATCCATTCAATTTCATGATCTCGAATCCTTTCAAATTCCAAGTAGTTGCTCTCTTGTCTAATCATACGATCATAGGGTGAAAAGGAAATCATAAACTTGAGTCTGGTTCCTCAAGTCTTCGACACTTCTTCTGGACACTTCGGTGTGGTAGCGTGAATCTCTTACGTGATCACCGTGCATTCCTCCATTTGCGAGTCTGCTTCAGCTCTCAATTCATCTTAGTACAACTAAAATGACTAGAGAAACAAGGTTGCGTGTCTCCTACAGGTCTTCTAGCATGATTCAAAATTCACCAACTCAAACTGCTGTGGACTTCCTGGTTTATGTGCTGAAAGCTCATCTTTTACGGTCTGGTCGTCTTAATGCCCAACTGAAATGTCCACGTGCTGCTTGAGGTATAATCGAGTCTCATCTCAATCTGTCTTCTCCTCACATGCTTCTCTCTTGGTAACGCCTGTCACGAACCTCTTCTGCACATCTTCTACAAGGTTTCTAACTCTGAAAATGGTCTTCAGTCTTGGTCCTTTTTGTGGAAGCTCTTTAGTCATCGGATACCTGGCGGTGTTGTCTGCTACAATCTCTGATCGTCAAGTAAATCTATTCTTCTAGAACAAAGGGTCGGTTCACTTCATACTAAAAAATGGTCAACGTGTTCCTCGTTCGTCTCTGAGCACAAACATACTGTCATACTATGACAATTTTCCGAATACTTGCGAAAACATGAATCTTCTAGCCAATACAATTGACATCATTCAAAACTCATAGTGGTCACCCGGGTACTAAAGCAACTTCAGGAAATCTTCTTAGGGAAAAACTTCATATCACAAATCTTCTCTTCACAAATCAAATTGTAATGCTTCGCAGAACCTAATCTCAACTAATCAACTTCCTTCTCAGATGTTCTTGTGGTTGCTTCTTCCGTCTTTCAAACTCAAATGAGGTCGTCTGCTACGGAGTTTCAAAAAAAATAGAACAAATCAAATATTGATACGCGGAATTGGAATAATGATTACGGTTACATTCACGATGGTCGGTGTGCCGCCGCACACTTCTCTCTTTCTTCTTCATAAACCAGCAGGAGCATTCAAGAGATCACTGAAGTGAACAAACTCCTATTCCATCAGTTCTCACAATCTTCTTCAGTATCGTGGTTTCGCCAAATTCAGATTAGTTCAATGCAAACTTTACTTCCCAAACGGATCTCAAAAGGTTCATCAGAAACACCAGAAATTCGTACAACAAACTTTCAAGTGCCGGAGCTTTCCAAGAGTGGATACTAACAGGCGTTAGGAGAAAATTGGAAATCAAAGAGATCGGAGTATGTGCTTCATAGCAACAATAATCTTAACAAATCCAAATGATTGAGAATATCATATCAAAATATGGTGAAGCAGATTGTTAAAGGTCGCATTCCATAATCAAGAGACTTCAAAGTCAAATACATCCAAAGGGAAACGGATTCTCAGAGCGAATGTGGTTGTCAAATCATACGGATAGTTCACATATCAAATTTAGGTACATGGTTCATCAAAGTGTGGGATGGGAGAGTATTAGAATATATCAAGGTCAAATATATCAAATTTAGAATCGTGAACAGTTCAAAGGATTGGAATCTTGTTTAGCTTATAACATAGGAATGGTAGGGTGTGCACCGATAGTAATACGAACATCGTTTAACTGTCAGAGTTGAGATGTATGGAATATCAGTTATTAGCATCAGCATGCTTAGATAACAATTCCGTACTGGACAAATATCAACATCAAATCCTTCTAAAGGAAATTAGTTAACATACAACGTTCATCATTCAAATGACGGAAGGTAAGACTTCCTCGTCTTCTGAGACAACGTTCTTATAAGGCATGACTAAAGGCAAGGCAAGATTCAGAGTGATGCGGAAGCAAATACTACTCACATGGATGTCCTAGACTACCCATTCCTCACCGGTTATGACTTATGTTCCTATGGGAAAATCCTACGCAACTACGCAAAGGTTATCCTACGAGCGCCTACAGTGGAAACTTAGGGGTCCTAACTTACACAGGCCAAGGGTAGATGTACTACAAGTCGCAAACCTGGCTCTGATACCATAATTGTAACACCCCAACCCGGCAAGGGTAGAAGTGTCACGTAAATGGTGACATATCAAAGGCAAGCATAACATACGACTTACATAATACAATGGTTTACAATGTTACAAGGAAAAATATACCAAATCTACGTAGTCATACATAAATGAATACTAAAACTAAGGTATCGTCTTCATAAGCTAATCTCTCATCCCAAAGCAAACCCAAGCACCTGGCTTCCTACTAAAACCTGCCGCAGGAAAAGAAATGCGGCTGAGCTTAAAAAGCCCAGTGAACAGATATATAATAAACGGAAACCAAAATCAAATGGAAATGAACAGACATATCATAATGAATGAGATATAGGAAAAGGAAATAAAGAGTAAGGTTTAGGACAGTCATCCACCACGAGCCCATATCATAACATATCATATCATATCATATCATAATCATATAGAGGGGATGCCTCTCAAATAAACAGATAATATGAGGGGTGTCCTCATGTACCAGTTGGAGTGATCAGCTCCCAGGGGTGTGAAAGGAGTGGATTGCACCCAGCCCCAGTCACCATATCATAACATATCATATCATATCGTACACAAAACATATCTAGGATGCATCCATACGCCCCCCAAACAAATCATATTGGCCATAAACAAATCATATTGAGCTCATATCATATCATAATGGGGACGGTGTGGCTAATCACTCGAACCACACACGAGTCATGCCATTGGTGCATCAATGACACGGCCATGTTACCTTCATGGCTAGGAAACATATTTTGGCTCGTAGTATCAAACTGGGGTCAAGGTCAAAGGTCAAAGGTTCATATCATAGCAAAGGTTCATATGTCATAATCATAGTCCAAATCTCAAGGTTCATATCAAAGGGTTCATATGAGAGGTTCAGAAATCAAAGGTTCATATCAAAGTGTAGGGAACATAGCAATGGTATAGGGAAACCCTAATACGAATCAAAATAGAGACCGAAGGCTCCTTATACAAAGAGCAGAATATCTGTACCTTATTCCAAATGCAAATACGAACCAAAGATGAATAAGACAGAATAGATCAGGTCCTCTCCTTCTTCACACCTAGAGGGGTAGAAGAGAATTACAAATGGTTCTAAATTCATATTTAGCTTGCCTTTCCAATTATAGTAATTTTCTATTTTTAGCAGGTTTCCATATTTAGTAAGTTTCCATTTTTAGAAAGTTTCCTTAATTAGTAAGATTTCAATATCCTCATTTAGGTTAAGTCATTATTTAATCATATTATGGCATTAGGGTATATTTTAGCAAGTCACAAAAGTTTAGGGTTAAATATGACAAGTTTTCATATTCTAGGGTTTTAAATGTAAATATACCAAAGATAAGGGTTTAAATGGAAAATATCACAATTTACTCATTCTAACTCTTAAGTTATCCATAATTACACATTTAGTCCCTTAGAATTCATAAATTACATTTTATACCCTTGTAATTACATAAGTTACATTTTAAACCTTATGGCATTCATAATTACACATTAAATCCTTAATTTCCCAATTTTACACAACATACACTTATTTTACTATGTTGTACGAATACACCCTCAAATATTTATAATTTACACATCAAGTCCCTCAAGTTATCTAAGTTACATATTAAGTCCTTTAATTTACAATTTCAACCTTTAATTATTAATAATTACATATTAAGCCATTAAATTACCAAAATTACACATAACCCCCTGAATATATTTTATTACTCAAATCAACCTTAAGTTTCCAGAAATTACATTTTTAGTCCCTCTCTTTCATTTAATTATAAATCGAATTAATATTTATTTAATTAATCAAAATAAACCTTTTAAATGCAACATTTACACATGACACCCTCAACTTATATTTTTAACACTTTAGTACCAATCTTAATAATCTTCTAACAATACCCCACAAGTTTCATAATTTACAAAACAACCCCTTAACTATTAAAACCACAATTCGTCTAACATTTTATTTATTCAAAACAAACCCTAAATGCCACCATCATTACACAATCATTACAAAACCTTAAAAATGCATTAATGATCAGATCTACACCAAAGAAAACCCTAACCCTAATTTCTACCCTTTTTAATTTATTTCTTTTCTTATTTATTTATAAATCCGATTCTAAATTAAATTAGCCACGACTCATATAAGCTCCCATAATTCGAATTAGCATTTTTCCCAGATCATATGTATTATATACAGTCCAAATAAAATAATTATCATGCCATGAAAATTCGTATATAATTATTTAAGGTTTTAATTCGTTTTTAAGGGTTAAATCACAAATTAATTATATATTATGCATGATTCGAATCTAATATTTTTCATGATGTTTATAGGATGTAAGAAGCATGAGAAAAATACCAAACCAATTTTAGATCGAGTGGAAACAGGCGAACGAATTTGTGTCTATGCGGATGGGCAATTCGAACCAATAAATTCACCACGACTCCAATAGCTATTCCACGACCTTGTAATCATTTTTCACAGAGTATATACATTATAAGGAGTATGAGAAAAATGATAAAATAATTTTATAGGGCTCGAATGAATTATTTGAGAATATACCTCACGAATTGACAATAAATTCTCCACAAGCGAATCGAGCAAGACACGACCCCAAGACTATTTTTCACAGATCATATATGATGTGAGGGACATGAGAAAAATAACAAAAGAATTTTAGGAAGGTTAAAAAGATCAAAATGAAATATACCTCAAAATTGCACTCGACAATGAATTAATTCACGAGGATCAAACCAGGCTATGAAAACATGAAAACATATTTTTCCTAGCTTCTATAGGTGTCAAGGAACTCTGGAAAAATGGGCTAGGGCTTGGGAAAAATCGGATTGAGTGTAGGCTAATTATTTTGTGTTTTAGGGTTTTTGGAATGGAAATAAGAGAGAAAATCATTGAGATCCTTAAATAAATTAAAATGGCCGGTCAAAGGGGAGGGAATGGAGCACAAAATTCGGCCAAATTGAAGACTCAATCAAAGATTATGATTTGATTGCAATTTTCCTTATATAACATTTTTATAAATTAATATAAGGTTTCAAATGTATTTTAAATAAAATTTTTGGTTCTAGTAAGGGTCAAGTGAACTTTTAGGACATGTAGAAATGTTGTATGTGTGTTATAAATTATTTTATTTCATATATGATTTATTCACCAAGGTTTTGAAATTTATTTGGCACTTTAAAAGGCTTATAAATCAAAATTATAGATTGTAGGGGCATTTTAGTCATTTTGCATATTTTAGATTTTTGGGTTTTACAATGATGGACAGAATTTGGGAATTCATTAACAAAGGTTTATACCTAAGTTAATTACTTCTTTAAAACTTCTTTCTTGAGATCCTATTATGCTGTTTTGTATTGAATTGATGGCTTTGTTAGTCAGACAGTAGCTGACATAACTCGCTTTCTACCATTTTATACTTTTGTGTAATGTGTAAGTCTAAGGACATCTGGTAGAAATGTAACACCCCCATTTTTGATATACCCAGTGGAATATAAGTTGGGGTATTACTTCAGGTATCACAGCCATGAAAATAGAAAACGACTCGAAAAGGGACGTTTTAGATAAAATTGTTATTATTCATTTATTTAAATCAGAGTTTACATAATAGAGGTCCCAGCGGGAAGTTTTGAAATATGTTATAAAAGATACATTATTTGTTGAATGATAACAAAATGGACACTCTTTTTATAAGAAGAAAGTCCATTGCCACTCCGTGCCAAGTTATGCTTTCAGTTACCTAAGATAAAACATGCTAAAAAGTCAACAAAAAGGTTGAGTGAATCCATAGTGGTTAAAGTTATAATCAGTTGAACACAAGCTAAGTAGAAAGTATACCAGTAATATTGCAGTTTAGTATATTGCCCAAAGTCTCATGACACGCAAAATGTTAACAGGATGGACATCATAGTAATGAACTATTGATGTAAATTACTACATAATTAAATGTAGCAATTATGCCCTCGAGTAGGAGTTTGCCAGACTCTTTATTGATCTCAAATATAAGGTGCATTTGGTTACCTATCCGACTAACACAAATGGGTCGTCAATTCCAATAGATCTATTCACTATATTCGTGTTCAACCGAAAGTGATTAATGGTTCATGATTGAGGGTCTTTTAGGGGTAACAGTTAAACTTAGGAAATATCAATCAGGATAGCATACATAAAAATACTTGTGTTCGGTTGTAGCATGTATATACCCACAAGTTTGGAAAACGTATGAAAATTGGGATTATGAACTCACCTTGGTTGTCTGGATGGAAAACAAGTTAAATATAGTTGATAAACGTCTCCGGCACGCGACCTGGGTTGGTATGTCAAGTTTTAGTATTAGTATTCAAATATACGTGAGTTTTAGTATTTGTGTCGTAACGTTTTGGTTGACAGTTAAATGTTTAAATGAGACAACATAAAGTCTCTTCAAAAATTAGATAAGATTTTATCTTACTTCATATTTTATGTTTATGTTTCGTTTGTTTGTTATCGAGATAAATATATCCCATTTTATTAGTTTCTATTATAATCCTAGCCAAAATATATTTCCCGTATTAATTATAAAATGTTACGTTTTTTACCCTTATAGTTTTATATATTGACAGTTTATACCCCTGAACTTTCATGAAATGAAAATTTATACCCTTCAACCATCATAAAATGACAATTTTTACCTCTCAACTTTTATAATTTGGCAACTTTTACCCCTCAACTTTGGTGAAATGACAGTTTCTACCTTTGTAGTTTCGAAAATGACAATTTATACCCGCAACTATGGGTCGTTGGCAAAAACAGCCCTTGTTTTAACAACTTTGAAATATTTACGCTTTTGGCCCAAGAAAAATCCCATTTTCAGATTTGGCGAGTTTTCACCCTCAAGGATTTAATACATTTTGTTACTAGTCCTAAATACGTTTTAAGTGCGTTTTTAATTTAGTAAAAGGTGAGACTTGCTACGACTTATTAAAATAAGTTATACTAAGTTTAAGAACAAGCTAATAAGGGCTTATTTGATTATATTTTAGCTTATATCTTTTCAAAAATGAAAATAAAATTAAAAGGGGTTCGTTGGATTTTTGTTCAACTCGCCAAAAAGAAAAATAAACATAGGCGAGACCACGTTATGATTTTACAACGTCCTTGATTCTTCTTATAGTTTGCTAGGTGATCTTTTAAATGGTTCAAATCCTGAGTTCTAAACCTTTGTCGTTTGCTCACAATAATTTTTCAAAGTAAGGAGGTTGGGACGATTTATAAAGGGTGTTTGTTTTTAGCGAGCGACCAACCCAACAGGAGGTCAAATAACAACGAGGCGAGACCAGGTTTGGATGACGCTTTTGTTTCCTTAAATACTTTGCTGTAAGGTCTTTAAGATGGCAAAGTTTCAGATTTTATTGGTATTGTTTGTTGCTCGAAATAATTAAGCTAAAAGGGGCGTGTGGTGCGTTTTTAGACAAAGAAAGAAAAGAGAAAAATAAGTTCGAATTTTTATAAAAACTTATGAGTTTGATTCCATAGCTTGTGTATAGTTTTAGTAGCTCATTTATACACTTCTATCAAGTGGTTTAAAGCTCGTATCAAAGTATATTACAAGAGGTGTTTGTTTTGGTTCCTCGACGAAAATAGAAAAATGAAATAGTTTTGAGTTTAAAACAGGCCCTTGTCACACATTTTTAGGACTCGTGCTGCTTTTGTTTTGAATAAAACGTCGTTTCGGACAACTTTCGTGTTTTAACTTTTCGATGAAATGGATCAGAAATGCCTCGTTTTGCGTGTTTTAACATTCTGTAACAGAATGTTTTCGAAAAAATTTAAGTAATTTCAATTGGCCGTATCTTTTGACTCGTGTACTCGTTTTTGGTGATTCAAATTCCTATATCTTCGTTTCAATTTTGTCTACAACAATATGTAAACTACCAAATCTATATATAGTTGGTTTAGTAGGAAATTTTAATAAAAAGTCTATTATTTTAACATTTATTAACCCAAGTTAACATATAGTTTCTCATTTTTTATCTTAGCTTTCTACTACAACTTATTTAGTATCATGTTTAGAGATATTTAAGACTTACAAAAGGAGTTGAAATGGGTTAGAAAAACTTACAAACTTGGAACTCGATTAAAGTAGGTTTTTGACAAAAGAGACTTTGAGAGGGAACCGAGCTCCTCCCTCCTCTTAGGCTTCTCTAAACTCTGCCCTGGCTTCTATTAAGGCTTCAAGATTAGTAGGTGTTTGAGTGTTGGTGTAGTTTATGTGTTTCGAATGAATGGGGAGTGAAAAGAGGAAATGTGGTTCGACTTTATATAGGGGAAGGAAGTAAGGGTTCTTGGAGCCTTCTAGTCATCATATTATGCATGGAAGAGACATGGTGAGGTGTATTCTTGGGGTTTGTATGGTGCATATGGTGGTGATGTAGGTGGTGCAATGTGGTTCGAATCTAAGCCATGGATTCTACTTACTTTTTTTAACCATGTTAAATATCAAGGAAACATGTTGGGGTGGGTGAATATGGGTCATGAAATCATCCTTGTGGCATAAAATTCACTAAGTAATTAAGTTTGAAATGGTTTGGTTAAGCTTTGGTAAAAATCGAACTAGGTAAGTCCATATGGATCGAATGGCTTTAAATATTGGTACTAAGGCTATAGGATGTTGTACATTAGGTTTTAGTGAAGTAACAAGTTTAGTTTAGGGTTAGGTTTAAGTATTTATTGCATAGAAATTAATCTAGGGCTTGCTTATTTAATATATGTGTCGATTTGTGTAGAAAAAGAAAAGGAAATTGAATTGTGCTTAAAGAGTGGTACCATAGGCTTATTAAGGTTGTACTAAGGTTTAAAATGTATTTTTAAGATTTAGTTAGGTTAAATTAAATATAAGTTAGTTTTATTAGGTTTAAAGATAAATAAATGTAGTTTTAAGTTTTTATGCATTGGACACTTGTACATTTAGGTTTAGGGACTTGTACTTAAATTTAGTAAGTATAAGAAATCTATTTTTAAGGTTGGTGCATAAAAGACTTGTATTGTGTGCTTTAAAGTAAGTACATTGAGATTTATATAATTATTTAGTTTTCATGCATCAAAGACTTGTACATTGGCTTGAAAGACTTGTACACTTATAATTTGAAGAAAACATATATATATATTATTTAGGGTTTGTGATTTTATTACATAAAATCATAGTTTGGTGAATTTAGGGCTTGTATTGAGAGTTGAAGTGAATTTAGGGTTTTCGTGCTTTAGAATCTTGTACCTTACTTTGAATGAGTTGTACTTTAGTGATTTAGGGTTTAGTTATTAGAATTATGGTTATAATGGTTTAGAGTTTCGTAGAAATGCTAATAGGCAAGAAATGTTTAGTTTGAACGTTTATTAATCGTACGTTAATGAATTAACGTAAAGTGGCAAATGAAATATCGTAGGATTTTTTTATACTTGACATATATAAATGTTTATGTGAAATAAACATTAAGTGAGTTGGTGTTGGTCCCCGTGAGAGCACGTTTATCGAGGATGTGAGTTACGTCACATTAGATAATAGTTATGATCAAATAAAAAAAATTACGTAGAAAAAGGATAAGTATTCTTTATTTAGAATATGAAATAGTTTATTACAAAGTGAAATTTTACCAGTGGTTACAGTATCCCCCCATTGAAGGAATCTCGTCCCGAGATTCAGTCTGTGTTGGTCGAGGTGTGGGGAAAAAGTGAAATATAAAAGGAGTTGGGCTTGTGTTGGGCTACTGTGAACAGTGGATGACTCTAGAAGTTAGGCTGAGATTTATTTAGTCCATTTGATAATATTTGGTGTATAATTGGTAAGTTACGTGATAATGTGTTTGTGTTAAAATAGTATAATAAAGAAAATTTTAAAATTTCCCAATAAAATGGTAATTAGAAACAGCAACAGAGGTTAATATTTAATTAACTGTTACTAATTATAGTGGAATTTTACGGTTTGCTACAGTACCCCTTGTCATTCTGAATTTCATCCCGGAATTCAAGTTTAATGTGGTTATTAGGGTAAGAGGTTATGGAAAAAGGGTCGTCGAGGAATTTCCATTCGGTATTCAAGAAAACGTAAATTCGTTAGTTTTATTCATACTAGATAAAATAAATTTGAATATTTTACCACCTAATGAATTCAATGGCTGTGAATAGTGAAAAATAACGGTCATGAACAGTAAATCCTAACGGCTATAAACAGTGGTTGTGAATAGTAAATTCCGACGGTCATTAATAGTGTTCCAACGGCTAGTTTGTTGCCTATATGTACCCCATTTTAATTTCCATTCTGCAACAAAACATATATCTCTCAATTAACGTCTCCAAAATGCCGCACCTCATTATTATTCTAGCAATTGTGTATGTCGTTCTTGGGGTTATCTATTTGGCGTACGTTCCTGATGAAGATTACGTATTCATGGTTTGCGTTCTAGCGGCTTTTATGCCATTCATGATCCTAGCTATCGGTGTGGACAAGTTATGGGGGTAATAGTCTTGTGCTATGGTTGTTAAAATGAGTCCTTGTTGTGTTTCTATATAATCATTAATAAATGTGGAATAAAACTCATTTGTCTTTATGTCTAATATCTACTCTTGGTATTGTGTTTAATGGTTTGTTTGTATCTATCGTACAAAATAATCAAGGTGATTCATCCGGTGGTAGCTCTCACTCTTGTTGGGTTGGTGGTGGTCTTTGTTGCTATGGCGGGTCAACCTATTGGCGATTCTATACATTTCCTTGTAATCATTGTAACATTAGCACTTCCGTTGCTAATTATGTCGTTATGTATGAATTTTCGTGGATTCTAATAAAATATATGCTATTTGTGTTTTCCATAAATCATTATGAATTCTTAGGGGTTTCATGTTCGTACTTTTGCCAGTTTTGTATCATAGAGATGATGGGTAATAGGTGTAGACACCTATTGTGATTGGTCAAAAGTGATGTTTATGAACAATTTATTTTGTTTCAAGATTTTTCTTTTGAATGAAAATTGTTATTAGAAAATCTGAAAAGATAACTGTTCCATTTATGACATGATTCTTCCTAAATTAGACATAGTTGATCAGGCTATGTAAAATTGAGGACCGAATGATGTGATGTTTGGTTCAGTCGCTGTGGTATTTATGTTTTTCAAAAAGTTTTAGATGATGTTCAACGTGTTGTTTTTGGAAAATAACAACATAATTATTTTTCAAAAGAATAATAAAATTTTGGTTCATACTATGGTGATGAGTTAGAAATTTCTAGGGTGATATTAGGGTATCCTTGAAATGAATCTTAGGGTTCGTATGAGAATCTTACAGGGTGTTAATAGTCTATTGTTCGGTCAAAAATGGTATTAAACAAATTTCTAGTGGGAGGGCTGTGTATAATGACTATGAATAGGGTAAATGGAATAGAAACGTAGATTGTGATTATTACGGAAATATTACAAGGTAGAGATTCCATATGGTAGAAAGGTAGTTGTTTCACTTAGGTTACATCCATCGTAACTAAGGTAGAGTACAAGAGGAAATACAACATAGAAAGTTTTAAACTACGGTTTATTTATCTACAACAGGAATTTCTCTTCTGTTTAAGCATGGGTGTCATCCTTTGACATTGTTGGAAGCTTAACGAGTTCTCATTCTCTTGCACTAGTCTTGGTTTTCCCATTGATATTGTAGTTTGGGCATTGATTCTTGTAGTATCCTTTTCGACCACATCCATGGCATATTACGGCTGATGGCTTTTCCTTTTTGCCCATGGCTTTGCATTCTCTTGTCTTGTAGCACGTTTTTCGGCATTTCCCGCACTTAGCAATGCAATGTCCGGTGTGATGCATCTTGCATCGTTGGCATAGAGGTTGCTTTCCACGATAACCAGCTTCGTCAGCAGGTGTGGCAATACGGTCTCTGCCAACTTCCTGTCTGAACTCTAGTTGGCGGTGGTAATTGATGTGATCTTGTAGATGCTTGCGGTAGCAGTCGTGGTTATTGTAGTACTTGCAGTTGTTGGGGATAATAGTTTTTCTCTCATTGAGTTTTCGCTTTTGGTTATTTTTCTTGGGTGTAGCACCTCGCTTAATTCCTTGGGTTAGGGTGATGGTAGGTTTAGTCATTCCTTCTGGACTTTTAAGGTGAGTTGGTCTATAACCCGTGAAACTTTCATGGGTATGCTTACAAGACGCAGTCGTCTTCTTTTCTCCTGTTGCCATATTGCTACTCAGGTGAGCTACTATAGTCACTTCGAATACTGCTGCAATGATATTGGCTACTAATTTCTGGATAGCTTTAGAAGTCATTGGTGTGGTTAGTGCTGGTGGGGTATTTTATGATTCATGCTGGCTTTCTTTTATCAATATCACAAGAAACATGAATTTAGAATTCACGTAATGACCATGTTAGAAGAATTTGAGTGTGCTAGTCCTAACAACTGGTCACAATGCGAAGTCATAACCAATTGAGAATCATAAAATTATGATGTGTCTGGTTAGTATCATAGTTAAATGATTAACTCTTGGTATGGAACTGCTAAGGAACAAACTAATTCATTTACAAAAGCTGAAATTCAGCAACTTTCTCTTCATTCATCAAGTTTTCTTCTGAAATTTATCTTAGAGGTTTCTATGGTTATAGCCTAGTTATGGTAGGTATAAGGAATCATAATAATCTTAAGAAATGTCATGGTAGGTCTGGATATAGTCACTGAAAATAACATGATATTAATAACTTGATCGATTGTTTTTGTAAAACAATTTATACAGGGTCTTTTATTAATGCTTCATGTGATAGGTTTATGGATTCATTGTCTCTAGTATAAGTGCTTAGTCCTTTGTTGACAACTGTGGCCCTAATTTCTGTCACTTGCTATGCTACAAGTTGGTTGGTTGACTAGGTTCGGAGGAAGGGGAAAGTGACATTTGTTGCGTATAGGGTATGATTTGGTTTGCGTAGAGTCATTTGTCTACTAAGGAGGGTAACAAATGGTGAGATTTTGCATGAGGTCATGAGATGTCGTTACATGCATGCATAGTATGATAGTAGGGCATAATAGAAAGAATTTATTCACAACGGAGAGATATAACAAAAAGGAGATTGTTATAGATTTAAAAGTCGGTTACAAATTCAAAAGGTTTCGAGCTTATTGTAAAATACAGGATAAACTAACCAAACACTATTTGGTTTAGTGGGCACAACAATTGTTGGGAATTAAATTAAGCAGTTAGTACGGTTCTGTATAAGTTAGTACGGTTGAACATTTGCTGAAGAATACAAGAACAGTTAGTACTGCTGATGAAGAAAAGTTCGTACTGTTTATAAGATAAAGATGAAACCGTATAAAGATAAATATGGAATGGATATGATGTATATCTTATTTGTATAGATTGATACGGTAGATTGTTTACTTGTAAAGGACTCCTTGTGCTATAAAAAAGAGATCCTTAGTTAGGGTTTTAATATATCCTATACATACATGCATTATTAAGAGCTTCACGTTATTCATTGTAATCGTTCAATATATTGAAGCAAAGTGTTTGGTTAAACATTGTCTTGTTACATCTATACATTCACCAAACAAGAATTCTTCTATGTACTAAATAGTAAATTCCGTGTGCTGTTAAGTATATATTCAAAGTATCTCTAACACAAATCGTGTGTGTTTAGATCCGGTCAAGTGGTATCAGAGCCAGGTTTCTGATACTTTGATTTAGAAGATCCAGAAGTATTCATTAACTTACTACCAAGAAGATGGACATGGAAACAACTCAAACCTAATTCCTTGCTAAACTCCCTATGCTGAAACAGAATGAATACGATTTATGGCCGCTCAGAATAGAGCAATATTTCATGGTGCAAGACTATGCATTATTGAATATAATTATCAATGGTGATTCATTCAAACCAATTCCAACTGAGGAAACACATGCTGATGGCTCAAAGACAACAAAGCTCAACACTGAGCCTATTACTAATGAGGAGAGAATCAAAAAGAAGAATGATCAGAAGGCTAGGAATTTGTTACTAATGGCAATTCCTAATGATCAAGTGCTGAACTTTAGCCAATATGAGACAGCTAAGACCCTTTTTGAAGCAGTGGTGGAAAGATTTGGTGGCAATGAAGCTACCAATAAGGCACAGAGAACTTTACTCAAACAAAGTTATGAGAACTTCACTGCAACAAGCAATGAAACTTTGGACCATATCTTTAATAGGCTTCAAAAGATCATCAGTCAACTTACTGTGTTAAAGATTGTGATTCCACAGGAAGACCTCAACATGAAGTTTCTAAATAGTTTACCTGCTGAATGGAAAACTTATGTTGTGGTTTGGAGCAATAAACCAGAACTGGAGAAAATGACATTGAATGTGCTTTACAACAATCTTAAGATTGTTGAGCAGAAGGTAAAGAAGAGTGGTAGCACCAGTTCTATTTCAGGGAATATGGCTTTCTTATCTTCGTCAAACAGTTCGAATCATGAAGATGAAGAAGCAGTTGGTACTGCTAAACCAACAGTTAGCACTGCTAGTGTAAAAACTAGTACTGCTAGCTTGACTGAAGAGACCATATATGCATTTGTGTCAGAACAATCTGGTGGGTCTAAGATATTTAATGAAGATCTTCTTCAAATTGCTGAAGATGATTTGGAGGCTATGGATTTAAAGTGGTAGTTGGCTTTGATAAGCATCAGGGCTAAGAAGTATTACCAAAGGACTGGGAATAAGATTACCTTTAATGGAAGAGATGTTGCTGGGTATGATAAGTCTAAGGTGGAGTGTTATAATTGTCACAAGATGGGGCACTTTGCCAGGGAATATAGAGGTCCAAGGCAACACAGCAACCAGGGTCAAGGGTTTAAGAATCAGCAAGGAACAAGGAGAACAGTTAATGTTGAAGAGCCTTCTTCCAAGGCTATGGTAGCTGTAGATGGAGCTGGATTTGATTGGAGCTTCATGGAGGAAGAAGAGGAACCAGCTAGCTTGGGTTTGATGGCTCTCTCAGACTCTGAGGGACATATTGTTCAAAAATATTCAAATACTTGTTCTGCTTTAAAAGATTATGAGTGTCTTAAAAACAGTATGATGATCTTAGAGTAGAATTTAATCAAGTAAGTTTTAGTCTGGAAAATCATAAAAGAGGACTAGCTGTTTTGGAAGAACAAATTGTGTTTTATAGACAGAATGAGTCAAACTTCTCTGATGAGATAGGTGTTTTAAAGAGGGATTTGCAACTAAAAGATGATAAAATGAGTGGACTTGTATATGAACTAGAGAAGCTTAAAAAGGAAAAAGAGAATATTCAGTTAAGTGTAGAAACTCTTGAACATACTTCAAATGGAGTTCAGAAGATAGTAGAGAATCAAATACTTAACAAAGCTAAGTCTGGTTTAGGGTATAAGTCAGTTGCACCCCCTCTTAGAGGAATGTTTGTTCCACCAGGAATTGATTTAGCTCATACAGGTTTAGAAGAGTTTAAGGATATGGATTTTCCTGGATATGGTGTTAAAGTGAGTGAGAATCCTGTTAAATTTGTTAAGGCAGAAGATTCTTTTGTGAGTGCTAGTGATAAATCTCTTTCTGAGGAAAAGATGTCCTCTGATAGGAACTCAGATGCACCAACTATTGAGGATTGGACATCTGATGATGAGGATGCAAAGGTTAAGGACAAACCTAATGTTGTTAAGGTAGAAGTTAAACATGCTCCTAAAGTGGTTAAGACTGAAAACATAAAACCAGTTAGGAAAAGTGTTTGATATGCTGAGATGTATAGGACTAAGAATAGAGCACCAATTTCTGAGGGTAGTCATAGGAACTGGAATCACTCAAAATCTAAACAAATGGATGATAAGTTTGCTATGATTAGAAAAGTGTGCTTTATTTGTGGAAGTTTTGAACATATGGCTGCTTATTGGGATTCTAACCCATGGAAAAAGAGGGTTTCTGGGAATACAAGGGTGAATAAGAATAACAATGCTAGGGTAACTCAAAACAGTCTAACTAGATTGACAAGCCTTAATGCAAATCATAAAATGTCACCCAAAGCTATTATGTTAAAGACTGGCATCAAAACAGTTTCAATTGCTAGTCAAAATAAGTGGTTTAATAACAAGCAAACTGTTTCAAGTGCAAAATAATTTTCAAATCATGCACAAACAGTTAAAAAGAATTTTTATAAGAAAACATCAATGACCAATCAGAAGTGGGTGCCAAAATTTAAACAAGCAGTTCCAACTACTAGACAAGCAAATCCTACTGCTAGGCACTTAAATGTTAAGGGAAAAAGGGGCAATGCTGTCAAGGCCTCAGCACATTGGGTTAGAAAATCTACCAAACCCAATGGTGCATCAATAACCTCCAACAAATTTTCTCATCTTGATGCACAAGGCAGATCCAAACCAGTGATGGCTTGGATCCCCAAAAGAAACTAACACCTTTATTTTGTGTGCAGAAACGTCCTTCAAATGGTAAAGAAGATAGAGGATATTCAGATAGTGGATGTTCAAGGCACATGACTGGCAACATGTCATATCTTTCAGACTTTATTGCTCTGGATGGAGAACCAGTTGTCTTTGGTGGTGGTATTGGAGGAAGGATTACTGGTAAAGGGGTAATTAAAACTGGTAATCTTGATTTTGGAAATGTGTATTATGTACCAGAACTTAAGTACAATCTTTTCAGTGTATCACAAATTTGTGATAAACAGAACAAAGTTTTATTTACTGATACTGATTGTCTTATTCTTTCTCCTGATGAAAGTCAAGTATTGCTTAAAATCCCTAGAAAGGATAACACATACAGTGTTGATATGAATAAACTAGTTCCTAAGGTTGGACTTACTTGTCTTGTTGCAAAAGCCACATTGGAAGAATCAATGTTGTGGCACAGAAGGCTTGGTCATGTTAATTTTAAAACCATTAACAAAACTGCTAAAAATGGGTTGGTAAGAGGTTTACCAAATAAAACTTTTCTCAATGACCAAACCTGTGTTTCTTGCCTTAAAGGTAAGCAACACAGAGCCTCATGTAAGCCAAAGACCCAGAACTCTATTTCTCAAGCTTTATATATGTTGCATATGGACTTGTTTGGTCCTACTTCTGTGAATAGCTTGAATTTTAAGAGATACTGCCTTGTTGTCACTGATGATTATAGTAGGTTTTCTTGGGTATTCTTTATGAAAACTAAGGATGAGACAAGTGAAATCCTTAAGACCTTCATTGTTGAAGTAGAAAACCTAGTTGATAAGAAAGTTAAAATAATCAGATGTGACAATGGGACTGAATTTAAGAATAGAGTGATGGATGATTTTTGCAGAGAAAAAGGTATTAAGAGGGAATTTTGGGCTGAAACAGTTAGCACTGCTTGTTATGTATTGAATAGGGTTTTAGTTGTGCAACCTCACAATAAGACTGCTTATGAGCTTCTTAGAGGTAGAACCCCTGCTTTAAGCTTCATGAGACCTTTTGGTTGTCATGTTACTATCCTTAATACCAAAGACCAACTAGGAAAGTTTGATGGGAAATCTGAGGAAGGTTTCTTTGTTGGTTATTCTCTGCACAGTAAGGCTTTTAGGGTGTACAATAAAAGCACCAAGCATGTAGAAGAAAATCTGCACATAGAATTTTTGGAGAATAAACCAAATGTTGCAGGAGTTGGTCCAGATTGGATCTTTGATATTGACAGCCTTTTAGATTCCATGAATTATGTGCCTGTTACGGGTACAAATACTAACCATGATGCAGGTTCAGAGGAGGAAGATGAAGATTGCATTTTTATGCCAATCATGGAAGAAAGTCCAGTGAATGAGTCTCCTACAAAGAATGATGATATTCCTTCATCAAGTGGTGTAGACAAAGAGAAAGATGTTGCTGAAACCAGTGGTCAGAATGGTAAAGAATATGAAAATCCGACGAGCAGTACAAATGGAGTTAGTACTGCCCAGCCACAAGTTCCTACTGCTTAGCAAAATAGTGATGCTGCTGGACCTAGTCAACCTCATATGGATTCACCAGTTCATACTGCTTCTCAAGCTGATGAGTTTGATTTCTTTGGAGATGGTCTGCTTAATATGCCTATCACCTATGCAGCTCCTTCTACTCCCCATACAATTGTACATAGGAATCATCCTCTTTCCAATGTCATAGGAGATGTACAATCTGAAGTCAAGACCAGAAGGCAAATTCAAGACCCAGATCATTATGGCTTTCTTAGTGTGGTATATGAGGAGAAACATCATGATGATGAGAATGGGTTGAGGCTATGCAAGAAGAACTGCTTCAATATAAAAGGCTTTAGAAGAGACTGTGCTGAAAAGAAATTAATAAAAGTTGTTAAAATACACACTGATGACAACTTTGCTAATCTCTTAACAAAAGGTTTTGATGTAGGAAGATTTCAGTACTTGGTAACAAGTATTGGAATGCTTAATCCTTCAAAAGATTAATGTCTAAGTGTTTTTGGTTTTTGTACTGCTAGTTGTGCTATTTGTACAGTTAGTACTGTTTGGTAATTTTTAGTAATGTTTGGGAATTTGTTAGTCAATTGAGATAACTATTAAAAGAAAATATTGTGTATTGTGTTTTCTTTGGTTTTGGACTAACATTTCAGGTTAAGAAAAGCTTTTTGCTTTGGATTGTGCTTTTGAATGTATGGTAGTTTGGACTATCAAGTGTGCATGCTTGTCACACAACAAATGGTAATTGGTTCACCATGTCTAATCCACATAAGAACCAACTAGTCCAGATCAAACGGTTTCTGGTAAAGACTTCTCAAATCCGTTTATGGTTGACAGTTTACCAAAAACTAGTTGGTTATCAACTCACCAAATCTAAGTGTGAAGAGTTGGCTAGTCCATAGCAAACGGCTATTGGTAAAGACATAACAAATCCACATTCAAATTAACTTTGATTTTATCTCATAAAATTTTTAAACAGTTAGTACTGCTAGTTTCAACTAGTTTGTACTGCTATTTTCAAACTTGGTTCATTCTAAGTTTATGCTCTATGATTCACCTCTCTCAGAAGGTTACACATCTGGAAGTGTTAAGAGCAGTTTGAAACTACAAAACTGAATTGATGGTAACTTGTACAAATTGTCATATTGGATGCTGAGCTCGAATGTTCTATGTTCTAGTTCATCTGATGGTGAAGATTCTTCCAAATAGGGGAGGAATTAAAAGTTTGTTCAGTTGCTGTTTATGTAATTCAGGGGAGGTTATAAATTCAGAATCTGAGATAAGTGTGAAGTTTACGATGAAGTACACAAGGAGATAAAGTTTATTCATTAAAGTGGTGCATTCATTAAATAAGAAGAAGTTTTGTTACAATCCTGGACTCAAAATCAACATAACCAACACACAAACCTAAACACATAAACCTAACACCTTCATCACTACTCAAGCTTCCTCTTCCCTTTATCCTTAAAATCAGGCATGGACTTGTGAACTCCTTTGTCTTTGATTGAGTTCCACACCTTCGAACTTGAGAGCCTCATCACTTCTTTATCTGGTTTTGGTCGTGGTTGATTTCTTACAGGCACTGAGATCTTACTCATACCTGAAACAGCTTTTTCGATCTCTCTTGTTAGTAAAACTGATAGTGGAAGTGGATGTGCTTATTGATCATCATTATCAGAGGAAGTTGGAAGGTCATCATCAGAAGATACTTCTTGAGCTTGTGGAGATTGGTTCCTGATAGTCAGATTAGTGTAGTTCGGTGGAAAGTAATTCTTCCATCCTTCACTTTCCGAATCCGAAGATGAATCTGATGAAATCTCAATCATGTTTGGATTGGATGAACTCATTGTGTCTAATAGTTGTGGTTTGAAGAATGTGATGGGTTAGTGTTGAAAATTCAAGGCTTTTTATAGAACCAATGAAGATTTAATGTCATTGAATGCTGGGTTGGTATTAAGAATTAATTCCTTGCAGGAATAAGTTTAATTATGGAGACTTTTGAAGAGTTGAACAAATTTGATGTATTATTATGAATATTGGTCAAAAAGTTGAAGAAAATTCCCAAGTGTTTCAAGATTGAAGATAAGTGTTTGAAAGAATCCACCCCATCATATAACGTTGGAGTTTAATTCAAGAAACTTGTTGATTTGCATAGAAATCATAAGTTTAGGGGAGGATTGTTGGGAATTAAATTAAGCAGTTAGTACGGTTCTGTATAAGTTAGTACGGTTGAACAGTTGCTGAAGAATACAAGAACAGTTAGTACCGCTGATGAAGAAAAGTTCGTACTGCTTATAAGATTAAGATGAAACCGTATGAAGATAAATATGGAATGGATATGATGTATATCTTATTTGTATAGAATGATACGGTAGATTGTTTACTTGTAAAGGACTCTTTGTGCTATAAAAAAGAGATCCTTAGTTAGGGTTTTAATATATCCTATACGTACATGCATTATTAAGAGCTTCACGTTATTCATTGTAATCGTTCAATATATTGAAGCAAAGTGTTTGGTTAAACATTGTCTTGTTACATCTATACAATCACCAAACCAGAATTCTTCTAAGTACTTAATAGAATATTCCGCGTGCTGTTAAATATATATTCAAAGTATCTCCAACACAACTCGTGTGTGTTTAGATCCGATCAACAATGATACACGCAAATTTAAGATCGGTTATGTCCTTGACGTAGATACTTAACTTCGGCCTCAAGTTCTAGTTGTGCAGCTTTCATGTCTAAGAAGCGTTCCTGAAATTTCTGGTACATCATCATTTGATTTGCGAACATGGTTTCTAAGGCAGAAATCTTCTGACCCTGGTTTCTTGCCGTATCTCTGGCCATCCATAGGGTCCTTTCAATGTCCTCCACTCTACCATGTGTCTGAACGTTTTCTCTTCTCGAACAGCGAATTCTGAAATCTAAACTCCTAAATTCATGGTTGTAAGTATCCTTCATCTTATCAACCATCATTCCTAAGTCAAACACTGCTCGTCTCTCGGCATCGGCTCTTCTAAACAGAGTGTCAATGTTACGGTCGTACCATTCGAAACGTAATGGCTATAACTCTTCCATCTATTCAGTGTGAATGTCTAGGGTGTGGGCTTGTTGATAAAGAAGTGTCCATATTGAATCACGAGGGTTTAAATTATAGTCAGGGGAATTAGGTGAAGATACGTCATCTGGGATGTCAGGTATTGGGGACTTAGGAGTGTCAGGTAGTGGAGATTTTTGCTCAACATCTTTTCGAATCACTTCTTGGTGTGAATTCTGCCCAACCTCGAATGTTTTCAGACAACCAATCAACTCTTCATCTGATGTAGCTCTCCTAAGTTTCTGACATGGAGGCGAGTGGGTAGGTGATGATGGTGGTATCTAAGTAAGTTCCATATTAGCTGTGGTTGAGATATTAGTACATAGGGATCTTCCGTATCCAGAATATTTTGATAGGTAGGTGATGTATGGGTAGTACGGAGGGTAGTTTTGGTAATATCAACTGGTTTGGAAGACATGGTACTGTAGTAATCCGTAAATAGTAATTATAAGTAATTAATAATATTAAGGGAGTGAAAGTGAAATAATCAAGTGTGTGAGAGTAAGTATCAAGTGTGTGAAGATTAGTGTAAAATAATCCTAACAGATTATGTACTGAGCACGGTGATATGCAGGCACGGAGGGCGTAAAATGGTATGGTGTAAAATAATTTATTTTGGAAGTGTAGTTATAGTACAATGTTTGAAAACACTTGGTTCTCTATAACCATGGCACTGATACCAATCTGTAACACCCTCATTTTCGATATACGCAGCGGAATATAAGTTGGGGTATTACTTCAGGTATCACAGTCATGAAAATAGAAAACGACTCGAAAAGAGACGTTTTAGATAAAATTGTTATCATTCATTCATTTAAATCAGAGTTTACATAATAGAGGTCCCAGCGGAAAGTTTCGAAATATGTTATAAAAGATACATTATTTGTTGAATGATAACAAAATGGATACTCTTTTTATAAGAAGAAAGTCCATTGCCACTCCGTGCCAAGTTGTGCTTTTAGTTACCTGAGATAAAACATGCTAAAAAGTCAACACAAAGGTTGAGTGAATCCATAGTGTTTAAAGTTATAATCTATTGATCACAAGCTAAGTAGAAAGTAAACCAGTAATATTGCAGTTTAGTATATTGCCCTAAGTCTCATGACATGCAAAACGTTAACAGGATGGACATCATAGTAATGAACTATTGATTTAAATTACTACATAATTAAATGTAGCAATTTTGCCCTCGAGAAGGAGTTTGCCAGTCTCTTTATTGATCTCAAATATAAGGTGCATTTGTTTACCTATCCGGCTAACAAAAATGGGTCGTCAATTCCAATAGATCTTGTTAATACAAATATCGTCATAAAAACATTATTTATATTTTACGATCTTTGCTTAATTTTGTTAATAACAATTACAAAGTTTATCTTTAAGCAAAGCATAAATATAAGATTAAGTCTTTTACATTTATAGTGATAAGTCTTTTAAAACACATTTACACATTACAAGATTACTAGGAATAACATTATATACATTTACATCTTTATTTCTTAAATTAGAAATATTTAGGATGACATCATGGCATGCATCATGAACATATCTTAGAAAGATTTTTGAGATATCTTGTATAGATCTTCAAGCTAAAGAGTTGACATTTGAAGATATGGAAAGATTGTGCAAGATATGTAAAGATTTGAGAATCTATTAGTTGTCCTGCACTGGCGGATCCAAACCCATACAATGGCGGATCCAAATTTAGGGATCCGCCAAATCCGCCAACTGTTTTATCAGTTTGCCTATAAATAGCAAGCTGATCATTCAGGCACATTTATCACTTACGTAGCATAAATTATACATACATTCATTTATACATTACTAACCCATATCATTCATCATTCTTAGTGATCTTCCTTTTTATAGCAAAAGAGATCAAGCATCAACAAGCTTCAACATACTGTTGCAAGTCTTGTAAAGTAGAAACTGTGTGATTAGTTAGAGTTTACACATCATTGTTATACCTTTCATTCAGTAAAGTCCGGTTAGTGTTTTAGTCCTCAAAACACATAGAGTAAACGGGAGTAGTTGTACCCTTGTAAAGAACTCGACATTTAGCTTAGTGTCGGTAATTGTATAAGTGACGTCAGGTTGGTTCTTCCTTGAAGTAGAACTCGGTGTTTAGCTTAGTACCGGATAAAGTGTAAGTGACGTGTATAAAGGTTTTCTCCGCTGAGAAGGGATTTTGTTTCTTAGTGAAGAAAAACTCTCGAGTTAGAGGCTCGAGGAGTGGAGTAGGGCAAGGAAGAGAGTCCTTGTAGCCGAACCACTATAAATCTCCGTGTTGTGGTTTGATTGTTCCTATCCTTACTTACTTTACTTATATTGTTTGTTTGTGAGTATTTACTTTGAAATCATGTTAAGTCACAAAGCGAATTAATTTTAAAACGGTAAAAACTATTCAACCCCCCTTCTAGTTTTCCACAATTGGCATCAGAGCTACGTTACTCAAGATTTTCAAAAATAATGAAGCCAAAATGATGCTTTATAATGCCTTACCTAAGAAAGAATATGAAAGAGTTTTTATGTGTAAAACGGCTAAGGATATTTGGCAATCATTGATTATCACTCATCAAGGGAACTCACAAGTCAAAGATAACAAAATTGATCTTCTTGTTCAACAATATGAACAATTTGTTATCTCTGAAGATGAGACCATTGATAGTGCTTTTGCTAGGTTTAATACTATAATTACTTCTCTTAAAGCACTTGATGAATCTTTTTCTAGCAAGAACTTTGTCAGAAAATTTCTTAGAGCACTTCATCCGAAGTGGAGAGCAAAGGTGATGGCTATTGAAGAATACAAGGATCTTTCAAGCATGACACTTGACGAGCTCATAGGAAATCTCAAAGTTCACGAGATGGTGATGGAAAAGGACTCGGAAATTGTTAAAGGCAAAAAGGAGAAAATGAAGGCCATTGCCTTGAAAGCTAGGGTAGAATCATGTGATGATGAGAGTCTTGTTCTAGTAGCGAAGACGAAGATTATGCCATGGCCGAAAGAGATTTCAAGAAGTTCTTTAGGAAACGAGGAAAGTTTGTAAGACCACCTCGTGAAGAAAAGAAATCCTTCCTGAAAGACCATGATGATAGGAAAGGAAAGATAGATAGGAAGTGTTTTATGTGCGGGGATTCTAGTCACTTAATAGGAGAATGTACAAAGCCTTCAAAGAACAAATCTTAAAAAGCACTTGTTAGTGGAGCTTGGAGTGACACTGAAAGTGATGACGACGAGCTTAAGAACAACGAAGTTGCTCTTATGGTTAATGACACAGAAGAGGTACATTCTGACTCGTCATACTCCTTTATTGATGATGATACATTAGATATAGAATATAACAAACTGTGTGAAATCACCCTAAAAATCATAAGCAAAAATAAGTTCTTAAAAACCAAAAAGGAATTTTTAGAAAATGAAATTCATTGGTTAAAAGAGAAAGCCATAAGATTAGAAAAAGGTAAAGGCATTAAAGAAACATGTGTTTTATGTCAGGAACTAAAACTTGAAATAGAAACACTAAAGTCCACACAGGAAAATCTCATGAAACAAAACTCCAAGTTCAAAAGGTTTGATAAACACATAAGTTCAAACTAGATTTTATGAAAAATGGAAACTTAATTGACTTTCAGAATCAAACGGTAAAAGTAAAAGAAACTGTTCCAACTGAGTCAGACACCCACAGATCCGACGGATCCAAAATTTTGGATCTGCCAGGTATACCCAAGGGATCCGCAGGTACTGTTGATGAACAGAAAGGTCGTAATTCGGATCGTACTGAATTCGTTAAGGTCACTAGAAAACCTAGCACTAGTACAACTGTTAACAAACAAAAACCATCAGTCTCTATAGGAAAAGGTCAAGTTAGAAATGAGTATAGAGTTAAAACGGTTCAACAGACACCAAAAATTAGTTTTCCCAAACACCCTTTTCCAAAGAGTAACTTTAACTCACAACATCATTATCAAAATAATTGGAACCAAAACATGTCTAGGAATTATAGAGGTCCCAATTACATGCCATGGAACATGTGTCTACCATTTCCATACATGAACCATGATAATGTTATGGTTAACACAAAGGGCCCATGAGATATTGGGGACCAAATGCTTGAGTTTTTCTTGAACTTAGGTGTGCTTAAAAGTTAAGTTAGAACCAGATGAGTGGATTAAAGATAGTGGGTGTTCAAGACACATAACGGGGAATAAAAGTCTTTTCTCATCCTACCAAGTGTACGACAGAGGTAATGTCACATTCGGTAGCAAGCTTAAAAGTAAAATCATCGGAAAAGGTAAAATCTCTCATGGCTCTCTCACTATTGATGATGTTTCTCATGTAGATAATTTAGGATTTAACTTGCTTAGTATTAGTCAATTATGCCGCAAAAAGTATAACGTCCTTTTCAGTGAAAATGGAAGTAAAATACTAAAAGATGGCATAACCGTAGGAAAAGGTGTTTTGAAGAATAACGTTTACGTTATGAAATTAGACAAGACACCTAAAGACAAACTTTGTCTCACTTCTTTGGAAGAAAACTCAACTCTATGGAATCGACGCTTAGCTCATGCCAATATGAGGTTAATTCAATCCTTATCATCTAAGGAAATCGTTAGGAACTTGCCCAAGTTGAAATATGACCAACACTTTTGTGATGCTTGGAAAATAGGAAAACAAGTTCACAATAGCCATAGGACTAAAAACATGGTGTCTACATCTAGGTGTTTAGAATTGTTACATATGGATTTGTTTGGTTCATCCGCTATACAAATTTACGGGGGAAACTTCTATACTTTGGTAATAGTAGATGATTACTCTAGGTATACTTGGACTAAGTTTTTGAAAACAAAAAACGAAGTGTTTGATAAATTTGAAATCTTAAGTAAGAAAATTCAAAATCAAATAGCAAGTAACATAGTGTCAATAAGAACCGACCATGGTCGTGAATTTGAGAACGAAATTCAATTTGGAGCTTTTTGTGATGCTAATGTCATAACACATAATTTCTAAGCTCCTCGAACTCCTCAATCTAACGGTGTTGTAGAACGCAAAAATAGGACAATACAAGAAATGAGTAGAACTATGTTAAATGAACAAAACATACCTCAAAAGTTTTGGTGTCACGCTGTAGATACATCCAAATATGTCCTAAATCGAGTTCTAATAAGACCATTCTTGAAAAAGACTCCATATGAGTTATATAGAGGCAAAAAGCCTACTTTAGGATATTTTAGAGTGTTTGGAAGCAAGTGCTACATTTTAAACACCAAGGATTATCTCACCAAGTTAGACCCAAATTCGTATGAAGGTATATTTCTAGGATATTCACAAACTTGTAAAGCATATATAGTTTTGAACAAAGAAACCTCAAGAGTCGAGGAATCATTGAACGTAACTTTCGATGAAAGTCCACCTCCCTCTAAGACATCACCTTTGGTAGATGATGACTTAGTTGAAAGTCAAATGGTTGAAAATCAGGAAAATATTGAAAGTGACATAGATGATGAACCGGTAAAAAGAGAAATAGTTAATATCAAAGAAACCAAAAGTCATCCATTAGAAAACGTCATAGGAAAAATCAATGAAAGAACATTAAGGTCTAAAGCCCAAAATGAAAGTAATTTCTTTTGTTTTGTTTCAACAATTGAACCTAAAAATGTTAATGAAGCCATAAAAGATGAATCTTGGGTCATTGTGATGCAAGAGGAATTAAATCAATTTGTTAGGAATGAAGTTTGGACATTAGTCCCACAACCTAAAAATCAAACCATAATAGGTACAAAATGGGTTTTTAGAAACAAAATGGATGAAAATGGCATAGTATCTAGAAACAAAGCTAGGCTAGTAGCACAAGGCTACAATCAACAAGAAGGTATAGATTACGATGAAACATTTGCACCCGTCGCTAGAATTGAGTCAATTAGGATACTACTTGCATATGCATGTGCACATGACTTTAAACTATTTCAAATGGATGTCAAAAGTGCATTTCTTAATGGTTTTATAAATGAGGAAGTGTATGTAGCACAACCTCCCGGCTTTGCCGATTTTGAAAAACCAAATCATGTCTAAAACTTAAGAAAGCTTTATACGGACTTAAGCAAGCACCAAAAGCTTGGTATGATCGACTTAAGACTTTCCTAGTCGATCATAAGTATACCATGGGCCTAGTAGACAATACTCTTTTCACCAAGAAAAAGGGATCACATATTATCATAGTCCAGATATATGTGGATGACATTATATTCGGTTCAACTTGTCAAGAGTTATGCGATGAATTTTCAAAAATCATGCATGATGAGTTTGAAATGAGTATGATGGGGGAACTAAACTTTCTCTTAGGTCTCCAAATTAAACAATTAGAAGATAGGATATTCTTCAACCAATCTAAGTATATCAAGGATATGCTTAACATATTTGGTCTTGAAGATTCCAAACCCATGAAAACACAAATGTCTTCCGAAACCAAACTCAACAAGGATGAAAAAAGTGAATCCGTAGATAGCACTAAATATTGAGGGATGATTGGTAGTTTACTTTACCTAACGGCTAGTAGACCGGACATTATGTTTAGTGTTTGTCTATGTGCATGCTTTGAAGAAGATCCCAAAATATCCCATCTTGAAGCCATTAAACGGATATTTAGGTACATAAAAGGCACTACACATCTAGGATTATGGTATCCCAAAGGGATGGGAATGGAAACCATTGTGTATGCCGACTCAGACCATGCCGGTGATTATGTTGATAGGAAAAGTACAAGCGGTGTTTGTACTTTTGTAGGACATTGTCTCACCTCATGGTTTGCTAAGAAACAAACAGCCCTCGCAATTTCAACAACTGAAGCCGAGTACGTGTCAGCAGGAAAAGCTTGCCAACAAGCACTGTGGATGAAACAAGCTCTCGTCGACTATGGAATGAAACTCAATGACATTCCCATTCTTTGCGACAACAAAGGAGCTATCGACCTCAGCAAAAATCCAGTTTAACACGCTAGAACCAAACACATTGAAATACGACACCACTTCCTACGCGACAATGTTCAGAAGGGAAACATCTCAATCGAGAAAGTATCCTCAGAGGACAACATTGCCGACATTCTCCCAAAACCTCTTAAGAGAGAACCTTTCAACTTTCTTAGACTTGGTTTAGGATTAATGGAACCTAGTGAGTAGATGAAACCGTAGCTTGAACCTTAGATTAGTCAAACACGACAAAAACCAAAACCTAAGTTTGGACATGCGGATCTAAACGACAACAAGGGCGGAACCCTTGTTTTGGATCCTCCAGATCCGTGACTCACTAAGTCAGTTTTTAGTTTATTAAAACAAACCCCCTTCACTGTACATCACATTCCCTAAAAACATACATCCCACTGAAATTCGATCCCTATCACACAAAACTCAGAAATTAGGTCATACTCCACCACCAATCTGTGCTTAAATCATCTCTGTAAGTATCCTAATCATAATCTAATTCCTAATCTGAGTCTAGGATTTCTATTTCTTGCACAAAAATCAAAACTTGGGGTTTTATACATATTTTTAGGAAAATCATGAAACTTACTTACTGAATTGCATCACAAACTATATTTTCCTTAGTTAGGAATTGCTTCTTGTTGTACATTATCATAATCTATCAAAAACCCCATGAGAAATTTTTATCAAAATCTTCTCACGACTAGGAAAAACTATTTTTTGAACATTGTTCATACAAATACAAAAACGTTATGTTTTAAACATCACTTGCATAATGTCTCTTGAATGCTAAAGGGAATACATAACTAATATGTATTTTCGGGTACATTCAAATGAAGCTACATTGAAGTAGGAGCGTTTGGGTTATCTCTCATTTTATCATAAAACTTGCATAAACAAAATTTTCGTACATCAAAAGGAGTCGAGATAACCGTACCTCCACATTGTCCCCATGTAGGCACACACTAGAAATTAATATACATATTTTCGATAATTTTAACTAAATTATGAAATTTTTGTGTTTAGGATAATCATGCCTCCTGCGACAAATTATGACCATAAGAACACCCGCAAATACCTACCTCAACACCACAAAACCAAAGGACTCACAGATGATCAAGTCAAAATCTTTAAGGCATTAGAAAAATGTTACGTTCACGAAGGTAGAACCGTAGATACATCATTTTTAGAAGAAACCAATATCCGTGAACAATTAGCTTCTATCCAATTTGATGGTCTTCTCAACATAGATGAACCCATTATTCCTAGGTTTATACTTGAATTCTATGCTACTGTAAGTCTTAGCACAGACGACTTTGGATTCATGAATATTCATTTCCAAGTAAACCAAAACCAATTCACCTTTCCTTTAAATCAATTTGAAGAAGTTTTAGGTATTCCAAGTCATGGAACTTGCTTTTATTTGGACAAATGGCCATTGTCCATCTTAGAGTCCAACCTTGGTCGTATTCATCCATATGACACACCCCTCACTTCTAAAGAAATCATCCGTGAACGTCTCTTCAATCCTAGAAACAACCCAACTAGGACAAACCGAGGTAAACAAATAAACCGAGATCCATTTGCCATGGAACTTAATGAACTTAAGCCTGAATTTAAGAAGCTAGAAGAAATTTTGAGGGCAAACGTCATTAGCACCATAGGAAATAGGGACCACGTCAATGCTAGCCTCTACTACATGATGTATTGTGTGTCGACTCATCAACAATTTAACTTAGTCTACTATATTGCCAAAAGAATGGCAGATATTCCAGTTCTAGGTACCACTGCCATGCCATATGGAATGCTTCTTACACGTCTGTTTAAAGCCTCTATTCCTATTCCCCGAAACGCTAGTGATTTCCTTCCTAACTACACCGAAATTCCACACACCTTTGTCCCTCTCAGTGATTATAGGGTAACCATTGCAAGAGGAAAACGTGCTCATCCTCCAACCCCATCTTCATCATCATCAGCTAGTGACGAAGACGGTTTACCCAACTCTAGAATTCCTCCACCTGAATACTTGAGTCAACTTCCTTCCATTGACAATGAATCCAAGTAGCATCGACAAACAAGGGGAATAATGAAGAATCTTGGCCGTTGGATCATGAAGCTCCACAAGAAAATGAACAAGAAGTAAGGATTAGGGAGTGTTTGGCACAAGACTTTTTGAATAAATGATATGATAAACTTGTCTGTGTTTTAGGAAATTTAGTTGGTATTTGACTTTTATGTGAACTAACATAATGTTTCAGGGTGATAACACTTGTTGTTATCAATTTTTCATGCTTAAGCCATCGTTTGGCTTAACCTTCTGTTATGGTAAGTTATTATCATCAGATTAATCTATGTGCAAACGTGTGTTTGAACCTATATACTTTGTATTTTTCTATCACATATTAGTTATTACATATGTTTTAAGAGAATTTTCGAGATTTGAGCATGAAATGCGAAATTCGTCATATGTTATGTTTGTTTTAGCACCTATGTATGGCGGATTTGGCGGATCCCATATTTTGGATCCGCCTGTTGTATCCTTTGGCTCCGCCAGTCATGAACCTGCGGATTCCGCGGAACCAAAAATTTGGTTCCGCCTTTGTTGTCGATTGGATCCACAGGCTTTAATAGTAATGTTAGTGCAAACAGTCTCGTTGGAGAGATTGCTAGTGCAAGCAATCTTGTTTGTTTTGATTGATGACAAACATATAACTTGATATATAGCGTAAAATGTTCAAGTTACTTGTAATCATATCTTGTCTCAACATACATTCAACATCTCTCGAGTCCTCGTATGATACAACACAGGTTCGTACATGTTTGTTATGTGGCATTATGATCAAACCCTTAACAAACCATTTAGAATGTTTAAAATACAGTTAGGTCATTAAGTATTTTAAATGGTTAATCATTCTACTTAGAACCTCATTTTACACCTTTGCATAAACAAGTAATCTTACTTGTACATCATGGTTTCTAAGATTAATAGGATAAGTACACACTAGGTGTCAAACTAACATGATACATATTGTTTAACATATATTAGTTAAACTTGTATATATATGTTACATGCTCACTAGAATACATGTTACAAACATATACACATTTATATTATTTACATTTTAAATCTTAAAATGGAAATATATATACATGACATCATGGAATACATCATTGACAAATCTTGTAGATTTAGAGAGATCTTGGATAGATTTTATAAGATTTGATTTTGGAAGATTTAGTAAGATTTGATTTGACTTTGGAAAGATTGAGTAAGATTTGATTTAGGTAATATTTTGTATAGATTTTTAAGCTACTAAATTGACTTTGCAAAGTATTGACATGATATGAAATGAAATGGAAAGATTTGTTGAATTCTTAGCTGTCATGTAGCCACGGAACCAAAGCAGTACAAGGACGGATCCAAATTAAGGGATCCGCCAGATCCGTGTCTTGTAGAAATTGTTTTCCTGTAAATAGTAGCCCATGGATTTACACATAGTTTTACACATGGTTTTACACATGGTTTTACACATGGTTTTACACATAGTTTTACACTTGGTTTTACACATGGTTTTACACATAGTTTTACACATGGTTTTACACATAGTTTTACACATGTTTTCCTATAAATAGTAGTCCATGGTTTTACACAAAGTTCAATGCCATTAGAACACACATTCCCTCACTCATTTCACATACTTAGATCAGTAGCAAACCATATAGATTCATACATTAATCACCCTTTACATAATGATCATAATGTTACTAACTTTCATTATGTTGTAAGCATACATTGTTAATGATCCTGTGAAGCAAGCTTAAGATCATGAGACATCATCCATAGCATACTTCCTGATCCACCAAGAAGGTTAGAAGATCTTGAAGTCATTATCCACCATAGCATTCCAACATATGAAGATTCAAGAGTACTTGACATCCTCAATGATTGAAGACTTCTTATTCAAGAAGTTCATATAGATTAGTTATTTATATCCATTGAACATATATGTCATGGATCATTGTAAACATCATTTGTATCAGTGAGTGTGGTTAGTGTTTTAGTCCTCAAAACATAAAGAGTGTAGGGAGTGGTTGTACCCTTGTGAAAGAACCATACGGGAGTGGTTGAACCCTTGTAAAGAACTCGACATCTAGCTTAGTGTCGGTAATTGTATAGGCGACGTTAGGTTGGTTCTACCTTGAAATAGAACCCGGTGTTTAGCTTAGTACCGGAAAAGGAAGTATGCGACGTTAGGTTGGTTCTACCTTAAACTAGAACTCGATGATTAGCTTAGTACCGGAAAAGGAAGTAAGCGACGTGTAAAGGTTTTCTCCGCCTAAGAAAGGGAGCTTGTTGATCGAGTGAAGTAACTCTCGAGTTGGGTACTCGGGGAGTGGAGTAGGGCGGAGAGGAGCTCCGTGACCGAACCACTATAAATCATCGTGTTCGGTTTGCGCTTTCTTTTACTTATCTCTTTACTTTTATGTTTGCATTATGTGATTGCTTGTGTTGTGATTATTTGATAATACTTGTGTGACAACTTGGTAGTCATAAACTACAACAAACATCTTTCATATTAGAACTAGCCAAATTGGAAATTTGATACAACAAGTTTTAAGTTTTAAAAAAGTAAACGTATTCACCCCCCCCCCTCTACGTTTTCACAATTGGTATCAGAGCCACGTGGCTCTTATTTTCAAAACAAATGGTTTTTAAAATAGAGTACGATCCATGTATCAAATTACCTTTGAAGCAGATTGTAATATGAAAAATGTTTCGCTAAGTATACTTAGAAATTTTGTTGTTAAATGTTACTTTGTATACAAGCTTGAAGATATCTTTGGAAAATCAAAAGAAATGATTTCTTAAAAGGATTGAGTGTCAAATTGTGTGCATAAAGCTAATTTATGAAAAACACGGGTTTTAAGGGAGTGTTTGGGATAACTATTAATCTAGTTGAGAAATCACCTACGTAAATGTTTAGACAAGTCACATAAGTAGAAATGTTGTTAAATATGTGTAATATATGTTTAATATTAAGTCTAGCAAGTCCGACACACTTTCGTTATGTCAAAATATGAGTTTTGTTGAATCTGGTACAGAGTCCCGCGGATCCAAATGGTATAAAGGGCGGATCCCTTTATTTGGATCCGCCGTATCCGTCTGTACAGTGTTCAGTTTTTGTCAAACTTAAAAAAATCATAACTAATTAACCGTAAGTCCGTAGGAATCGTGCCACCAATCATTTTGAAGGGAATTAAGTCTACTTTCATTTAAAAATAATATCATTGCCTGAATCTAAATTGAAATAGGTAAAATAAATCAAAAGCTACAACCTGTCCAAAATATTAAGTTTAATTTTAACACAGTAACTTAAACTTTTATGTCGGGCAATGTAAGTTGGTTTTCTTTGAACATTGATATGATTTCTTTTGAAACTAAAGTATTTGGTAATATAAAGGAAACAAATCAAGCTTGGCATACATCGTCATATTTAAACGCAAAATGATGAAAAATATCTTTTCATTTATGCTATGCTATGTGACTGTCTGTTATAAGTTATTTGCATACATTTTGTTTGCTTGTTAAATGTTGTGATTACATTTGTTGATTTGTAATACATAAGTTTTTGCCATGATAATTTATTTGCTTGTTTATCAATTGCTCGTTTTATGCATAATAGGAAATTTGATAGATATTGTGCAATAAGTTGATAAACTGTGTTTGTTTCACTTATAGACTTAGATATTTTTTTTATATGTTATATGAAAACCTTGCATAACTCACTTAAGAATGATAACTAAGTAAAACTAGTTTAGTGTTTTGAAAAGTATTGTCTTACACAAAATTGTTCAAGCGTTAAAATGTGTAAACATGTAGTAACTTTCAAAAAGAGTGTTTGGTACAAACAAATTGAAATAATGATGTGTTGAATTGTTATGCCTTTAGGATATTATCTTGTTGTTAAACCTTTATGTGTACTAACCATGTCATACAGGACGATAACACTTTGATGTTATCATGTTTCCATGTTTAAGCCTCTGTTTGGCTTAACATCCATTTATGGTAAGTTACTATCATCAGATTGATCTATGTGCAAACGTGTGTTAGAATATGTGTTTTTAGTTTTACCTTATCACATATTAGTAGTTACATATGTTTTAGGAGAATTTATGGGATTTGAGCGGGTAACGCAAAATATGCATATCTCTCTGTTAAGAATTAGGACTTCCACATGGCGGATATGACGGATCCCAAATTTTGGTTCCGTCTATTGTACACTTTGGATCCGCCATTCCTCACCCTGCGGATTCTGCGGAACCCAAATATGGGATCTGCACTTGTTGTCGATTGGATCCGTCAGTCTCAACAGTAACTTTTTCAAAATTCCCGACTAATCCCGATCCTTAAATTATTGATTCTAGTTCTTAGGTTTCTTATCACTGATGTTCACTCAAATAAGGATTAGGACATCTCACCAAACACCAAATAGGATAATCATATCTAATCACAATTTCAAATTTCATGAAAATGCTCCAAGGTACCTTTTCGGTAAACCACTGAGTATTTGTGATCATTACACACATTCACTGCATCCTCCTGTCCTTTACTCATTCATTAGCTTGATTTGTAAATTTAGAACTTCCAAACTAATCCAGACTCACTGTTTGCAAATATATCACAAATTACAAACCCGACTCACGACTGATATTATCTTGTATTCATGAATGTTGCCTCACTTGGTTAACATGTCATCCTTCAAGACAATTTACATCGAGTCATAACTAACAGATGTAATTATCAAGTCTTGTCATCCTTTTCTCAAAGTAGGATTGATAACTTAAGTATTTCGTCCGAAATATTCAAGTATATCTGACTTACGATTGTAGTCATTAAAAGTCATATCCGAAAAAAATTCAACTCCCAAGTATTTTAACAACGTATGTTAAAACACTTATCCTATGATAACTAGAACATTTGTTCTTCATCCCATCACATTCAGCTCCTAGGTGTCACAAACAAAACTAAGCACTTCATCCACTAGTAAATCACAAGAATCGGTATCTATTCTTGTCACCTTCAACATCCATGTAACCTAAGTACACTTGTACTTCCACCATCATCACATCGCATTCACTTTTGTAATATGTCTCAGGCCTTAAGCTTTAAATCAACCACTAGTTATACCAACCAATGGATCATAAGAATTAGTCTTCATCCTTGTTCATAGTTCAACAAATCCCTACAACACCACTATCCTTACCATCATTGAATGCATTACTTAAAAAGCCGTTAGTCCAAACACTCATATCAAATCAAGTATGCGTTAAACATATTCAACCATACTTTACCACCTATAGGATTAGAACCTTCAAATGAGCATGATGTTCACATTCAATGTTTATCATTGTCTACTAGATTTAAGTAGTACAACTTTCACAAGTCAACAAGTCATCAAGGTATTGGTAATACTTTGTAATCAAACCTCTACATAAGTTTCATTAAACCTGAAATCAATATTTTAACAACATATGTTAAAATGCTAAATCTCAATTACAACCTCATGCACCCCAAGTAACAATGACTCTTGAGAAGTATACATAAGAAACTCAAGTGAATTCCTCGTGTCACCATCTAGTAAATTCCAACTCAAACCTCTGAGTTCATATCGTTATTTAGGAAAACATGATGTTTCGGAAAAACATTATATGTTTAGTTTTCATATATATTATTTTCTCTTTGCAACATGAATGGTTATGTTACAAGAAATTTCATTACACCTCATTAGGTAAATGATCTTAAACAAACATCTGCAAGTTCTATGAACTAGAGCTTCCCCCTCATCGTGTCATATTTGTTTTCATAAGTATGATAATCTTACTTGTTGAAAGATACTTTATGTATCTATCCCCTTTCAAGCATATGTCATAAACAAGCCTTACTCAAATTTTGCACACACACAAGATCTATTAAAGTTGGTAACTTTACTTAGATTCTTGTTCCAAAGAACTTTCTTGAAAACGTTCTTAACATATTCCATTACCACACACAAACACATCCCTTGGTCTTAGATGATCAAATCACTTGCATAACACATACTTAAACTCAACCCAAAGGATGTCACCCTTTAGATCATTCAACCACAGATTCCGAACACAATGATTAAAATCTGTCGACACATATTTGTCAAATCTCCGTGTATATTATGACATCTTCATCACCTTAGTTTTTAATAGAAATAGTTGAGTATCATTAAGTCATGTATTGGTGAATTATCTTGTCAAGTAGTAGATGTGATTTTTCTTAGTAAAATCACTTTCATTGCATATATATGTGTTGATTACATGTTATGTGTTTGATATGTTTGATATCTTGATGTTATCATTGTTAAATGTGTAAACCTTAGAAAGGTTTTGACTGCATGCTTATATGCTTTATGTTAACATGATTTGTATGATATGTTCATTCTTTCGTCATATGCTATTTCGTAAAATTAACATATTACTTGTTAACTCACTATATGTCATTCTTAATACATAGTGTTAGATGGCTCTCGTTTTTTAGTTGACATTCATTGAGCTTCTTTTGTAGGATAGTCTAAATAATGCCTACTTCTAAAATATTAGAATTGTTTGCATGAACCTATCGTTTTGTTACTTTTGTGACCATGTCACACTATTTGTTTGCCATGTGTGCACCTATATGTCTAAGTGCTTTTTAGTATGATAAACACTTAGAAGTTGTTTTATTAATCACATAGATCATTGTGTTAATTAATGGGTAAGTATGCTTAAGTAACTAAACCTAACTTCAAAAAAATTTCACAATGTAATATCAAAAACAATGTCATGTCATCTTACAATATGATTATTTGTCTTGATGCCATGTGATAGCTTTTTGTCTGGTAGATGAATATTTATTTTTGTTTACATAAGATGTTATGATTTCTATGATATTCACATCTTTTGTCATTAGGATTTTTTTTCTTGTAGATTGATAACAAATTATTTGTTATTTCTCCTTGTTATGCTTATTTTGCATAATTGTTATCTCATTATTGCTACTTAGATTAGTAATATGTTTATGGGATTCATTTTCTTGCATATAGCTTTAAAAGCTTATAGGAGTAAGTTTTAGAGGTTTGAAATTTGTGTTTGGATATCTTTCAACATACCTCTCTCCAAATCATATTGTTGCTTCCGCTTTCCTAAAAACATCTTTATCATCCTTTAGTTATAACAATACACCTTCCATGAGGAAACCACATGCCTCATCGTGCCATCATCTTGCATTGACAGAAAATAGCTACATAACTTCGAGGATGAAGTTCTTAGTATGCTAAACAACATCCGCAAAAACATCGCTAAGCTCATCGCTTGCATTGTCATTCGTAAGTCAATACAGTACACATATCTCTTAGATCCTCAAATACCGACATGTAGGTTCACACCATATATTTGAAATCAGTTCACACAATCACAAGTGTGTCAAACCCTCTTAACCCAACATCACAGTCTTGTACCAATTCCTCGTCAAGTGAAAAACACATCATGTGTTTGATAAACCTCTTAAACGTAAACCATTAAGTCTCTTTAGACTTTGACTAGGATTAGTGAAACCAAATCAGTAGTTATAAATAAATAGACCTTAGCATGAACCATCTTTTGATCAAAAACGACAAAACATGACCAAACCTATTCTGGTCTCACGGAACCCTTGGATAAGACGGACGGAACCAAAAGTTTTGTTTTGCCCAATCCGCGGGTACTAGGCTCAGTTTTCAACCTTTTAAAATAGACAACCCTCTCACAACCGAGTCTAGGATTTACTTTCATATCCTTCATTGTCTAGGAACACCACCATAGGATCTCATCCTTTTCATTTTTTGTTACATATCAAGCATGTCATTGTCAGTGCAAACAGAACCATCACTCTCAACATGTTAGTCCAATCAACACTCTCATCATATGATGTCATTTTCATCCGCATATAGGTATCTAGTATTTCTAATTGTTGCATATGGAATCTCTATTCCTAAGTAATCATTGTCTTCACTTCCTCTTATTTCCATTCGAGCATTTACTATGGCACGATTCATCATCTTTGGTAGATGATAATATCATAACCGTAACCATCTTCAAATACTCTTATAGCATTTGCTATATATTAGAGTTTCTGAATTCATTGCATTCATTATAACCACCACCTTCCATCACCTCTTTCACTAATCATCAACCCCATGGATTAGCTAAAAACTTACTTGCATCATTATTTAGTTATTAAGTTATCACTAGTAAACTAACACAAACACTAGGATAACTCATATCCTCCTCATAGGCATTGTTTTCTAGGAGTATATTCTTGTAAATGTAATTCTTATTAGAAGATTACACTCTTTATAACATGGTTTACTAGACAATCACGATTGATATCACAATTGGTATGCTGCATAATTTTTTTTTTTGATTAAACAATCACAATTGGCAAGTTGTTTGTGATTAGATTATTGATATGTTGCATAATATTTTTCCTTGAGATAAAATATATTGCACTAACCATTTCATTGTAGGTTCATCATCATATACGCTCGATCGTATATAGCTTACTCATCATAGGATGAAGTTTGCATCAATTATTTTTCTTCTTTTATAGGTTCATCTTGACGCCCTAGAGCAAGGGGGAGTTTTCGTCAAGCATTTTTTTGGATGCATCATATATACGCATTGGTGTATATCACATACTTGTCCTTGGACAAATATTGTTTTATACTAATCTTTATGTTGTAGGATTCTTCATCCTTGGATCATATACGTCGGTACCCTAGCAACGGGGAGTATAGATCGAGGAGGAGTATATCATATACTAACTCATCATTTTTGGCATTCCTCATCCTTGAACCGTATACGTTGGTATTCTAGCAATGAGGAGTATACATCAAGGGGGAGCATATTATAGTCTAACTATTTGTTTTATAGGATCATGCATCATCATACATCATATCCTTGTCACTCCATTTAGTGGGAGTATAAATCAAGGGGGAGCTTCAAATTTCTCATAATTACATTTCGCTACGCATTATTTGCATTTCATTCATCATGCATTTTTCATATATCTTTAGATTGCACAACACTAACCTTGATGTAGGTTAAGAGTCTTTATTTGATCCATGGATCCGCTAACAACCTACGGAACGCAACAACCATAGGAGATTGGAAGAAGTCTATTTAACTTCACTAGGGATGATGCAAGCTCGCCATTTCGGGGAGAAATGAAGTTAACTCTAAGGACACACCCTTTTTGCTTCGATAAAAGGGGAAGAAAGGTGTAAACGGAGAAAGTAAGTAATTATGGACACAAGGAGAAAAGGGAGAAAGGTGTAAACGGAGAAACGGACACAAGGATAAGGTAAGTAATTACGGACACAAGTAACTTTTTGCATTTTACTTTCTATCACGTTTACATATTTTGTCATCATCAAAAAGGGGGAGATTGTTAGTGCAAGCAGTCTCGTTGGGGAGATTGCTAGTGCAAGCAATCTTGTTTGTTTTGATTGATGACAAACATGTAACTTGATATATAGCGTAAAATGTACAAGTTACTTGTAATCATATCTTGTCTCAACATACATTCAACATCTCTCGAGTCCTCGTATGATACAACATAGGTTCGTACATGTTTGTTATGTGGCATTATGATTAAACCCTTAACAAACCATTTAGAATGTTTAAAATACAGTTAGGTCATTAAGTATTTTAAATGGTTAATCATTCTACTTAGAACCTCATTATACACCTTTGCATAAACAAGTAATCTTACTTGTACATCATGGTTTCTAAGATTAATAGGATAAGTACACACTAGGTGTCAAACTAACATGATACATATTGTTTAACATATATTAGTTAAACTTGTATCTATATGTTACATGCTCACTAGAATTCATGTTAAAAACATTTACACATTTATATTATTTACATTTTAAATCTTAAAATAGAAATATATATACATGACATCATGGCATACATCATTGACAAATCTTTTAGATTTAGAGAGATCTTGGGTAGATTTTGGAAGATTTAGTAAGATTTGATTTGACTTTGGACAGATATTGGATAGATTTAGTAAGATTTGATTTAGGTAATATTTTGTATAGATCTTTAAGCCACTAAATTGAATTTGCAAAATCTTGACATAATATGAAATGATATGGAAAGATTTGTTGAATTCTTAGCTGTCATGTAGCCACGGATCCAAAGCAGTACAAGGACAGATCCAAATTAAGGGATCCGCCAGATCCGTGGCTTGTAGAAATTGTTTTCCTATAAATAGTAGCCCATGGTTTTACACATAGTTTTACACATGGTTTTACACATGGTTTTACACATAGTTTTACACATGGTTTTACACATAGTTTTACACTTGGTTTTACACATGGTTTTATACATGGTTTTACACATGGTTTTACACATGGTTTTACACATAGTTTTACACATGTTTTCCTATAAATAGTAGTCCATGGTTTTACACAAAGTTCAATGCCATTAGAAGACACATTCCCTCACTCATTTCACACACTTAGATCAGTAGCAAACCATGTAGATTCATACATTAATCACCCTTTACATAATGATCATAATGTTACTAACTTTCATTATGTTGTAAGCATACATTGTTAATGATCCGGTGAAGCAAGCTCAAGATCATGAGACATCATCCATAGCATACTTCCTGATCCACCAAGAAGGTTAGAAGATCTTGAATTCATTATCCACCATAGCATTCCAACATATGAAGATTCAAGAGTACTTGACATCCTCAATGATTGAAGACTTCTTATTCAAGAAGTTCATATAGATTAGTTATTTATATCCATTGAACATATATGTCATGGATCATTGTAAACATCATTTGTATCAATGAGTGTGGTTAGTGTTTTAGTCCTCAAATCACGAAGAGAGTAGGGAGTGGTTGTACCCTTGTGAAAGAACCAAACGGGAGTGGTTGATGTCGCACCCCCAAATTTCGTGACTTGCAGCGGAATGGAACATCCGGGGGCATGACTGGTCATAGCACCATAGTTACAGTTATATTGAATGACCTAAAGTGTCGTTTAGAAAATACCTCGTTTGATTATTTGAAACATTCAGAGTTAAAAAGTTTAGGTCCCAAAAGGTGAAACATGTTTGCGGAAAACCATGTTCATACCAATCAAACGATAGATAAGTGCATAAAAATGTAAAGTTAGATGCGTCGACTCCGCAACTCCATGCATGTCCTTATGCAAGCCAATATACGATACCTTAATTACCTGAAAATACATTGCTAAAAATTGTCAACAATAATGTTGGTGAGTTCATAGGTTTATGTAAATGAAATGCTTCTATGAAAACCGCAAGTATAAATTGTATGACAAAATGTCACATAAAAATATTACATTAGCTCTTAAGCTCATGACCCCGAAGCTAGACTGATATAAATGCCCCAAAAGGGAGTGCTTTGCCAAACGCTCTGAATGTATGAAATGAAATGCGTTCGTTAGACCAGTTGGTGCTACCAACCCGAACGGAGGCGTCACCCTCAATAGATCTATCCACTCACCTTCGCTTGCTCACAATTAACGGTCAATGATAAATAAAAGGGGACTTTAAATTGGCAATGATGTAACTTAAGCAATGTAAATGAGTTTGTATACTTTGGTCCGCATATAAAAAAAAGGTGTAATGTATTCTCCCCCGAGAGTTTAGAAATCAATAAACAATTCAAAACGGGGCTATGAAAACTCACCTGATATGATAAAGCAACAATGATCACAATGGATATGATGAAACAAAGCTCTGTCTCTAACCACGACCTATTATGAATGATGTGATCCAATGTAAGCAATGATACAATGCAACACATGCAAATACATATGTTAACGATGCCACTTGTAAATTTTGAAAATAACGTTTATCGTCGAAAAATACATTTTTGACGTCTCGTTAACTTATAAACTACTTTTCGTGTAATTATGTTGAAACGGTACTCCACGATCCTCATTTGGTGTTCTATCGGCAAATATAATGTTTTCATCGCAAATTAATATTTTCCTTAACTTGTGAAAATAGGCCCAAAATGGCTTCGTGAAACTACTCGTGAAATATTGTACGTTAAGTGTTAGTGAATAAACTCGACGTTCTTGAAAACTTAGTAACATTGTCTAAATGTCGTGTTATTTGACTTTTGATCATACGCGTCTTGATTAGATAGAAAACCGGCTATCAATGTTATGACTTGTAAAAATACTAACTTTTATACTTAGAAAATAGTTTCTAATAGGGCTGTCAAAATGATTAATGTTCGTCGGGCTTTAAACGCGTATATCTCGGTCGTTATGAGCTCGTTTTCTACGTTCTTTATATCCACGGATTCGTACAAATATGAACTAACATATTTTCAATAGGTCGGCTCGTCTAGATCACGTCTAACGTCTCATTTTGTCCCTTGAAGTTCGGAAAAACAGCAAGCTATTTTCAGAAAATAGTTTTTCGTCGCCTAACTTTGAAAAATCATATCTCCTTCGTTATAAGTCGGTTTTTAGTGATTCAAGCGGCCACGGTTTCGTTTTTAAATGAACTTTTTGAATATGAAGGCCAAAATAGTTCAACATTTTCTGAGTTTTCCAGTTTACACGATTTTGGACAGTAGGTTATTTAGATTGTTAAAAACTCATTTCCTTGGTTCTAAACTTGATCACACTAACTCAAATCAACTCCACAAGTTCGCAAATCCTACCATACACCTTCTTAGGGTGTCATGGGGTCCTAAACATCACCAACCTTGGTGGGTTTCATGAGATCATTAGTGAAACTTATAGATCTAGTGATTTAGAGAGTTTATGTTCAAAAGTGGTATGTAAAACATAAATACTTGCATGATTAACTAATATTACTTGAAAATACATGAATATATGAATCAAATGAAAGTAATAGATGATCAAAACATGTTCTTGAAACTTACTTGATGATTTGATGAGTTTTGATAAGAAATGAGTAATAAACTAGAGGTTTGATCACAAATCCATAACTAGGAAGGTAAATGGAGTATGATTATGACTTGATCTTGAAAAATCTATGGATTTTGGTGGTGTTCTTGAGGTTGGCCGATCCTAGTAGATAGATTGGAAGAGGTTTTGATCTTTTTTAGCTAAATGGTGTTATGTGTTATGTGTTTGTGTTAGTAGAGATATAAATAAATGTGTACTAATTCATTAATGAGCTTTGGAAGCATTAGCTAAATGGGGGGTTAGGGGGGCGGCACATGGGGTAATTTAGGATAGATTTGATGTTTAATTAAGATGCTTGTCTCCCATTTATTTAGATATTGGTTCTTTAGTGTATACATTGAGTGTTATCGGGTACCGAGTTAACTAGAAATAAATCATGACGAGGTGAAATGAAGTACGACAAAGTTGTAAAAATTGTAAAACTATATTCCTTGCAAGAATCGGGTGTTAGAATGATTATCGGATTGAAATTTCGTAAACCGACGGAGTTATTAGCGTAAAACGAAAAATATATAGCGATTGGTTTAAAAACACCAGGTAAAGTAATAATATAACCTCTATATCATTATAATTAGTTTGAAAATGTATTAGGATTATTGTCGGGAGTATTGGGTATAATGTTAGTAGAAATGACTGAGTGGTAACGTTAATTAAACAATTAAGCATACGTTAATGAAAATCACACAAACCCATGCATGAACTGATATGATAATGATGTTACTGATGATATGTAGACTACTCTAGTCCGTATGACGTGTCCTTACTAATGATGCATGAATACGCAGCTAAACCTAACTGGTTACGCGCATTTATATACCCGTAAACCTAGTTTACGAAACGATGAATGATGCCTATGAATAGTGATTTCCCTCTGGGAATGAATAGTGTCATGTGAATAGTAAAACTTTTGAAAACTTCTCAAAGTCTCAAACTGACTTCAAAAATGATGAATAGTGAAATGATGAATAGTGATTGGTGAATAGTGATTGATGAATAGTAACTCATGAATAGTAAATTGTCGAGGTTTGGAAAATGACCTGAAATTACGAGTTGTGACAGTCTTCCACCCTAAAAGGAATTCAGTCCCTGAATTCAGTTGATGTTGGTCTCTAGAGTGATCTCGGTGAAAAGATGTGGGTATTTGAGTCGCATCTGGTCTTCCCGTTCCTAAGTAAACTCAGGACCTTTGCGAGAATTCCAGCGAACTTTGACGATAGGAATTCGACTTTGCTTCAACTGGTTGACCTCTCGGTCCATAATTTCTTCTGGTTCTTCCAAAAAGTTAAGCTTATCGTCGATCTGAATTTCTTCTAATGGAATGAAATGAAATATGCTACGAGTGATTCGTTTGGAAGGCACTTCCTGAGGTTTGAACTATGAAATGGGTAGTGTATGTTGCTGAGCTCTGACGGAAGCTCAAGTTTGTATGCATGTCGGCCGATTGTAGCTAGAATCTTAAATGGTCCAATTTACCTAGTGTTCGGTTTCCCGGGTTTCCAAAATTGTATCATGCCTTTCCAAGGCAAGGCTTTCAACATAGCTTGTTCTACAACTCGAATCCCAATGGTTTACTACTTAGGGATACCTAGTCCCCATGATTTTGCATCCTGAACTGACCAAACTTTTCTATTGTTCTCTTGTTGTAACTGATTCTTGACTTGTACCATTTCCTTTGTTGTTTCACAATTGCGTTCTAGACCAGTGAACTTGACCTTCCGATTTCGGTCTGTCACTATGTAATTGATACTTTGACCATAGGGTGCCTTAAAAGGTGCAGTCTAAGTGTTCGCGTGATAACTATTGTTGTAAAAGAACTCAATCAATGGCAAGTGGTTAGCCCAACCATTTCTAAAGTCAATCGCACATGCTCTGAGCATGTCTTTCAATGTCTGAATCGTTCTCTCGCTCCAACCATCGGTCCGAGGATGATAGGCAGTGCTCATGTCTAATTTGCTCCCAAATGAATCTTGTAATGACTGCCAAAAGTTTGAAGTAAAGCGACTATCTCGGTCGGAATGACAGAAATTGGTGCACCGTGCTTTGAGGCTATTTCCTTGACATAAAGTCTAATTAGTTGGTCCATAGAATAAGTTTCTCTGATTGGGATGAAATAGGCTGATTTAGGGAGTCAATCAACGATTACCCAAGTAGCACTGAAACCTCCTGATGTTTTGGGTAGTTTGGTGACAAAGTCCATTGTAATGCGTTCCCACTTCCACTAGGGAATTTCTGGTTGTTGAAACAATCCTGATAGTTTCTAGTATTCGGCTTTTACTTGAGCACAAGTAAGACACTTGCTAACATACGTAGCTATTTCTACTTTCATATTCGGCCACCAATGAAGTCTATTGAGATCCTGATATATCTTATCAGAACCTGGGTGAATGGAGCACTTCAACTTGTGCAATTCGTGCATGATCAACTCTCTTATTCCGCCATAAAGAGGTATCCCGCTTCTATCCTCGAAGCACAATACTCCGTCTGACCTCTTTACTAAATCATTTGCATCCTTCGGCATACCATGGGGTTTTTCATTTTGTCGGTTTTTCTCCTTGAGTGCCTCAACTTGAGCCTCGAGGATTCATGATGGTAAAGGTGATATGATTGTCATTCTCAATGGTCTGACTCTCAAAGGCTTGTCTTTCCTTCCGGCTAAGGGCATCTGCCCCAACATTTTCTTTCTTAATTGCCCATTGCTCTAAAGATGGTAGAGCGTGTGTATATCTGATTGGAAAGAAAATATCTTAAGGGGATTGTCAGAAGTTTGAGATGCATAGTCTATCCTTTATTAGGTGCCTTTGAAATTTGTACAACGTGTCTCGTGACTACTCCTACAATGGTAGGTTTGTCGGAAATAGGTTATCGAAGAACAAAGCTACGGTAACGGTTTCTAATTCCTTGTGTATTGCTATAACTGATGTCAAGATATGAGCCTCTCTTCACCTAAGATGCTTGGTCTTTATTGCCAAAATTTGTGCTGTTTAATAGTTTTTCCCTAGATCTCCTTTGTCAAAAATTTCCCATGCTATTGTTTGTCAATCACCAGATCCTAATTGTATGAAGTGTCATAGTATGGTGGTTGGTTTTCAAATACGACCCAAGATTTTATGGATAGGTTTTTTTTTGACATGATGTGGATAGGAATGTTTTAGAAGGGTTTGGTGTTATTTAGATCCTAACACTTAGTAGTTCTGTCAAAAGCTGCTCATAAAGGATTTGTTTGTCAAGACAGACATATCAGATAATTACTTTCCTACAAGGTATATGCGTTGTATAAACGCTCTTTAAAGAGAATTCCTTTGAATTGGAAGCATCAAACATGATAAAGTAGTCGGGTGGGTATGTCTGCCTAAATGTTTAAATGTCTAGCATTTCGTTTCTGGGGTTGAATAATGCCTATCGGTTAATCTTGGGTAAGACTTGTGGGTATGCATATCCAACTTACTTGATCCTTTCTAAACTGGATCATGACTTAGGTTCGTTGTCCTACTTGGTCTAACTAGTACTTCTGAAATGATAAGATTTGGTGACTATGCCAGAGATAGTGATTTGGATTGCCTCATGAGATCTTATGTTTTCCGTTGCGATGCAAATCAACTTGCTGTATATTTTTCTAGTCCTTGTTTGTGGTTCCAAAACCCCTTTCGTTGTTTTCTTATGTCGTGAAATTCTCCTCGTAGGTAGAAAACCTTTCCTAGAATTGTCAATGGTGAAAATCCAACTTAACGGTTAAGTGAGTGACATGTGGTGTAGGTACTCAGATAGAGTTGGCCAATAAGGATGTTTATGAAGAGTTTACTTGTTTACAAAGCTTTTCTTTCTTGGGATGTTTTGAATGAAAATTGTTGTTAGAAATCTTGAAAAGATAATTGTTTCCTTCATGGCATAATCTTCCCTGAATTAGACATAGTTGATCAGGCTATGTATAATTGAGGGCAAATAATGCGATACTTGGTTTGGTCAAAATAGCCTTGTGCTTCTCAAAAGTTTTAGATGGTGCTCAACGTGATGTTTGGTAAAATGGTAGTAAATAGTTGGTAGGATGGCAGAAAGCCAATTTATAAGGCTATAGTAACATAACTTGTTTTGGAAATGTTGTGAAATAACTCCCTGAGATGCTAGAAAAATAGCTTAAAGTAGGGTTAGGTGAGACAGTTTTTAATAAGCGGTATTAAAATATCTTGCAACAAAATCTGTTGAACGGGTTATGGGACGTGTGGAACACCTTACGGAATGGTAATAGCCTATAGTTGGAGATGAATCCTTACTTAACCCCCTTCTAGGATAGTGATGTGTTGTTGTGAAATGGTTGAAAATCGCATAATCGAAGTAGGAAATGAAATAAACGAAGATTGTGATCACGGTGGCGATGCTAAAAGATAGGGATTACATTAGATAGAAGAGTACATGATACAACGAGGTTACAAGAAAGTACTTAAGATAGACTACATAAAGAAATACAACCCTAGCGGGCTCCATCCATGGTTTATTATTAAGGCAGAAGTTCCTTGTTCTTATCCATTGTCATTGTCGTTGTTGCCTTGACGAGCTTCACATTTCAATGAGCTCTTCCCTCATTCTGGTTTCTCAGCTCTGGGCATTCGCTCTTGAAGTGTCCAATTATTCCACACTCATGGCAGGTCACTGTGACTTTCTGGCTCATTACGCGGGTGGGGGCCTTGCAATTCTTGGCTTTGTGCCCGACCCTTTGGCAGTTTCCACATTTAGTGGGGCACGGTCCATTATGGTGAAACCGGAACTTAATGCACTTGGGTAGTGTCCCTGCATATCCTTTCTTTTTACTTGGCCCAATAACACATGCTTCCACTACTTCTTGTATCTTAGGTGGTTGCGGGGTAGCATTGTCTCCCAGGTTGTTATCCCATTTTCTCTTGTTGTTGTTGTTCCATTTTTGTCTGTTGTCCATATTGTTTCCTACGGCCTGAGTGTAAGTGATAACGCTCATTTTGAACATGTTTTTATAGCATTATTCTTATGATTATGCATGTTATTTGGTTGTATTTATGAACATATTACACTTAAAAGGTGCGAAAGATGTGTTTAGGTTCAGGTACAACTATGTCGAAGGAAATATAGGAAAAGATGAAGAAAAGTCGACAAAATCAAGTAAATATGCGCGAAGTAAAGTTTTCCGTTCAAGACAAAGATTCATGCTATGATTATGTTCAAGTTCAAGAGAAAGATGTGGAAATGAAGTCAAGAATTAGTGCCAAGAAGTGTGTCACAAGTGGGAATTATATGCTAGCTTTGAGTTGAAAGTTATGTGCAAGACTTGGTCTATACCCAAGGTTTCAGTTTCTATACCCGAGGTTTCAAGAAGGGGAGCTCATACCTGAGGTATTAGAATTCCTGCCTGAGGTATAGCCATCCATACCCAGGGTCTACATTTTCATACCTGAGGTATGCAGAAAAAATGATATGAAGAGTTGCATTTATTCTTCATTTTAAGCATCATTAACATCAAGGCCAATCATTAACTTCTAATCACTAAAGTTCCTGCATCATTATGACACTTGGAGCCCAAGTTGTTTTCTTGTTGGCTAAGGGGAAGTCTCCATATATACATGAAGAAAGAAACAAAAAAATAAGACAATCAAGATACAACAAACTACCACAAAAAAATATGTCACATTTCTCTCTTATAAGTGGGCAACAAGAGGAGGAAAACGCAGGAACAAGGAGGCTAAAATCTCATCAATCATTACTTCAATTACTTACGGATCGTTGTTGATTATTTCACAAGTGTTCTTCATTATTTGTAATCATCATTACAACATTTTGTAAGACTATTCAATCATGTTTACTAGTGATCAATTTCTTATGATTATTACTTTGTTTACCATGAGTGGCTAAGTGCCTTATGCACTTGCCTAGATGATGTTTGAATTATGGTTCACTTGATTGGTTATGACTTATTGGTTCTAATATAAAAGAAAAGTTAACACTAAGAACGAATTGTGCTATCTTAAGTTTTCTCCACCAAAGAGTTATTAAGTTTGGGTAATTTCTAATGATGTATTGGGTTGAAAAAGACATTGTTAGTAAGTTAGTTGTAAACCTTTGTCTATGAGGGTTTTACCTTATGTATTGACCATTTCATAAGAAACTTAATTTAACTTGGAAAGCTAAATAGTGTGGTTGTTAATTATTTGTGAAACGAAAGTGAATCGGGTAATTGAGTTGTGTTAATCTTGGATTGATCAATTTTGAAATATTGTTTTTATAATCTCTAAATCTTGACGAGGATTGAAAGTGTGGGAAACAATATAATTAGTACACCACTAATCGAATTAGAACACCATCTAATTTGTTGGTCATAATCAAATGGAACCAATGTCATAATCATGTCAAAGGAATTGTGCAAACTAGTCTAGGCAAGTGTAGTCTTTAAATTATTGAATTTACATCATCTTTATTTGCTTGCTAATTAGTATTGCTAGTTGGATTGCTATTTATTTGCAAAAATTCACAACACACAAACAAAACAAATCCTAGTGAACGACCTCGGCTTACCTCAATTATCTCTTACTACATACGGACGGGTATACTTGCTCGTATGTGTTTCGTTTGAATCTTTGGTAAATCGTGTTATAAATTTTAAAACTTGGACTCCTAACGGGTATATCCCTTGAAACACATCAAGTTTTTGGCGCCGTTGCCGGGGATTTGAATCTTGTTTAAGTGAGTTTCGCTTATAATAATTCATTAGTTTTAATCTTGCTAGTATTGTTACTCTTCAGCTATTCTTTAGGTTCTCTCTAAAAAAAAAAAAAAAATTCCTACATTTTTCTTCCATACCGCCGGTATAAATCAAAACCGGGAGGTATAATCTTACTGTTCGTCCATACCGCCGGCCAGAAAAATCAAACCGCCTGTATCTCGATAAAATTAAAAAAAAAAATTTCTAAGTCCAAAACCGCCGGTATAAATCAAAACCGGGCGGTATAATCTTTCTGTCTCAAATTTCCTTTTCGAACTTGTCCATACCGTCGGCCAGTAATCCCATACCGCCGGCCCGTCATTAAAAAAAAAAAAATTTAGTTTTTAAATCCTTTTCGATAGGCTCGTTTTTCTCGTGTATGACCACTCGTTCTTCTACCGAAGAATTAAGTTCACCATTGTCTAATCCCGAACGTTTATTTCGTAAAAAGAAAAATCCATTCATTCCACCCGATCAAAGAATTCCAAAAACCAAAAATCCACCATTTGAAAACCTTTTCGAAGTTCATCCAATCGTTAATCTTTTTCAAGAAATACCATTTCCAATGGCTGATGATCAACCCATGTGGGGTACCAATAGGGTAGTAGCTCCTACGCCCGAAGCCGCAATTATTCCCGTGAATCTAGGAGAAAATTTTACTATCAAAGGTCATCATCTCTCTATGATTAAAGACAACCAATTTGATGGTAGAGTTAAATCTGATCCACATAAACATATTGCCGATTTCCTTGAAATTTGTGACATGTTTCGTTATGGAACTACCGATCCAAATTCAATCCGACTTAAACTTTTTCCATCGTCTCTCACCGGGGAAGCGAAAATTTGGTATAATGAATTAAGCCCCGGAGTGATTACAACTTGGGACCAAATGAGAAGAGCGTTTGTTGGACGTTTCTTTCCACCAGCCATGTTTGATCGACTCTTGGGTGAAATTCGTAGTTTTACTCAAAAAGAAGGAGAAAATCTTGTTGAAGCTTGGCTTCGAATGAAAAACATGCTCCGAAGTTGTCATGGGCATGGATTGTCTCGTGGTAATATTATCCAAATCTTTTACCATGGTCTAGATGACGCAACTCAAGGCATACTTGATGCCGGAGGAATTTTCCTTTATAAGACTCCTAATGAAGCTTACAATTTACTAGAAGACCGTGTGCTTCTTAAGCTTGATTGGTCTAAAGATGCCAAAACTAAACCTCAACGAAAAACGGTTGCATTTGCCGAAGCAACAAATGAAAATTCTAAAATCTTGTATATGATGAAAGATTTTACCTCTAAAATTGATTCCAAATTCGAAAGTATCCAAAAAGAAATCAAAGAAATTCGTGAGGGATGTACTCATTGTGGTGGAAATCACTCCTCATCCGAGTGTGATGATAAACCCATGGGAGGTCCCGAAGCAGAAGCTAATTATGTTTCTGGAGGATATCGAGGAGGAGGATATCGTGGAAACTACTACGGTAGGAATTCTAGAGATTGGCAAGATCGTCCATCAAGGGATGATAACCGTTCCCAAACTCGTGATGAAAACCGTCAAACATCTTTTCATGATGAAAATCGTTCTCGTGAAACAAAAAACGAAGAATCTGAATTCGAAAAAACCATGCGTAAATTTGTGCATGCTCAAAAACAAACGAACGAATTTATGAAAAATCAATTCTTTATGCTCAAAAGCAAGGTTGAACAAGGTCAAAAGAATCATCAAGCTTCTATCCAAGATCTTGAGACCAAATTTGGTCGTCTTTCTGATCAATTCGCTGCAAGACCATTTGGTACTTTGCCAAGTAATACTCAAACCAATCCAAAACCATCATCATCTGGGAATTATCGTCCACCTCAAACAAGAAATGAGTATGTGAATGCTATATATACTCGTAGTGGTCTATCTTATGATCCACCACCCAACCCAACCTAAACAACTCCTGTTGTCCAAAATGATAGTGAGGATGAGGTAGAAAAAGAATCAGAAGAAAATGAACCAAATTCTACACCAGTTGATAAACCTACTCCGATACTCAAACCATATAAACCAAGAATTCCATATCCTCAACGTTTGAGGAAGGAAAAAATGGAAGAACAATATGGAAAGTTCATTGACTTACTAAAAGAAGTTAGAATCAACATTCCTCTTGTTGATGTTCTAGCTGGAATGCCCAATTACGGGAAGTTTTTGAAAGAACTTGTTAATAATAAAAGTAAAATGGAAAACATTTCTGCTACTTTCTTAAATGAAGATTGTTCTGCAATAATTGAAAATAAATTACCAAAGAAACTCGGTGATCCAGGAAGTTTTCTTATTCCATGTACCTTGGGAAATTCAATCACTTGTGATGCTTTAGCCGATCTTGGTGCAAGTATCAATCTTATGCCATACTCATTGTATGCGAAACTTTCAATCAAAACATTGAAACCAACAAGAATGAGTATACGATTAGCCAACCATACTATCCAGTATCCTGTTGGAATAGCTGAAAATATGCTTGTTCAAGTTGGGAAATTTGTTTTTCCTGTTGATTTTGTGATCCTTGAGATGGAGGAAGATAGCAAAGTTCCATTAATTCTAGGAAGACCTTTCCTAAATACAGCAGATGCTATCATTCGAGTAAAAAATAAAGAACTCAACCTTGGAGTTGGGGATGAAAGAATTTCTTTTTCGATTAATCAGGAAATGAAATATTCTCATGCAAATGATGACACTTGTTATAGCATTGATGTTATCGATGATATAACAGAAGAAACATTCGATGAGTTGCTTGATGAAAGAATTCAGACTCATCAAACATCTGGTCAAATCAGTGATGAAGATCTCGATAGAGAATTTGCTAAATTTATGCAGATTGACACCGAAGAAATTTCGGAGGAAGAACATACTAACTTTGAAGAGTTAAAATTCAATAATGATATGAGAATTTCAACCTCAATTGAAGAACCGCCGGTAGAACTAGTTTTGAAACCTCTTCCTGATCATTTGGAATATGCATTTTTGGAAGAGAATTCTTTTCTTCCAGTTGTCATATCTTCAAAAATTAAACCTGGTGAAAAAGAACGACTAGTTTCTATACTCAAAAAGCATAAAGAAGCTTTTGCTTGGAAAACTTTTGATATTCCTGGAATAAGTCCAAACTTTTGCAAACACAAAATAAATCTCGAAACTGATTCTAAACCAGTTGTTCAAAGACAACGAAGACTCAATCCAAATATGAAGGAAGTAGTTAAGAAAGATATAATCAAACTTCTTGACACTGGAATTATTTATCCTATTGAGGATAGTTCATGGGTGAGTCCTGTTCACTGTGTTCCTAAGAAAGGAGGAACAACTGTTTTAACTAATGAACGTAATGAACTTGTTCCTACAAGAACTATCACTGGTTGGCGGGTATGCATTGATTATAGAAAATTAAATGATGCCACCAGAAAAGATCATTTTCCATTACCGTTCATGGATCAAATGTTGGAAAGACTTGCGGGGAACAAATACTTTTGTTTTCTCGATGGATTTTCCGGTTACTTTCAAATTCCTATTGATCCAGCTGATCAAGAAAAAACCACATTCACGTGTCCGTTCGGCACATATGCTTATAGGCGTATGCCTTTTGGTCTTTGTAACGCACCAGCAACATTTCAAAGATGCATGATTGCTATTTTTCAAGATATGCTTGAAACCTCTATGGAAGTATTCATGGATGATTTTTCAGTATTTGGAGAATCATTTGAGTCGTTCTTTAACAATCTTGATAAAATGCTTGAAAGATGCAAAACTTCTCATCTCGTACTTAATTGGGAAAAATGTCATTTTATGGTGACGGAAGGAATTGTCCTTGGTCACAAGATTTCGAGCAAAGGAATCGAAGTTGACAAAGCAAAAATTGATGCTATTGCTAAGTTACCACCCCCAACTAACGTTCAAGGCGTTAGAAGTTTTTTAGGACACGCGGGATTTTATCGTCGATTCATTAAAGATTTTTCAAAAATATCTCGTCCAATGACGAAATTGCTTGAAAAATATTCAGTCTTTGAATTCAATGAAGAGTGCATCAAGGCATTCGAAACGTTAAAAAACAAGCTAACAAATGCACCAATCATGGTTTCACCAGATTGGTCGTTGCCGTTTGAACTCATGTGCGATGCAAGTGATTATGCTGTTGGAGCAGTATTAGGACAGCGAGATGGTAAACATTTTCGTCCTATATATTTTGCTAGCAAAACCTTGAATAGTGCCCAACAAAACTACACAGTGACTGAAAAAGAACTGTTGGCTGTAGTTTTTGCATTCGACAAGTTTCGTTCCTATCTTGTTTTATCAAAAACAATTGTATTCACTGATCATTCAGCTCTGAAATATCTGTTTGCTAAACAAGATGCAAAACCACGTCTTATCCGATGGATTTTATTGCTTCAAGAGTTTGAAATTGAAATCCAGAATAAGAAGGGTGCAGAAAATGTGGCGGCAGATCATTTATCTAGATTAGAAAATCCAAATTTAGAGGAATTCGGTGCAAACGAGATTGATGATTACTTTCCCGACGAAACTCTTATGGAAATTGGAGATGAAGAAATTCCATGGTTTGCTAATTATGCAAATTATTTAGCTGGAGGAATATTACAAAAAGGTCTATCTCATGCTGAGCGTAGTAAATTCTTTGCAAACTTAAAATATTATTTTTGGGATGAACCGTATCTATTCAAAATGTGCCACGATGGTATAATAAGAAGATGCGTGTATGGTTTCGAAACTCGAAAAATTCTTGATGAATGTCATCATGGCCCAACCGGAGGACATTATGGACCATCCACCACCGCTAAAAAAGTTTTTGATGCGGGATTTTATTGGCCAACGATTTTTAAAGAAGCACATACACTTGTGCAGAATTGTGATGCATGCCAAAAATCTGGTAGTCTTTCTCGTAGAGACGAAATGCCACAGAAAAGCATCCAAGTCTCTGAAATATTTGATATTTGGGGAATTGACTTCATGGGACCTTTTCCTAAATCTCATAAATTCGAATACATTCTCGTTGCAATAGATTATGTTTCCAAATGGGCGGAAGCAGAAGCCTTACCAACTAACGATGCACGAGTAGTTGTGAATTTTCTGAAAAAGCTTTTCTCTCGATTCGGAATTCCAAAAGCTTTGATAAGCGATAGAGGAACTCATTTCTGCAACCATCAAATGGAAAAAGCTATGAAAAGATATGGGGTCCACCACCGTTTCTCAACAGCATACCATCCTCAGACTAGTGGTCAAGTCGAAAACACCAATAGAGCTTTAAAAAGAATACTTGAAAAAACAGTTAAGGATAATCCTTCTGTTTGGTCAAGGAAACTCGATGATGCTCTATGGGCGTTTAGAACCGCATATAAAACTCCAATTGGTACAACTCCGTACAGACTTATATATGGAAAAAATTGTCATTTACCATTTGAAATTGAACATCGTGCTTACTGGGCATTGAGGCAATGTAATCCTGATTTAAAAATCGCTGGAGAAAAACGATTTTTACAATTACATGAACTCGATGAATTGAGACTCCAAGCATATGAAAACTCAAAATTATACAAAGCTCGAACAAAAGCTTATCATGATAGGAAGCTAAGAATCCGTAAAAAATTCAAGGCAAGAGACAAAGTTCTTTTGTTCAATTCAAAGTATAAATTCAAAGCTCCTAAACTCAGAACCAAATGGTTTGGTCCATTCGTGGTAAAACATGGTTTTCCATCCGGATATGTTGAACTATATGATAAGAAGGGTGGAACTTTCATTGTTAATGGACATCAAATTAAACTATACCATGATGAGGAGCAATTAAATGAAATGACAAGTGAGGAAATACCACTTGAAATGCTTGATGAAAAGAAATATACTGCTATTCCTTTCATGGCACCTTTTCCAGCCGATTATTAAAAAGTAATACAATGGGCTGCGGAAACTGGTTACATCTGGGATGTTCTTCCTAGAACTTGCAACACCGCGGCATTACATGATATTAGGAAAGCCGCCAAATGTAGTTTCTAAGACTGCCGTAGACAAAACCATAGTTGCTACTAGAAAAATCCAACACCTAGTGCATTTACTAAGAAGAGAGCAGAATCTAGTTGGACATGGCAAGGTTGGCTACAACATAAACCTAGTTTTACTTGGTTACCTAAAATGCTTAAAAATTGTGCTACTAACCCAACGGGTTCCACCGTTACCATATCTCAATCTGCATTGTCTTCTTGTGATGCAGGTGATTCAAATTGTACTTTGGATTGTTGATAGCGGATGTTCCCGAAACATGACATGCAACCTAAAACCTCTAGTAAACTTTGTCGCAAAGTTCACAGGAACTGTCAGATTCGGGAATGATCACTTTGCTGCTATCATGGGCTATAGGGACTATGTCAACGAGAACATCGAGATTAGCCGTGTATACTACGTTGAAGGCCTTGGACATAACCTTTTCTCCGTAGGGCAGTTTTATGATGGTGATTTGGAAGTTGCATTTAGGGAGAATACCGGCTTCGTTCGTGACCTACAAGGAAACGACCTTATGACAGGCAAACACGGAACGAGTCTCTACACCATTTCCTTGTCAGACATGACCGCTTCTTCAGCAATTTGTTTACTCTCCAAGGAACACTCTACAAAATCATGGCTATGGCATAAACGTTTGTCTCATTTGAATTTCAAGACAATGACAGATCTTGCTCGTCATAAATTAGTCGACGGTCTTCCAAGATTACGGTATGCTAAAGATCACCTTTGTCCAGCATGTGAACAAGAGAAGAGTACTCGTGCTCATTTTCCTCCTAAAACTGAGTACAGTACGGATCATGTTCTCCAACTTCTACATATGGATTTGTGTGGCCCGATGCGATTTCAAACAATCAACGGGAAGCGTTACATATTGGTAATCGTCGATGATTTTTCAAGATGGACTTGGGTCTACTTTCTTTGAACCAAAGATTAAGCTCCTTCGATGATCATCTCCTTTCTTACCAAAATTCAGGTCAGCTCCGCAACACCGTTAGAAAAGTCAAAACATATAACAGAACCGAATTTAAGAATCACACTCTTCGTGAGTATCTTGAGAAAGTAGGGATTGAACACCAGACATCTATTGCACGCAGCCCAGAACAGAATGGAGTGGTCGAAAGACGCAATAGGACGTTAGTGGAAGCTGCACGGACGATGTTAATAAACACTCAATTACCTGATTACCACTGGGCTAAAGTTGTCTCAACCGCTTGCTACACTCAAAACCATTGTATGATCAACAAAAGGCACCACAAAACCCCATATGAACTTGTTCACAAACATAAACCGAACATATATTACTTTCATGTATTTAGGGCCCTCTGTTACCTAAATAATGATCGTGATGACCTCGGAAAACTGAAAGCCAAAGCTCATATTGGAATCTTTGTTAGATACTGTGAAAATTTAAAAGGTTTTCGTATCTGGACCCGTCGAACTAGGGAAATACAAGAGATAATACACGTTCATTTTGATGAACTCACCGATGTGGCTCCTGAGCAAAACAGATTAGGACCCGATTCTAACCATTTGAACTTCCTTGATCAATCAGCTACACCACTCTTTTTCAATCGCAAGGATTTGGAAGACTTGTTTACTCCGCTATTCGATGATTCTCTAGTTAGTCGTGCACCAGATGTATCCACCAGTTCCACCGCACAACTTGTCCAAAATCCAGTACCTGATACACCAGTAACTACAACAACAGCACTTGTTGCAGATGTACCTCCAACAGAAAAATCATCAAGTGTAGAACAAACAGCTTCTAATATCGAGACTGCAGATGAAGATCCGCTCCTATCTCAAGAAGTACCTATGCCCGCACATTATGACGGAAATGCTTTCTTCAATCCATTTGCTCCGGCTTCAACCATTCCAGATATTGCAGAGTCGTCAACGAGCAACTTGGATCCGTCAAATATGCACAACAGTTTTCAATACTACCCTTCTACCCACAAATGAACCAGAGATCACCCTTTAGTAAACGTGATTGGTAATCCAGACAATCCAGTCATGACACGAAAAAGACTCCACACAGATGGTGAAACTTGCACTTATGCACTCACTGTTTGTCAAGCAGAACCTAAGAATATTAAAGAAGCCTTAACTTACGAAAATTGGATTGAGTCAATGCAAGAAGAACTTGAACAATTCAAACGTCTTGAAGTTTAGGAACTGGTAGAAAGACTTGATGGAGTATACGTTGTCAGACTAAAATGGATCTGAAAAAACAAATTGGATGCTGATGGAACAGTTATTCGTAACAAATCTCGTCTAGTTGCTAAAGGTTTCAATCAAGAAGAAGGTATTGAATTTGAGGAATCCTTTTCTTCAGTGGCAAGACTTGAAGCCGTTTGTATGTTTTTGGCGTATGCTGCCCACAAGAATATCACCGTATATCAAATGGACGTGAAGACTGCATTCCTGAATGGACAACTCCGTGAAGAAGTGTACATCACACAACCAGAGGGATTCGTCAATTCAGAACATCGAAATCATGTCTATAGGCTCAAGAAGGCTCTCTATGGCCTTAAACAAGCCCCGAGAGCATGGTACGATAAATTGTCTGCATTCCTAATTGCTAATCATTCCACCAAAGGATCTGTTGATCCAACACTGTTTATAAAAAAAACACGAGGAGGACATCTTAATAGTCTAAATTTATGTTGATGATATCATTTTTGGTTCAACACATAAAAAATACTCAAATGCTTTTGCTAAATTAATGAAACAAAACTTTGAGATGTCCATGATGGGTGAACTTACGTTCTTCTTAGGATTGCAAGTTCATCAATCCCCCCATGGTATTTTTCTAAACCAGTCCAAATATGCTCTAGAAATATTAAAGAAACATGGCATGACAAGCTGTGACACATATAACACCCCAATGTCTGCATCATCTCCAAAGCTGGATGCTGATTTACATGGGACACCAATTGACCCTACCAACTTCTGAAGTATGATTAGGTCACTCATGTATCTAACAGCCAGCAGACAAGATATTGTATTTGCAACATATCTTTGTTCCCGCTATCAGTCTAGACCTACTGAAAGGCACCTCTCTAAGTTTAAGAGAATCCTTCGATACATAAAGGGAACCATTCATTTGGGGATCTGGTATCCGAAAGATTCTGGCCTTGAACTAATTGCTTTTTTAGATGCTAATCATGCAGGATGCTTAGATACCCATAAAAGTACGTCTGGAGGAGTGCAGTTCCTTGTAGATAAACATGTGTCTTGGCAGTCAAAGAAGCAAGATTGTACATCACTATCATCTACATAATCTGAATACGTAGCCATGTCAGCATGTTGTGCTCAAATCATCTGGATGAGATCGCAACTAATGGACTATGGTTATGTATTCAATAAGGTTCAAATGTACTATGACTCCAAGAGTGCCATTGCCATCTCGTGCAACGTCGTTCAGCATTCGAAGTCCAAGCATATAGCACTTCGATACCATTTTATCAAGGAGCATGTGGAACAGGGTACTATTGAACTTGATTTTGTGGGTACAGAATACCAACTGGCAGACTTATTCACCAAAGCCTTGCCTCATGAAAGATTTGTGGAATTAGTTCACCAGATTGATATGAGGTGTTTGACTCTAGAGGATTTAAACAACTTTCTTACAAACAACTAAAGAAAAGTCAAACACTAAAACTATCTTTGTAAATATTTTATCAAAAACACATAAAGATTTTCTATTTACAATTTCTCTTTAAAAAAAAAAATAAAAAAAAATAATGCATGCAAGTACAAAATTTCCATCAACACTTTGTTCATTTCAACACATTACCAATTATTTCTAAAAAAGTGTTGAGGGGGGAGAAAGAAATTCAAATTTTAAAATTTTCTTTAAAATTTGTACTTGTATATTTTCCTTAAAAAATGTTGCTTTACAAAATGGTGGTAAAATCGTATGTGTGATACCCTTCTTGATCTTGAAATGTTTTTCTAAATACTCATAAGTCAAAGGGGAGTATTAAATTGTTCTTGTACATAAATCATGTCAAGTCTAGGTTATAAGTTGTGAGTGGGGACTTAAGATTGAAAAATCATGTGGTTAGAGGACTAAATGTTCAAAAGTTGGAAACATTAAAATTTTTAACAAAAGAAGTAAAAGGGCATTAACTGCATTTCATATGTAGTCAATACCTTTTCACCAACCATAATAAATACTTTCACCTTCCATAATCCACGGCTAGAAATCAAACCACAAATCCGATCAAGAATCTTCGAATTTGTGAGTATATACGCATTGTTTATATGTTTATAAGAAATGGTTTTGAAGGATTTCAAGATCCAACGGTTAAATTTTTCATAATCGAGTCTTATAGATATAGGGTTTATGTTGAATTGGGTTTTATGATTTTGTGTGTTTAAGGTGAAATTTAATGGTGGGTTTTGGTCGGATTTGATTCCTAAACATGTTATAAGTCTTTAATCGAAACTAGAAACACGATTGGTGCATGTTCATAAATTAGGGTTTATATGTCAAAATTCGGGAAATTGATTTAAGTATGTTGTGGCCTAATTAATGTGTTGAGATAGTGATTATCTAGGTCGAATTGCATGAATTGACCATTAAATCGAAGCCAGAAACTCATTTGAAGAAATTCGATGATTAGGGTTTTAGATGAACTCAAACTAGTTCTATCTTTCGGTTTTGTGTTTAAAATGTTTTAAGATATGTACCAAAGAACTTAGGAACATCATATGAATCTATTGGAATCAGTTAAACAAACTTCTAACAAGTTTTTGTGAATTCCAATAATTTGTTGAATATGGTTTGTCGGAATTGTAAACTGTTGTGATTTAATTTGATAAACAGGTTTTAATGAGCAAAGTATAACTTGTGAATTGATTTAATTGGACAGGAAAACCAAATTTTGACAAAGAACCAAGAAAAATGTACGTCTACAGTGTTTGTCGCAATTTCTTGTATAAGAAATTGTCGAAATTGCTAAATTCGTCAAAATTGGATAAGTTTTGTCGGAATTGCAAAATCTATCGAAATTGGATAAAATTGTCGCAATTGCACAAAACTTGTCTAAATTCAAAAAATTTCATCGCAATTGGGCAAATTTATCACAATTTCAGATTTCCATCGCAATTGGACATGACTTATCGCAATTCAGGTTTTTGCATCGGAATTGGTCAAAAGTCATCGAAATTGGTACATTAATCTGTTAGAATTTGTAAAATTGTTGAAATTGGTCAAAATTGTCACTTGTCGCAATTTAACTGTCAAAATTCACTCAAGTCACAAAATATCAAAATTGTTCATAGGGCAATAACAAGAAGTTCAACTTTAACAAACAATCAACATGACGTCCAAATATGTTAATTGCTATACTTAAAACATGTACTATCAAATTAAGCAACTAGAAGGTCACATGAATGATAACAAGTTTAACTATTTTCAAACTTTCATGTATCCTGCAAATCTGTTTTTGATTAATGTTTCAGATATCTCAAATGGCTGCACAACAGAAACCACCACTCCCAATGCTCACCAAGGCTAATGTTCTTCCACAAGACTATGATGTGGAAATTGGCAAGAACAATGAAAGGGTGGAATTTCACAAGGTCAAGTGTGCAGAACCAACCTGTCAGATAACAATAGAGGTTCTCAAGCTAGACAAGTTCAGGGGTATGCTGGACAAGTCAGCTAGTATTCCCGAGATCTACATTCATCAAATGTGGAAAACTCTACAACTAGACTTAAGAGAAGAATATTTCACATGCAAGCTAGACCGAAAGGAAGTAATTGTTGATAGACACTACCTTCGTAAGGGTTTGCTACTGCCAAAAGCTCCTGAACCTACCAAGGAATTATACCCAACACCCACTGAAGAATAAGTTCTCAATTTCCTTGTAGAGACAGACTACGATGTACAACCAGAAAAACCATTGACAAAAATCTCAAGGGTTGAAGCCAAGCTTATTCCACAACCTTGGAGAACCATATACTACATCCTGGCCAAATCTGTCTCTGGGAGGGAAAGTGGTCACGAGAACCCCCGCCTGTCTCATCTTTAAATCTTCTAGGGATTAGTTAATTAGTATGTTGGAAAAGACGACACTGCAAACATGTGAAGATGTTGATCAAAGGCAAGAAAGATCAAAAGACATTACTTCAAAGATCACAAAGCATGAAGGAACAAAGATTCAAGACTATTCTATGACAACACACAAAGTTCAAGACCCAAAAGATGAAAGACCTAATCACGTGGAGTATCATTCGAATGACCACCCCTTAGGGGGAGATTGTTAGCATCAAAGGAATGTAAAAAGAAGTTATGGTCATTCTCTTATTTATAACTTTGTAATGTGTTGTAGAATATATAATAGAATATTTAATGAGCTCATGGATTGGACTAATCTAATAGGTTAGTATTATATGTTATGTCATTTATGTAATGTCCAATCCAATCCAAGCCCATCCAAGGCCCATGGAAAAGCCCATGAGGCATATGAACCTAAGTATGAAAGGCACCCTTGCCTCATTTATTAGTGTGTACTTGAGTGTGTAAGTGTGTGTGTCTTAATAAAAGTTCTATTGCTTTTATCTCTCTTGTTTCTCTCTCTAAAACTTGACACCTACATCTCTTTCCACCATCTTTGTGCATCAATATTGTGTGATAAGGTTATAGATCTAAGGTCCTACAATTTTGTAAAACTTTGTTTTGGCATTTTTGTTTGGAAATCGAGTTCTCTATAGCATTGAAAATGTTCATCGTGGATGTTACTTCTTTTTGGAGTTCCTGTTCCTAGTGTTAGCACAAAGATTCAAATGTTGTACGTATGGTAAAAATTGTGTTTGAAAATTTTCTCTCTTTTCTTGTTCGTAAGCAGATTGAAAAGTGAAAACTTTTATCTCTAAGTTACGTTCAATTGCTTGTTCTAAAAGTTTGATGGCTTCCATAAACGTATCAAAATACCTAAGTACAAGACATCGTTTAAGCAATGGTGCAATTTCATCAGAGGTTGGTAAAAGGCCCTTTATTTTTTTTCACTAGTTTAGCGGGACCAACATTAGAAGAAGATTCATGAATTTTCATGACAAACCATGGTTGTTCTATTTTCTCCTTTTGAGGAATGAATGTGTAAAAAATATGAGGCAATTTTGAATAATAAAATGGTTTGTTATATGTGACGTTGCTCATTTTTGTTCGACTTTCTTCATCCTGTTCTTATTCTTCCTCACAATCATATACAAAAAACACGCACAATTGAATCATCAAGTAACTGTTCTACTCTATACAACTTTGGATTTTCTTTGAGTGTTATGTGTAGAAAATGTGGTTTATCATCACCAAGAGTAAAACCATAACCTTGGGGATTTGGTTTTAAAGTGAACTTTTGTATTGTTGTAGTAGACTCACCAGTTTTGTAAACAACATTTTGAAAATCTTTTAAATTGCTTTCCAATTCGAAAATTTCATCAAGGTAAGAATCAATTCGTTTCCTTGACTTTTGTTTGTGTTCAGAAAAATTAGCTGGGCAAGTGGCCATCTAAGTTTTTGTTTTCAAAAGTTCATAATTGAGATGTATAACTTGTTGTTTGTGCTCAAATTGTTCTTGTTCCAATTTAGAAATCAAGTTATTGTTGGAAATAGTTAATTCTCGTATTTTCTGTTGTAACTCTTGTTCTTTGACATAAGCCTTTTGAAATGCAACTTCAAAACTTTTTTCTCGTTTATCTTGTGTTTCAAAATTTGTGAGTTGTATTTTACAACACTCAATATCCGAAGTCAATGATGCAACTTTTGCTTTTAATGTTTTGTTGATTTCATTACATTTTTTGACTTGGGATTGGGTGGTCACAAGTAAGGTCATGACTCTGGACCGGGCGAAGGTTCATTTTGTTCAATTTCATCATTGGTATTGTTATCAATTTGATCATCAAATGTAACAACCGGGTTAATTTGATCATCATCATCAAATGTAACAACTGTGTTCATTTGTTCATCATCTTGAGTAGATAATAATGAATCATTTTGAAGAATTTGTTACTCCTCTGGTGCACATGAAGATGGTGATGCAATTTCATGTATCAGGCATGTATGTGGATTAGGTACCTGAGACAGACCATCAGTGTCATACACTGGGCTTGTGTCACTCATGTGAAGTTCCTGCATGTTTACCATTAACATCACAGCTGCATTTGCTTCCAAATCCTCCATTTCATCGTCTGAATAAGCATTAGCCATAAAGCTGTTTTCTTTGTTTGTGAGAGTTCCTCCTGATTCATCCTTTAGAGCTAGAAGTAATGCCTACTTATGAGATTCACTTCCTTTGACTCTAGGTTTAGGACATGCATTAGCCAGATGACTCTTCCCATTGCAGTTATAGCACTTAACCATCGTGTTCCCATTTTTTGTATTACCAGTTTCAACAATTTCAACCCTTCTCTGAGGGGCACCATCATTGTTCCTATTTCCACCAATTGCATTAAACCGTTGTCCATTTCCTGAATTTCCCATATAACCTCCTCATCCCATTCTTCCATAACTACGATTCTGTATATAAACCTGTCCATCTTGTATAACAGCTTGATTCCTTGTGTTAGATGAAGTGCGGAGACGATTGTTGGATTTGTTTGAAAATTTGCTGAAGGCACGAGCATTGAGTGAAAATCCTTGATTCAAAGAGTTGAATGCATCGTCTTCGTCATTGTTTGTGTTTGTGTAGAACATGGTGTCAGTGTTGTCATAGGGTACTAGTTGATTGTCAGTTGATTGCTGTGTCGACTCCTATAGAATAAGTTAGGTTGATGGGGCTTGTTGAGGGTAGGAAAAGTGATGTTGTTGTTGGACAAACGCATGGTTTGATAGTGGAGATGCAGCAAAGTGAGATTGAGCTATCAGTGCCAATGATTTTGTAAAGTGAGATTGAGCAAAGTGGAGATGGAACACATTCCGCGGAGAGCTCGATCTTTGTCAACTTCAGATTGATGGTGCTTCAGATAATCATACAACAACCCATACGATGCACTGTGGATATTTTTGGCTTGGTGAACAAACGTGACATATTTTTTCTAATCTGGACCAAGACAACTTAGAAACTTAGTATTGATTTCAATCCTTGGTAAAACAATGTTGTGTCTGTCCAGATCATTGATGATCTTGTGAACCGATGGTAATAAGATTCAAGTGACTCCCCTGATTCAATCATGAACATTGTATATTCGAGTTAAAGTTTGGATTCCATGTCTTCTTGGTTCAGTTCAGTGCCTTCCATAAAGAGATGAATGTGTTCCCACTTATCCGTAGCTATTTTCTAAGCATCAATACTTCGGAAGATCAGATTAGGTATACCCTAAAAAATATACGACATTTCAAGTTCATCTGCTTCACGGTGAAGTATTTGCTCTGCTATTAGTTGATTCTCAGGAACAGGGGTCACGGTATCAGGTCTTGGAAGAACAGCAGTTGCAACTCCTGGAACTGTTATAGTTGGCATTTGGAAAGGACCTTCAAGTATAACCTTTTTTAGATATTTTCCATGAGGTTTCTTGAGTTATATTAACCTTAAGAATTGACTTGCCCATTAAACATAATTTCCATGAGTGAGCATTGGTGGTGTTTCAAGTGATCCAGCTTCATGTCTAGATTGTTGGCTGCTGATGGGCTCACACATTTGATCAAGCCATTGTGGTTGTTTTGCAGGAAGTGGGAAGGTTTGCATTGGTTGTTGTTGAGGATATGGTTGTTGTTGAGAGAATTATTATTGTGCATAGAATTTATGTTGCTGCATGAGTAGTTGTTGTTGAGGATACTGATGTTGTTGATGAAAATAGTTGAAGTATGGTGGATGAGACATGATTTTTGATGTGTTATTACTTGTGTGGATGATGGATCTTTGTAGTTAATTGAAATATGGTTTCCTTAGTTTAAAATTTGGTCTGAGTCGTAAACTCTGGTCTTACTCGTAAACTCTAATCTTACGCGTAAACTAATATCTTACGCGTAAACTATGATCTTACGCGTAAACGTTGGCCTTACTCATAAGATTAGGTTCTTACGCGTAAGTTTCTGGTCCTTAGTCGTAAGACTTAGAAAAACCATGTAAACCTTTCAAAGTTATCCAAACTTGAAGGATATCACAAGTCGAAGTATTCCACAAGCTTATCCAAGCTAGGGAAGTAAGGCGTAACCTTTGCTCGTTGACGAAATTGAAGATTCACGCTTATTTGTAAACTGGAGACTTATGCGTAAACTTTGCGGCTTATGCTTAAAGTAATGGTTTTAACTGAGGTTAGGCGTAAACTAAGGGTTTTGACCAAACTTATGCGTAAACTAAGGGTTTTTGCTGCTTACTCTTAAACTTTAACACTTATGCGTAAAATGACCAAATTTTTCAAAATACGTTTTAGGCATAAAAGATACGATTTCCACAAGTTTCTTTTGACCAAATCTCTTCAAAAACACGTAAATAACAATAAAGTATAGGCGTTTAACACTAAAGTCGAAATTTGAGGTTATTCGTAAGAAGGTACAAACGTAAAAAAAAAAAAAAAAATAAATAAATAAATAAAACTAGTAGAAAATGATATTTAAACTACAAAGTACTAGACTTTATGCAATATCTAAGTTTTTAAACACTATATCAACCTTAAAACTTTCCAAGCTTCAAGATTTGAGTGTAAGAAACAAAGAAAAACGCAAAAATTTTGATGAAAACAAGAAAGAAGGTACGAGTAACCAAAAAAGACTCACACTTCAAGCAACTATTAGGAGATTGATACCACTTGTTAGGTCACCATATTGATGTAAACACAAGTATATCTTAGTGAGAGAAAGTAGAGATAGAGAGAGAGTGGTATGGAACTTCTATGTGAAATAATAAGTAAAGAGTAATATTGCATAAAAGAACCAACACACTCAAATAAGAGTTTACATTGATTATATAGAGCATTAGCTAGGTCAACGCCTACATGGACCTTTCTAATACACATTCACGGGCCCTTGGGCTTACTTCATAAGCCTAGAACTAATTACAAACATATAAGCCTAATATATTAAGCAACTTATTACAAAATTTAATGACCGACACTTTACATTAATTAAATGTATCCGAACAAACATATAGGAGGAGAATTAGACAAGAATCTGTGGTACCTTAGCCCAGATCTCCTACTCAAGCCAATGTAGCAGATGAGGTTGTCTCTGACAGAATGGTGAGGGCTGTCACTACTGTCTCTGTCTTAGAAGCTGGGCAGGCCAGTGGTAACATTGATAAGTGTTGATCCCAGTTGAGCACTTGATCGATTTCCCTTAGCTTGTATTGGTTAAGCAATATTGAATAAATCCAATACAACTTATGTAGAAACTGTCTTTGATTTGTATTAAAGTTTATGCAAAATCTAAACTTTAATCTTAAGAAGAATTAAACAAACAATCTCAAACAAATCACATCAATATTATTAATAATACAAATACTATAAAGTATTAAGGTTTACAACCTTGAAGTTTTATAAAGAATCACGTATATATCTCTATGCCCTAGGTCCTTCTTTTATAGACTAAGGAGTCCTACTCGGCTTACAATTACTTGCTATATAAGATTAATCTTAAAAGAATCTTTTCTATAATTATCTAACTGACTATACATGTTTATCTCATAAGCAGTACTAACTATACACTCTAGCAGTCTTAACTCTAATTCTAGCAGTATAAACTCTTTAGCAGTTGTAAGTTCGTACTAGCAGTACTAACTTTTCTTCTAGCAGCACTAAACACTTAGAGTGTTTTTCTTCAAGTTCATCAGTAATGAATGTTGGGTCAAAAATGCTGCTGATTCGAGAAACACAACTCTGCTGATTAGTTATGTAACTCTGCTGATTAGTATAATGACTCTGCTGTTTATGACTCTGCTGTTTGGGATAATAGGCATAGTGTAACTCTGCTGCTAGCTTACGAAGACTCTGCTGCTAGAAGATTTACTCTGCTGCTTATTAGATATGTATAGTATGTTAAGGATAATTATAGAAAAGATACGTATGAATATTTTTCTTGTATAGGAAGTCTTGTAAACCGACTAGGACTCTTTACGCTATAAAAGGAGGTTCTAGGGTCAGAGTTAGATATCGATTATCTTAGCATACGTATTATTGTTTACACTTCAAGGTTTCTTGTATCCCTATTGCTGTCGAGCAATCGTATTAATATATTGAAGTGTTGTTTGAGAATTCGTTTGTGTTTTAATTCTTCTTAAGATCAAATATTAGTTTCCGCATAATATTTGATATACAACTCAAGATTAGTTTCTATACCGATTACCTTAGATTTATCTAAAGTAATTAATAAGATCGTGAAGCTCAACTGGGATCAACAAGTGGTATCAGAGCATGATTTAAAAGAACAAGATGATTCATTGGATACCTCAGAGTCTGATCCAGAAGAAGAATAGGCCATGAGAGCAAAATATTGTACTTGAGATTCCTCTTCAGCTATCAATGCACTATTTGGACCATCCTCAGCAAGATCACTCCAATCATAATCTCCTAACCCATCACATGATACTATAGCAGTAGTAGGATTTGGCTCTTCATCAGCAGGCTTCTTGTAATTCTCATTGCTTCTTTTTGGAGCTCTGCATTCTCTTGCAAAGTGTCCCTTCTTTCTACAGTTGAAACATTCAGCCTTTGACTTGTCAAATCCCACACTCTTGTTCCTTCTAAACTTCATCTCTTTACCAGTTCGCTTAAGAAACCTTCTTGCCCTCATAGTAAGCATTGCAAACTGCCATTGCATATCAATCTCTTCAACATCATCAGGATCAAGTTCATCCAGATCTTGAGGCATGACTGAAGTACTTGTAGTAAGTTCAGCCAAATAAGCACAAATAGCTGCATCACTGATGGTGTTGGTGTTGGTGGAGTCACCAGCAGAGACATGTGAACCAGCAGGAACAAAAGTACCAGCAGCAGAGTACTGATCTTGATGACTACCAGAATTCTTGTTGCTTGAGGAAACAAAAGCAAGATTATTTGTGGTAGAAGATGAGCTTGACAATCCTTTAACTTCAGATTCATACACCTTCAAGTTGTTATACAGATCGTCCAATGTCATAGTATCAAAATCTTCCTTGTGCCTCCAAACCACTGTATGAGTGTTCCATTCAGAAGATAGACTTCTCAGAAACTTTAGATTGACATCTTCTTGAGATGGCTCAATCTTCAAAAGAGCCATCTGACTAGTTAGCTTATGAAGTCGATCATAAGTTCCCTCAATGTTCTCAGAACTTAAAGCAGTGAAAGTTTCAAACTGATGCTTCAGTAGATTCTTTCTTGATTTCTTGGTAGCTTCATTCCCACCAAATCGAAGTTCGATTGCTTCCCATAACTCCTTAGCAGACTCAATATGAGTAAAACTCAATTGATAATCATTAGGTATTCCCATCATGAGAATACTGTGAGCCTTGACCTCCAATCTTCTCTGCGCCTTCTCCTCACTTGTCTTGAGAGTCAAGACCGATCCAGTAGCAGTCTTGGTTTGCACAGTATCACCATGTAGAACAACTTCCCAAAGTGAGTAATCAACCATTCTCATGTATTGTTGAATCCTCATCTTCCAGATCTCATACTCTCCAGTCTTGAGCATGGGGACCCTTGATGCAGTAACCATGTGAGTAGAATCGGCTTCCATTGCTTACTTGTTGAATTAACAGATCTTGTAAAAAATAATTCTTCTTGGTACCAGTTTCTAGATCACAAGCTCTGATACCACTTGTTGAGATACTTAAGTCTAGCAATGGAAACCTTAAGATGGAAAATGAAACACTTAAGCTAGATAATCTTAGTTATGCATATGGTTTAAAGAACTTAGAAGAGAAGCTAGAATTTTATAAAAAGGCTGAAATTGAATATCTTGATCAGATCACTATCCTGAAAAATGAGCTTATCAAGAAAGATGATGAGATTAAGGTTCTTATGGAAAGAATTTTGTTCTTTTTACAGACACTGAATGTCTTGTCTTATCTCCCGACTTTAAGATACCTGATGATAAATTAGTACTTCTTAAAGTCCCTAGAAATGACAACATATACAGTGTGGATATAAAGAACATTATTCCCAAAAGAGATTTAACTTGTCTGTTTGCCAAAGCCACTATTGATGAATCCAAACTATGGCACAGAAGGCTTGGACATCTGAACTACAAGGCTATCAACCAGTTGGTGAAAGGGAACTTGGTCAGAGGATTACCTTCAAAAGTTTTTGAGAATCCTGAAGTATGTGTTGCTTGTCAGATGGGAAAGCAACATAGAGCATCTTGTAAGTCCAAATTGGTGAATTCTATAACTGAACCTTTGTTTATGTTACACATGGACTTATTTGGACCTACTTATGTGAAAAGTTTGAATAAAAAGATGTATGGCTTAGTGGTCACTGATGATTTTAGTAGATTTACTTGGGTATTCTTCTTAGCTACTAAGGATGAGACACCTGACATTCTTAAGGCTTTTATTACAAGGATAGAAAACCTATTTAACCACAAAGTTAAGATCATCAGATGTGACAATGGAACTGAATTTAAGAATCAAGTGATGAATCAGTTCTGTGAGGAAAAAGGGATAACTAGACAATTTAGTGTGGCTAGAACTCCTCAGCAAAATGGTGTGGCTGAGAGAAGAAATAGAACATTAATTGAGGCTGCTAGGACTATGTTGTCAGAGTCTAAGTTACCCACTATCTTTTGGGCTGAAGCAGTCAACACTGCTTGTTATGTGCAAAATAGAACTAAGATAGTTAAACCTCACAATAAGACCCCTTATGAGTTATTGCATGGTAGGAAACCACTGATTGATTTCTTTAGACCATTTGGGTGTCCTGTCACTATTTTAAACACCATTGACCACTTAGGCAAGTTTAGTGAGAAAGCAGACATAGGTTACTTTGTTGGATACTCTACTGAAAGTAAGGCTTTTAGGGTTTTCAATCAAAGGACTGGGCATGTGGTGGAAAATTTGCATGTTAGAATTAGAGAAACCACACCTAATGTTGATGGAAAAGGTCCTGAGTGGATGTTTGATATTGATTCTTTAACCAAGAGTATGAATTATCAACCAGTCATTGCAGGTACTACTAACATGTCTGCAGGTACACAAACTAACCCTAATGCAGGTACACAAGCAAAGAAGGATGGATCTGTAGAGGAGTTTGTTTTGATTAAAAAGTGGAAGTTTGATCAGTACTTCTCTCCAACAGATAAATAGAGAAAGAGTTCAGATGGTGATGCTGTTCATAAGGAAGTTCCAAAGGTTAATGTAGAAGGTGTTGATGAACCTTCTCATGATGACAAGAATAATGATATGGAAAGGAATAAAGAGTCAGAAGTTGACGGCCAACAAGGGAATACTCATAGCAGCAGTTCTCTCAACTCTGCTGCCAGGCCAAAACACTCTGCTGTTAAGCCAAAACACTCTGCTATTAGGGTAAAACACTCTGTTGTTAAGCTTGGTAACTCTGCTGCTCTGCCCAAGGAATCTACTGCTGATAAAGATGGTGATTCTGATGATGATTCTTCTGATGAGATGCCCGAATTAGAAGAAGTGTATGTGGATACTGATGATGAAGTTGTTGATGTTTTTGGTGCTGAAGCTGATTTATCCAATTTGGAGACTGATATACCTGTCAGTCCAACACCAACAACAAGAATCCACAAGATTCACCCAAAGGAGCAAATAATTGGTGATGTTCACTCTGCTGTTCAGACTAGAAGTAAATCAAAAGGGTTGAGTGATTTGCTTGATCAGGGATTGTTTGCTCAAACACTTAAGAAGAGAAATAGCCACAAGGATCTACAGAATTGCATGTTTGCCTGTTTCTTATCTCAAGAAGAACCCAAAACCATTCACAAGGCTATGAAAGATGAAAGTTGGGTTGAAGCTAGGCAAGAGGAGTTGCTGCAGTTCAAGCTTCAAGAAGTCTGGACATTAGTGGATTTGCCTAATGGACAAAGAGCAATTGGTACTAAATGGGTGTTCAGATGCAAAAGAGATGAGAGAGGCATTGTTGTCAGAAACAAGGCTAGATTAGTGGCTCAGGGATTCACTCAGGAAGAAGGAATAGATTATGATGAAGTGTTTGCCCCAGTTGCAAGAATTGAGGCTATCAGACTATTTTTGGCATATGCTTCATTTAAGAATTTTCCTGTGTATCAAATGGATGTGAAAAGTGCTTTCTTGTATGGAAAGATTCCTGATGAAGTATATGTGATGCAACCACCTGGGTTTGAAGATCCTAAGTATCCTGATAGGGTCTACAAGGTGAAGAAAGCACTGTATGGACTACATCAAGCTCCTAGAGCTTGGTATGACACCTTATCCCAGTATTTGTTGAACAATGGTTTTTGTAGAGGAACCATTGATAAAACATTGTTCATTAAGAAAGACAAAAAGGATATCCTACTTGTTCAGGTTTATGTAGATGATATCATTTTTGGGTCTACAAATAAGGTGTTATGTGAAGGATTTGAGAAGCTTATGCACAGCAGGTTTGAGATGAGTTCTATGGGAGAATTGACTTTCTTTTTGGGGCTTCAAGTTAAGCAGAAGCCAGATGGGATTTTTATTAGCCAAGACAAGTATGTGGCTGAGTTGTTAAAGAAATTTGGTTTCAAGGATGTGAAGGCAGCTAAGACACCAATGGATAAAAACAAACCTTTGCTCAAGGATGAAGATGGGGTAGAGGTTGATGTACATCTTTATAGATCAATGATTGGTTCATTGATGTATCTGACTGCTTCAAGGCCAAATATCATGTTCTCTGTGTGTGCTTGTGCTAGATTTCAAGTGTCACCTAAAGTTTCACACTTGGAAGTAGTTAAAAGAATTTTTAGGTATCTAAAGGGTCAACCAAAATTGGGCCTTTGGTATCCTAATAATTCACCATTTGACTTGATAGCATACTCAGATAGTGACTATGCTGGAGCTACTATGGATAGAAAGTCAACCACTGGAGGCTGTCAGTACCTTGAACATAGGCTGATCTCTTGGCAATGTAAGAAACAAACAGTGGTGGCTAATTCGACAACTGAAGAAGAATATGTTGCTGCTTCTAGCTGCTGTGGACAAGTGCTCTGGATTCAGAACCAATTGCTGGATTATGGGTACAATTTCGTGAACACAAAAATTTATATTGACAACAACAGCACAATGTGTATTATCAAAAATCCTGTTTTTCATTCTAAAACAAAACACATTGAGATAAGACATCATTTTATTAGAGATTGTTATGAGAAAAAGTTAATTCAGGTGGTTAAAATACATACTGACAATAATGTTGCTGATCTACTTACCAAATGTTTTGATATAAGTAGGTTTCAATTTTTAGTTGCTAGTATTGGCATGATCAATCTTTAAAACTTTAAACATCTTATCTCTGTATGTTTTTGTAAAATTTTGTAAAGGATTTGTGCTGCTGTTTTGTCAATGTCTGGTGTTTAGTCATCATTTGCTGTTTCTTAACTTGTTTGCTGGTTAGTTGTTTGTTGCTATGCCTACTCTGCTGCTATTATGGAATATTCTTGCTTGTGTTTGTGGTTTGCTACTAACCTTTTGCAGATATACATACATACACAATCAAGTAAAGCATGGAAAGAGGAAGTTCATTGATAATAAAGGCAAAAGTACAACATACAGTTTCCATACATTCATGCTATTCAAAACAAGTTCCAAAAGACATCAAGATTCAAAGATTCACAACCTAAATTCTAGCAAAATCAGGCATGACCTTGCTACGAGGTCCCCTAGTGCCCATGGCCTCTGACACCCTTGGACAGGGAAGTGCAAGTACTACTGGTCGTGGTGGTGGACTCTGCTGTTGGCTTGTCGAGGGAGCTGATTTCTTCTGCTGCTTCTTCTTCTTTGGAACAGGGGGTTTCTGCTCAACCGTACTTGGCTTTGGATGAGGCAGGTGGACACTCTTCGCAAAGGCGGCGGCGGCATTCTCCATTTGTTTTTGAAGCTCAGCGGTCAAAGGGTGTTGTGGCGGATTGATTTCCCAGACACCTTGGTAGAATGTCATTGATTTCGGCCATGCTTTTGTTTCTTCATCATCGCTTGAATCTACAAACGAAGATGGTGTCGATGGGAGTGGGTCAGAGTATTCTTCTTCCACAACTGCTTTCCCTTTTTGTTGTGATGTTGATGCACTCTGAGGAAAGTAAATTGCCCACCCTTGTGAATCGTCAGAAGATGAGTCTGATGATATGTCGATGATTGGAGCTTTTGATGAACTCATGATTTGTTGATTTTGAGTTAGGGTTTGTGAATTGGGAATTGCTAAAGAGATTAAGGGATTTTTGGACTTCAATGAGGGGTTGGTATGGTATTTAAGGGAGTGATTTTGAAGATATTGGGAAAGTTGACTTTTGGTCAACACTTTCTTAACTCTGCTGATGAGTTTGAAAGTAGAAGGGTCAAATTGAAACTTTTGGCGCGTTCTTAAACCTAATTAGATCAAAACGGTCTTATACACCAATTCGATCTCATTACCTTTTAATTGCTCAAAACTACATTTGATTCTCACCCAAGAACACTAATTTATTTCATTACACCTAAAACCCCCAAATCAAATGGCTCGAAGAACGTTTCCGGATGAACACAATCAAATTGCTTTTCTTAGTAAGGTTACTGCTGCTGATGGATTTCATGAGATTATGGATTTTCTAAGTGCGTCTCGCTTAAGGTATGCGTTAACAGTTGCTCCTACCATTTATAAATCTCATATGCTACAATTTTGGTCAACTGTTAAGTTGGATATACTAGATGGTGAGGAAAGATTGATAGGTAGTGTGGATGGGGAGAATATTGTAGTTAGTGAAACAACCATTAAAAGAAGTCTTCGCTTATCAGGCATATCCACACCCCCTACCCTTACCCCAGAAATTGTTATGACTGAGCTTGAGAAAATTGGATATGAGAGACCTGAGGCTGGTGGCACATTTTTGAAAGGTCGTCTTTGTCCCCATTGGAAGTTCTTATTGCATACTCTACAACACTGCTTGTTTCCCAAAGTAGGTGGATGGAGTGAGTTTAGTGCTTCTCAAGCTATGGCTTTAGTGTGTTTGGCAACAGGGCAACCCTTTGATTTTTCTTCTATGATATTTGAGGGTATGAAGAAGTTTATTAAGAAGAAATTCTATTTGTATCCAAGGTTTCTACAACTTGTTATCAACTCTCAGCTAAGAGAACCCTTGAGGCATACAAATGTTGAGCCCTGTAGTAGAATGGCAATCAAGATGTTTGCATTTCTAAAGAAGAATGGGAAAGGTTTTTCTGGTGTAATAACTCCCCTAACTGAACATATCTTGAATGTTGTGGCTGAAATGAATGAGGATGAAGAGGCTGGAACTCCCACAGCTTCCCATCACACATCCTCATCAACAAGTTTGAATGTATCAGTATCACATGAACCCCAAAATACCCAGTCACCTAGGACTTCACCACATGAGGACATTGTGCTACCTCAGGCCAATGTTAGTATGGATGCAGATGAGGCTGATACAGGTGTTGGAGGTATCATGATGGAAGAGGCTGGCACTACTGTTTCCAACTTAGTAGTTGAGCAGGACAGTGTCAACATAATTAAGACCTCAACCATGGCAACATCTGTTGTAGAAGGTTCTCAAGAACCTAATACAACTGATAGTAACCCCAGCCAAATGGCTTCTATGGGGGGCTCAGATGTTCAACCTAGGGTTGAGACTGAGTTTGTGTCCCAAGATTCACCTCTCGGAGAAGGTCACACATCTCGAAGTGATGAGGACAGAGATGAAACTATTGAATTGATGGACACTGATGTACATATTGACATTGCCCATGATACACCTCTCGGACCAGGTCACACAGGTCGAAGTGTTGAGGCTAGCATTGAACTTGAAAAAGAGGATTTGACGGTTAAAACTCCTGTACAAAATGCCAATTCCAATGATCAACCTCTCGGGTCAGGTAACACAGACCGAAGTTGTGAGGATATCATGAAACAATTTAAGGAATTGACGGATAAATGTACAAAATTGTCACAGGAGGTTCTTGGACTAAGAAAGGAGTTGTCTACAGTCAAAGCTTCTCAAGGTGCTGAGATAAGAAGGCTTAAGCTCAGGGTTACTCGTCTTGAGGGGAGGTTGAAGAAAGGTTCCAAACCATGTTTGGAAGAGGATGCTTCCAAACAGGGGAGGAATAATCAGGAGGCTGTAGTGAATGCTCAGGATCAGGAAGTTGTAATAGGTTCAGGGGAGGTTGAAAAGGACTTTGTTGAAAATGTTGGTGATAAGAGTGAAAAAGTTGTTGACTCTACTGGAGCAGAACACTCTGCTGATGTTGGTGATAAGAGTGAAAAAGTTGTTGACTCTGCTGGAGCAGAACACTCTGCTGATGGGTTAAAGGTTTCTGCTGATGATACTGAGAAGAGTGAAGCAGTAAAGGACTCTGCTGAATCAGATGATGAAAAGTTAACTTTAGCTCAAGTACTGCTGAATATGAACAAAGGAACTAATACACCCACACCATCACAACAACAACCTGCTGCTGAATCTGCTGAAGAGCTTGAAAGGATGCAAAAGTTGGCTGATGAACAAGCTCAGACTGCTCAGGATGAAGAATATGCAAGAAGTGTTGCAGCTGATGAAGAAAGAAATCAGTTTGAACTTATGGAAAGCTCTACATTTAAAGAAGTTAATCAAGAAGAATTCAATGAACAATTGCAGTATTTCATTGATTCTGATATAATTGTAAGAGGTGAAGCTTTCTTGATAACAAATGATGAGCAGTTGGATGGAAGTGAAAAGACAAAAGAGCTTATTGAGTTTATACTCAGAAAGAATGGGTTAGCTAAGTGGGAAGAGCTAATTATGAGGATTAAAGAAGCACAGAAGCATGGTTTCAAACCAAAGTCATCTTCAAGGAAAGAATTGGTTAATGATATGAAGTATTATTTGAAGAATGCAAGAGGCTATCAGATGAAGGATTTCAAGGGAAAGTCAGATGCTATTATTGAAAAGGAGTTTTATGAAACCTATGCTAAGCTAAATCTAAGAAAAGTTTCTGAAAAGAAGAGAAAGCAAGAGGTTATGGAATCTGACCATATGAAAGCATCTGGAAGTGTTTCAAAGAAGCAAGATGACAAGGAGACCATGGAGGTTGAGAAAGAGAATATAGTTGCAGAGAAAAAGCCTGAACCTACCATTGGTTATAAGAGGACTGGTAGAAGAATAAAGCAGATGGCTAGAAAGAAGAGAAAGACCTAGTCAGTAGTGATGAGTGATTCAGAGAAAGAGGATATTGATGAGCATCATTTTGAAGAGGTGATTGCTGATGATATGAAAAGAACAATGGATCTTACAGCTCATGTACCACAAAAGGAACCAGAAATTGTAAATGCAGTTCCTTTGGATACAAAGTATTCAATCATATCTTATTCACATACAGTCAGGGATGGAAGTGAAGCTTACTGGGAGTTTAAGAGATCAAATAATTTGTATTATGGATTTGTTAGATTCTCTCAAATGCTACATTTTATTGATAGAGATGATGTGATACAGATGTGGAGGTTGTATAAAGAAAGATATAGTGATCAGAGACCAGAGGTGATGTATGAAAGAATTCACTATTACTTTTTGAAGAACATGTTTGAGCCTGACGAGAGAGATCTTGAATGGAGGGATTTGATGAACTCCAGAGTTGATAGGTGGTATTTGTATCAATCTTGTGGAGTACATGAATTGGTTTGTAAGGGTGTTAAGGTCTACATGCTTATGGAGAAGGATTACCCTTTGAACAACAATACAGCAGTGATTACTCAAATGATAAAGCCTGGAATGTTGACATTGCAGAATAATTTCTTTTCAGATAATCAGGCTTATAAATTGATAAGGAAATATGAGAAGATTCTTGAATCAAAGACATCAAAATAGCAAAGTGTTTGGAAGCATCCTCCTGGTGATTAGCTGGATTTAAGGAAACTTGATGATTTTTGAAGAAAAATATCAAGTTTAGGGGAGGATTGTTGGGTCTAAAATGCTGCTGATTCGAGAAACACAACTCTGCTGATTAGTTATGTAACTCTGCTGATTAGTATAATGACTCTGCTGTTTATGACTCTGCTGTTTGGGATAATAGGCATAGTGTAACTCTGCTGCTAGCTCACGAAGACTCTGCTGCTAGAAGATTTACTCTGCTGCTTATTAGATATGTATAGTATGTTAAGGATAATTATAGAAAAGATACGTATGAATATTTTTCTTGTATAGGAAGTCTTGTAAACCGACTAGGACTCCTTACGCTATAAAAGGAGGTTCTAGGGTCAGGGTTAGATATCGATTATCTTAGCATACGTATTATTGTTTACACTTCAAGGTTTCTTGTAACCCTATTGCTGTCGAGCAATCGTATTAATATATTGAAGTGTTGTTTGAGAATTCGTTTGTGTTTTAATTCTTCTTAAGATCAAATATTAGTTTCCGCATAATATTTGATATACAACTCAAGATTAGTTTCTATACCGATTACCTTAGATTTATCTAAAGTAATTAATAAGATCGTGAAGCTCAACTGGGATCAACAATGAAAGCAGTTGTAATGTTGAACTAGCAGTAGTAACATGTTGTCCAGCAGTAGTAACCACTTGTATATTTTCTTGAATACCTTCAGCAACACTTAGCAGTAGTAAGATATACAAGCAGTTGTAAGTTCATACTATTAGCAACAATGTCTTAGAGCAATTTGTATCAGCAGTCTTAATCCAACCAAGCAGCAGCATCTCTAAAACCCAACAATCCTCCCCTAAACTTGATATTTTCTCCCAAAATTATCAAGTTTCTTTTTAAGCTTGAACAAACACTAAGAGGATGATCCCAAACAATTAATTTTGTGGCATGTTCTTGGGTCCTAGATCCTATTCCATCTTCTTGAGCAACCGATAAGCCATCTCATCACAAGGATACTGAAGTTGAAGTCTTTTCTTTCCAAACAACATCTGATGGAAAATATCTTTGTGAAACTTTTAAGGATAATCCTTTTCTATAAGCATGTACATCATCAGCCCATGTGCAATCAAAACATGAACTCCACAACTCTGATAAAGCTTCCATTCCATAACTGTGTGTGCCTTAGCTTTCTCCATGCTTCATCCTCATGATGTGGTTCAAACATCACCTTCAGGTAATCCTAGATGACTCTATCATAGATTTGTTCTGGTGTTTTATAACCAAATCTTTCTTTGTATAGCCTCCATAAAGTCACCATATATTCTCTGTCAAATTGATGAACCATTTGTAGAAAGCTCACAAACCTCAAATACGAACCATCATGCCTCTTAATATCCCAATAAGCTATTTTCCCATGAAATCCAGACTTAAAAACAACTATTGGATGTTTAACACTTAAAGGCTCTGCATCCATGGCTTCTCTTTTAGGTTCTTCTATAGATACAACTGTGTGAGCTTGCATTTGTTCTATATCTTCATCAGCTTGCTCAGTCTACTCTTGCTCTTTGCTCTAATTTTGCTATGCTTTATGTTCAGACTTCTTCTTTTTACTACTTTTCTTTCCCAACTGTTCATCTGCTCTTTTTGAACTTGTTCTCTCTTCCTTCTTTTCCTTAATGCCCTTCACCACTTTAGTGTTCAAAAAGCTTTCAATCTTTCTTTTGGAAATTGTATGTAATTCTTCAATTCTTTTATCTTTCAACTATTTCAAATCCTTTAGTTTCCAATTGTCCGTGTTCTTCAAATAGGCACACATGAAAGCTCTTCTTTTTGCTTGAGTGGGTGGCTTGTTCTTCTTAGCTGCATATCTTTCTGCTGCATAGAACTTCTTTCTTTCATTAATTAGTTCTTTCAGCATCCTGGCTCTTTAATCTATTGAAAACTGATCTTGCTCTTCTTGTTGGAGTTTCTAAGCAAGCTCCCAATTAGCATCAACTTGAGCCTTTTCCTCATCCCATTCAGCAATTAATTTTGCATTCTTAGCATCTTTCTCTTCAGCTATCCTCCTTTGTTCCAAAATCTTTTTATTTTCTGCCTCAAACTCTTGTTGAAGTTTCTCTGCAACCTCAACATCTAATTGCAATTGCTTTTCTTTTGGTAGTGGTTTCTCCACTGGCTTTTCAATATCAATTCCTTTTCCTTTGCCTTGGACCTGTGGAATTGATTATGTAGCTAATGGCTCTGGTATTACAACACCTTTGGTTACTGGCTTGGATGTCTTCAGTTCAGCAAGTACACTAGCAGCAGTTGTAACCTCTTGTGTAGCAGCACTAACTTTTGTACTAGCAGCTGTAAGTAGCTTACTAGCAGTAATAACTTCTTTACCACTAGCAGCACTAACACCCTGATCAGCAGCACTACCAGCAGTAGTAACCTTAGCCACATAGCTATCAATCACCACTTGATTCCCTTAGTTATCAGCAACTACAAAATCCATTGACTCACTTTCTACACCAATACTTTCACCCTCCTTAGCCTCCCCTAAAGCTTTGCCATCTTTCCCCCCTGTTTGGGAGCATCCTTTGAAGCTTCAGAAGATTTAACCTTAAGTTTGGGAGTTCTTGATCCTTTGATTCCTTCCAAATATCTAAACCTTCTCTTCAAAGCCTTTATTTCCCCTCCTTGAGCTTTTATGATGCTACCTTGAGAAGAAGCTAGAGTTTGCAGATCAAGAACCTGTGCAGCAAGTTTGGTAAAAGTATTCATCAAATCATTTAAAAGTTCCTTGCTATCCTCACTACTTCGGCTTGTGTTACCTAGCCCGAGAGGTGAATCATTGGAAAAGTTTAGCTCAGTCTCAACCTTAGGTTGAACATCTGAACCCCCCATAGTTTCTAGGTGATTGGGTCCTTCACCTCAATCAGCTCTATGAGGACCTTACTCATTAGAAGTTGTCTTGGCTTGGGTCTTACTGATGTTACCACTATCCTATGCTGCTTCTAAGCTAGATACAGTAGTGGCAGCCCTTACCAACATGTCACTCTCCCCACCAGTGACAGCCTCATCTGCAACATTAGGTATAGAACCACTAGCCTGAGGTGGCTCAATGTTCTTTGTGTGAGTCCTACGTTTATAGGTATTTTTGGGTTGTTGTTGAGATGATGTAGCCAAAAGTGTGGGTGTGTGATGGGTAGCAGCTGGGATTGCTGCACCTTGACCCATTTAGGTTTGGGCTAGTGCCACCATTGTTGGAAACAAAGGTGTCACTTTCCCTGAAAAATCTTTTCCATCCCTCCTCATATTAGTAAAAACCTTTTTGGTAAGACAAGGAGTGGGATAAGCTCTTTTATGACTTTTCTTATTTACAAATTGTTGTCCAAAAATAGTTGCAAAAACCTTGGATAAAGAAAATATTTGCTTGTAGAACTATCCAAGTTCTTAACCATACTATCAAAAATTAATTTTAAAAATTAAATCTTTATGTATTTTCAACCAAACAAATTATAGCAAAAGCTTAATTACTTCTAAATTCATTCCACCCAGTGGTTTTTGGACTTCGATACACTAAGACAGTATGGATTAAGAATTTCCATTTATGAGAAAAGTTACCTTTATAAAACTTTAAAGCAATAGATTTTCTCTCATATCCCATCAGTGAAAGCTTTTCGAAAATTGTAGCATATGGAAGATTCTCAACGCCATTAGCATCATCTAAGAGAAGATCTCTTCGAATAGACGCCTCTATAATGAGAATCCTCTACCCATCTACAAGGGCATGGAATTGTACTTCCCCATTATTAGTTTTGACCTTAGCAGACGAACAAAACTGGATAATGTTGGAAGTGTATAAAGTAGGTTTTACTGTTAATACAAACTTTATGTAGCTTGCATTAAGGAAATCAATGATCTCAGTAAAATCTACAGACTTATTGGATTTTTCTAAAAAGGCAACATTATTGTGCGACATGATGATTTGATTTGGGGATTTTGTGTTTTGACGATTAGAACTTGATTAGGGCTTGGATGAGAGTGAATTGTGTGCGCGCGAAACTGATTGTGTGACACAATTAGGAATTTATACCCTTTAAGTAAATATTTACTCAAACATACCCTGCAGTTCTAACCCTAGCAGCAGAAACCTAGTAGTACTAAGTTAGACTTAGCAACACTAAGTTTATTCTTAGCAGCACTAACCTTTAACCAAAGAAAAATTTGCCAAGTTGTATTTCCCAATATCTTTAAAAATAATACTGCTCTCAATAATTTTGAAGGGATTAAGTGAAAAGGAAGACACTTAATCATTGTAGGTTTCATTTAACCTCTGGTTGTGTGAGAACCATTAATGTCAGTATAAATACTGCCTGTGATCAGATAGACTCATTGAAAGTGCCTTCTTAACAGGGTTTCCAGCTGGTGGCAGATGTTGCCTCTAACAAAAATGCATTAGATTCACTTTTGCTCACTGTACTCAATACCAGATGTCCTTAGACTAACTCATTATACTAATGAAAGTATAAAATGGTAAAGAGTGAGTTAGTGCAGTTATTATCTGACTAACTATGCGATCAACTCATGTTCAAAATAGATTGATTTCAAGAAAAGATTTTAAAGAATTTCCTAACTCAGGGGTAAACCTTTGTCAAGAGATTCCCAAATCTATTCTATCAATAATCAGAAGCAACACAGCAAACAAACTACCACTTTGCTTCTCACACTCTATGAATACCAATGATATTGCTTGCTTAACCTGCAAATGTTAGTCCAAAACCAAGAAAAACACAAGCAATTGCATTTTACACCATCTAATTATACTTCGCAGTTGTTCAAAAAAAACTAACAGCATTAACTAGCAGTTCTAAATTGAAACTTGGTAGTTCTAAGTATAATTAGCAACAATAACACAGCAGTTGTAAGTACACCAGCAACACTAAGTATACTTAGCAGTGGAAACATTTTATTTACCTAATAACAGTACTAATCCTTTAAAAACTTTACAAAAACACAAAGAGATAAAAAATTTTGAAAGATTAATCATGCCAATACTGAAAACCAAAAATTGAAATCTACCCACGTCAAAAGCTTTTGTGAGCAAATCTGCAACATTATTATCATTATGAATTTTAACAATTTTAATTAATTTATTTTCATAACAATCTCTTATAAAATAATGTCTTATCTCAATATGTTTTATTTTTTAGTGATAAACAGGATTTCTAATAATGCACATAGTACTGCTATTATCAATATATATTTTTGTATGCATAAAATTGTACCCATAATCAAGCAATTGATTCTGAATCCAGAGCACTTGTCCACAGCAACTTGAAGCAGCAACATACTCAGCTTCAGTTGTGGAATTTGCAACCACAGTTTGTTTCTTGCACTGCCATGAAAGCAACCTGCACCCCAAAAACTGACAACCTCTTGTTGTTGATTTTCTATTCAAGCTAGCTCCAGCATAGTCACTATCAGTGTATGCAACCAAGTCAAAAGGTGAATCTTTTGGATACCAAAGGCCTAATTTGGGTTGACCTTCCAAGTATCTAAAAGTTCTCTTCACAGCATTAAGATGTGAGACTTTTGGTGTGACTTGATATCTTGCACAGGCACATACAGCAAACATTATGTCAGGTCTTGAAGATGCAAGATACATCAATGAGCCAATCATTGATCTATATAAATGACATCAACTTCTTCACCATCTTCATCTTTGAGCAAGGGCTTGGATGTTTCTATAGTTTTCTTTGCAGGCTTCACATCAGTAAATCCAAACTTCTTCAAAATTTTAGCCACATACTTATCTTGACTAATAAATATGCCATCCTCCTTTTGCTTAACTTGTAACCCTAAGAAGAATGTAAGTTCTCCCATTGAACTCATCTGAAATTTTTCATGCATAAGTTTTTCAAATTCAACACATAAAGCCTTGTTTGTTGATCCAAAGATGATATCATCGACATAAACTTGAACTAACAAGATATCATCTTTGTCCCTTTTGATAAACAAAGTTTTATCAATCTTTCCTCTACTAAAACCATTGTTCAACAAGTATGCTGACAATGTGTCATACCAAGCTCTAGGAGCCTGATGTAGACCATACAGTGCCTTCTCCACCTTGTAAACCTTTTTGGAAAAATTAGGATCTTCAAAACCAGGTGGTTGTGAGACATAAACTTCTTCTTCAATAGTCCCATACAGAAAAGCACTTTTAGCATCCATTTGATACACTACAAAGTCCTTGTATGAAGCATAATCCAAGAATAATCTGATGGCTTCAATTCTTGCAACTGGAGCAAATACTTCATCATAATCAATACCTTCTTCTTGAGTGTATCCTTGAGCTACTAACCTTGCCTTGTTTCTAATCATAATGCCTCTTTCATCCTTTTTGCATCTAAAAACCCACTTTGTACCAATTGCCCCCTTTTCCTATTAGGCAAATCTACCAGTGTCTAAACTTCTTGAAGCTTGAATTGTAAAACCTCTTCTTGCATAGCTTCTACCCAGCTTGGATCTTGTAATGCTTTATAAGCATTATAGGGTTCTATTTGTGATAGAAAACATGCAAACAAACAGTTTTAAAGGTCTTTGTGACTGTTTCTTTGATGAAGGGATCTAACAAAGAAACCCTGTTCCTTTAAATCTTTTATCATCTTTCTTTTTTGAACAACATATTTTGGCTCTCCAATGATTTGTTCCTTAGGATGATTCTTGTGAACTCTTGTAGTTGGAATAGGACTGACAAATACCTCATCTTCCATATTGGTTAAGTCAGCCTCTGCACCAAGTACATCTTCATCAGTATCAGGATAGATTTCTTCCAATTCTGGCATTTCTGGATCATCTGGATAGTCATCAACATCAAAAGATATGCCTTCCTTGTCAGCAACATTAACACTTGGCTCAACAGTATTAACAGAATTAGTACTGCAAGTGTTAATTTCTTCATTGGCAGCAATAACACTTGGCTTAGCAGTATTAACTAATGTAGTACTGCTAGTGTTAATATCATCTGATACATCATCCTTTTCATCATTCTGCTTTTCTTCACTAACCTCTTTATCATCATTAGAAGATTTTGCAACATCTTTTTTATCATCTTTTGGAAAATCATCTTCTTGAGAACTCTTTGACTCTTGTGTTGAGAAAAGTGGATCAGCAGTCCAAATAGGCAGCAAAAGATAATCTTTGTCAGGTCTTGTCTCTTTTCCAGCTTGACCTACATCATTATTAGCTTTTATACCTGCAAAATTATTAGACTCTGCACCTACAACAACTATCTCATAATTCATAGTTTTGGTTAGTAAACCAATATCAAACAGCCAGTCGCTGCAAAATTAGGTGTACTCTCACTAAACCTAACATGCAACAAAGAATCCTTCATCAGCCTTGCCATGAAACTTGCCTAAGTGATCGATGGTATTCAAGATAGTAACAGGACACCCAAATGGTCTTAAGAAATCTAACAATGGTTTCCTACCATGTAAAAGTTCATAAGGGGTCATGTTATGAGGCTTAACTACTTTACTCCTATTCTGCACATAACAAGCAGTATTAACTGCTTCAGCTTAAAAAGTAGTAGGTTGTAACACCCCCACCCGACAAGGGCAAAGGTGTCACAACAACGGTGGCATATCAGAACAAACACAAGCATTTGACATTAATAATACCATAAAATTCAATGGTTACAAAGGAAATATGAAACTACAAGGTTACAATACAAAGTCTCTAAGTCTAAATAAAGGATCTTCTAGTCACCTTCAATAGCTATTAAGGTCTTCTAATCCAATGGTGCTCTCCACTCATACCCAGCCTCCAACTAAAACCTGCCGCGGGAAAAAGAAACGCGGCTGAGCTACGAGAGCTTAGTGAACAGATATAACGATAACAAAGCAGAAATATGGGATAATGAAGTAATGAAACATTACAAGATGTAACAGGAGTAGGAAAGAAAATGGGACAAGGTTATCAAGAAATGGTTACAACAGGTAGGTGTAAAGTAAACCGTAACCCACCACCAGCCCAAGTCGAATCAAGTCAAGTCCATTATCAAGTCATAGGGTAACATAACCAGTAATCCACTACCACCCAATTCAAATCAAGTCAGGTCAAATGTCAGGTCGAGTGTCAGGTCATAAGGTTACAGGGATTCAGGGAAACAGAAATCCTCTACGAGCCCAGAAACAGTACATATCAAATCAATCACATATCAGGGTGTATGAAGGGGTGACCTCAGCATACCAGGTACAGGGTGAAGGGATACCTCCAAGGGTTGGAGTCATGAGCTCCCAGGATGTGAAAGACGTGTATCACACACACTCGTCAGTCACCAGATAATACAAGCAATACAAACAAATCAGGTCAGGTCTAGGATGCATCCATACGCCCCCAGTAGGCCACAGGGTCTTCCTCTACGTAACAAGTAAAAATCAGGTCAGGGACGGGACATGTCATCACTCTCCTGCCCTAGAGTCATGCCACCGGTGCATCAATGACATGGACATGAAACCCTCATGCCTAGTGGGTGGCTCGTAGTCTCAAACTGTGAGCCAAGGTCAAGTATCAAGTCTCAGGTGTCAGGTGTCAAGTATCAGCTATCAAGTGTCAGGTTTTATATCAAGTTTCATATCAGATTTCATATCAGGGTTCATATCAGGATTCAAGACAGGAAATCAATGCAGGGGTTCACTATCAGGAAGTCAATATCAGAAAGGTCACATACCAGAAGGTTCATGTCAATTTATTAAAATAATTCTTTTAAAATGGTTTTAAAATAAAGTAGTTTTTAATTCAGTTTTCATAATGAAAGTCTTTAAAAGGAATTCTCAAAACCTCTTCATGTGTAATTTAGAAAAGTAGTTATAAAATCCTATGAACCTTTAAGTATCCCAGGGTCCTAAATATTCAGGTTACCAGGTGATGAACAGGTCATGTCAAGTATCAAGGAAACGTAACAGGGTTCGAGGCAAAGTTTCAAGTAAAGGTTCAGGTCAAGGGAATCTTATCCAGGATTCACAATACACGAGAACAAAAACAAGGTTCACAGAACAAGGGAACATAGCAGTGGCTTAGGAAATCCTAAACGAAGTCAAAATCAGAAATCAAGATAAACGAAGGCTCCTTACAAGAAGAGCAGAATATCTGTACCTTATTTGATAGCAAAACAAACCAAAGACAGATCACAGGACACCGGATTACTCCCGCCTCAGCGAATCTACACGAATTATAGGTGTACTTATAAGTTTCATAGCTTTATGATTTCATAGTTTCATAGTTTCTAAATCATGAGGTTTCATTTTAGTTTCTCTCCATCTTAGGTAACTTTACATATTCAGTAACTTTAGTTATTATCAATCCTGTTTATCAACATAAAGTATTAAAGATGACCATGTTAGTAGGTTAAGGTTCATAATGCCCTTTACATAAGTTCAAGGTTCATAATGTAGTTTTTTTTATAATTTTAGGGTTCATTATGCAATTATCACAAGTTTAGGGTTCATAACGTCATTAAGATAAGATTAGGGTAAATAATGTAAATATTCTAAAGTTACAGGTTTACACAAGTTGAGTCCTTTAGTTTTAGCAAATAACAATTTAAACCCTTTAGTTTATAAAATAAACATAAAACACCTTTTAAATTTCCTTTTTAACCTTTTATAATTTCTCACAGTTTTATATACAAAATTGCTAGGTTTTCTATATATTGTAAACCATATAAGAACTCAGTAATAAAATTCAAAAAAATTCCCAGAGATGCTCAAATGTCTTAAGTATTTTATCTAATTTTCCAGATTTTATTAAGCAGGATAGCTATGGATTAAAATTCACTTAAACCAACTCGTCCAGATTTCTGATTAATTTTACTATACGAAAAGTTATTAATTAAAAACCTTTTAAGAAAAATTCAAAAAAATCTACAAAAATTCCAGGAAGTAATATACATCCTGAATATTACCCAGTTCAATGGAAACCTCCTAATTCAACATGGTTTGGAAATTAAAATTCAAAAACCCGGCCTAATTTTCCAGACTCACAAATCCGATCAGACACATAATTTTCCAAAAATTAAAAGGTAACCTTCCAGGCCTCCAAAAATTACAAACTAAATTTTCCCAGGTAGCCATTTCATTGAAATTAGTTTTAGACTCTTAAAACACCAAAATATACGTACACATCAATTAGTTACAGCCGGTTAAAGTCGTACAAAATTCTAGGTCAGTAGCAGTTATTCAAAGAATCATGTATAACTTAGGGTTTTATCATTCAAACCTTTACTTCTTGACAACAAACGATTTTAGATGAGTCCATAACATATTTAGGTCGATTATAATAGGCCTTAACATAATCTAATCAATTAAAATCATCTTACACAACAGGATCGAATTACATATTTTAGACTTTAGGGTTTTATGATTGTATGATTTTATGTGATCCAAAATTGACAAGAACAATAAGAACACATGAGAATCAACAAGAGGATGATACAATACCCTCGTAGACCACGAAGAACATGAACACAACAAGGTTTATTTTACCACGAACCTCCTTCTTCTCCTTCTTTGGGTCGTATGGCAGAAAAACAAAAGAGATAAACATACAAGTCGATTAGGGTTTGATTCATGATTCAAATGGATTGATTTTGATGGAGATAAGATTACCTTGTACAAGAACAAGATCATGAACACACCAAAAACTCCTTTGTGTTGCTGCTGCTGATTGAATACAGGAGGGACAAGAAGATAGCCGAAACTTTTAGAGAGGATTAGGGTTTGTTTTTGGATCGACAGTAGCAGAAACAAAGAGGCAGCCGAGACTTTTGAAGGATTTAGGGTTTGTTTTATTTGTTTCTTGAAGATCGGTTATGACAATCATAAGGGATGCCGACACTTTTTTTTTTTTTTTTTTGGCCAAGTGGGGAATGAAAGGGTTATTTTGGGCTAGGCTTTACCAAGTTCAATGTCTTCTTATTTAGCAATTTGGGCCGAAATTTAGAGATCTCAAGTGCATAAAAAAAATGTAATTCGCCTAGTCTTTAGATGTAGGATTTTATTTATTCGTTACTTCTTATTACATAATGTAAGGTTTACATGTAACTTAAATACTTAGGTAACTTAAGGTTATGATCAACTAAGATTACTTATATATTTTATAGATTCTTAAAAGTTCAAATTCGGAGGGTATTTTAGTCTTTTCGGGTTATATAAATTTCGGGGTTTTACAACTATTCCCCTCTTAAAAAGAAATTTTTGTCCTCGAAAATTGAATTGCGAAGTCGATATGAATATGCGAAATCGAAAGAAATATCAAAATGAATACGTACCAAGTCAAAAAGAAAAATGCGGATAACTGGATCGTATCGATTCTTCGGTCTCCCAAGTAGCCTCGCTCTCAGGATGGTTCTTCCAAAGAATCTTCACGAACGAAATGGTTTTAGTTCTCATGACTCAGATCAAAATGAGGTGGGTTCAAATTTTTCAGGAGAGGACAATTTAGGTTGATTCAGAACAAAAGGTCCATGCAACATAAAATGGACGATAGGTGAATCTTCAGGAAACTCATATAGAATACGAACAAGATTTCAAATCAAATTGAATCTGTCAACAGTGGAGAGCTCTACAAAGAGTTCAAGATTTATAACTGAGGTCAACAGAATGCAAAACGAGAGTCTGAACTCATCCAGATATCTATTGAACAAAGGCAGAGTATACGCATAGGTACAATGAACCTAAAGTCTCACTAATCACGGATAATCCAATGGAGATCAAATTCTAAACTTCTTAGGTACTTCCCAAGATATCCTATGGCCACAATGAGGGAACGTTATATGGTGTAAGTATTATCACGTTGGCCAGACGTCATAATACTAGCACCACATAATTATGCCTTCATGATGATCATACTTTATCTCGAGTCGTAAGCAAAACAACATATCTTAATCCACCTAGTACTTCTATAGTCTCGGAGGTCAACAAAATCAAATGTCATAATCAAGAGGGAAAGCCAAACTACTCGTCATGGAGATTCTCAAAATGCCCGAGAGGCATCAAAATGATTAACAAAAGATCAGAGGTCAGAGTCGGAATCTGGAGGTAAGGATCAAATAGTGTCAGGAAATTACTATGAAATTTTAAATGGCTTCAAGATTTATTTAGGTTTCAAAACTTAGGTGGTGCAAGGCAAAAGCTTTCAATCTCCAAAAGTGATCTCAAGAAGCTTTAACCAAAAGCAAGGCACGAATCAGAGTGATGCGGAAACAATGCTACTTACATAGATGTCCTAGTCTACCCATTCCTCACTGGTAATACTTAAGTTCCTATGGGGAGATCCTAAAGCAATTCCTCAACGGTTATCTTATGAGCGCCTACAGTGGAAACTTAATGGTCCAAACTTCACAGGTCAAGGGTAAATGTATTACAAGTCGCAACCTGTCTCTTATACCATAATTGTAACACCCCCACCCGACAAGGGCAAAGGTGTCACAACAACGGTGGCATATCAGAACAAACACAAGCATTTGACATTAATAATACCATAAAATTCAATGGTTACAAAGGAAATATGAAACTACAAGGTTACAATACAAAGTCTCTAAGTCTAAATAAAGGATCTTCTAGTCATCTTCAATAGATATTAAGGTCTTCTAATCCAATGGTGCTCTCCACTCATACCCAGCCTCCAACTAAAACCTGCCGCGGGAAAAAGAAACGCGGCTGAGCTACGAGAGCTCAGTGAACAGATATAACGATAACAAAGCAGAAATATGGGATAATGAAGTAAGTGAAACATTACAGGATGTAACAGGAGTAGGAAAGAAAATGGGACAAGGTTATCAAGAAATGGTTACAACAAGTAGGTGTAAAGTAAACCGTAACTCACCACCAGCCCAAGTCGAATCAAGTCAAGTCCAGTATCAAGTCATAGGGTAACATAACCAGTAATCCACTACCACCCAAGTCAAATCAAGTCAGGTCAAATGTCAAGTCGAGTGTCAGGTCATAAGGTTACAAGGATTCAGGGAAACAGAAATCCTCTACGAGCCCAGAAACAGTACATATCAAATCAATCACATATCAGGGTGTATGGAGGGGTGACCTCAGCATACCAGGTACAGGGTGAGGGGATACCTCTAGGGGTTGGAGTCATGAGCTCCCAGGATGTGAAAGACGTGTATCGCACACACTCGTCAGTCACCAGATAATACAAGCAATACAAACAAATCAGGTCAGGTCTAGGATGCATCCATACGCCCCCAGTAGGCCACAGGGTCTTCCTCTACGTAACAAGTATAAATCAGGTCAGGGAAGGGACAGGTCATCACTCTCCTGCCCTAGAGTCATGCCACCGGTGCATCAATGACATGGACATGAAACCCTCATGCCTAGTGGGTGGCTCGTAGTCTCAAACTGTGAGCCAAGGTCAAGTATCAAGTCTCAGGTGTCAGGTGTCAAGTATCAGCTATCAAGTGTCAGGTTTTATATCAAGTTTCATATCAGATTTCATATCAGGGTTCATATCAGGATTCAAGACAGGAAATCAATGCAGGGGTTCACTATCAGGAAGTCAATATCAGAAAGGTCACATACCAGAAGGTTCATGTCAATTTATTAAAAGTAATTCTTTTAAAATGGTTTTAAAATAAAGTAGTTTTTAATTCAGTTTTCATAATGAAAGTCTTTAAAAGGAATTCTCAAAACCTCTTCATGTGTAATTTAGAAAAGTAGTTATAAAATCCTATGAACCTTTAAGTATCCCAGGGTCCTAAATATTCAGGTTACCAGGTGATGAACAGGTCATGTCAAGTATCAAGGAAACGTAACAGGGTTCGAGACAAAGTTTCAAGTAAAGGTTCAGGTCAAGGGAATCTTATCCAGGATTCACAATACACGAGAACAAAAGCAAGGTTCACAGAACAAGGGAACATAGCAGTGGCTTAGGGAATCCTAAACGAAGTCAAAATCAGAAATCAAGAGAAACGAAGGCTCCTTACAAGAAGAGCAGAATATCTGTACCTTATTTGATAGCAAAACAAACCAAAGACAGATCACAGGACACCGGATTACTCCCGCCTCAGCGAATCTACACGAATTATAGGTTTTTAAAGCATAAAGTATTAAAGATGACCATGTTAGTAGGTTAAGGTTCATAATGCCCTTTACATAAGTTCAAGGTTCATAATGTAGTTTTTATAATTTTAGGGTTCATTATGCAATTATCACAAGTTTAGGGTTCATAACGTCATTAAGATAAGATTAGGGTAAATAATGTAAATATTCTAAAGTTACAGGTTTACACAAGTTGAGTCCTTTAGTTTTAGCAAATAACAATTTAAACCCTTTAGTTTATAAAATAAACACAAAACACCTTTTAAATTTCCTTTTTAACCTTTTATAATTTCTCACAGTTTTATATACGAAATTGCTAGGTTTTCTATAAATTGTAAACAATATAAGAACTCAGTAATAAAATTCAAAAAAATTCCCAGAGATGCTCAAATGTCTTAAGTATTTTATCTAATTTTTCCAGATTTTATTAAGTAGCATAGCTATGGATTAAAATTCACTTAAACCAACTCGTCCAGATTTCTGATTAATTTTACTATACGAAAAGTTATTAATTAAAAACCTTTTAAGGAAAATTCAAAAAAATTTAAAAAAATTCCAGGAAGTAATATGTATCCTTAATATTACCCAGTTCAAAGGAAACCTCCTAATTCAACATGGTTTGGAAATTAAAATTCAAAAACCCGGACTAATTTTCCAGACTCACAAATCCGATCAGACACATAATCTTCCAAAAATCAAAAGGTAACCTTCCAGGCCTCCAAAAATTACAAACTAAATTTTCCCAGGCAGCCATTTCATTGAACTTAGTTTTAGACTCTTAAAACACCAAAATATACGTTCACATCAATTAGTTACAGACGGTTAAAGTCAGACAAAATTCCAGGTCTGTAGCAGTTATTCACAGAATCATGTATAACTTAGGGTTTTATCATTCTAACCTTTACTTCTTGACAACAAACAATTTTAGATGAGTCCATAACATATTTAGGTCGATTATAATAGGCCTTAACATAATCAAATCAATTAAAATCATCATACACAACAGGATCGAATTACATATTTTAGACTTTAGGGTTTTATGATTGTATGATTTTATGTGATCCAAAATTGACAAGAACAATAAGAACACATGAGAATCAACAAGAGGATGATACAATACCCTCGTAGACCACGAAGAACACGAACACAACAAGGTTTATTTTACCACGAACCTCCTTCTTCTCCTTCTTTGGGTCGTATGGCAGAAAAACAAAAGAGATAAACATACAAGTTGATTAGGGTTTGATTCATGATTCGAATGGATTGATTTTGATGGAGATAAGATTACCTTGTACAAGAACAAGATCATGAACACACCAAAAACTCCTTTGTGTTGCTGCTGCTGATTGAATACAGGAGGGACAAGAAGATAGCCGAAACTTTTAGAGAGGATTAGGGTTTGTTTTTGGATCGACAGTAGCAGAAACAAAGAGGCAGCCGAGACTTTTGAAGGAGTTAGGGTTTGTTTTATTTGTTTCTTGAAGATCGGTTATGACAATCATAAGGGAAGCCGACACTTTTTTTTTTGGGCCAAGTGGGGAATGAAAGGGTTATTTTGGGCTAGTCTTTACCAAGTTCAATGTCTTCTTATTTAGCAATTTGGGCTGAAATTTAGAGATCACAAGTGCATAAAAAAAATGTAATTCGCCTAGTCTTTAGATGTAGGATTTTATTTATTCGTTACTTCTTATTACATAATGTAAGGTTTACATGTAACTTAAATACTTAGGTAACTTAAGGTTATGATCAACTAAGATTACTTATATATTTTATAGATTCTTAAAAGTTCAAATTCGGAGGGTATTTTAGTCTTTTCGGATTATATAAATTTTGGGGTTTTACATAGGTAATTTAGAATCATCTAACATTGTTCTAGCAGCCTCAATAAATGTCCTATTCCTCCTCTCAGCAACTCCAATTTGTTAAGGAGTTCTAGCTACACTATACTGTCTCTCAATACCTTTCATCTCACAAAACTGGTTCATCTACCTATTCTTGAACTCAGTTCCATTGTCACATCTTATCACTTTAACCTTATGATTAACTAGGTTTTCTACCTAGGTTATAAAATCCTTAAGAATGCTACTGGTTTCAACCTTAGTTGCTAAAAAGAACACCCAAGTAAACCTACTATACCCATCTGTGACAACTAGGCAATATATCTTTTTCATTAAACTCTTTACAAATGTTGGTCCAAATAAATCCATGTGCAACATATGTAATGGCTGACTTATAGAGTTCACTACTTTGGTCTTACAAGAAGCTCTATGTTGTTTTCCCTTCTAACAATCAACACAAATTTCAGTATTTTCAAAAACTTTTGAAGGTAAACCTCTTACAAGGTTTCCCTTAACCAATTTATTCATAGTTTTGAAATTTAAATGTCCAAGTCTTCTACGCCAAAGTTTGGATTCATCTGATGTGGCCTTTGCAAAGAGACAAGTCAAACCTCCTTTGGGAACCATATTCTTTAAATCAACACTGTATATATTGTCTGTTCTATTAACTTTAAGTAGAACATGACTTTCATCAGTCAACTTAAAGTCAGGTGATAAGACAATATATTCAGTTTCAGTAAAAAGAACACTGTTCTTTTTGTCACACATTTGTGAGACACTAAAGAGATTAAAATTAAGCTCTTTAACAAAATACACATTATCAAAATCCAATTTAGCAGTTTTTATAGTACCTTTACCAGTGATCTTCCCTCCTTTGGGATTACTCCCAAAAGCAACATATCCTCCATCAATAGCTTCAAAATGTTCAAGATAGGACATGTTTCCAGTCATGTGCCTTGAGCATCCACTGTCAAATACTCCTTTATCTTCCAATTACACCTGTGGATTGCCCTGCACATAAAGTAAGAAAATCAGTTCATTTTGGGGACCCAAGCCAATACTGACTTGGATCTGCCTTATGCATCTACATAATCAAATATCTTTAAAACTATAGATGCACTGCTGTTTCTGGAAATATGATCTAAAACTTTTACTTTTGGTTTTTGTACCCAACAAGCTGAGGCCTTAACAGCATAAAAGTGATTTCCCAAAACAGTATCAGTTATTGCTTTTGGCTTAGCAGTAGAAACTACTGCTTTTGCCTTAGCAGCACTAATTGCAGTTGTCTTTTGTATGGGCTTCTTTACAGTGGAATGTGCTTTGTTAGAAAATTTTGAAAATTGTTTAGCACCATTCACTGTTCTTTTGGTCTTAGCAGTACTAACTAATCTAGTAGTATTAGTTACTACTGCTAGTTTAGAAACATTTTGCTTAGCAGTTGTAACTAATACTAAACCAGATTTTGTTTGTACTGCTGATGGAACCACGTTTCTTTTAGCATGTGGGTGAGTACTTTTAGAAAAACTTTTATGATTCATCCTCCTTGCATAGTTCCACATAGGTTTTTGATAGTAAAAACAATTATCTTGTAAATGTTCAATACTACCACAATGATAACAAGCCTTATTGATCATCTCAAAGTCACTTCCTAACCTTTGCGATATCATTCCATTCTAACTCCTCTGGTTACCTCTAGGCCTGTTTGTGTTCTCCCTAGGTTGCTCAGTGTATTCAACAATTTTCCTAGACACCTTATTACCAAACATAGGTTTGACAAATTTAATTTGTTCAACACTAGGTTTAACTGTGACACTGTCAACCTTAGGTTTAGCCTTGACCTGATCCTCATCATCATCAGACACCCAATCTTCAATGATAGGTGCATCAGAATTTCTTTTCAACCTTAGGTTTCCCCTCATTAGACTCACTACTTTCTTCTAAAGGCTTAACATTTGACTCACTTAAACAAGATAATTTAGGAATAGGGGGTACATACTATCCTATTATTGAGGGAGGAACTTCATTATAACCTATTCCACTGCTTCTCCTCATTAACTGACACTCAATTGTCTTATTTACACTATCAGATGCAAACTCAAGCTTATTAACCTTAACTTGATGTTTTTCTAAGTCCTGATAAGCTGCATCTTTTGCTTTTTCAGCCTTTTCTACCCTTTTAGTAAGTCCTTTAACTTCATGTTCTTTAACAAAAAGCTTACCTTCAAGAACATTCACTTTCTCTACATATTCTGACTCACTTTGTTTGAAAAATTCAAGCCTTTCCTCAACAGATTTTAGACCTACTTTACAGCCTAAATTATCTAGCTTTAACATTTTTACCTCTTCTAACAGCTTTTCATTCCTAGCCTTAAGTTCCTTAATAGTATCTAAACAAGATTTAAATGAACAACCAGCTTCTACTTTAGATACACGCCCATGTTCTGTCTCGGTTCAGGAATTCTCTGTGGTGAGTTCTATTCCATTATATTCTTTATGTAATTATATGTTTTCTTTGTCTTTTAGAGTCAACTATTTGACTTGGTACATACTGTTTTTGTAGAGGCGGCAATTTTGGTCTCTTCTGTTTATAAATGACGGGTTAAACCCAAAGTGGGTCATCTCAATGTGGGTTGAACTAGTCGAAATGCATAATTTTAAGAGTTTAATAAATGGGTCATCTCAATGTGACAGGATGTTAAATGCTCAGCTCTTGACTACTCGCAATTCGTATCACTTCCGCTGGCTACTAAGATACCTCTTGTAAGCTATCCCCTAAATTAAGGCATCTGTTAGCATGTTTAGTGCATCTATTTGGATGTTGCATCTAGAGCCAAATGATTCATTAGATACTAGTAAAATATCTAAGAAGGACCATGATAATACCTGCTATTGACCTCGGACAACAATTTCTCCCTAGGTAAATTCTGTAATATCACTTGTAGTTATTTATATAATAAAAAAAAAGAAAAAAAAAAGGATGGGATATGTTTTATGTTATATATCTTTTGTGATGACGATGCTTGCAATCTACTGTTTTTAGCTAAAGCCTGCATCGGAAAAGAAGATTACAAGTTCAACGCCGAAGACTCAGGCCAATGTTAGTCGGTTCCTAAAATAAAGTTCTAATGAAGCATCCAAAGGCTACTTTTGTTCCTGTCTTTGAAATGTCTTGTAAAGCCATGTTTGATCAAGTAAATGCTGCGTTTCAATTCCAGTTAATTCTACTACCTCGTAAGTATTTTAGTGCATCCGTTTGTATTTTAGGGCATATGTTTGTGTGTTTAGTTTGTAATCATTTTAATGCAGCCTTTATGTTCATTTTGCGTCTTCTTAATGCAGCCTTTATAATCATCGAGATGCTGATCAAATCAGTAACATATTTTGAATAATTATAGTTTACTGTCAAGGCTAATGCTGGTCATGCTGCAGCGGAGAAATATCTTTCTAAGGTTTTTGAAAATTGTTCAAGCTCACAATACATGATTGGCTCCGGTAACAATAAAGATTAGGGTGGTTCGAAAAAAGATGGTAGAGTTGTAGAACAAGTATTTGAAGGACAAGGTCGAGTTTGAGCTAGATTTCAATGCTGACTTGACTCGGTTGAGGGACAAATACGCCCCCGAAAGCATGAAGTGCGAGACTGATGAAAGGTTAGTGTTGATCATTAGAATTATCTTATTACCCAAAGACCTATGGCGTTGTATCTATTAAAGTTTTTTAAAGGTTTTTACCCACCTAATAGTGGTTCACATTTTCAATTTGATTGTCTGTAGCTCACACAGTGAAAGTTTTTTGTTCTTTTTGGTCCTTCAGTCACATACAGGCTTGCTGTCCTCTAACTCACTTTCCAAAGAATTGGAGAGATTACATCTGAAATTTACAAATAATAGTTCAAGAATGATGAATAATGGCGGCCCTGATTCATCAACAACCGAAGTATATGCAAATGATATAGAGAAAGAGGCCAGCTCTTACTTCCAGCAAATGTTCTCTGGTCAGTTGACAGTTGATGAAATGATTAAAATGCTAGCGAGATTCAAGGAATCTTCTACTGGGAGTGAGAGATTTCTTAAACCAGAATGTGGGGATCGAAACAAGACGCTAAAGAAGCATTCAAATGAAGGGATTTATACAGTTAGATAGAATGCGTTATTGAATAATCTTTTTATGGTGGTTTCTCATCTAACATGTTTGTAAACTTTTGAGGATCTAGTCCTGCCATACAATTTCATAACAATTTCTTTTAGCCCAGTTGAATTAATATACACTTGTAGTATTAACGATAATGTGAATATTAGTCTCAGCTTATTTCCATTTTCCAAGATTAGACATAATGTCACACCCCCAAATTTCATGACTTGCAGCGGAATAAGTCATTCAGGGGCACGACTGGTCATAGCACCAAAGTTGCGGTTATATTGAATGACCTAAAGTGTCGTTTAGAAAATACATCGTTTGATTATTTAAAAACATTCAGAGTTATAAAGCTAGGTCCCAAACGGTGAAACAAGTTTTGAGAAAACAAGTTCATACAATTCAAACGATGGATAAGTGCGTAAAATATAAAGTGAGACGCGTCGACTCCGCGACTCCATGATTTCCATATGCAAGCCAACATGCGATACCTTAATTACCTGAAAATACATTGCTAAAAATGGTCATCAAAAATGTTGGTGAGATCATAGGTTTATGTAAATGAAATATTGTACGGATACCACAAGTATAAAGTGTATGACAAAACCATGCCACATAAAAATGATACATTAGCTCTAAGCTCATGACCCCGAAGCTAGACTCAATGAAATGCCCCAACCGAGTGTTTGCCAATCACTCAAATATGACAGAAATGAAATGCGTTCGTTTGACCAGTTGGTGCTACCAACCCGAACGGAGGAGTCGCCCTCAATAGATCTATCCACTCACTCTCGCTTGCTAACAATTAACGGTTCATGATAATAAAAGGGGACTTTAATCTGGGCAATGATGTAACTTAAGCAATGTAATGAGTTTTTATACTTTGGTCTGCATATGAAAATGGTGCAATGTATTCTCCCCCGAGAGTTTAGAAATCAATAAACAATTTAAAACGCGGCTATGAAAACTCACCTGATATGATATAACAACAATGATCACAATGGATATGATGAAATAAAGCTCGGTCTCTAACCACGACCTATTATGAATGATGTGATCCAATGTAAGCAATGATACAATGCAACACATGCAAATACGTATGTTAACGATACCACCTGTTTGTTTTGAAAATAGCTTTTATCGACGAAAAATACACCTTTGACGTCTCGTTAAGTTATAAACTACTTTAAGCGTAAACATGCTGAAACGGTACTCCATGATCCTTGTTTGGTGTTCTATTAGCAAATATAAGGTTTTCGTCGCAATTTAATATTTTCCTTAACTTGTGAAAATATGTCCAAATTGACTTCGTGAAACTAGTCGCAAAATATTGCACGTTAAGTGTTCGTTGATCAAACTCGACGTTTTTGAAAACCTTGTAACCACGTATAAATTTCGTTTCCTTTAACTTCCGGTTATACATGCCTCGATCAATTAGAAAATCGGCTAACAACGTTATGTTTCGCAAAAACACTAGTTTTAATATTTAAAACACTTTCTAATAGTGGCTGTCAAAATAAATTAGAGTTCGTCGGCTTTAAACGTGAATAACTCGGCCGTTACAAGCTCGTTTTCTACGTTCCTTACACCCACGGCTTCGTATAATCATGAACTAACATAATCTCAATGGGTCGGGTCGTCTAGATCATGTCTAACGCCTCGTTTTGTCCTTTGAATCTCGGCGATCAGCAACTAAATTTTCAGAAAATTATTTTTCGTCGTCTAACTTCGAACGATCATATCTCCTTCGTTATAAGTCGGTTTTTATTGATTCTTGCGGCCACGGTTTTGTTTTTGAAAGAACTTTTTGAATATGAAGGCCAAAATGTGCCAAAAATTACTGAGTTTTCCAGTTTACACGTTTTTGGACAGTAGCTATTTTAGATTGTTAAAAACTCACTTTCTTGGTTCTAAACATGATCATACTAACTCAAATCAACTCCACAAGTTCGCAAATCCTACCATACACCTTCTTAGGGTGTCATGGGGTCCTAAACATCACCAACCTTGGTGGGTTTCATGAGATCATTAGTGAAACCTATAGATCTATTGATTTAAAGAGTTTATGTTCAAATGTGGTATGTAAAACATAAGTATCTTGCATGGATGATTAATATAACTTGAAAATACATGAATATATATATCAAATGAAAGTAATAAATGATCAAAACATGTTCTTGAAACTTACTTGATGATTGGATGAGTTTTGATGAGAAATGAGCAATAAACTTGAGGTTTGATCACAAATCTATAACTAGGAAGGCAAATGGAGTATGATTATGCTTTGTTCTTGAAAAATCTATGGATTTTAGGTGTGTTCTTGGTTGTGGCCGAACCTAGGGATGAAGATGGAGAGGATTTGATCTTTTTTCTTAGCTAATGGTTATGTATGTATGTGTTAGAGTTAGTGGATTGGTAAATAAATCAAGGAAATTCAATTAATGCTTGTGTACTTGTAATCAAGTAGTATAGAGAATTAGGGGGATGAGGGGGGGGGGGGGGGGGCGGCACACATGGCTTAAAAGAAGAGGATTTGATGTTTATTAATGCAATTGTCTCCATTTAATTAGATATTAGCTAGTTTAGTGAATACATTGAGTGTTATCGGGTACCGAGTTAACTAGAAATAACTTGTGACGAGGTGAAATGAGATACGACGAAGTTGTAAAAATTGTAAAATCATGTTCCTTGCAAGAATCGGGTGTTAGAATGATAATCGGATTGAAATTTCGTAAACCGACGGAGTTATAAGCATCAAACGAAAAATGTAGCGATTGGTTTAAAAACACCGGGTAAAGTAATAATATATTTTCTATATCATTATAATTAGCTTAAAAATATATTAGGATCATTTTCGGGAGTATTGGGTTTACTGTTAGTAGAAATGACTGAGTGGTAACGTTAATTAAACAATTAAGCATACGTTAATGAAAATCACACAAACACATGCATGAACTGATATGGAAATGATGTTACTGATAATATGCAGACTACCCAAGTCCGTATGATGTGTCTTTATTGATGATGCATGAATACGCAGCTAAACCTAATTGGTTACGCGCATTGGAATACTCGTAAACCTAGTTTACGACATGATGAATGATGCCCATGAATAGTGATTTCCTTCCGGAAATGAATAGTGTTATATGAATAGTAAAATTTTTGACGACTTCTTAAAGTCTCAAACTGACTTCAAAAATGATGAATAGTGAAATGATGAATAGTGATCGGTGAATAGTGATTTATGAATACTTAGGGGGAGATTGTTGGGAACATGTTTTTGTATTAATTAAAGTATTGATCATATTGTAATAGGTTGCTTTGGCCTTTAGGTTTGTTATTAGGCCCAGCCCATGTAGAAGGCCCATAGGCTGTGTCGTTTATTTATTTAAGTATGTTTATGTAAGATAATTAGTGCTACAAGCCCATGCTCATGTAAAACTATAAATACCCCCTCCCACCTTAGGGAGAGGGTTGGTTGATTGTATGCTAAACTTTCCTTATTATTGTGTGATCAATCTTCCACTCTCTTTCTCTCTCTAACTTTCTCTCTCTAACTTTCTCTCTCTAGATCTAGGGCTTATTAGTGGTTAATCTAGGTAGCTTGTGTGATAATTAATAGGAACATCACTTCTTCCCCAGTTACAACTGGTCCACCAATTTATCCATTCCTGGAACTCTATCACCACCATCTCCTTTCCTTAAACATCAACGCCTCCTCCTTTATTAAGTGCAACCAATTTATCCATTCCCGGAACCCCATCATAGTTGTCATCTGTCCTGTGAGTAATCATAATATTGTAACAAAAAATAAATAAGTTGCCATAAAGACAATCAATTCATTAGTCTTGATACTAATATTTTATCCATATATACCTATTAAAGTAGCTGTAGAGTTCGTATTACTTACAGAGTTAAAGTACCTGTGGCAGGAATATACTTGAGATTGTTGTCTCATGAGTTAATTACTTCATTTTCTTATTCTTTAGTGGGCATTGTTATGCTTTCAGGTTTTAGACGCCCCTGCGACTCCTCTTTTCTCTTCACTGTAAATGGAATCATGGGATAAAAAGGCTATGGCTACACTGAGTTCTTTCCATTCTTTAAGTTAATTGCCACCTTCTCAACTGCAGCAAATATCTGCCATCAAATAAGAAATGCATCAGATACGTGGTCTCCTCAATCAGAGTATCAGTATTCCTATTGTATTTCCATTCTAATCCTAGTGAATATTTTTTTACCCAAAACAAAAAAACAAGGCCTTTTACAACCCATTGTTATGAACCATTTCTTATCATCACCAAATGCACTTATCACATTGACAGGAGCTAATAAATCGTTGTTGATAATGTGATATGAATACCTTACAGCAAATATAACAATTTTAAACCTGTAACTTATATATGTTATCATTGTACAATTACATCCAGTATGCTCAAGCCCAAGTTTACAGCATAGGCAATCATCCGGTAAGTCTAATTAATAGAAAGGTATGCATTTTACAGCATACAAAATGAAGTAAAAAAAGAACTTCCCATATTACGAATACTATTTAACCATCATGCCGTCATGAATGTAATCGTAAAAGGCATATGTAATCAACTGCAAAAAATTTCTGATGTTTTTTACCTGTTGTCCAATGTACAGGAGTGTTTGTCATACCATATGATAAACACATATTCAGCTCCATTTGTCAGCTTACCTTACCCAAAACTTGCAGTACACATCTGCGCAAACCAAACAAAATGATGAATACAAAATCAGAAAATGAAAGACCACTCAAGGGAGTGTTTGGGGTTACTTACTAAGAGTGCCCATCTGTTTTAAATATGTTTTTGATTCCTTGGCACTTTGATCTCAATATGGTCATCTAACATAAGGTTTTACCAAATACTACCTTACTAATAGTAACTACTCATCAATTATAATAATATATAGTTCTGATTGCTTATGATGATATATACTGTTGGTTGCTTATTTAACCAACGATATTGATTGAAACTCAATTGTATATGTAATTAAGATGGAATGTAATTTTAGATGTATTATATCACAAAAATAGTTTTGTGACTGGTTGCGTTTTCTTTGGTGATTTGTGTGTTTAAAGCAAAGCTATAAAATTGACTCGTTGATCTTTGTTTCATCTAAAAGATTCTAATTTTGTTACGCTAAACATAAAAACTACAGCATTCAAAGGTCTGATTGGCAACACAAATGGTGGAAAATCCAGTAAGAATACTAATCATAATTTCCAGATTGGGAGCATATCATGCACTTACAATTATTAAGTAGTGCATAATGAAATAAATAGTTGGGAATCTATTATTTCTGCCAACATTTAAAGCCTACCGGGCAATAATTTTGGGTTGTTTTGGATGATAGCATGGATGATTTGAAAGGAGTAATAGTACAATAGCTGTAACTATGTTCAATGCCTATAATGGGTATAAAAAAAATTGTTCTGCAGCTTTGGCAGGTATGGTATATGCCAAATATTTCTTTCAATAGGTGTATTATGACAATAAGCCAAAGGAGATAAGGGTATCTTGGTTCATGATATACATGTGGGCAAAAAAAAAAAAAATTCAAATTACTTTTTGAGTATTGTTTCTCTCTTTAAAGAAGGTATGGTGTCTGTTTAGTTGCACAATTCATTTTCCAACTTGTCATAAAGAAGTAAGAAAAAACAATGTCTAGGCGTCCTAGGTGTGATCAACTTAGAATTGAGGCTAATTCAAACAATTGGTCTGAAATGTTAATTCTATATTGTCATAAATCTGGAATTGAAGATATTCAAATGGCACAACAAATTAATGCGTTATGTGGTAGACTGGTCGGGGTAATGCGTGAAAGGGTGGCTTTTATTCAGGAGCTGGACAATGTCGGGAACATGTATGCTCAAAAAATACCTGAGTACCTAAGAGAAGTGCAGTCAAAACATGACCAAAAGGTCATGCGGATGCGCATTATGACAGCCGAGTTGGAGCTAAATGGGCATGATAAGGAAATCTTTGTTCAAAAGCTTAAGGGCCTAATGGATTTCTGACTGTCTTGCTAGAAGTGGAGGGAATTGTTGTTGGTTATGTTGTGTCATTTATGTTGGTGTCTATGTTTGGAGTTATGTATCTGTAGTTAATTTTATTATGAGTCTTGTAATAATGTCTGGTTGGACCCTATGTGACTGGATTGTAAGATGTTATAAAAGTTATTGTTTATGTTAACTTAAATTGTGTAACTGGTCTTTTTTCGTTCCTTAGATGTCGTCGTTCATGTTCAAACAATGCTATCATAGTTGATCTTCATTTGTTGTGTTCATCTGGCTTTCTGTTTGCAACTTGTTGATTTGTTATGGCGACTGTTGTTGTTGGTGTCCCTAGTTTTTTAGAAACAAAGTAGTTAATATTTGGGCTTGCATATGTTATCTTTAAATAAGCAAAATTGTTAATTCAAATGTTGGTACCTGGGTTTGTCTCTATCATTTTGATTGTTCCTTGATCTCTGTTGTTGTTGGAAACTTGGTGTTGAATAAAATTTACTGTTCTCGTTGTTTGATTGAGATGGATTTGAAAAGTATTCTTTTGATCTTCAATCGCAGAGATCTTGTGTGGTATTTCTTGTGGATCTAATGTTTTGTGCATTGAAAATAACGGTGAACATTAGTACCCGGACACATCATCTGTTGCAAGGGTAAAGAAAGTGATTGGAGCGGCTGTAAATGGGTTTGTGATAAACCCTTTGAAATTATACCTGCATAACATGAACCAAGTTAAAGTATGATTTAGAAAAAGGCATAATAGTTGACAGACAGAACATCTTTAAGGGCAGTAATATGATACCTTGGCACATCCATAAGGATTCATTTCCTTTAGGTGAAAGTCCTCAGCACATGTAATTTTCCTAGGTTGGCCATAGACGGTAGTGGAAGATGAGAAAACCAACTATACACCAAACTTGAAATATAAGTATGGGGAAATGGGGTATCTAAAGGTTCACGCAACAGCTTTGTTTTATTGTTGAATTTATTCGTAAGGGCTCAAATTTAATTGAAATGATACTTTATATGAACATGCTTATTACAATATCATTCGGTGTCCATGTTTGTTTTTAAAGGGTAATAGATCATGTGAAAAGTTATTGTTTATAAGCTTCATGTTTGTTATAGCAATTTTTTTTCTAGCATATTGCCATTTCCAGTTCCACAAAAGGTCCTAATCAATAATAGCGTGCAATTCTCAAAGATAGATGGGTAATAGAAGAGGATGGTGTGAAGAAGTAATCTGCACCAAATTACTTGTGACGGTATTCTCTTTTGTTTCCCATCTATCTTTTGTGAAATGCACATGACCGATGATCAGACCCTTTTGTGAGACTGAACCTGTCAACATACATAAAAGAATTTGAGTTTGTATAAAAATGTACACTAATTAGATAAGCAAATAAGCACAAAAGACATGAAATAAGTAAGTCCTAACACTATACGGGTGTTTGTTTTAGCATTCAATGGAACTTAATAGTGAAGGTAATTGATGGTGTCAGGCTCTCCCAAGCTATTGTAATGCATTCTTTTTCAGATTCTTCGCTGCAAAAAAAGAAAAAAAAAAAATATATATATATATATATATATATATATATATATATATATATATATATATATATATTAGGGTATTTCACATATGTCTCCTCTTCGTGAATCTACTGATTTCAACTTCACTTGAACTTCTTGATTAATTTGACAAAATCAAATTTCAACAATTGATGGCTCAAAAACTACAAATTTAATTCCATGAACATATATTAATATCTATGTTGATGCTTACAGAATTTTTTATTTTGAAATTGAAATTGACTGAAATTAAATTTTATACCTTTGAAAATAAATGTGAAAGCTTGTTATTTTGAAATGATTGTAGTAATGTTTCACATTGACCCAAAGAGATTTTAGTAAGCTTTCATATTCACTTTCAAAGGTATATAGCAACTTGCTCACCACCACCTCAGATTCATCAAAGGTGCTCATACTCATTAACATAATATTAGGTATTCCCTTTTTCACTTAATTCAACTTTATTTTGTATCATGAAAGAGTCTGATAGTCCATAACTTTTATTATTTAATGAACATACCTGTCAGGATGATACCTTGCTTTTACGCCTATAGTCTGTATGTTGTAATCATAATATCAGGACCGTTCTCTTTTCCAGCCCTAAACTTTGTCACCGACTCTTTTTCGCCTGCAACCCAATATCAAAAAAGACAACGGAATAGTTGGTGTAATAGAGTTAATAGTATGGCCTGCTTGCACACGTGGAGGTTGCTGAGACAACTATTTGTTGCACTCGACCATCCTTCCACTTGCCGCACCAAGAAAACAGATTTATAGGATCATCAAACCCAAATGAAATGCGCAAGTTACAATACAGACCTCAACAACCTTAGCTACAAAACAAATCATGAAAATCCCCAAATTAAGAAAACCCTAATTTTAAATAAAGATTATAATAAAAGAAACATCTAAATTAAATCATCAATTAACAAAAACTAAATCATAATGAAGCATAAAAAGGACAAAAAACTTATATATATAAAATCCCAAATTAAGAAACCCTAATTAACTGATATATACATTTACATAAAAAAATAAAATGCAAAGATGATCAGACCTGAGTATATGGCCTATGTTTTTACTTTCTTTTTTCTGTGTGCAGGATGATGCCAGATTCAATAAAACAAAGATGAGGAACAGAACTTTCTGGTTGAAACCTTTAATGGCAAAAACTATGGGGTAAATTCATAAGGAAACAAAACCATTGAACCCTACATTTAATGCATCACAATCAGAGCAGAGGCCACCTGTACGATGAAGAGCTAAAGTGGACGGAAAAATTTCAGTTATGGATGCTACACTTTACCACGGATTAATAAACACTATGTGTAACGCAAGATTTGTTGAGGCAGCAAATCTATGGTTGACATGTGTCCCACTTAGAGGATACAACCAATAGGAGATAGACAACTAATGTATCAACTATTCCGGATATAGGCACCCTTCCCTCCTTTAGTATATATATATATAATTACATCTATTTTTTTAGCTTGTATTAATTTTAACCATTTAATAAGTTAATGTATTTTTTGTACCATTGAATCTTCCGTTAACTAAACAAACAAACTCACTTATCACCATCATCCCTTTTTTTTGCTGCGATCAAAAAGGGTTTTTTTTTTTTTTTTAAACATTTATAAACCCAGTATGAATATTGAGTTAGTTTAAGAATATGTGTTGGCATATTATTTAGTTGAGTTTTAAGTTCTTAGTTAATATAATATAATAATGTCATTAAAATAAGGTGTTTCGTCAGATCAGGGATTGGTTGTAATTAGATTTCTTGTTTAATTGTAAGATTTGCATATGGAGTTTTTTTAAATCTAGATGTTAATCTACACATAATGTCTCATATAGGAGAAACAGTTAAATTGATTATACTTGATAAAGGATGGTGTGCATGATATGTTTGTGTTAATTTTAGTTTAGTATAGTGTTCTATTATAAATGGTATTTTTTGCTATTATGTATACATGTTTCTACATAAATTATAATGCAACTTTATATGAATGCTTAATTTTTTAAAAATGAAAAATACTACATGTTTTTTATACTAATTAAATACGGAAATTTCATTATTAATAAAAATAAATCCTATGGACATCTTAGAAATAAAATAGTAACAATCGCAACTCTTTAAAACAAAAATACTCAAGAAACATAATTTTCTGAAACTCTTTGTATGCTTGATCAAATATCATCATCACTATTCTCATCATCGGTCGTTTCATAATCAGTGGAGCCGTCATTAATAAACTTGCTATATCATCATCAGAAGATACAGATATAACACTATATGCATCTGAATCGACTTCCCATACTTCGGCATCGATGTAGCTATTAGAAACATGTGTTCCCGGCACTTTTCCATCAATATCAACCATATCATCCCACATCTCATTGTCACTCATGTTATGTTTGCGAAAAAGCTCTCTATCATATTCCTCATCCATGGCTGTATATTTGTCTTGACCATCATCATCATGATATTCCTCACCTATGGATGTAAAAAAATAAAAAAAATAAAATAATAATAATAAAAAAAAATTTTTAAAAAAAAGCAAATATATAAGTTCAAATTTAAATTTTCGAAACACCACATACAAAAAAAATTGTATATGGAATTACTTTTTAACAAATAACCTGTTGAAGATTTTTCATTGATATCTTCATCAAGAATATTATACTTGGGTTTATAGTCAACTAAATCATAAAAAGGTTCATCCAAATCATTGATATTAACCCACGCACCTTCTTCAGATACGCTGTTGTTGTTCTCATGTTTGTCATCCGTATCTTCATCATAGAGCATATACTTTTGTCGGTTCGATGCTATATTATCTTGTGTTGTTTTTGAATACGTAAATGTATTTGGTTCTTCATCATCAGATATCTTTGATAGATCTCAGTAAGATAATGGACTTGTAAGATCCAAGTGTTGTGACACATAATCTGTAAGAACCCATGGGAAAATGGGGTTCTACAAACCAAAACATAGTTAGTAGTTACTAATAGAGTATCTGTTATGCGGATTGTTTGATTAATCCTATTATCTAGGGTAGCTTAATAATATGGGATTAGCGGGGCTGTTTGGTGTAGCCTATTATTTGGACTATGGGGGTTGTTTGGAATAGCTTAAATGTAACATTTACAATACTTATGAACATTGATTTTCGTATAATATATATGTTTTATAAAAATATAATGTGCAATTGTAAATTATTACCATTGGGGTTTTTTCCCCAAGATGATTAGCAGTCATAGTTTCCACAACTATTGATTGTGCCTTTTCATCATTAGATGAAGTTAGATCTACAACTTTGTTTGCTTGTGTCTTTTCATCGTCTGATGAAATCAGATCAACAACTATGTTGTTGACTAACTTGCCGCCTTTAGTCAGTCTATGGCATTTACGTATAACTGGGAGAGGCTGCAATTCTTACAAAGGTAGTTAGTTTTCCTGATTGATAAGTATTACATAATATGAATTACAATTATTTTTTATACCTCTTCATTGTCATTTGTTTTTTGTGCCTTTTCATCATCTGATGAACTAACATCAAAATTTTTATTGCTGACTAACTTGTTGTCTTTAGTCAGTCTACACCGTTTGCGTGTAACTGGAACAGCCTCCAAGTATTAGAAAGATATTTAGATTTTCTGATTGATGAGTTTGACATAATAAAATATTACCAAAAATTAATAAAAATACCTCATTATCAGATTGATATTCAGAATAATCAAACATGCATATGTTTTTACCGGTTTCATATTTCACCTTTGACAATCTTCGACTGTTGTGTGTCAAACAAACAACCTAAACAATGCATAAAAAAGTAAAAACTAATAAATAGTTTATGTTTACTACAATGCAAATTACTATGTAATTAAAATTTTATATAATACCTCATTATCAATATCATGTAAATCAACATCATCGTCAGATATATTGTATACATATGCATTGTTTTGTTTGTGCTTATTCCAAATTGGAGTAGTTCGATAACCCTTGACACCAGAAGCATAAATCTGTATATCTTATATTTATAATTAATTTTGTAAATCTAACACAAATAAATGTCAATAATAATAAACACATTTATGTTATAATACCTCGTCATCTGATGGAACAACCTGCAAGTATTAGAAAGATAATTAGATTTTCTTATTGATGAGTTTGACATAATACGAATTTACCCTATTAGTGATACCTCTTCATCGTCAGATATAACAAAGGATGGTTTATATTTTGTGAACCTATCATTATGGTTTGAGTGGGTTTTAGCTGCTGCTTTTTTGTTTTTCTGCATATAATTAACATACAAAAGTGTTAGTATTTGATATTCTATATAGTTAGTTTAATTTAACACATAATTAATGTACTAATTTTGATTAAAACATGAATACCTTCGATGTCTTTGCTTTCACCATTGTTATTGTTTTTTGATAACTGTAATCGTATTTTAGGATTGAACAGTATATATCAAATGCCGTTATTTATAGAACATATAGGTGGATATATTTTAGGATTCGATTCTTAACGTTAATTTTTAATATAGATATAGATACATATATATTTAGATTACATATATCTTTTGAACATAATTATAGAATTGATTTTCTACATATTTATTGGAAACTGATATTTCAAGATTTAAATTTTTTCTTTAATTTTATTAATTTATCTATTCATACTTTAGGTTGAATTGTGATACATTCATTGAGTATATGAAATTGAATAACTTATGAATGTTGTCAAATATCAAGTGGAGTGTTAATTTAAAATTAACCATTCAATCTTATTCCATTACATCAAATAACTTAAGATGAGTTTACCAGATGCAACTCATTATAAGAATAGCATTCTACACCCTCATTATCAGTGTCATATTGTGTTCCATCAAACTCATAGTATTTCGGCCTATGATTTTGTCTTCTGAATGCTGCAACCTGTCTCCAAAGTTTTTTTGCTTCATTTGTTTCTCTTTTCAATCTTTCTTGTCTTTCTTCATATTCTTTCCACATTCTTCTTTTAACATTTGCTTTCTCTGAACACCACCAATCATACCAACATGCCATACTTTCTAGTCCTTAAAACATACAATATGAAACATTCATTTATAGAGTAATAACGTTATTAATAATTATAATATCTGGATAAATAGTAGGTAAATATCAGCATACCTTTGTGTGTATGAATACAATTTTTTTATTTTAAAACATAAGTAGGAAAAAATTGAAGCATAAATAGGTTTGTTACTTTGAATCTGTTGTCATTGAACTCTCTGCACAATCTTCAGTTCTGGATCATTTCACATGCGAAGTCATCTTCAGTAACTTGAAAGGCGTAACAATATACTGCAAAGAAAAATAAATGGTCGATATTTTAGATTGGAAGTTGGAATGGAATTCGTGGAACGTGTATTTAAAGTGATAATGTGGAAGTTGAAGAGGATGCAATTAATTTCGGTTAATTTCCAAGATATGGATATTTTTGAATATTATTTGGATATCTTTTTTATTTTGTTAATTTAGTACTATATTTTCTCAAAATAAAATTGCGTAACTTTACAAACTAACGTGATTTTGTTAAAAAGTTGACTAAAACTGGAATGAAAAAGAAGAAAAAAAAAACAATATAGTTGATTCATCTGGTAATTTTTATAATAAACAGTTAAACATTGATTGTTTGGTTATGAATATGAATCATATTATGAGTTCAACATTGATTGTTTGTTTATGAATATGAATGGTATTATGAACTGCTTATATAGTTTTGAATTCTGAGTTATTAAAAAGGTTTAGCAGTACTAAGTTTAAAGGAGTAGTACTAACTTGAAACTTATTACTGCTATTATGAGTTTAAAGAAGCATTACTAACTTGAAAGTTAGTACTGCTGGAACCTTATTGTTATAGTATGTATGCTTAGGTTTTCATTTGTAATTAAGAATTGTTTGTGTACAAATTTCGAGCAGCAACTAAGGAGGCAACCAACAAAATTATACTGCTAAATTAAGCATTCATATAAAGTTGCAATATAACTTGTGTAGCAAGATGTAATATATATAACACACTCAAATCTTTGTGGTTTGGCCGAATCTTAGAGAGAGAAAGAGAGAGGATGGGAGTTCTAGTGAGAGAAAGTGAAAGACAAAATTGTTGTATGATTAGAAGCTCCAACCCTCTCCTTTGGTGGGAGAGGGTATTTATACATATGAAATAAATGCTCCTAGTAGGCTATGGACCGGGCTGACAGTGGGTAAAGACCCGACCCGACTCCATGGTGTTACGATGACAAAACTAATATTAATAATCCTACGAGCTACTTAATGCTAATAGATACTCTGGGTGACCGAGTCTTTCATGTGAATATTTATATTCCTAACAATCTCCCCCTAAGGGAGGTCACCCCGGATATTACAATTTGAATTCTATCATTCTTTTACATTAATTTAATTTCCGAGCTCGTAGTCCTTGATTCTTCAAAGTCCGCAATCTTTGTACTACCAGCAGCGATCTTTTGATGAATGTTCCTTTGGTTTGGGTGATCTTTGAACTTTCATCGAGATCATCAGCCACTGTAAATCTCCAAATCATCCTTTGTAGTATCGCCTCCATGTGATGAAGTGACCATCGGACCGGCATGCTCACAATCTCCTGGATTATGATCATTAGCATCAGAGTTGCGGAAGCAATGTTGTAGGTCATTCTACTATCATGATTTCCTTGACAGTGAGTGTGAAGTGTGAGCATGAGGTTATGAATTAACATCTCATTAGCCATCAGCTGCAACCGTTGGGAATTCCTACAAACAACAGTTAGCAATAAACAAACAAAAGTATCTTTGTTCACTTTCGTTGAATACGGTTGCAAGAACCATGGTTCCCCATTTATCAGTATAAATACTACCTGTGATCAGGTAGAATTTTGAAGAATCTCCTTGACATGGTTTCGCAGCTGTACTAGCCATTCTCAAACCAGAGCGTCTCAAAGTAGACAAAGCACGGAGTGAGTGAACCAGCGAATTATGATTCACTGATTAATGAGAAATTGATTTGAAAAACAGTTGCGTATTACTGGATAAAGAGTTTTTGCAATACGACAAAAGTTTTATGAGTAGCATCAAGTTTCAATCACAAATACTTTTGTTTGAAAATTTATGCGTAGTCAATGTGCTCGGAAACAATTGTTGAGCACATCGAAAGGTTATCCAAAAGCATCCGTCAATTCATTTACCGGAACAAGTTTGATTCAAGAATTGAATCGCCGAATCATTTTTTTCCAGTTGTCACTAGTTTGATCCATGAAGGATCTCACATGTCACCTACCAAGAGCTTGCTTGATTTTGGCTCTAGAAGGATTTCCATCTTCATTGTGAATACTTACGTATCACTCGGATGTTCTGGAAATACCACGAGGATAATGCGTAGGACTCTTCATATATATTTTCTTGCTTTTCACGGTGTATGAAGCAGCAAGCATATTGGAAATGTATCCTAATGAGATTTCTGGATGATCTCTTGGCTCTAGACTCAATAGTGCGTTTTGATTTAGTGATCGGAGGCTGGAGTAGACTGCCACCTTTTCAATATCAACTAACTCAGAGTGAGAGAGTCAATAGTAATGAGTGAATCTTCGTGTGAATGAAACAAGAGTCTTTTGAGAGACCTTGAGTGGCTAGGGAGGGTTGTGCAGCATATCACTGGGTCCATGATACTTGTCTTCATTGTCAGCAATCAACTACGTGATTCTGATAGCATATGTATTAACCCGGTTTCTGCCTAATGTGTAAGGAGGGCTTCTGATGCGTGCGATGTGTCGTTGCGGTTTAGCAGTATTAATGCCTACTCAAGTTTTAAATTTATATTTAGCCGACTTATCAATAACACACACACTTAACGAGCAGTGTACCCGGTCAGTATGAATATAATGGTAAGTAGAGTGTCGATCACTAAGAGTGGAACGTATTATCTAGTTATTCTAATCAGTATTTTAATAAATTAAGTTAGCTATACAACCTAATCTAACGCAAGGGGGTTCAGCCTGAGAGACTGGCACGATTTGGTTGCAATTAAATAATAAACTAAACCAATAGGCACGAATCAGCGAATAGCACACACGTACACAGATAAATACTCGAGACAATAAGAAGGCTGTCCTGATAGATAAGTAGTTTGTCACTTGTTTTATTGCTAGTTTTATATGAAGTGTATAGTTCGATGCAACGCACCGAGATTAAGTCCTTTCTCGTTGGTTCTAATCTTATCGGCGAGTAAACCCTTAATGATTACTTATGACTATCCTATTTATCTTTCTTCCTACTTTTCTACAGACGATAGAATGCATAGGCGATCTAATAAATAGGCGAGGGCAGAGGCATGGCGACCCGATCAACGCTCAGCTAGACACAGAGGTTATCAATGCACTAATAAAAGTCACCAAAGACATCAACATATAAACTTTAATTAATGAGAAAGCAGTTTTAAGGGAGTGCAATCTTTCCGTTGTCACATTACACAAGCCACCAATCTTGATGAATTAAAGTTTACTAACACAATAAAACAAAACTACTTAATGAATTAAACACATGCAACACCTTCTTACAGCTCTTGTATCTTCGTTTGGGTGTGTCTTGTGCTGCCTATTCGACTGAATTTGTCCTAGGTTTCTGTACTTCGGTCTTCGGATATAATATGTCACCCCGAAATTCGTCTGGTCTTGGGGTATTTATAGTTTCTGTCTGAGGGTAGGATGCGGCGCATCTAGTAAGTAGATGCGGCGCATTGACTTAACTTCGCGTGGGGTCCAAGATTATAATATTCAGGAATATTCGTACACCGCCAGAAGATGCGGCGTAACTCCATTCTAGGATGCGGCGCATGTCCTCTTGTATCTTGGATCGTATCTGGTGAAATATTGATAGTGATGCGGCGCATGTCATAAGTGAGATGCGGCGCATCTGGAGCAGAATAGTCTTGATCTTGTACATTTCGGTAGACTCTTAACTTCTTGCATGTTTTGCTCCATAATTAGTCCAAAATCGCCAAGTTTCACCAAATGCTTGTTTTTACCTGAGAATTACAAAAGTAAATGATTAAGTATCAATCCTCATACATAATATAATAAAACAAGTCAAATAATTAGGATAAATGATAGTAATAATATGTACTTATTTGAGTTCATCAAATATCCCCCCACTTGAACTTTACTTGTCCCCAAGTAAACCTTAGATTTAATCTTATGAAAATGTATCCTAAAGATGTTAGGATTTATTTTTATATTTAAGCATGTATTCATTTTTGTCATAATCACACAACCAAACATTTAACGAATTAGAAGTAAAATAAAATGATTTGATAAAAGCAAATCTAATCGTTTAACTGTCCAGTCGCGACGAATATTCTATCATAAGCTTGGCAAGTATACACATCTCCCCCACTAAAGCCAAGGAATAACAAGTCTAAAGCGGTAAAAAGGGTTTTGAGGTTTAAGGGTTAATCATTCTTAATCTCTATCGATCTCAAATTCCAGAAAAGGCGACAAAATCACAAATACATGATCGAATCCACGAACACGATACTTGCAATTGCTCAAATCCTTAACTCGAATAGGCTAAAGATAGGTCCAAACTTCACCAATAATAATATATCAAAAAGGGCGACAAAATCATAAATACATAGCCGAATCCACAACTACGATACTTAAGATTGCTCAAATCCCTAATCTCAATAAATCAAAGGTTTGGTTGGATAAAGAATAATAAAGGGTATGGATAATTTTTGGGATATAAATTGGTGTAAAACGAAAAATAAACAAAACAAATAAATTAAAATCCTAAGTGTGGTTAATCACTATCCCAACCATCCCATGAATAAGACTGATATCATAGAATAACTCACGCTTTAACACTTGAAACACACGCTTTAGGTAGACACGAATTATACTCAACAAGATCTTAATCAAAGAATAAACCTTAGTTGGCGTTCCCATAACTGCCAACTCCCATTCAATCCATAGATATAATATACAACAAATAGTGGTGATATCGACCACTAAATACAAAACTTTACATAAGTTGGTTAAAAACAAACATCCAACTTTCTTCTTTTTTTTTTTTTTTTTTCTTTTCTTATTTTTTTTCGATTTTTTTTTTTTTTTTTTAAGAAACATAAACATAGATGTGTAAAATTTCACCACATCACCAAAACAATAATTCTGGATAATTTTTCCATACTTTTCATGACTTCAGAAATAACGGTAATAGTGAAAGTAGTAAACACACGAAAAATAAACTCAAAGATATACAATATTTACTTTTACTCCAATTGCATTGTGCAATTTCCCGACCTAACCATAGATAATGAATTACGCACGCGAACACAGGTAATGTAAGGAAACACACTTTGCCTAAAGCAATTAACCAACCACGGATTTTAATCTACAGGGTAGGCTAAGGTTTAAGGTGTAACGAAACATTTTAACAAAGGTGTAAGAAACGAAAGGAATGGTTCTGAGGGTTTTTCTAGGGGTATCTTACTCTAAAAGTGAGAGTAACAAAGGGTTTATACGGGGGTTAACTAACCAGTGTAGTTAGCTAATAACACATAACATATAAGGCTATTTGGGTGTAATCCTAGAAATTTATCAATTTAGACAAGTCATTCCAATTATATAAAATAATACTTATTATGGTGGTCTCGAATAGTATACAAGCCAAGTTCTAAAGTTTACAAGTCACCGGCACACTCATAGATTTGTGAGTTTTGAAAAATCACAATTTTTAAAAATAACGTCATGTGTGCAGCTATGCAACTTAGACTTTAAACAAAAACATGCTAAAAAAAAAATTTTAATTTTGATATATTAAGCACATTTTAAGCATATTTTGAAAAGTTTAGGACAAGTAAGTGTTAAGTGTTCTAATTCTCCAATCCCCCCACTTAACTTAAACAACGTCCTCGTTGTTTGTATCAAAGGTTAAAAAATGGAAAATAAAAGAATTAGAACAGAAAAACTCCCCTGAGATTTGCTCGGTATGATCCTCCATTTGTATAAGAGCAAAAATCATCTTTCTTGTGGATTAGAACGTTTAAGCTTCATAATAGATGTATCCATAGGAAATGCAGGAATCTATAATACCACCAAGGCTTTAAAACACACCTAAGTTAAGAAAGGTTCAAACTTGCATAATACATTAGTAGTTAGGTAAAAATAAAACATAAAAATAAAAATGAAAATCATCAGGTCAGTCGATGCGCCGTATCTTATGGAAGAAGATACGCCGTATCGAGCCTGGAATAAATACGGATCAGAATAGAAGATGCGTCGCATCCTTAACCAGGGATGCGCCGCATTGAAATAAACTGATAAAAAGTTTTAAATTCGAAAATAAAAAATGCAGAAAAATAAAGATATGACCTGTGCAGGAGATGCGTCGCATCTCAGGATTGAGATGCGCCGTATCCTCTGCGGCCTGAAACAAAAATAAAACGAAATAAAGGATAGGATGCGTCGCATCTGTTTACCAGATGCGGCGCATGTGTTCACCAGCCAGACTGCTAACAGTCTGTTGTAAAATGGCTTATTCCATGGTTTTCTCTCATGTCCTCTCGTATTATCATGCTGAACTTAATGCCAGTCTTTGTCAAGCATGTTAAGAAATATAAACTGAAACATCAAATGCATAAATGAGAATATCGATTAGTACAATCCAAAAAGAATAATAATGTGCATGGAACAATGTCAAATAACACGTGGAATCAAGAGATCAAGGGTCAGTGTGGTCGTGTGGGTGGGTCCCTGAGGTGCTGGCATCATCAGTCCTAGGCCGGACTCTGCGAGCGTATGCACGTGTCACTCCCGCAACATGAGTACCATCTGAACGGGTGTGGGTAATACCCTGCTGCTCCAAAAGTCTGCTCACACTCATAACCAGCCACTCTGAGTCCCTCCTCATACCATCAACAATGCTTCTCAAGGCTCTCAGCTCTCCCTCGACTGCGTCAACCCTCTGACTCACCGTGCGTATAGGGACTGGTGGGGGTACTGGTGCCTGCGGCTCCTCCTGATGGGCTGGAGCAGCAGTCGGAGGTCCCTGAGGGCCTCCCTGCTCCGCCTCTGGCCCTGCAGCTCTGGCGGGCCCTAATCCTACCCAAACGTAATCTCCCATAGCCAGCTGGCATATCCCAAGCCTAACCAAGTAATCCCTGTCAATAACTGGGAGACGGGTCACCACAACCTCCAGCCCCGCTGGAATCTCCGCTCCAATCACTCCGAAATGGCGGGCCAGCCTAGAAACAAAATGCCTGCCAGTCATATGGCTCCTCCGATCTCTCCCTGCAGCTGATCGGTGGAGGTAGTGTGCCAAAAAGTGGGGGATGTTCACTGACAACCCCTCATCCATGCTCCTAAGGAGGAAGAGGTCCAGAGTGGTCACCTTCTCAGGTGACTGACCCCTCGCAGCAATGGTAAGTGCTATCAGACGGTGGCACAGCCTCCTCATTGGCTCTCTGATCAGAGTGTAAGAGAAGGTAGAAGTAAGGATGTCACCCCCCGAAGAAATCCTGTCCCAGTAATCACCGAATAGTGCCCTGTCAGGGACCGCTCTCAAACTATCATCCCAATATCTGGCAAACCCATCTAACTCAAGCTCCTCAACTGTATGCAAACCCATGGCCAAAATGAACTGTCTCATAGACATCTGCCTCGGCACCCCACCCAGCCTAAACACAAGGGTGTCAGCAGTATCCAACCCAGTATCCGTCTCTCTGTAGTAGACCGTACTAAAAAACTCCATCATGAGCTCTCTCACCAAGGGCTTGTCAATCCTGAACAATCTCTTCCAAGCAGAAGATCTGAATACTACCTCCTCATCATCACCAGTAACTACCATCTCCATCCTACGTCGTAAACTCTCAGCAGCATGTCCTTCCCCAATCAATCCCACATCAGCGAAATCCAAAACCTGTACCCTGAATATTCTCTTGAAGTAAATCGACTCAAGTCTCCGTAAGTAATCCTCCAAAGTGCCAGGGGTTAATCCCATATTCTCGAAACGTAACCACTGATGTCTTTGTGCGACCTTTGGTAATGCCATCTGAAATAAATTTTCAAAGTTACTAAGTAATCTGCAAGAAAGGTAGATACGGCGCATCTGATTTAATCAGTGCGGCGTATCTGCACAAAGTATAAGGGATGCGGAGCAAGAAATGAGATACGGCGTATTGGGATGCGTCGTATCTAGATTAAGTAATACGGCGTATCTAGAATTTTATTAATTTGGAAATAGGTCGATATGCCGCATCAATTAACCTAGATGCGCCGCATCTAAAAGCATATCAGTATAAATAAAGGGGATCAGGCAGGCTTTTCAAGAATCCGTATCCGTGACGTAAACTACCACTAAATATCACAGTATCATTTACCCTTTACAACAGTTCTTAAAAGCTCAATACACCACTACTAATCCATTTTCCCGGTAAATATTCACAATCGAATTCAAAATCCAAATTTTCGTTCAAATCAAATTATGCCAGAAATTCGATGATATATGCAAGTTAAATATGGTGGAGATCATCTAACACAAGCCCTAATCATATCTCTATATCATATGCCCTAATCGAATTAATCACATAAACCCTAATTTTCATATTAAACAAGATTAAATCGAAATAGAACAATTACCTTAATTTTATGATTAGGTGAAGGATTATAGATCGGATTAGTGGATGGATTCGAGATAAATGTTCGGATTTAGAGTATAATTTCACTGTGTGTAAGTTCTTAACTGTGTGAGTTTTTATGGTAAAAATTTTAGATCCGGCGCATTCCCGTCGTATTTATAGGGCAAAACGATGCGCCGTATTGAAAAATTGGGATGCGCCGTATCTATTTAATCTCGTTGACTAGTCAATGAGTCCTAGTTGGTCAGAGATACGGCACTTTGGATATTTAGATCCGCCGTATCGCTATGTTAGTGAACGAAATTTAAATGAGGAACGTACCTCGGCCTCCGCAACACAATTCTTTATACAGCAAATTGGGGTAAAATGGTCACACCATATGATATAAATGAATTCAAAACAAGAGCAATAGGTATAAACGTTTTATTAACAATTGTAATCTTATTGTTTAGTGGATAAGGATTTATTCCGAGGTTAGGAACAAATACCGTTTTTAAGCATACAAAATTAAGATTACAATTTGAATCAGATGTATAATATGGATAATAAAATTGAGATTATAATGTAGAGAACTTCCCTTTGGGCCGGTTGAATAATCGAAGAGGTTACGTTTGATCACTCCAGCTAGCTTCTCTCGGTTTGGTTCAGAATGTAATCTTTCATGGTGATGCTTGAATCATCCTTTATCCTGAAAATAAACAACTTGCACACGAGAGTAGCGGACCGATCAAAGTAAATATCAAAAATCAACTATATTTATCAAATTATATTCGTCGTATTAACAAAAGTTAATGCGTCGTATTTTCGTTACGTTTCGAAATATAAGATTTTTGATTCAGAAGATACGCCGTATCGACAGATATCGATGCGTCGTATCTGTTTAATAATTCGAAAACTGTTTTTAATTAAAATAATAGATACGCCGTATCTACTAAAGCAGATGCGTCATATGGCGTTAACGTTTAGAAAAAAATTTATCAAAAACAGATACTACGTATCTTGGGGAAAAGATGCGTCGTATCGAATTAATTAAACGCGTTGTATTTTATAAAAAATTAAACGCAATACGCCGTATCTGAGAAATCAGATGCGCCGTATCGTTTGATTTAGCTCAGTACAACGATAGCAGAATACAAAAAATACGAAAAATTAAAAACAAATAAAACACACGAAAATAAACAAAATAAAAGCAAACAAATAACACACAAAAACAGAAAATATGCAAAATGGTACAATGAATGAAAATTAATCTAATACACAACAAAATTAGCGGTTAGATAAAAAAATTAAAAACCTAATTAAAATACTAATCAAATTAACAGATAATAACAATTCACTCCCCGGCAACGGCGCCAAAAACTTGATGCGTGCAATGTGTCGTTGCGGTTTAGCAGTATTAATGCCTACTCAAGTTTTAAATTTATATTTAGCCGACTTATCAATAACACACACACTTAACGAGCAGTGTACCCGGTCAGTATGAATATAATGGTAAGTAGAGTGTCGATCACTAAGAGTGGAACGTATTATCTAGTTATTCTAATCAGTATTTTAATAAATTAAGTTAGCTATACAACCTAATCTAACGCAAGGGGGTTCAGCCTGAGAGACTGGCACGATTTGGTTGCAATTAAATAATAAACTAAACCAATAGGCACGAATCAGCGAATAGCACACACGTACACAGATAAATACTCGAGACAATAAGAAGGCTGTCCTGATAGATAAGTAGTTTGTCACTTGTTTTATTGCTAGTTTTATATGAAGTGTATAGTTCGATGCAACGCACCAAGATTAAGTCCTTTCTCGTTGGTTCTAATCTTATCGGCGAGTAAACCCTTAATGATTACTTATGACTATCCTATTTATCTTTCTTCCTACTTTTCTACAGACGATAGAATGCATAGGCGATCTAATAAATAGGCGAGGGCAGAGGCATGGCGACCCGATCAACGCTCAGCTAGACACAGAGGTTATCAATGCACTAATAAAAGTCACCAAAGACATCAACATATAAACTTTAATTAATGAGAAAGCAGTTTTAAGGGAGTGCAATCTTTCCGTTGTCACATTAGACAAGCCACCAATCTTGATGAATTAAAGTTTACTAACACAATAAAACAAAACTACTTAATGAATTAAACACATGCAGCACCTTCTTACAGCTCTTGTATCTTCATTTGGGTGTGTCTTGTGCTGCCTATTCGATTGAATTCGTCCTAGGTTTCTGTACTTCGGTCTTCGGATATAATATGTCACCCCAAAATTCGTCTGGTCTTGGGGTATTTATAGTTTCTGTATGAGGGTAGGATGCGGCGCATCTAGTAAGTAGATGCGGCGCATTGACTTAACTTCGCGTGGGGTCCAAGATTATAATATTCAGGAATATTCGTACACCGCCAGAAGATGCGGCGTAACTCCATTCTAGGATGCGGCGCATGTCCTCTTGTATCTTGGATCGTATCTGGTGAAATATTGATAGTGATGCGGCGCATGTCATAAGTGAGATGCGGCGCATCTGGAGCAGAATAGTCTTGATCTTGTACATTTCGGTAGACTCTTAACTTCTTGCATGTTTTGCTCCATAATTAGTCCAAAATCGCCAAGTTTCACCAAATGCTAGTTTTTACCTGAGAATTACAAAAGTAAACGATTAAGTATCAATCCTCATACATAATATAATAAAACAAGTCAAATAATTAGGATAAATGATAGTAATAATATGTACTTATTTGAGTTCATCAGCTTCTTTCTTTTCACCCTTTATCTTTACTTTTCTTATTCATTCTTCAACCCCTTGAGTGCTTACCGAGACTTCATGACTAGTACCTTGTTGGGTTTGTTCCAATACTAGCTCCATCTCAGTTGGCACTCTTCCCTTATTCTTACATTGCTCCTTTTTTAATCATACCTAAGGACTTCTACACTAACTAGTGGATTATCCCTGGGTAGATCCCTCCGGCTCTGGCGGGATCGTGGGAACGAATGCCTAACCTTATCATCCTTATAACTCCAGTACATTAAATAAAATGGTCGGTCTTTGGTATTCTTCCACAATTGCCATCATAAATCATTCGCTCCCCTTCAATATGTGCATCGATATACGAAAGAGTTTAGCACATATGAGAGAGCCTACACTTGAGTTCAAAAGAACATATTTTATCAGTTTTCATATTTAAATCACATTCTCTCCCCCGGTCAAAAATTTCAAACCTTTTGAGATTTTTGATCCCAATTGATTTAAATAAGTTTAGAAATTATGGGAGAAAATGTGGTCTGATTCAATATATACTGATAATGGAACATTACTATGCTCCCCCTCAATCAACGAGGGAGAATGTTAGTGTCAGAAATTATGAGTTTATAAATGATTTGGAGTTTAGTGAGAAACTCATGAAAAGATTCATATTCTGACACATAACAACACATGTTTATTCATTACATGAACCATACAAAGATACCATTTAATGATCCAAAATAAAATTTGAAATCACTCTCCCCCTCAATCTATGGCCCGCTATCAATTTAAAATTTTATGAAAAATTAAACCTTTTCTCATAGATTGAGTGTCAAATTTTATGGAAAAAATTTAGGATCGATTGATTTTCAAATATTTTTTTAAACCACCATTTTAGATACAAATTATTTTCCTGAAGAATCATAGATGGGAAAAATTTTGTTTTGGTAAAAGAAGACTTCTCTTCTGAATCAGGAAATAATGCACTGAAGCGTACACTAGATCGAGGGTGCACGGATGTAAAGTAATCCATGCCTGGGAGAAATTAATCACCCATTGTTAGGAACAGCCGTCTTTTTGGCGACGTGGTTTCCTCATTTTGAAAAACCGGTTGCGTATCTGAAATAATAGCAAGCCATTTAGGCATGTTTTGAGAAACAATTTGAACTTCTGCTCGAACTACATTTAAAGACCCGTGTCATTGTTGAATGACATTTCTAGGACCGTAAATGTTATCGATACCAGAAGACATGCCTAGAAAAAAACTATTTTTGGTATTTTATATTTTTCTGATTTTTATGGTTTTTATTGGTTTTATAATTTTCTATTTACATTTTATAAAAGTTTAGATTGGAAAAAAATATTTTTGTTTTTTTATGATTTTATATAATTACAAAGGATACGTGAGGAATTACCGCCTTAATTCTTCCTTAGATGGATAGGAGTTCAATCAAATCGTTTTCCACCGAATGGTATCGGATTTCCATGTGCATCAAAGTAGCACCATATGGCATGAGTTTGTAGTTGACTTCTTGTCAAAACAGGTCGAGAAGGATTGCCAATCACATTCTCCAATGGATGAGCCTTTGAACACTTGCTGATATAATCAAACGATTGATTGAGCTAATGAGAATTTGATCGAATGACCCTTTGTGAAGATGATTCTCCAGTACTCGGGTCTGGAGTAAGATTATGGAGGATGGTTCATTATTGATCTCAGGAATTTGAATTCTTTTAATTTGTTCTTCAAAACCTTGATGAATGACTAAAGATATAGTTTCATGAGTTGTTGGAGAAGTACTAACAGATATTACATCTTGAACCATTGTGGTTGATGAAGGAGTACCGGTTGTATCAGCAGATATTTGTGCATCATCGGAACATAGGAGATACAACACTTGAACGAGCTGAAAGTATTCTTCATACCAATGGTTGAAACATTATATCTTAGTTCTTCATAGACGGTGGAACACTCGATGCAGCAATTCTGAGAGTGGTCTTCAAGCTTCATTACATCTTTCAGCTTCCTGACTCTTCTTAGTTGCCATCACTTTACTTGCTGAAGAACAATGTCAGCAAATCAAATTAGGGATTAAATCTGGCTTTTCACTCTCCACTAATTAGTGCTCTCCCCCCAAACTAACAACCTTTCTGATGAATTCCCTGAATATGAAGAAGTCTTTTGATAGTTAATTTCATGTCGTCTTTAGTATTTTAACACGCATTGGAAAATGTAGAACATACTGTAGACTCGACCTTCTTCAAGATTGTCCATTTGGGGAATAGAATATTAACATCTTCCTCTCACCAAATGCATTCCAGTTATTTCACCAAAACCAAATTAGCCCGTGATGTACACATGAAATGACAATACCAAAGTAACAAATTGAAACACTGATCATCTTGAATTTGTTTCATAAGAGATTAACTCCGATCACGTGAACTTGTTGCGTGTCCTTGGTGTACACATTTCTCTCCCCTGATGGTTACGATTAATCAGCCCGTGACGTACAAATGAAATGAAAATACCATAGTAACAAGTTGAAACACTGATCATCTTTAATTTGTTTCATAAGAAATTAAACCTGATCATGTGAACTTGTTGTGCGTCCTTGGTGTACACATTTCTCTCCCCTGATGGTTGCGATTAATCGGAATCAACATAATGGTGTGTACATGAAGCATTAACTGGAAGCACTTTGTCACTAATTATATCAGCCCGTGAGAAGAAGTCGATAAACATCAAGAGTCATCAAATTAAGTGCGGGTCCTGAATTGATTTGCGCAGGATCCATATTACCATTTAAAGAAAACAATCAACATGTAGTATATTCACCCTTCTCCCCCTAAAAAATTACATATGAGGCTGTCATTTTTGATTGAATAAGTAAATAACGATAACTACAGAACGTTGATTCACTTGATGTCTGAATGAGCATGGGAAAAGCATGAAGCATGTTGATGAGAGTGATCATAAACAAGAAGATTTCTCTTCTTTCGAAGATAAAGCGCATTCAAGCGTACGCCTTTCTTTTCTTTAAGGAACGGGGCCTGGAGTGTTTTCAGCAGACGCCATTATGTTGACATTGAGGCCTGAGGCTTGAACTGAAGTGTTCAAACGTCATTTGTCGTTGAAGATCGAAGCCTGAACTGATGTGAACAGACGTCATTATTCATGATTATCAAAGTTGAGTTTCATGAACCCCTAATTTATGAGATATCAGTCTTTTCGGCAACCAAACTCTGAGTCTTTCCTTAATAGGAGTGAACGATGTACCTGCACTTAAGTAAAGACTACCTGCGTCAACATTAAGAGTTTGTTCGCATTTATATGGGTTAGTGAAATCAACATCTAAACCATTTGGGGTTTCATTGTCAACCTTGGTTTTGCGATCAGTGAACATCTTTCCAGTAGGTATCCATCGAAGACCAGCAATCTTAAAAATTCTAACCGTCAGTATCCACCTAAGACATGATCTAGGAATGTTTGGTTTCTCATACATAGTGGAAGACTTTTTGAGAGAAGAGCTTTGTCCTATAGCAATCTGCCTACCAGGTTTCTAAGCATAACTCTTTGGTTCTACGGGCTTGTTGTTGTTTTTCGTCTTAGGGGATTGAACCTTAGCATAGCATTCACTTCCTTCAGGAATTTTGCTATACAGTTATCAAGATTTGAATTAAACACACATTTCTGACAAGTCGAGCAACCAAAGTGTTTGGATTCAGAAAAAGATCTAGAATTCTTAGAGTGTTCTACTACGGGAATCGCTTTAATCGATACACAACTACTCTTAGAGACAGGCAAATTCCTAGTCTTTCCATGTGTGTTTTTCTTAGCATCCTCTAGGTTGTGATTCTGAACAATGTATTTACGTCTAACATGTTCCTTTGGTGTCACAAATGACATACGTGTTGGGAATTAAATATTCAAGAAGTTTAATATCGGGTTCTATTCAAAGAAATACTCCAAGTCTGATTCTGCTGCTAGAGCATTTGATTCCTGCAGCTAGTGTTTGATTTTGCTGCTAGTGTTAAATGATTCTGCTGCTAGGCTTAACATTCTACTGCTGAAGGATTCTGCTGCTAGCGTTAACATTGCTGCTGCTAAAGTACTTTCTGCTGCTGAGTGGATAAGTATGAAAAGATATTATGTGTATTTAAGTCAACAATACACGGTAGATAATATCTTACCCCATGTGCTCAGTCCTTATCTTATTCTCATAGAACAAGTTGTAAACATAGATACATGTTGTATCTTAGTTACTTACACACATAAGATAAGATAGCAAGTAGTTCGATTAGACTTGATGTGACTTAACAATATATTATAAAGATCTTATTGTTCTATAAAAGAAGATTTGTAGCTTAGTGCTTACTATGTGCTTACTTAGAACTTTACTAAAACATACAACAAGAACAACATCAAACCTTTGTATCATTATCAATAGTATTAATCGTTTGGTGAAAATACTGTTTGTGTTCTTTGTTAATCTCATAAGCATCACTGTTCCATTTCTACACAACAAACTACCTTCTAAGTGTGATTAAGTAAATTCCGCGTACTTGATCATATTAACTCAAGTATCACATACACAAAGTACAAAAGGTTTAACCACCTTAACCGTGTGTCCAATCATAACAAGTGGTATCAGAGCAAGGTTGATATTTGATTTAGATGAAGATGAAATGGACGTTGAATCTATTCAGAAGAATGTTGCTGCAAAGATACCCATTCTCAAACATAATGAGTTTGAGATGTGGAGGCTGAGGATAGAACAATATTTCCAGGTGCAAGATTATACACTGTAGGAAATTATTGAAGATGGAGACTCTTTTAAGCCTACCACCACTACATCAACAGCGGATGGCACAGTGGTGTCAACTCTGCAGACAAAGCCAACAACTGCAGAAGATAGAATAAAGAAGAAAAATGACTTGAAGGCAAGAAGCATGCTGATGATGACCAGTCCCAATGATCAACTTTTAAACTTCAACAAGTTCAAAGATGCCAAGTCATTATTTGAAGCTATTATTGCCAGATATGGTGAAAATGAAGCCACCAAGAAAACCCACAAGACACTGCTCAAGCAGCAGTTTGAAAACTTCTCCTCTACATACAATGAATCTCTTGACAATATTTTTCATAGGCTTCAGAGTATTGTGAGCCAACTTGCTATTCTTGGGATTGAAATACCTCAAGAAGATTTGAACTCAAAATTTCTGAGAAGCTTACCAGAAGAGTGGGCTATGCATGTTGTTGTCTGGAAGAACAAGCCAGACCTAGACACCATGGAACTGATGGACTTGTATAGCAACTTCAAGATTGTGGAACATGATTTGAAGAAAACTGGAGGTACTAGTTCAAGTACTGAGAACTTGGCATTTATGTCATCTCCTAGTACCTCAAAATTAGTTGAAGAGGTGAATGTTGTTGATGGTGTTGGTACTGCTAGTTCATTAAGCAGTACCATGGGTATTTTAGATGAAAAGACTTGTTGTGCATTTCTTACAAGTCAAAATAATGGGTCCATGCTCACCTATGAAGACCTACAAGAGATCAATGATGATGATCTAAAGGAAATGGATCTAAAATGGCAAATTTCTCTTCTTAGCATGAGAGCCAAGAAGTTCTATCAAAGGACGGGGAAGAAGCTCGTAATCAGCAACACTGATGCTGCTGGTTTTGATAAGTCAAAGATAGAGTGCTATAACTGTCACATGATGGGTCACTTCTCAAGAGAATGTAGAAGGACAAGGCAGCAGGATAGCATGAACAAAGGTTTTGGAAGCACATCCAAAACAAGGGAGGTTTCTGAGCCAAAAGCTATGGTAGCTATTGATGGTTTAGGTTTTGATTGGAGCTTCATGACAGATGAAGAAGAAACTCCTACTCAGATGGCACTTATGGCTTTTTCTACCACTGAGGTACAATCTCATAAAGCTTGTTCAAATGCTTGTACTGCTTTTAAAGAATTACAAACTTTAATCAAACATTATGATGAACAAAAGAAAGAGCTAAGCAGCACTTTTCAAAACTTTGTAAACTATAAGTGTAGATTAGAGACTCTAGAGAAACAAATTGCACACTATAAGGAAAATGAATTAGCTTTTTCTGATAACAAAGCTCTCCTAAGACAGGACATATTCTTTAGAGATGCTGAAATTAAGCTTTTGAGAGAGGCTTATGATAGGATTAAAGACGCAAATGGAAACATTCATTTGACTGTAGAAACTCTAGAACATGCCTCTAGAGGTGTATACAACATAATTGATTGTCAAGTGAATAACAAAACTAAATCAGGACTAGGATATAAGAGTGTCCCACCTCCTTATAGAGGCATCCCAAAACCCCCAGGGATTGACTTAAAAAATTCAGGCTTACCTGAGTTTCAAGAACCAATAATGGAATATGGTTCTAAGACTACTGAGAGTCTTAAGATAGAAAAAGTAAGTGAAAGTTTGAACAAACCTTTACTTTATCAGGACAAGGTGTCCTTTGTTAAGAAATTAGATGCTATAGTTGTTGAAGACTGTACAACTGATAGTGATGAAGAAGAACAGGTTATGTCTAAACCTGAAGTGGTTAAGAAAGTAGGAACAAGTGTTCCTAAGTTGGTTAGAAGTCATACTGATAGGCCTAAGTCCAATGTAAAACATGTTAGGCAACCAGTAAGATATTGTGAACAATATAGGTCCACAAACAAGCCCAAAGGTGACCATAGAAAATGGAATACCTTTAAGTCTCACCAAAATGATGACTTTGGATTTTACAACAAAGCTTGTTTCACTTGTGGAAGTTTTGACCATCTTACAGCTTTCTGCAACCAATGGGTATCTGGGTATGAAAACCATAGGGTGAATTTCAAAAGATAAACTCCTCAAACTCACTTTCACTCTAGTTCTAAATTTAACAGAACTAAACCCAAAAGTTAATAGAACTAAACCCAAAACATATTTAATTAAGTCTAGCTTAAAACAAGTTAAGTCTGTTCGACCACTTAAGTCTGTTTACCAAAACCAAAGTTAAAAATGCAAAATCAACGTTTAAATATGCATTAAAAACTACTAGAAGGCCTTTTCAATCAAAAGCATTGATTCAAAAACAAATTTGGAAACCTAAAGATTCTACTGCTAGGGAAAAAAAGGCAAATGCTATTAAGTCCTCAGCATGTTGGGTTTGGAGACCAATTAAACCCAATGGTGCATCAATCATTTTAAAAGGGATTAATTACATTGATGCAAGAGGCAGATCCAAGTCAGCAATGGCTTGGATCCCCAAAGAAAACTAATTTCTTTATACATGTGCAGGAACATTCAAATGCTAAACAAGGATATCATGGATACTCAAATAATGAATGTTCAAGTCACATAACTGACAACATCACATTTTTAAATCATTGGGTATGTTACCATCAAAGAAGGAATAGGTTTCAGAATTACTGGTAATGATACTAGTAAATTGCAAAAGTTTATTCTGTTAGTCATATGATAATGCTGCTATAAGACATATGCTTTGCATATTGTTTCTTGGTTTTGGACTAACATTTTCAGGAATGAACTTTGAGCAAAAAGTTGTTTCAAGTGAAATGGAAGCAGCAGAATGTTATACAAAGTTGCTAACATAATAGGTTTATGATAGAAAGAGTTTGGGAATTTCAAACCTCCTTAAAACTTCTTTCTTGAAGCTTGATTATGATATTTCACATTGAATTGATGACTTAGTTGATCAGACAGTAACTGATTCAACTCACTTTCTATCATTTTATACTTTTAAGTATAATGAGCAAGTCTAAGGACATCTGATAGAAAGAACAGCTAGTAAAAGTGAATCTAACACTTGTGTTAGAGGCAACAATTGCTATGAGCTGGAAACCCTGTCAAGAAAGCCTTTTGAATAGGTTTATCTTTACACAGGCAGTTATTTATAACTGAAAACATTGTTTCTCACACAACCAGAGGTTGCTTTAAACCGAAATCTTGATTAAGTGTCTGTTATACACTTAATCCCTTCAAAATGGTTGAAAGCAGTATGATTTTTCAATTCTAAAATCATGAACATACTGCTAAGTCAAATAATTTCTTACAAGGATTTTCAAAGGATTCAGAAAAACCATCCATTGATGGATTATGAGTCAAATGTCTAATGAATCACCTCTCATAGGAGTTAACACACCTAGAAGTGATGAGGGCAGAAACTTAAACTCTTAAGGAATTGATGGCTTCATATACAACATTGTCTGAAAACAAGTTCTAAATTGGTAGATCAGATGATGATGGGATGATGGTGAGAAATCTTCCAAACTGGGGAGGAAAGACACTCACTGGGGAGGAAATGTTATACTCAGGGGAGGAATATCTCAAGGAAGATTAACCAATGAAAGGGAGGAAAAGACAAGAGCATACAACATGATGAGGAAGTTGAAAATGACAAAAATAGAGCTGATTCTGGAGTATTATATATATTCAGAAGGGATGAAGCATTCCAAAGGAGAAAGTTCTATCTAGGTCAAATGAAGAAAGCTTTCAGTTTCAATTTCAGTTCACTACGTTTGTTCATCACTTGCAAAGGCATGCTGATAGATGATTTCACTTGTTGAAACAATCATCCAAGATACACAGCACCATTACCTCTTATAATTCCTCCATCCAAGGAAATTGCACCATCTTTTAGGTTAATGTTTGAAGACTGAAGATGTGTATTGATATTGTTAAAGTCAAAGAACAAAGCATATGAGTTACTGAGAAAGATATTCAATCTTGAAGAACAGAAGTGTTTGAAAGATCTTCACAATCCATAATTTAATTCAGAAACATGTTGAAATGGATTCACATGTTTAGGGGAGGATTGTTGGAAATTAAATATTCAAGAAGTTTAATATCGGGTTCTATTCAAGGAAATACTCCAAGTATGATTCTGCTGCTAGAGTATTTGGTTCCTGCTCCTAGTGTTTGATTTTGCTGCTAGCGTTAAATGATTCTACTGCTAGGCTTAACATTCTACTGCTGAAGGATTCTGCTGCTAGCATTAACATTGCTGCTGCTAAAGTACTTTCTGCTGCTGAGTGGATAAGTATGAAAAGATATTATGTGTATTTAAGTCAACAATACACGGTAGATAATATCTTACCCATGTGCTCAGTCCTTATCTTATTCTCACAGAACAAGTTGTAAACATAGGTACATGTTGTATCTTAGTTACTTACACACATAAGATAAGATAGCAAGTAGTTCAATTAGACTTGATGTGACTTAACAATGTATTGTAAAGATCTTTTTGTTCTATAAAAGAAGATCTTTAGCTTTGTAGTCATGTGTGCTTACTGTGTGCTTACTTAGAACTTTACTAAAGCACACAACAAGAACAACATCAAACCTTTGTATCATTATCAATAATATTAATCGTTTGGTGAAAATACTTTTTGTTTTCTTTGTTAATCTCATAAGCATCACTGTTCCATTTCCACACAACAAACTACCTTCTAAGTGTGATTAAGTAAATTCCGCGTACTTGATCATATTAACTCAAGTATCACATACACAAAGAACAAAAGGATTAACCACCTTAACCGTGTGTGCAATCCTAACAATACGCTTTGAACTAATCCTAGAGGAACTGATAGCACTCATATGATGAGTTTTTTCAAAATCATATTCCTGTTCATAAGATCTAGACTGTAAAGTGACTGGTTTTAACAAAACTTTTTTAGAATCAACTTGGGAGGCAAACCATGGTTTTGAAAATTTTGATCGTTCAGATCTAAGCGCAGTTGGTTGTCTAACAACTGATTGGTTTCTAAGTGGTTGTAAAACTGGTTTCCCCAAGATTGATGGTTTTGCAAACTTAGTGTTCACACTATTTCCTGTTAATTTTCTTAACTCGTTTTTTAATGCTTCAATTGCAAAACCCTTTTCCTAAAGTTGAGCTTTGAATTCATCATTTTTGGCAATCAAAGAGGTTGTCTGTTTTATAGTCTTAGTCTTCATTTCTTTGATTGAATCACACAGGTCTTTGCAATGAATTTTCAAATTCTCATTTTCTTTAAGTAATTCAGCCACATTAAATTCTAATTTAGTGTTTCTAGTTGCAATAGCATCACTGTCATGTTTTGCTTTTACCTCATTTCTATTATCACACATCTCAGCAATTTGTTTTTTTAAGTTGTTGATCGTTGATTTTTTGGCTTGTAGCTGAGCTTTCAAATCGTTTATCATAAAAACTTCACGAAATTCAAGAAATTCCGGATTCCTACATGGTTGGTTAGTTTGAGGACTTTCTTCCTTTTGTTGCATTGAGATTTCAAGTGAAATACAATGTTTTTCAAGTTGTAAAAATCTGTTTGAAAGTTCATTATAAACTATTTTTTCAACCATATCATTTGATTTGAAAAACTCAGCCGTAAGCAAAGAACTTGACGCATCATCATGTTCAACATCCTGATCAATTTCTCCCCCCTTATGACTCATATTTGTTGAATCAGTGGTGATATTGCTATCAGTCTTTTCCAACAGATATGTGTCATAAGTAGGTTTAATTTGATCAGTATGTTGTCATTCATTAGAAAGAACATTATGTTGATCAGTGACATGTACCTCAGCAGATGGAACTTGGTCATTTTCTGGTCTGTGATCTGTATCCATGTCAAGTGTGGTATAAGTCCCAGAACTGTCGTTTGTATCCTACTTATCAAACATATTGTCAATACATTCTTGATGCTGTGCCTTTTCATTAATGAACTCCTTAACATTACTCATGAGTTGGAGTAGTGTAACTCTGAACATGTCAACCTCGATTCCAGTGTAATTAGCAAAACACTTTTTCGTCATTTGACTGTCATAATCATAATCCTCAGTGAATTGCGAATCAATGAACACTTGGAGTTGGTTATTGATCACACAAAAGGCAGCCATGGATCTGCCTTCAGAAAGTTCTCCTTTGTCAATTTGTTGTTCAAGTTGATCTAAATACAGTATCATTTTGACTGTGAAAGTCTGAACATCTTGACCAAAGAATGATGCGAATGCACGTTTGTATCCTCCCAAGTATATAGGTGATGAACTCAAATAAGTACATTTTATTACTATCATTTATCCTATTAATTTGACTTGTTTTACTATATTATGTATGAGGATTGATACTTAATCGCTTACTTTTGTAATTCTCAGTTGAAAACAAGCATTTGGTGAAACTTGGCGATTTTGGACTAATTACGGAGCAAAACAAGCATAAAGTGAAGAGTCTACTGAAATGGACAAGATCAAGTCAAATCTGCTCCAGATGCGCCGCATCTCACTCATGACATGCGCCGCATCGCTATCAAGATCTCACCAGATACGATCCAAGATACAAGAGGACATGCGCCGCATCCAAAGATAAAGATACGCCGCATCTTCTGGCGGTGTACGAATATTCCTGAATATTATAATCTTGGACCCCACGCGAAGTTAAGTACATGCGCTGCATCTACTTACTAGATGCGCCGCATCTTACCCTCAGACAGAAACTATAAATACCCCAAGACCAGACGAATTCGAAAGGCCATATATATTATATACGAGACCGAAGACCAAAAACCCTAGGACGAATTCAGTCAAGGCAGCAGCACAAGACACACTCAAATCAAGGATACAAGAGCTGTAAGAAGGTGATGCATGTGTTTAATTCATTAAGTAGTTTTGTTTTATTGTGTTAGCAAACTTTAATTCATCAGGATTGATGGCTTGTGTAATGTGACAACGGAAAGATTGCACTCCCTTAAAACTGTTTTCCCATCAATTAAAGTTTATATGTTGATGTCTTTGGTTACTACTTATTAGTGCATTGATAACCTCTGTGTTTATTAGTGGCCTGCGCATTTGACTGCGGAAAATAATGTGGCTCCCACGGTTGTTACTAAATTGATCACTTAGGAATAACTTTTAGACATAAGTAATCATTAAGGGTTTACTCGCCGATAAGAATAGGACCAACGAGAAAGGGTTAACTACATACACTTCATATAAAGCTATCAATAAAACAAGTGACAAACTACTTAATCATAAGGACAGATCTTCTTATTGTCTCGAGTATTTATCTGTGTACGTGTGTGCTACTTGCTGATTCGTGCCTATTGGTTTAGTTTATTACTTAATTGCAACCAAATCGTGCCAGTCTCTCAGGCTGAAACCCCCTTGCGTTAGAATATTAAAATACTGATTAGAATAACTAGATAATACGTTCCACTCTTAGTGATCGACACTCTACTTACCATTATATTCATACTGACCGGGTACACTGCTCGTTAAGTGTGTGTGTTATTGATAAGTCGGCTAAATATAAATTTAAAACTTGAGTAGGCATTAAAACTGCTAAACCGCAACGACACATCACACGCATCAAGTTTTTGGCGCCGTTGCCGGGGAGTGAATTGTTATTATCTGTTAATTTGATTAGTATTTTAATTAGGTTTTTAATTTTTTATCTAACCGCTAATTTTGTTGTGTATTAGTTTAATTTGCATTCATTGTACTATTTTGCATATTTTCTGTTTTTGTGTGTTATTTGTTTGCTTTTGTTTATTTTTTTGTGTTTTTATTTGTTTTTTTTATTTTTCGTATTTTTTGTTTTCTGCGGTCGTTGTACTGAGCTAAATCGAACGATACGGCGCATCTGATTCCTCAGATACGGCGTATTGCGTTCAATTTTTTTTATAAAATACAACGCGTTTAATTAATTCGATACGACGCATCTTTACCTAGATACGGCGTATCTGTTTTTAATAAGAAATTTTTTCTAAGCGATAAAGCGATACGACGCATCTTTTCCCCAAGATACGGCGTGTCTGTTTTTAATTAAAAAAAAAAATTTCTCTAAACATTAACGCCATACGACGCATCTGCTTTAGCAGATACGGCGTATCTATTATTTTAATTAAAAACAGTTTTCGATTAATTAAACAGATACGGCGTATCGATCTCTGTCGATACGGCGTATCTTCTAAATCAAAAATCTTATATTTTGAATCGTAACGAAAATACGGCGCATTAACATTTGTTAATACGACGAATATAATTTGATAAATATAGTTGATTTTTGATATTTACTTTGATCGGTCCGCTACTCTCGTGTGCAAGTTGTTTATTTTCAGGATAAAAGATGATTCAAGCATCACCATGATGGACTACATTTTGAACAAACCCGAGAGAAGCTAGCTGGAGTGATCAAAACGTGACCTCTTCGATTATTCTACCAGCCCAAAGGGAAGTTCTCTACTATATAATCTCAATCCTACTTATCCGTACAATACATCTGATTAAAATTGTAATCTTAATTTTGTACGCTTTAAAACGATATTTGTTCCAAACCTCGGAATAAATCCTTATCCACTAAACAATAAGATTACAATTGTTAATAAAACGTTTATACCTATTGCTCTTATTTTGAATTAAATTACATCATATGGTATGACCGTTTAACCCCAATTTGATGTATAAAGAATCGTGTTGCGGAGGCCAAGGTACGTTCCTTATTTAAATTTCGTTCACTAATATAGCGATACGACGGATCTAAAAATCCAAGGCGCCGTATCTCTGACCAACTAGGACTCATTGACTAGTCAACGAAACTAAATAGATACGGCGCATCCCACTTTTCAATACGGCGCATCCTTTTAGCCTATAAATACGACAGGAATGCGCCGGATCTAAAATCTTTACCGCATAAAAAACACACAGTTAAGAACTTCACACACTAAAAGTTATACTCTAATTCCGATCATCCTTCTTAAATCCACCTTTAATCCGATCTAGAATCTTTCTCCTAATCATCAAATTAAGGTAATCATTCCATTTCGATTTAATCTTGGTTAATACGAAAATTAGGGTTTATGTGGTTAATCCGATTTGTGCTTAAATGATATAGATATGGTTAGAGTTAGTAATAGATGATCTTCCCCGTACTTAACTTGCGTTAATAATCGAATTTCTAGGCAAGTTTGATTTGAACGGAAATTTGAGAAAATGAATTCGGTTTTGAATATTTAGCGGGAAGGTGGATTAGTAACATGTAAGGAGCCTTTAGAACTGATTTACGGAGTATATTATAGTGTGATGTTTAGTGATAGTTTACGTCACGGATACGGATTCTTTAAAGTGCTTGCCTGATTCCTTTTATTTATACTGATATGCTTTAGATGCGGCGCATCTAGGTTGATTGATGCGGCGTAACGACTATTTCCAAAATTTATAAAATTCTAGATACGCCGTATTGATTAATCTAGATACGACGCATCCCAATACGCCGTATCTCAACTCTTGCTCCGCATCTCTTATATTTCATGCAGATACGCCGCATTGATTAAATCAGATGCGCCGTATCTACCTATCTTGCAGATTGTTTACTAACTTTAAAAATTTGTTTCAGATGGCACTACCAGAAGCAGCACAGAGACACCAGTGGTTACGATTCGAGGATATGGGTCTAACCCCTGGCACTTTGGAGGATTATTTACGGAGACTTGAGTCGATTTACTTCAGGAGGATATTCAGGGTACAGGTTTTAGATTTTGCTGACATAGGTTTGGTTGGGCATGGACATGCTGCTGAGAGTTTACAACATAGGATGGAGATGGTGGTCACTGGAGATGATGAGGAGGAGGTGTTTAGATCTAGTGCTTGGGAGAGACTGTTCAGGATCGATGAGCCTATTATCAGGGAGCTCATGCTGGAGTTCTTTAGTACATTTTACTACAGAGAGACGGATACGGGTTTAGATATTGCCGACACCCTGGTGTTCAGACTGGGTGGGGTGTCGAGGCAGATGTCGATGAGACAGTTTATCCTGGCCATGGGTTTGCATACAGCTGAGGAGCTTGAGTCAGATGGGTTTACCCGATATTGGGATGATAGTTTGCGGGCGGTCCCTGATAGAGGATTGTTCAGTGATTACTGGGATAGGATTTCTTCGGGGGGTGATATCACTACTTCCACCCCCTCATACACTTTGATCAGGGAGCCGATGAGGAGGCTGTGCCACAGGCTGATTGCACTTACCATTGCTGGGAGGGGTCAGTCACCTGAGAAGGTGACCACTCTGGACCTCTTCCTCCTTAGGAGCATGGATGAGGGGTTGTCGGTGAACATCCCCCATTTTTTGGCACACTACCTCCACCGATCAGCTGCAGGGAGAGATCGGAGGAGCCAGATGACTGGCAGGCATTTTGTTTCTCGGCTGGCCCGCCATTTTGGAGTCATTGGAGCGGAGATCCCAGCGAGACTAGAGGTTGTACTGACCCATCACCCGGTTATTGACAGGGATTACTTGGTTAGGCTTGGGATATGCCAGCAGGCTATGGGAGAGTACGTTTGGGTAGTATTAGGGCCCGCCAGAGCTGCAGGACCAGAGGCGGAGCAGGGAGGCCCTCAGGGACCTCCGGCTGCTGCTCCAGCCCATCAGGAGGAGCCGCAGGCACCAGTACCCCCACCAGTCCCTGTACGCACCATGGGTCAGAGTCTTGACGCAGTCGAGGGAGAGTTGAGAGCCCTGAGGAGGGACTCGGAGTTGTTGGTTATGAGTGTGAGCAGACTATTGGAGCATCAGGGTATTACCCACACCCGTTCAGATGGTACTCATGTTACGGGAGTGACACGTGCATACGAGCGCAGAGTCTGCCCTAGGACTGATGGAGCCAGCACTTCCGGGACCCATCCAGACGACCTCACTCACCCATGATCTTACTCTCTTGATTTTACTGACATTGTTCCACATATTATTATTATTTTTTGGATTGTACTGATCACTATTCTCGTGTATATATTTAATGTTTCAGTTTATGTTTCTTGTTATATTTGATGAAGACTGGCATTAAGTTCAGCATGAGAGTACGAGAGGACGTGAGAGATCAAACCGTGGAACGAGTCATTTTACAGCAGACTGTTATCAGTCTGTTTGGTAACCACATGCGCCGCATCTGGTAAACAGATGCAACGCATCCTATCCTTTATTTCGTTTTATTTTTGTGTCATGCCGCAGAGGATACGGCGCATCTCAATTCTGAGATGCGACGCATCTCCTGCAACGGTCATATCTTATTTTATTTTTATTTTTTTTCTGCAATTTTTATTTTCAAATTTAAAACTTTTTATCAGTTTATTTTAATGCGGCGCATCCCTGGTTAAGGATGCGGCGCATCTTTTATTCTGATCCGTATTTATTCCAGGCTCGATACGGCGTATCTTCTTCCATAAGATACGGCGCATCGACTGACCTGATGATTTTCATTTTTAATTTTTACGTTTTATTTTTACCTAACTACTAATGTATTATGCAAGTTTGAACCTTTCTTATCTTAGGTGTGTTTTGAAGCCTTGGTGGTATTATAGATTCCTGCGTTTCCTGTGGATACATCAGCTATGAAGAATTAAACGTTCTAATCCACAAGAAAGATGATTTTTGCTCTAATACTAATGGAGGATCATACCGAGCAAATCTCAGGGGAGTTTTTCTGTTCTAATTCTTTTATTTTCGAGTTTTTAACCTTTTATACAAACAACGAGGACGTTGTTTAACTTAAGTGGGGGGATTGGAGAATTAAAACACTTAACATTTACTTGTCCTAAACTTTTCAAAATATGCTTAAAATGTGCTTAATATATCAAAATTTAAATTTTTTAGCATGTTTTTGTTTAAGATCTAAGTTGCATAGCTGCACACATGACGTTATTTTCAAAAATTGTGATTTTTCAAAATTCACAAATCTATGAGTGTGCTGGTGACTTGTAAACTTTAGAACTTGGCTTGTATACTATTCGAGACCACCATAATAAGTATTATTTATATAATTGGAATGACTTGTCTAAATTGGTAAATTTCTAGGATTACACCCAAATAGCCTTATATGTTATGTGTTATTAGCTAACTACACTGGTTAGTTAACCCCCGTATAAACCCTTTTGTTACTCTCATTTTTAGAGTAAGATACCCCTAGAAAAACACTCAGAGCCATTCCTTTCATTTCTTACACCTATGTTTAAAATGTTTCGTTACACCTTACACCTTAGCCTACCCTGTAGATTAAAATCCGTGGTTGGTTAATTGCTATAGGCAAAGTGTGTTTCCTTACATTACCTGTGTTCGCTTGCGTAATTCATTATCTATGGTTAGGTCAGGAAATTGCACAATGCAATTGGAGTGAAAGTAAATATTGTACATCTATGAGTTTATTTTTCGTGTGTTTACTACATTCACTATTACCGTTATTTCTGAAGTTATGAAAAGTATGGAAAAATTATCCAGAATTATTGTTTTGGTGATGTGGTGAAATTTTACACATCTATGTTTATGTTTCATGTTAAAAAAAAAAAAAAAAAAAAAAAAAAAAAAAAAAAAAAAAAAAAAAAAAATCGAAAAAATGAGAAAAGAAAAAGAAAAAAGAAGAAAGTTGGATGTTTGTTTTAACCAACGATGTAAAGTTATGTAAGTGGTCGATATCACCACTATTTGTTGTATATTATATCTATGGATTGAATGGGAGTTGGCAGTTATGGGAACGCCAACTAAGGTTTATTCTTTGATTAAGATCTTGTTGAGTATAATTCGTGTCTACCTAAAGCGTGTGTTTCAAGTGTTAAAGCGTGAGTTATTCTATGATATGAGTCTTATTCATGGGATGGTTGGGATAGTGATTAACCACACTTAGGATTTTAATTTATTTGTTTTGTTTATTTTTTATTTTACACCAATTTATATCCCAAATATTATCCATACCCTATTCTTTATCCGACCAAACCTTTGATTTATTGAGATTAGGGATTTGAGCAATCTTAAGTATCGTAGTCGTGGATTCGGCTATGTATTTATGATTTTGTCGCCCTTTTTGATATATTATTATTGGTGAAGTTTGGACCTATCTTTAGCCTGTTCGAGTTAAGGATTTGAGCAATTGCAAGTATCGTGTTCGTGGATTCGATCATGTATTTGTGATTTTGTCGCCTTTTCTGGAATTTGAGATCGATAGTGAATAAGAATAATTAACCCTTAAGCCTAAAAACCCTTTTTACCGCTTTAGACTTGTTATTCCTTAGCTTTAGTGGTGGAGATGTGTAAACTTGCCAAGCTTATGATAGAATATTCGTCGCGACTGGACAGTTAAACGATTAGATTTGCTTTTATCGAAATATTTCTATTCTACTTCTAATTCGTTAAGTGTTTAGTTGTGTGATTATGATAAAACGAATACATGCTTAAATATAAAAATACATCCTAACATTTTTAGGATACATTTTCATAAGATTAATTCTAAGGTTTACTTGGGGACAAGTAAAGTTCAAGTGGGGGATATTTGATGAACTCAAATAAGTACATTTTATTACTATCATTTATCCTATTAATTTGACTTGTTTTACTATATTATGTATGAGGATTGATACTTAATCGCTTACTTTTGTAATTCTCAGTTGAAAACAAGCATTTGGTGAAACTTGGCGATTTTGGACTAATTACGGAGCAAAACAAGTATAAAGTGAAGAGTCTACTAAAATGGACAAGATCAAGTCAAATCTGCTCCAGATGCGCCGCATCTCACTCATGACATGCGCCGCATCGCTATCAAGATCTCACCAGATACGATCCAAGATACAAGAGGACATGCGCCGCATCCAAAGATAAAGATACGCCGCATCTTCTGGCGGTGTACGAATATTCCTAAATATTATAATCTTGGACCCCACGCGAAGTTAAGTACATGCCCCGCATCTACTTACTAGATGCGCCGCATCTTACCCTCAGACAGAAACTATAAATACCCCAAGACCAGACGAATTCGAAAGGCCATATATATTATATACGAGACCGAAGACCAAAAACCCTAGGACGAATTCAGTCAAGGCAGCAGCACAAGACACACTCAAATCAAGGATACAAGAGCTGTAAGAAGGTGCTGCATGTGTTTAATTCATTAAGTAGTTTTGTTTTATTGTGTTAGCAAACTTTAATTCATCAGGATTGATGGCTTGTGTAATGTGACAACGGAAAGATTGCACTCCCTTAAAACTGCTTTCCCATCAATTAAAGTTTATATGTTGATGTCTTTGGTTACTACTTATTAGTGCATTGATAACCTCTGTGTTTATTAGTGGCCTGCGCATTTGACTGCGGAAAATAATGTGGCTCCCACGGTTGTTACTAAATTGATCACTTAGGAATAACTTTTAGACATAAGTAATCATTAAGGGTTTACTCGCCGATAAGAATAGGACCAACGAGAAAGGGTTAACTACATACTGTGGAACGTTATTGTTCGAAGTTCAAACACTTGGGATATGAATCTTAGTAATGTGTTTGAGAGATATTTATGTATTGAATGTGTTTAGCATGCGGAATCTACTAAAACACTTTAAAAGAACACAAGGTGGTGAGTTTAAGTAAACGTGAGAATACAATGAACGAAGAACACAACTTTGGTTAACACAAAATGATTCAATATTATTGATAATAATACGGATGATCTAAATATCACCAGGATTACAAAGTAATCTTGAATCTTTGATTGTAAAGGATTTGTGATTTGAAGTAACTAAGTTACTTGAGAGATAGTTTGTTTTTGGTTATTGGTTGTGAAAGATGCATGCATGAAGTAGTGACTAAGATATCCTTTTATAAGATAAGGATATCTTATTACATGTTGTCAAGTGGAAGAGTATTATACTATACTTTGACTATTATGTGCGCCTACAATTAAATACAACTACCTATGTACAACTCTGATAATATTCCTCTGTCACCATAGAAGACTAATCTACTTCTAAATAACGTATAACAATGTACAAAGACTAATAATTCAACTAAATATCTATTACAAAATATCTAATCGACTTGACATAAGCTTGGCAGGCTCTTCATCAACCAGCAGTACCTTCTACCCAGAAGGTACTGGTAGAACATCTTCATACTTGTTCAAAATCAACTAGCAGGCTCTTCTCATCATTGGCAGGCTCTTTGACTTTGATCATTTTATTCCCAACAATCCTCCCCTAAACTTGTTATTTCCATTAAAATACATAAGTTTCTGATGAATAAAATACATACCTTGAGGATTTGAGAGAACTCTTCCAAAAACCTTTACTTTCTATCCTTCCTTTTTCTTTCATATTGCTCAGATATGCTCCTCAGCAAACTCTAAACAATTTCTGAGTTTTCTTCATCCTTGTCACACCTTAATCTATTGGAGATCATAGCTTTAAGCACTTCATAGCTAAGTGGATACTCTTTCTCAGCTAACATAAAGAGTTCTATCCCACTCTGTGTGAAAAGGTGATGAATATTGCTATGGCTTAGAAATTCCCAAGTTGTTGAAGGATCATAATAGGGAAATTTCCAATGAACATCTTTGGGATCAGGATCAAACATCCTATTGAATTCTACCCAAAGTTCTTGTTCCTTAGCATCTGTACTAGAAGTTGTGTCTAGCCTAATCTGCACTAGATTCCACAATTCTTCCAAATCTGCTCTATCAGATGCTCTAACTAAATTTTCAAAATTCTTGAAGATAGCAGACTGTCCCCCAACCCTTGATATTTTCCATGACTTACCAAATCTATCATGGTGTATTTCCCAATCAATTATAGGGTGTCTAGACCTAATTGGATCAGCATGTATGATAGTAGGTAAAGTAATCAACATTTTACTTACTTGCTCTGTGTCCAATTTTGCTACTTCTTTCTTCTGAGCATCTTTCTTCTTCATTGAGGGGTGTACATCAGATGGAACATTATAGTAAAGACTCTTGTAGGCTTGAAGATATAAAAAGAAGATTTCATCAGCAGATTTCTTCTTAAGTTGATAATCAGTCCAATTTGCCTGATTCTTCAAAAATTTCTTCATAAAGATTGTTTGATCTTTGTTAGTTTCGCCCACTTTAAAACCTCTCTTCTGACTTTCCTTCATCTTCTCAAAAATGTCAGCCAAAGCTGCTTCTTTGTATTTCTTGTTGATGAAAGATTCAAGTGCTTCAGTCTTCTCATCAGAATTGAGTGTCTTGTCATTTACTATATTTGTTGCATGACCTTTCACAATTGGATCATTATTGATAATCCATAACATCTGTGCATCAAAGGTCTCTTGAGCAATTTGAGTATCAAGAAGATCTTAAGCAGCATCTTCAGTATCTTTCTGCTCTTTCATTGCTGCAAGCATTCTTGAAGCTTCAAGTGCTTCTAGCTCTTCTTGTTGAACCCTTTTGGCCTCTTCTTCTCCTAAAGCCATCTGAATTTGCTGAGTTCTTTTCAACTTCTTGGACTTTGGCTCATCTTCAATCATAATACCTTTGCCCTTATCCTTTGGAGTTGAATCTTGTGATGGAGCAGAAGATTGCTCATCAGCAATTAAAACCCTCTTTCTCTTGTACACTCTCTCAGCAGACCCTTTATACCCCATAGCCAATAGCCTTTCTCTCCTAGCAGACTCTTCTTCTGCCCTAGCAGGCTCTTGCCCTGCTCCAACAGGCTCTTTCCCTGCTCCAACAGGCTCTTGCCCTGCTCCAACAGGCTCTTCATCATAAACTTGAGTTCCATCATGGAATTCAAATTGAGCCTGTTCCTCCTCTTCATCTTCATCTTCAGCCCTATCCTTCCTCCCCTTTTTGGAAGAGTGATCTATCCTATCAGCATATGACTGTGAAGAACTAGATAAAACAACCTTTGCAGACTTTTTACCCTGTAACTTCTTCACTTCACCCTCCAATTTCTTGACCCTCTTGACCAATTTGATGTTGATCTTAGAAAACCTTTCATTTTGACTTTTGAGAGCATTCTCTAAGAACTTCACCTTGTCTTTCAGTTCTTGCATTGTCTGAGGTGATTGAGTTTGTGATATATGATGTGGTGATGGTGGTGGTGTTGCTGATGGTACTGGAGATGGTATTGGTGATTGTTGATGTGTTTGTGAAATGAAACCATGTGAAGAACTAGATGATGGTGTATCAGCAGATGGTGTGGGTTCTTCTGGATGTTGTGGTACCATTTCATCAAAAAGTGGAATTTCCTCCCCTCTAAAACCAATTCTCATATTTGAAAATACTTTGTGAGAAAGTTTTGGTGTGTCATAAATTGAGTCTGTAGGAAGTAACAAATGTTTTAATTTTCCAATGATGCACCCAATAAATCTTGGATACATCAAAAACTTTGTTTCACTTTTCACATTTTTAAGCAATCCTTCAAAAATATGTTTTGAAAAGTTGTATTTTCTGTTTGTGGCTAAGCAAATGAGAGCAGAAGCCATGTTTCCACTAAATTGCTCCCAAGAGGTTTTCTTCTGGCTCAAACAGTGAAGGATTGTGTGAATCAAAAATCTCCATTGTGGAGTAAGATGCTTTTTCAGAAAAGTAAGTTTGTTAGACTCAGCATGATACCCCATTCTTTGTAAATTTTCAAAAATTTCAGTATCTGGTAATTGACTAATACCATCAGAATCATCCAAATAAAGATGGCTTCTTATGGATGACTCAGTAAGAGTCAAATGCTTACCATCCACTTTGGCCTTAATTCTTTGTTCCCCATTTTCAGAAGTTTTAATTTTAGCAGATTGCCAAAATTGCAAAATTTGATTTTCATAAATAGTGGGATTGACTAGCAAAGCAAACCTGATGTAGGAGTTGTTTAAAAAGTCCACTACTTGATGAAATGAGGCATTATCCTCTGACTTCTCCAAAAATGCTAACTGATTGTGACGTTGGACAAAATCTAGAACAACTGTGGAAGCCATAATGAAAATTTTGAATATGATGGTGGGATTTGTTGGTAGTACTGGTAGAAGATGAAAGGTGTATGTGAATTATGATAGTGACTGATGAAAGAAGATATGAGAGAATTACTTTTAACCGACAATAAGAAAGATTAAAATAAGTAAATGAAAAGGCGGTTAAAAAGATCTTTTATATGTAAAATATAATATAATATAATCATCAGTGAATTACATAACTACCCCAACGGCTAATTTTAACTACCAGGCCTAATGGCTAAAACTTTTTCTGACAGGCTCAACGGCTATATAGCAGTACCTTTTTATACTATCAGTACCAATTTTGAACTACCAGTACCTTTGAAAGTTTTATAAAAATCCCTTATAGTTTTTAGCAAACTACCAGCTATCAACAGATTTGAGTTGTCTTTACCAAAAGCCGTTTGCTTATGGACTAGCTAACTATTTACAATTAAGTATGGTTAGTTAACAACCATATAGTTTTTGGTAAACTATCAACCATCAACGGATTTGATTTGTCTTTACCAAAAGCCGTTTGCTTAAGGACTAGCCAACTCTTAAGTTTGTGAAAACTTGTTGAGCTGAATACCAAAAGCCAGGATGGCCCAAAGATGGTGCAATTTCCTTGGATGGAGGAAATTTAGAAAGGCAATGATGCTGTGTATCTTGGATGATTGGTTCAACAAGTGAAATCATCTAATGTCATGCCTTTGAGTTGAAACCTTTCTTAGTTTGATCTAGATAGAACTTTCTCCTTTGAGAAATGCTTCATCCCTTCTAGATATGTGATCTAACTCTATCTTTTTCAACTCTGCATCATCTTGTATGCTTTTGTCTTTTCTTTCACTAATTGGTTTTTCTTCCATTCTGGGCTATTAATTCCTCCCCTGAGATTGTTATCTCTCCTGAAATGAATTTAATTTTTGTTGCACCTTTTTTATTGGAAGAACTCTTGTTTTATTATCAACCTGAAATGTGTTAGTCGCAAACCAAAAGAACAAGATGCAAAGCACTTGATCTATAGCATTTTAAACATTCAAGCCTTTATATGAACAAAACATAGCAATTTTGTATCAGCAGGACCAATTATGAACTAACAGGACCTTTTGACTAACTAGCAGTACCATGTTTAAAATCCAATACCAGTTAATTTTATGAACAAAAACACATGTTTTTCAAAGATTTATCATTCCAATACCTCCTACAAGATATTTGAATCTACCTAAATCAAAAGCTTTGGTGAGAAGGTCTGCATAATTCTTTTCAGAATCAATTTTAACTACTTGAATTAACCTCTTCTCATTGCAATCCCTTATGAAATGGTGTCTGATTTCAATATGTTTTGTTTTTTAGTGTTGAACTGGGTTTTTAATGATACAAATAGTACTGCTATTGTCAATATAAATAATGGTGTTAAGAAAATTGTACCCATAGTCAAGCAATTGATTTTGGATCCAAAGAACTTGCCCACAACAACTTGCACCAGCAACATATTCTGCTTCAGTTGTAGAATTGGCCACCATTGTTTGTTTCTTGCATTGCCAAGAGATTAGTCTGCAACCAAGAAATTGACATCCACCAGTTGTGGATTTTCTGTCTAGTGTTGCACCAGCATAGTCACTATCCGAATAAGCCACCAATTCAAAAGATGATTCCCTTGGATACCAAAGACCCAACCTAGGTTGACCCTTAAGATATCTAAAGATTCTTTTGACTGCTGTGAGATGAGAGATCTTGGGATGTATTTGAAACCTTGCACACACACATACTGAGAACATGATATCAGGTCTTGATGATGTAAGATACATCAAGGACCCAATCATAGATCTATAATTGTGCAAATCCATATCTTCTCCTTCAGCATCCTTGAGTAGCCCTTTGTCTGGATCCATTGGTGTACTTGCAACCTTAGAATCAGCAAAATTAAATTTTCTTAGGATCTCTGCTACATACTTATCTTGGCTGATAAATATGCCTTCATTGGATTGTTTCACTTGGAGACCCAAAAAGAAAGTAAGTTCCCCCATGGAACTCATTTCAAACTTACTATGCATAAGTTTTTCAAATTCTACACACAAGTCTTGGTTTGTTGATCCAAAGATTATGTCATCAACATAAATCTGCACTAGCAAGATGTGTTTCTTTGTTCTTTTGATAAACAAAGTTGGATCAATCCTGCCTCTTTGGAATCCACTTTCTAGTAGAAAACAAGCCAATGTTTCATACCATGCCCTTGGAGCTTGGTGTAGACCATACAAAGCCTTGGTAACCTTGTAAACTTTGTCTGGATACTCAGCATCAATGAAGCCTGGAGGTTGAGACACATATACTGGTTCTTCAATCTCACCATATAAAAATGCACTCTTAACATCCATTTGATAGACAGTGAAGCCTATGAATGAAGCATAAGCCAAGAATAGCCTAATTGCTTCAAGTCTTGCAACTGGAGCAAACACTTCTTCATAATCTACCCCTTCTTCTTGAGTGTATCCTTGTGCTACCAATCTAGCCTTGTTTCTGATCACTATACCCCTTTCATCTTTCTTGTTTCTGAACACCCATTTGGTTCCAATTGCCCTATGACCTTTAGGCAAATCAACCAATATCCAAACCTTCTGAATCTTGAATTGGAGAAGCTCTTCTTGCATTGCTTCCACCCAACTTGCATCATCCAAAGCTTTGTTTATGTTTTTGGGTTCAGCCTGAGATAGAAAACATGAAAACAAGCATATATTGGAACTATCATTATTCTTTTCTTTATAAATAGAGAAGATAAACCCTTCTTCATCTGGAGATAAGACTTAAGATAAACCAACTTGAGATCTTGTTCTAACACCAGAAGTTATGCTTCCAATCACATCATCAGTTGAGTGATCTTTGAGAATTCTAGTGTTTGGTGTTTTAGGAACTTCATATGTAGTTGGAAGATTGCTAATCCCAACTTCTTCTTGAAAAGAATCATCTATTTGAACATTCAATGGCTCAGCAGTACCAATACTTGAACTGGCAGGACCATCTGAAGAACTAGCAGTACCATTGTCATTAGCACCACTTTCTTGATTCTCTTGATTCTGAGTTCCTTGATCTTCTTCATTACCCTCATTTATTGTGTTTGAAGGTTCTTCTTGACTTGAAGATAGATCCATACTTTTCCAAATTGGCATCCAGATGTAATCTTGATCTTTAGGAGTTTCAACATTGTCTTCAGAACCTGCATTTTCATTAGCATTTATACCTGTAACAGGCACATAATTCATAGATTCTGAAAGCCTATCAACATCAAACATCCAATCTGGTCCAACTCCTTTCACATTTGTAAGTTTCTCTTGAAACTCTATGTGAAGATTTTCTTCTACTAGCCTAGTGCAAGTGTTAAATACTCTGTAGGCCTTACTCTGCAAGGAATACCCTATCAAATAGCCAACATCTGCTTTTCCATCAATTTTGCCTAAATGATCTTTGGTATTGAGAATAGTGACATGACAACCAAAAGGTCTCATAAAACTTAAAGATGGTTTTCTACCAAAGAAAAGTTCATAAGGTGTTTTTCTATGTGGTTTTGTCACAAGAACCCTGTTTTGTACATAACAAGCAGTACCAACTGCTTCAGCCCAAAATGAAATAGGCAACTTAGAGTCTACTAACATTGTTCTAGCAGCCTCTATAAGTGTTCTATTCTTTCTTTCTGCTACTCCATTTTGCTGAGGTGTTCTAGCTACACTAAACTCTCTTTTTATGCCTTTTTCCTTGCAAAAGTCATCCATAACTCTATTCTTGAACTCTGTCCCATTGTCACACCTGATAATCTTAACCTTCTTATCAGATTGGTTTTCTACCTCAGTGATATAGGTTTTAAGTATCTCACTAGTTTCATGTTTAGATCTTAAAAAGAAAACCCATGAAAATCTGCTATAATCATCAGTAACAACTAGACAATATCTTTTTCCATTCAAGCTGCACACATTAGTAGGACCAAAGAGATCCATATGAAGCATATGTAAAGCCTGAGTAATAGAGTTTTGGGTCTTGGGCTTACAAGAAGCTCTATGTTGTTTGCCTTTTAGGCAGTCAACACAAGTTTGGTCGTTTTGGAAAATTTTTTTTTGGGTAAACCTCTTACTAAATCATATTTTGCAATAGTGTTGATTGTTTTAAAGTTTACATGACCAAGCCTTCTATGCCAAAGCATTGATTCATCCAATGAGGCCTTTGCTACCAAACAAGTCAAACCTTCCTTGGGATCAATGTTCTTTAAATTGACACTATACATATTGTTCCTTTTTGGGATTTTAAGAAGGATCTGACTCTCATCAGGCATCTTAAAATCAGAAGAAAGAACCATACATTCATTGTCAGTAAATAGAACATTGTTCTTTTTGTCACACATTTGTGAGACACTAAGAAGATTAAACTGAAGTTCTTTCACAAAATACACATTTTCAAAATCTAGTTTACTGGTTTTGATAGTACCTTTACCAGTGATCTTTCCTTTTATTCCACCCCCAAAGGTAACATATCCTCCATCAAATGTTTTAAAGTCTGAGAGGAATGACATGTTGCCTGTCATGTGCCTTGAACATCCACTATCAACATATCCTTGATCTTCAATATCAGATGAATGTTCCTGCACATGAATAAACATATTAGTTTCCTTGGGGTACCCAAGCCATGACAGACTTGGGTTTGCCTCTTGCATCAATGAAATCAAACCTTTTCAGGATTGTTGATGCACCTTTTGATTGGATTGGTTTCCAAATCCAACATGCTGAGGACTTAACAGCACTTTCCCTTCTAATCCATTGTGTGGTCTTTGGTCTATCAGTACCAATTTTGGCAATACCAAATTTGGCAGTACCATTTGGTCTAGCAGGACCTTTTGGTCTAGCAGGACCTTTGGTTTTTGGTGTCCAAATTTTTGTTTTAACCACATTTATCTTTTGAATAGGACTTTTCTCAACTTTTGGTACACTTTTGAAAGTGTTTCTTGTACCCTTTTCAGTTGGTTTTGTAATAGCAGGCTTATGTTGTCTAACAGTATGTTTAATATTTGTGGTGTTAGCAAAACTTTTTCTGGGGTGAGTAACATTTGTTTTAGACTTTGATTTACTCCCAGAAACCCATTTATTACAATAAGCATGAAGATGATTAAAGCTACCACAATAATAACAAGCCTTATTGAACATAACAAAGTCATTACCTAATTGTTGTGACTTAAGGTTGTTCCAATTTCTTTGGCTTCCCCTAGGTTTGTTATTACATTTTTCACAACTTTCAACTGTCTTCAAAACAGCTTTAGTCTTAGCTTTAACTTCTACTTTCTTAGGACTAGTTGGTCCTACTTTGATTCCTTTGATAGGAATAGTCTGATCTTCATCATCATCAGATACCCAATCCTCAATAATTAGGACATCTGGTCTCTTATCAGTGAGCACCTTAGAGAGTGGAACATTCTTAGCACTCTCAGAAGGTTCACTTATCACTACAGGTTTAGCCAATGGTTTGTTAACAAATTCATGTAAACCTGATACAGCAAGATCACTACCTTGGTGACATGGAATTCCTCTATAAGGAGGTGGACATTCATTGTATCCTATCCCTGATTTTATTCTTTTATTCATCTGATTCTCTATTATGCTCCTAGTACACTCAGAAGCTAGTTCCAATTTAGTAACAGTCAGTTGAATATTATCTCTAGCCAATGTCACTTTAGTGCACTCAGTCCTTAACATTTCAATTTCTGTATCTTTCAAAAATATTTGTCTATTAAGAGCACCTTTAGCATCAGAAAATGTGAGTTCATTTTCTCTATAGTGAATGATTTGTTTTTCTAGCTTGGACATACCACACTTATGGTCAAATAAGGTTTGATTGGTTTTTCTATGTTCTAAAATTTCTGTATCATAAGCTTTACTTATGATTTCTAATTCTTTAAGAGATTCACAATTATTAGAACATTTGATAGTTTGTACCTCAGGAGTGGAGAATGCCATCAAAGCCAATTCATCAGAAGTTGACTCATCTTCACCCATGAAACTCCAATCAAAACCCATGCCATCTATAGCAACCATTGCTTTTGGTTCAGCAACTTCAACAACCTTACTCTTGCTTTCAAAGTTTCCTTTCTTCTCAAAGCTTTCTTTATTTCTGTTGTCAAACCCTCTACCCTTGTTATCCTGCTTCTTAGGTCTTCTACACTCTCTAGAGTAGTGACCTTTCATGTGGCAGTTGTAACACTCCACCTTTGACTTATCATAGCCAGCAGGCTCATTTCCATCTATCAGAATCTTCTTGCCAGTCCTCATCATCAACTTCTTGGCTCTAATGCTTAAAAGTGAAAGTTGCCACTTTATGTCCATTTCTTCAAGATCATCAGGATGAATCTCTTGAAGGTCTTCAAATGATAATACTGACCCATTGTGCTGAGATGTAAGAAAAGCACACCCAATTGTTTCATCTAATATGGATTTGGTACTACCAGAAGTACTAGCAGTACCAAAGGTTGTATTGGCAGTACCTTCTTCTCTGCTACCTTGTTCTTCATTATCAACCTTTGAGATGCTTGGGGATGAAACAAAAGCCATATTTCCTGAACTTGACCCAGTAGTCTTCTTTACTTCATGCTCTACTATTTTGAAATTATTGTAGAGATCATTGAGACTCATCTGGTCAATATCTGACTTGTTCTTCCATACAATGACATGCATAGACCATTCTGAAGGTAAACTTCTAAGAAATTTAGAGTTTAGGTCTTCTTGAGTTATCATCACTTCATGGATGGCTAACTGACTTGCAAGCTTCTGAAGTCTATTGAACATACTGTCCAAAGACTCATTGGTTGTGGCTGTGAAGTTCTCAAATTGTTGTTTGAGAAGTGTTTTCTGTGTTTTCTTGGTAGCATCATTACCACCAAACCTAGCCACAATTGCTTCAAAAAGGGTTTTGGCATCTTTGTATTTGTTAAAGATCAGAAGTTGATCATTTGGAATAGTCATCAGTAACATACTCCTTGCCTTTAGATCATTTCTCTTCTGAACTTTTTCATCTGCATTTGATGGTTGTTCTTGTATTCTTGTTACAAGAGCATCATTTACTGTTGTAGTGGTGATTTGGGGTTTAAATGAATTGCCTTGTTCAATTATCTCCCAAAGTGCATAGTCCTGCACTTGAAAGTATTGTTCAACCCTTAGTCTCCACATTTCAAACTCGTTTTGCTTGAGTAATGGAAGTTTAGCTGCAACATTGGTTTGAATATGTTCAACATCCATTTTTCTTTTAAATTAGTAAATATCAAGCCTAGCTCTGATACCACTTGTGGAACGTTATTGTTCGAAGTTCAAACACTTGGGATATGAATCTTAGTAATGTGTTTGAGAGATATTTATGTATTGAATGTGTTTAGCATGCGGAATCTACTACAACACACTTTAAAAGAACACAAGGTGGTGAGTTTAAGTAAACGTGAGAATGCAATGAACAAAGAACACAACTTTGGTTAACACAAAACGATTCAATATTATTGATAATAATACGGATGATCTAAATATCACCAGGATTACAAAGTAATCTTGAATCTTTGATTGTAAAGGATTTGTGATTTGAAGTAACTAAGTTACTTGAGAGATAGTTTGTTTTTGGTTATTGGTTGTGAAAGATGCATGCATGAAGTAGTGACTAAGATATCCTTTTATAAGATAAGGATATCTTATTACATGTTGTCAAGTGGAAGAGTATTATACTATACTTTGACTATTATGTGCGCCTACAATTAAATACAACTACCCATGTACAACTCTGATAATATTCCTCTGTCACCACAGAAGACTAATCTACTTCTACATAACGTATAACAATGTACAAAGACTAATAATTCAACTAAATATCTATTACAAAATATCTAATCGACTTGACATAAGCTTGGCAGGCTCTTCATCAACCAGCAGTACCTTCTACCCAGAAGGTACTGGTAGAACATCTTCATACTTGTTCAAAATCAACTAGCAGGCTCTTCTCATCATTGGCAGGCTCTTTGACTTTGATCATTTTATTCCCAACACATACACTTCATATAAAGCTATCAATAAAACAAGTGACAAACTACTTAATCATAAGGACAAATCTTCTTATTGTCTCGAGTATTTATCTGTGTACGTGTGTGCTACTTGCTGATTCGTGCCTATTGGTTTAGTTTATTACTTAATTGCAACCAAATCGTGTCAGTCTCTCAGGCTGAAACCCCCTTGCGTTAGAATATTAAAATACTGATTAGAATAACTAGATAATACGTTCCACTCTTAGTGATCGACACTCTACTTACCATTATATTCATACTGACCGGGTACACTGCTCGTTAAGTGTGTGTGTTATTGATAAGTCGGCTAAATATAAATTTAAAACTTGAGTAGGCATTAAAACTGCTAAACCGCAACGACACATCACGCGCATCAACAGGTCGTTCAAAGAGAACCTTGAGATGTGAGTGAAGTAGTCGAAAACATTTTATGCAACTTTCCTTTGTATTATCAGGCAATTTTAGTGGCTGATGAAACTCTTTCTCTTGAGAATTCGAGCACGACAATTCCATGTTAGCATTATCAGAATCAAACATGTTTATTTGTTGTACAGGGTTTGAAGTCTTATGTTTATCGTTCATGTCGTACAATTTGAGTATCTCAGATATGATTGATTCTGAAGAGTTTGACATGATATGAACGTGCACGGGATTTTACAAGTCTATGATTTAAACCGAGAAATGGAATCTTTCGTGGGATATTAGAAAATCTGGAAGAAACTGTAAGATAATGATAAATTGATATGTGTTATGATAACCGTTGGATTGATACAATGATTAGTGATTGTGTGTTAAAAGTGATGATCATTTGATAGACTTGGTGATATGTTATTTAGTTGTGATTTGGTTTGGTTGATGCAAGTTGTTATGGTGAAATTTTGGTCTGAAAAATTAAAACCATAATAACTTCATTTCGGAGGGGATTTAGGCCTCGAAAAATTCTTTTCATGATAACCTCACCATATTCAGGCTGTTTCGGTCGTTTTGACAGGTATTTCGCTGAAAACGAAGTTACGGTTCAAAAGTTATGGCCGTTTGAAGTTTTGACGTAAAAAGTCAACTTTCAGAACCGTGAAGAAGCCAAACCGCAAGAGTCAAATCGCAGGATCTTTGGTCAAAATGCAGGAGGTCAAAACGCAGAGTCTTCAGTCAAACCGCAAGAGTCAAAATGCAAGATCTTTGGTCAAACCGCAAGATCTTTAGTCAAACCGCAAGAGACAAACCGCAGTGATCAAAATGCAATGGAAAAACGCAATGATTAAAAGGCAAAACGCAATGATCAAACTGCAAGATTCTTTGGTCAAACCGCAGTCACCAAAACGCAGTAACTTGAGTCAAAACGCAGTGATCAACACGCAGAAGTCAAAACGCAGTGACCAAAACGCATGAACTAGGCAAAACGCAGGTCACTTTCACAAGTCGCTATCCACCAATTTTGTCCATTTTCCCTTTTTAGCTACTAACCAAAACGCAGTGTTCGAAATTAACAAAACGCAACCAAAAAGTTCCCTTTTTAGCACAGACCGCAACGAAGAGAAACAACTTGTAACCAAACCACAACCAAGAAAATTACTTCAATCTTCCAAGAAAACCACCAAATAAACCGTAGATTACCAAGAAACGATACTAGGTCTTGATCTAAGCACGAACGTACAAGACTTAACCAACGTTAACCACAAAACAAAGATCAAACCATGGTTTTCTTTTAGCTTATATTCGAACCAAAAAAAAGGAGAAAACAATAACCATGAATCCAAGCACACACAATCAAAATAATCAAACCATGCCTCTAGATACCAATTGTAGAATACTAGATATCATAACACACTCAAATCTTTGTGGTTTGGCCGAATCTTAGAGAGAGAAAGAGAGAGGATGGGAGTTCTAGTGAGAGAAAGTGAAAGAGAAAATTGTTGTATGATTAGAAGCTCCAACCCTCTCCTTTGGTAGGAGAGGTTATTTATACATATGAAATAAACGCCTCTAGTAGGCTATGGACCGGGCTGACAGTGGGTAAAGACCCGACCCGACTCCATGGTGTTACGATGACAAAACTAATATTAATAAGGGATAATTAACAAAATAGACCAAACACCAAATGGTCTATTCCATACCCCGGTTGCCCAAAAAATGTCCCCAGTTGCCCAAAAAATGGTGATTGTTGCCCAAAAAATACACTGAAAATCCTTCAGTTGCCCAAAAAATTGTCGGTTTCCCGGGGCAACAAAATTATTTTCGGATTTCGGGGTAGATAGGGAACCGCCCATTTGTGTTTGGTCTACTTTTAGAATTATCCCTATTAATAATCCTACGAGATACTTAATGCTAATAGATATTCGGTTTTACATTATAAAATTTTACCTTTCTTCCATCTTGTTCAAATAGGTAATGTGTTTGGTTTTACATGATGATATTAATTTTGGTATGTTAAGATAATGTGTGTCTGGGTTATGTTAAATGCGTTATTATGTTAATCGTTATGTTTTGATAATGTATATGTTATTAGTAATTTATGTAACATATGATAATTTGTTAGTACTGATCCTTTAAACTTCGTACTGCTAAAGTTTTTTAGCAACTGAATAAGCACTATAAAAGCTATCTATGTGGGACATCATGTATTTATTTACATCAAGCTTATAAACCCAATAGAATTTTCATAATAACACCACATATCATATTCCTTTTTGATTGTATAATAAAAGCAGTTCAATAAAAGTAAGTCAAATTAATGAATAACAACTTAAAAAGCTGAGATAAGCTTATTTTTATGAATGCACTTTTTCTAAAACTTTTTAACTAAGCCAGAAATAAGCCAAACATATCCAACAGTACTAACTTTGAAGTTAGTACTGCTCGTTTACAATTAGTACTGCTAAAGTTTTTTAGCAACAATGATGTTTCTTGAATTAATCAATTTCTTGAATTAAATGAGGATTGTGATGACTCTTCTAAACACTACATTGTCAACCTTAGTCTTCTGGATTTCCTTTACTCTGCAAGCTAAAATATCTTCCTTATCAATTCTCTTGCCATCTCTGATTCTTCATCAACTTTGAGTCTCGATGATAGCATGACAGTTAGTACTTCTGCTCTGATAGGATACTCCTTCTCTACTAACATGTAGATTTCTACTCCTGTTTTAGTAGACACCTTATGCACTCCACAGTTATCAAACAATCTCCATGTGATTGCTGAACGATGAGCATGAAATCTCCATATAGCTTCACGTGTGTCAGGATCATATATTCTCTTTAGTTCTACCCAAAGCTCTTTTTCTTTTTCATTTGTTGGATCAGTGGTTTTGAACCTCTCTTGAACTAAGCTCCAAAGCTTATCCAAGTCTTCTCTGTCAAAAGCCTTAATCATGTCTTCAAAGAACTTGTAGACTTCAGATTGGCCCCCTACCCTAATGATCTTCCAGCCTTTAATAGCTCCATCTGTATAAACCTCCCAATCAATGATGGGATGTTTGGCTTGATTTAGATCTATATTCAATGATTCTGGAATCACCACCATCATGCCATGGATTTGTTCTTCTCACAATGTTTCCTCTTCTTCTTCAGCAACTGTTTCATCATGCTTTTCTTCTTCTGTCTTTTGTTTCTTGGGTTCCTCAGACTCCAATTTCTCTGCTACTCTGTTCTCTCCTTTGCCTTTACTTGTTTCTAGATCACCTCTCAGGAACATCTGCATTCTCCTGTGAGTATCAATGTAAATCCTTTCAATTTCTTCAAAAGATCTTCCCTTGAAGTGATGTTCTTTCCAGGTATCATGGTGCTTTAGATAAGTCTTCATATAAGACAGTTGTTCTTTCCTGGTGGGTGGTTTATTTTTAGGAGCTTTCTTCTTGCTTTGACCTTTTCTGATTTGATCCAAAAGGTTATCAATTGCTTGTTCTTGTTCTTCTCTTGTGAACTGAGACCTTTCTCCCTCCTGTAGTTTAGCAGCTAACTCTTTATCAGAAAGAATTTGAGCAGCTATTTGTTCTTCTTCATTCTGAAACATCTTTTCAACCATAAAATTTTCCAATCTTTGTTCCTCAGCTGCCCTTGCTAACTACTCTTCATGAAATCTTCAAGATAACTCCTCATCAAGAGCAATATGAACTTGGGTTTTCTTGGAGATCTTCTGTGATGTTTCTTCTTTTTCTACCATTATTCCCTTACCCTTATTTGATCTTGATCTCTTTGGCCTTCTTGTGTATACTGCACCAGCAGTACTTTGAGAACCACCAGTACCTTCTTCTGGAATACTACCAGTACCATGTGTAGCAATACCAGCACCCTTTGTCATTTTACCAGTACCTTGAGAATCTTGCCTCCCCTGAGTATCAAACTCCTCTTGGACCAAAGAAACATGAGGATCTTTATCTAATTGGGCAATCTTCCTCCCCTGTTTGGAAGATTCCTCACCGTGACCATCACTATGACTATCTGATGAACTTGATGAAGAAGAGAAGTCAGTTGATTCCACCAATTTTGCTGATCTCTTTCTTTGGAGTGTCTTGACCTTCTGCTCCAGTTTCTTGACGTTAAGCACCAATTTAGTATACACCTTGCCAAAAACCTTTATGTGAGTGTTGAGATCAGTCTCCAAGGTAGACACTTTGTCAGACAATTAGGTACATAGTTCCATCAATTCCATAAATTTTTAGCTGCCCTCAGCACTTCGTGATGTGTGACCTTCAGGGAGAGGTGCATTATGGGGCAAAGACTCAGACTCCACCATATGGTGAGCCTCTGAGCCACCAAATATTTTTGGGTGGCTTGGTATTCCACCAATAGTACTAGGTTCAAAGGAACTTGGTACTGTTGGTATTGCCATAGGTTGGGTCTTATTTATGTTACCTCTGTCCTGCCCAGCTTCTAAGCCTAAGACAGTAGAAGCAGACCTTCCTATACTGACAATGTCAGCCTCATCTGCTACATGGGGAGGGGTAGGAACTTTGTGCTAAGGTACATCAGAGCCTTCTCTAGATAGTGACCTATCTGGTGATGTGGTTGGTAGGCTGATTGTTCAGAACTTGTGGGTGTGTTTTGGAGATCAACTGGGGTTGTTGACCCTTCACCCTGTACATGTAGCATTGAATCAAATAATAGAACTTCTACCCCACTGTACCCTTTTGAGGCCATCCTCATATTACTGAAAAGTTTTTAGGTAAGTTTGGGTGTTGGATAAACATTTTTTTGAGGAAGAAGCTGATGTGCCCTCATGTTCAAAATAGTTTGAATGAACCTGGGATACATCAAAATTTTTGATTTGCTATCAACATTTTTGACCATTCCTTCAAAGATGAGTTTTGAAAAGTTAAAAGTCCTATCAGTAGCTAAGCAAATGAGAGCAGTTGCAATATTGCTACTGAATTGTTCCCATGATTTTTTTTAGGACTAAGACAGTGATGGATGGTGTGTCTTAAAAACCTCCATTGTGGGGAAAACAACCTTTTTGAAAAGTAAAAGATTGTGATTGGATGTTGTACCCCATTCTGGTTAAATTTTCAAAAATTTCAGTGTTGGTCATAGCACTAATATCATTGTCATCATTCAGGTGGAGATGCCTCCTGAATGATGATTCCGTAAGAGTGATAGATTTTCCATCCACTGTGGCATTTAGCTCTTTGTCTCCATTCTCAAATGTTCTGACAGTATCGGTCTGCCAAAACTCTTTGATGTGGGAGACATAGATAGTGGGATTAAGAAGTAAGGAATACCTTATGTGAGAACTATTTAAAAAGTCTACTATCTGATGGAATTGGGTGTCATCCTCTGCTTTTTCCAAATAAGCTACCATTTTTTGTTTATCGAAAAAGGTTAAAGTAGCCATGATTGTTAGTAAATTATTGATTTGACTACTGGGATTAAAGTAATTTAGGTTAAAAAGTAGGTTGAAGAAAGTGAATTGAGATATTATGAAAGACTTATGAGGGTTACTATTGGACCGACTTTAAGTAAAAGATAAATTTTGATTGAAGAAAGGTGAATATAAGTGATTAAAAGTAAAAATATCCAAAAAGTAAACCCTTAAGATAACGAATTGTCAGTAAAAATCTTAACAAACTTCCCAACAGCTATTTTCAAAAAGCTGTAATTTCGCACCAGTACTAACGTCTATCCAGCAGTACAAACTTAAACCTACCAGTACTAACTTTTTTCCTGGTAGTACTAACTTTTGGAAAAAGTTTGACTTAGCAGTATGAACTCAATTTTGATTAAAAACTATACTGCTTACAACCATTTTGACGGGATTAAGTGTAAAGACAGACATTTAATCATCATTTCGGTTTAATGCAACCTCTGGTCGTGTGAGAACCAATGATTTCAGTTATAAATAACAGCATGTGATTAGATAAACTTATCCAGAGAAATTTCTCGGCAGGGTTTCCAGCTCATAGCAGGTGTTGCCTCTAACACAAATGTGTTAGATTCACGTTTGCTCGCTGTTCTCTCTACCAGATGTCATTGGACTAACACATTGTACTAAAAGTATAAAATGGTAGAGAGTGAGTTAGATCAATTACTATCTGACTAATTATGCCTTTAATTCCAATATAAAACATCATAATAAGACTTCAAGAAAGTAATTTTAAAGAACCTCTCAACATTGGTATAAAACCTTTGTTAAGGGATGCCCAAATTCAGTCCATCACTAAATGATTCTTGTACTCATTTTTTTTATTCTAATGTGTATCCTCCTCTGCATATCATGTTTCATCATTTGGTTGCTCAACCATTTCACGACTTCTTTTGTTATCACATCCATGGGGTTCAACCATGGTAGGGACACCGTTGTTAACATATCCTTCCTGTGTTTTATTAAAACATGGATAATAATATACAACTTTCATTTTAAACATGTGATATAACTCTTTATATCAATAGTTATAAAAATATTAAAAACTATATTGAAAATATGAGTGCTAGATCTTTTGTCAGGTGTGTCACTCTAAAACATACATGCATCTATTAAAGAGTCTTTATTATTATGTGAATTTAAGAATACAAAGTAATTAATAAATTGTGTTAACTAATAAAATACTTACCTTATAGGCTTTTATTCTCCTGATTATCACCTGGTGCTTCATTCAACGCTGTAAATTAAAGACAATGTAATTTTTAATCTAAAAAATATATATGATTCATGACAATAGAAAATATTGAATATCTAATGAATGTTTAAAACCATAATACCTACCTTGTAGGCTTTTATTCTCCTTGTGAAAACGTAGAGGGGGGGTGAATAAGTTTACCATTTTAAAACTTAAAACTTGTTGTATCAAATTTCCAATTTGGCTAGTTCTAATATGAAAACTGTCTGTTGTAGTTTATGTCTACCAAGTTGTCACATAAGTATTATCAACTAATCACAACACAAGCAATCACATAATGCAAACATAAAATTAAAGAGATAAGTAAAAGAAAGCGCAAACCAAACACGATGATTTATAGTAGTTCGGCTACGGAGCTCCTCTCCGCCCTAATCCACTCCCCGAGTACCCAACTCGAGAGTTACTTCATTAGATCAACAACCTCCCTTTCTTAGGCGGAGAAAACCTTTACACGTTGCTTACTTCCTTTTCCGGTACTAAGCTAAACACCGAGTTCTACTTCAGGGCAGAACCAACCCAACGTCGCCTATACAATTACCGACACTAAGCTAGATGTCAAGTTCTTTACAAGGGTACAACCACTCCCTACATTGCTTAACCTTTTTCTGGTACTAAGCTAGATACCGAGTTCGTTACACGGGTACAACCACTCCCGACACTCTTTGTGTTTTGAGGACTAAAACACTAACCACACTCACTGATACAAATGATGTTTACAATTATCCATGACATAAATGTTCAATGGATATAAATGACTAATCTATATGAACTTCTTGAATAAGAAGTCTTCAATCATTGACGATGTCAAGTACTCTTGAATCTTCATATGTTGGAATGCTATGGATGATGTCTCATGATCTTGAGCTTGCTTCAGAGGATCATTAACAATGTATGCTTACAACATAATGAAAGTTAGTAACATTATGATCATTATGTAAAGGGTGATTAATGTATGAATCTACATGTTTTGCTACTGATCTAAGTGTGTGAAATGAGTGAGGGAATGTGTGTTCTAATGTCTATTGAAAGTGTAAAACCATGGACTACTATTTATAGGAAAACATGTGTAAAACCATGTGTGTAAACCATGTGTGTAAAACCGTGTGTAAACCATGTGTGTAAAACCATGTGTGTAAACCATGTGTAAAACTATTTATAGGAAAACAATTTCTACAAGCCACGGATTTGGCGGATCCCATAAATTGGATCCGTCAGTTATACCAATTGGATCCACGGGTGTCAGACAAAAAATATTTTCACAAATCTTTCCATATCTTTCTATATCTACTATATCTTTCCAAATCTTTCCATATCTACCAAATCTTTCCATATCTACAAGATTTGTCAATGATGTATGCCATGGTGTCATGTATATATATTTCCATTTTAAGATTTAAAATGTAAATAATATAAATGTGTATATGTTTGTAACATGTGTCCTAGTGATCATGTAAAATGAGGTTCTAAGTAGAATGATTAGCCTTTTCAAAATACTTAATTACCTTACCGTATTTTAAACATTCTAAATGGTTTGTTAAGGGTCTGATCATAATGCTACATAACAAACATGTACAAACCTGTGTTGTATCATAGGAGGACTTGAGAGGTGTTGAATGTATGTTGAGACAATATAAGATTACAAGTAACTTGTACATTTTACGTTATGTATCAAGTTACATGTTTGTCATCAATCAAAACAAACGAGATTGGTTGCACTAGCAATCTTTCCAACGAGACTGCTTGCACTAACAATCTCCCCATTTTTGATGATGACAAAATATGTAAACGTGATAGAAAGTAAAATGCAAAAAGTTACTTGTGTCCCTAATTACATACTTTATACTTGTGTCCGTTTCTCCGTTTACACCTTTCTCCCTTTTCTCCTTGTGTCCGTAATTACTCACTTTCTCCACCTTTCTCCCTTTTCTCCTTGTGTCCGTAATTACTCACTTTCTCCGTTTACACCTTTCTCCCCCTTTTTTAGAAGCAAAAAGGGTGTGCCCTTGGAGTTAACTTAATTTCTCCCCGAAATGGCGAGCTTGCATCATCCCTAGTGAAGTTAAATAGACTACTCCAATCTCCTATGGTTGTTGCATCTCCTAGGTTGTAAGCGGATCCATGGATCAAAATAGACTCTTAACCTACATCAAGGTTAGTGGTATGCAACATAAAAAGAATATATATGAAAAATGCATGATGAATGAAATGCATATAGCCAACGATACACATGGGTAAGCAATGTTGGACTATGTTGACCTATCTCCTCCTTTTTATCGAAACAACAAGAAGATATGCGTAGCGGAATGTGATTTTGAGAACTTAAAAGCTCCCCTTGATTTATACTCCCCCTAAATGGAGTGACAAGGATATGATGTATGATTATGCATGATCCTACAAAACAAATAGTTAGACTATTATATGCTCCCCCTTGATGTATACTCCTCATTGCTAGAGTACCAACGTTTATGATCCAAAGATGAAGAAGCCTACAAAAAAGAGGTTAGTATAAAACAATATTTGTCCAAGGACAAGTATGTGATATACACCAATGCGTATATATGATGTATCCAAAAAAATGCTTGACGAAAACTCCCCCTTGTTCTAGGCTATCAAGATGAACCTACAAAACAAAGGATTAGTGCACTAGAAGCTATGTCTTAAGTCATATACGACCAATGTGTATAGACGATTCAATATGAGTGCTAGACAGATAATCCTCCTGGTTTGAGAGCGTTAAGCAACACCTATAAAAGAAGAAAAATAATCGATGCATACTTCATCCTATGATGAGTAAGCTATATACGATCGAGCGTATATGATGGTGAACCTACAATGAAATGGTTAGTGCAATATATTTTATCTCAAGGAAAAATATTATGCAACATATCAATAATCTAATGACAAATAACTTTACCAATTGTGATTGTCTAATCAAAGAAAAATATGATGCAGCATACTAATTGTGATATCAATCATGATTATCTAATAAACCATGTTATAAAGAGTGTAATCTTCTAATAAGAATTACATTTACAAGAATATACTCCTACAAAACAATGCCTACGAGGAGGATATGAAGTGGATTTAAAGTGAGTGATGCTAGTGTTGGTGTTGGTTTACTAGTGATGACTCAATTGATAAATAAAGGTTGATGCAAGTAGGTTTTTCGCTAATCCATGGGGTTGATGATTAGTGAAGGAAGGTGGTGGTTATAATGAATGCAATGAATTCAGAAACTCTAATGTATAGCAAATGCTATAAGAGTATTTGAAGACGGTTACGGTTATGATATTATCATCTACCAAAGATGAATCGTGCCATAGTAAATGCTCGAATAAGAGGAAGTGAAGACAATGATCACTTAGGAATAGAGATTCCATATGCAACAATTAGAAATACTAGATACCTCTATGCGGATGAAAATGACATCATATGATGAGAGTGTTGGTTGGACTAATTGTGTTGAAAATGATGGTTCTGTTTGCACTGACAATGACAAGCTTGATATGTATCAAGAATGAAAAGGATGAGATCCTATGGTGGTGTTCCTAGACAATGAAGGTGTTCTAATGAAGTTGTTCTAGACAGTGAAGATGTGAAAGTAAATCCTAGACTCGTTGGTTGTGAGAAGGTTGTCTGTTTATGAATGATTAAAACTGAACCAGGTACCCGCGGATTGGGCGAAACCAAAATTTTTGGTTCCGTCCTTCTTATCGAAGGGTTCCGTGAGACCAAAAATGATTTGGTCATGTTTTGTCATTTTTGATCAAACAAAGGTTCAAGCTAAGGTCTATTTACTTATAACTACTGATTTGGTTTCACTAATCCTAGTCAAATTCTAAGGAAACTTAATGTATCTTATTTAAGAGGTTTGTCAAATACATGATGTGTTTTTCATTTAATGAGGTATTGGTGCAGAATAGTGATGTTGAGCTAATAAGGTTTGAAACACTTTGTGATTTTGTGAACTGATTTAACTAAGTGATTTGAACCTACATGTTGGTATAAGAAACATGAGTACAAGTTCTTTAATGCGAAAAGACAATTATGTGATTGAATTTCTCTCCTCCTTAATTGGTGGACATTCAACATAATTTATGAAGAATGAAGGTAAAGTGTTGCAGATTAATGAAAGCGATGAGCTTAGCAATGTTTTTGTGGATATTGGTTAGCATACAAAGAACTTCATTCTAGAAGTCACGTAGCTCTTCTCTATCAATGCGAGATGATCGCATGATGAGGCATGTGGTTTTCCTTATGGGAGATGTATTGTTTTAACTAAAAGATGATGGAGATATTGTTTGGAAAGCGGAAGAAATAATACGATTTGGAGAGAGGTATATTGAAAGATATCCAAACACAAATTTCAAACCTCCAAAACTTAATCTTATTAGCTTTTAAAGCTATATGCAAGAAAATGGATCCCATACACATATTACTAATCTAAGTAGCAATAATGAGATAACAATTATGCAAAATAAGCATAACAAGGAGAAATAGCAAATAATTTGTTATCAACCTACAAGACAAAAGTCCTGATGACAAAAGATGTGAATATCATAGAAATCATAACATCTTATGTAAACAAAAACAAATATTCATCTACCAGACAAAAAGCTACCACATGGCATCAAGACAAATAATCATATTGTAAGATGACATGACATTGTTTTTGATATTACATTGTGAAATTGTTTTGAAGTTAGGCTTAGTTACTTAAGCATACTTACCCATTAATTAACACAATGATCTATGTGATTAATAAAACAACTTCTAAGTGTTTATCATACCAAAAAGCACTTAGACGTTTAGGTGCACACATGGCCAACAAATAGTGTGACAGGTTCATGCAAACAATTCTAACATTTTAGAAGCATGCATTATTTAGACTATCCTACGAAAAGGACTCAATGAATGTCAACAAAAGAAACGAGCTTTCAAATATAGAAACATCATATAAGAATGACATATCATGAGTTAACAAGTAATACATTAATCTTGCGAAATATCATATAACGAAAGAATGAACATATTATTTAAATCATGTTAACATGAAGCATATAATCATGCAGACAAAAACCTTTTCAAGGTTTACACATTTGACAATCAATCAAATAATTATTATAACATCAAGATATCAAACAAATATCATGTAATCAATACATGTATATGTAATGCAAGTGATTTTATTAATTATTCCAAAGACAAGATAATTTACCAATACATGACTTAATGAGACTCAACTATTTCTATGCAAGTGATCTAAGATCAAGACATGTGTTTGTGTGTGGTAATGGGATATGTCATGAACGTTCTAAAGAAAGTTCTTTGGAACAAGAATCTAAATAAAGTTACCAACTTTAATAGGTCTTGTGTATGCTCCAGAGATGTGGATATGCACAAGGTTTGACCAAGGTTTAATGTACGCTTGAAAGGAAATAGATACGTATGGTATCTTTCAACAAGTAAGATTTAACCAGTGCTCAATGAGGAAGATAGTTCATAGAACTAGTGGATGTTTGTTTTAAGATCATTTGCCCGATGAGGTGTAATGAAATCTCCTGTAACATAACCATTCATGTTGCAAGAAAATAATGATGCATAGGATATATGTTATCCTTTTATGAAAACCAAATACATAATGTTTTTTCGAAACATCATAAATGAAGATATGAAGCTTAATTGTTTGGATAGACACCTATCCTAAGTTTACTGGATGAATTCACTTTGTGTTTCTTATATATACTTCTCAAGTGTCATTGTTGCTTGGGGTGTATGAGGTTGCCATTGCATTTCAACATATGTTGTTAAAATACTGATTTAAGGGTTAACGAGACTTATTCAGAAGCTTGGTGACAAAGTATTACTAATACTTTGATTACTTGTGAAAGTGGTACTACTAGTGGAAATTGATAAACACTGAATGTGAATATCATGCTCATTTGATGATTGAAGTTCTAATTCTATAGGTGGCAAGGTATTGTTGAGTTGATTCAACGTGTATTTGATTTGGTATGAGTGTTGGACTAAGGGCTTTTAATGCATTCAATGGCGTGAATTATGGTGATGTAGGAGTTTGTTGTACTATGGATGAACTTTTGGGTTTCATGAATGTTGAAGATTACAAGAATCGATACTAATTCTTGTGGTTTACTAGCGGATGAAGTGTTTGGTTATGTTTGTGAAACCTAGGGGCTGAATGTGACGGGTTGATAAAAGAACACATGTTCTAGTTATGATGGGATGTGAGTTTTAACATATATTGTTAAAATACTTGGGAGTTGATTGTTTCGGATATGACTTTCAATGACTACAATCGTAAGTCAGCTATGCTTGAATATTTCGGACGAAATACTTAAGTTGTCAATCCTACTTGGAGAAAAGAGTAACAAGACATGATAATTAGATCTATAACCTAAGTGTGAGTTATGACTCGATGTAAATCTTAATTGTCTTGAAAGATGACATGTTAACCAAGCCAGGCAACATATGTGAGTATTAGACAATATCCACAGTCATGAGTTGGGTTTGTAATCTATGATATATTTGCAAACAGTGAGTCTAGATTAGTTTGGAAGTTGTCAATTTACAAATCAAGCTAGTGAATGAGTAAAGGACGAGAAGATGCAGTGAATGTGTGTACTGATCATAAATACACAGTGGTTTACGGAAGAGATGCCTTGGAGCATTTTTTATGAAATTTGAAACTTTGATTAGATGTGATTATCCTATTGGTGTAAGTGTGATGTCTCGATCCTAATAAGAGTAAGTATTAGTGAATGGAATCCTAGTGGTAAGCGTGAGTGATTTTTCAGTGCGAGATTTAAACGAAAATTTGAAAAACTAGCTGTTAGTACTGGCGGATCCAAATCACAATACTGGCGGAACCAAAATTTTGGTTCCGTGGGATCCGTAGGTTTAAGACTGACGGAACCAAAGAATACAACAGGCGGATCTAAAGTTTGGGATCCGTCATATCCGCCATGTGGAAATCCTAATTCTTAACAGAGAGATATGCATATTTTGTGTTACCCGCTCAAATTCCAAAAAATCTCCTAAAACATAAATGACTACTAATATGTGATAGAGTAAATCTAAAAACACATATTTTAACACACGTTTGCACATAGATCAATCAGATGATAATCACTTACCATAAATGGATGTTAAGCCAAACAATGGCTTAAACACGAAAACTTGATAACAAAAATGTTATCGTCCTGCATGACATGATTAGTTCACAAGATTATTCAAAGATAAGTTTCTATCCTAATAGCACAACACGTCATCATATCATTGTTTGAAATATTCTTATGCCAAACACTCTTTCATAGATACTACATGTTTACGCATTTTAACACTTGACATTAAGTGAGGGTTTGTGCAAGACAATACATTTTAAGACTCTAAACTAATTTCACTTAGTTCACATTTCTAAGTAAGATATGTAAGATTTTCACATAACATATGCAAACAAAAATATCTAAAACAAACACAGTTTATTAACTTAGTGTATACAATCTAGCAAAAGTCCTATTGTGCATCAAACAAGCAATTCCTTAACAAGAAAATAATTGTCATGGCAAAACACTTATGTATATCCTATCAACAAATGCAATCACAATTACCAACAGGCAAATCATATGTATGCAAATAACTTGAACAGATAGTTACATAGCATGCCATAAGTGAAAAGATACTTTTCGTCACTTTGCGTTTAAATATGACAATGTATGCCAAGCTTGATTTGTTTCCTTTATATTACCAAATTCTTTAGTTTCAATAGAAATCATATCAATGTTTAAAGGATACCAACATACATTGCTTGACTCAAAAATTTACGTTACTGTGACAAAACAAAACTAAATATTTTGGACAGGTTGTACCTTTTGATTTGTTTTACCTATTTCAATTTAGATTCAGGCCATGATATTATTTTTAAATGAAAGTAGACTCAATTCCCATCAAAATGATAGGTGGCACGACTCCTACGGACTTACGGTTAATTAGTTATGATTTTTCGAAGTTTGACAAAAAAAATTGTAAACAGCACAGACGGGTCCGACGGATCCTTTTTGAGGGATCCGCCCTTTATGTGATTTGGATCCGCCGGGACCTGTACCAGATTCACATAAACACGTATTTTGACATAGCGAAAGTGTGTGGGACTTGCTAGACTTAATCTTAAGCATATATTACAAATATTTAACAACATTTCTACCTATGTGACTTATCTAAATATTACGGAGGTGATTTTTCAACTAAATTAATGGTTATTCCAAACATTCTCTTAAAACCCGAGTTTTTCGTAAATTAGCTTTACGCACACAATTTGACACATAAACCTTTTTAAGAAATCTTCTCTTTTGATTTTCCAAAGACATCTTCAAGCTTGTATACAAAGTAATATTTAACAACAAAATTTCAAAGTATACTTAGCGAAACATTTTTCATATTATGTTCTGCTTCAGAGGTAATGTGATACATGGATCTTACTCTATTTTAAAAACCATTTGTTTTGAAAATGAGAGCCAACCCGCTTTGATACCAATTGTGAAAACGTAGGGGGGGGGGGTGAATACGTTTACCATTTTAAAACTTAAAACTTGTTGTATCAAATTTCCAATTTGGCTAGTTCTAATATGAAAACTGTCTGTTGTAGTTTATGTCTACCAAGTTGTCACATAAGTATTATCAACTAATCACAACACAAGCAATCACATAATGCAAACATAAAACTAAAGAGATAAGTAAAGGAAAGCGCAAACCGAACACGATGATTTATAGTGGTTCGGCTACGGAGCTCCTCTCCGCCCTACTCCACTCCCCGAGTACCCAACTCGAGAGTTACTTCACTAGATCAACAACCTCCCTTTCTTAGGCGGAGAAAACCTTTACACGTTGCTTACTTCCTTTTCCGGTACTAAGCTAAACACCGAGTTCTACTTCAGGGCAGAACCAACCCAACGTCGCCTATACAATTACCGACACTAAGCTAGATGTCGAGTTCTTTACAAGGGTACAACCACTCCCTACATTGCTTAACCTTTTTTCGGTACTAAGCTAGATACCGAGTTCTTTACACGGGTACAACCACTCCCGACACTCTTTGTATTTTGACTAAAACACTAACCACACTCACTGATACAAATGATGTTTACAATGATCCATGACATAAATGTTCAATGGATATAAATGACTAATCTATATGAACTTCTTGAATAAGAAGTCTTCAATCATTGAGGATGTCAAGTACTCTTGAATCTTCATATGTTGGAATGCTATGGATGATGTCTCATGATCTTGAGCTTGCTTCACAGGATCATTAACAACGTATGCTTACAACATAATGAAAGTTAGTAACATTATGATCATTATGTAAAGGGTGATTAATGTATGAATCTACATGTTTTGCTACTGATCTAAGTGTGTGAAATGAGTGAGGGAATGTGTGTTCTAATGTCTATTGAAAGTGTAAAACCATGGACTACTATTTATAGGAAAACATGTGTAAAACCATGTGTGTAAAACCATGTGTGTAAACCATGTGTAAAACTATTTATAGGAAAACAATTTCTACAAGCTACGGATATGGCGGATCCCATAAATTGGATCCGTCAGTTATACCAATTGGATCCGCGGGTGTCAGACAAAAAATATTTTCACAAATCTTTCCATGTCTTTCTATATCTACTATATCTTTCCAAATCTTTCCATATCTACCAAATCTTTCCATATCTACAAGATTTGTCAATGATGTATGCCATGATGTCATGCATATATATTTCCCTTTAAAATTTAAAATGTAAATAATATAAATATGTATATGTTTGTAACATGTGTCCTAGTGATCATGTAAAATGAGGTTCTAAGTAGAATGATTAGCCTTTTCAAAATACTTAATTACCTAACCGTATTTTAAACATTCTAAATGGTTTGTTAAGGGTCTGATCATAGTGCTACATAACAAACATGTACGAACCTGTGTTGTATCATACGAGGACTTGAGAGGTGTTGAATGTATGTTGAGACAATATAAGATTACAAGTAACTTGTACATTTTACGTTATGTATCAAGTTACATGTTTTTCATCAATCAAAACAAACGAGATTGCTTGCACTAGCAATCTTTCCAACGAGACTGCTTGCACTAACACTCCTGATTATCACCTGGTGCTTCATTCAACGCTGTAAATTAAAGACGATGTAATTCTTAAACTAATAAATATATATGATTCATGACAATAGAAAACATTGAATACCTAATGAATGTTTAAAACCATGCATGTTTAATTGTTAATAAACAAACCACCTGCTGAATCCAGTATAATGTTGTTGGTTGCCTCCTCAGTTGCTGCTGAAAATTTATACACAAACAATTCTTAATTACATATGAAAACCTAAGCATACATATTATAACAATAATGTTCCAGCAGTACCAACTTTCAAGTTAGTACTGCTTCTTTAAACTCATAATAGCAGTACTAAGTTTCAAGTTAGTACTGCTCCTTTAAACTTAGTACTGCAGTTCATTATACCATTTATATTCATAAAAAAACAATCAATGTTTAACTCATAATACGATTCATATTCATATCCAAACAATCAATGTTTAACTGTTTATTATAAAAATTACCCGATGAATCAACTATAGTGTTTTTGTTTTTCTTCTTTTTCGTTCCAGTTTCAGTCGTCTTTTTAACGTTTGATCTTGACAGCCTTGCTGAATGTCTTTGTGGTTGCATATTGATATATGGATCGTGTATAATGTGTGTTTGTGAATGGGTTATGATATGGCATAATAAGCCATATATATAATGTAGAATTAGGTTTAAAAACATAGAAACCGAATCCGAAACGGGCTAAGATCACAATGAATATTTTCCATACTTATCAAATACTAAAAATATGATGATTGCGTAGTATCCTTTATAGAAATTCGTCTGCATAATCTAACCAAAAAATTAAGGTGGTTCAGCGGGTAAATTAGGAAATAATATGAACATGGTATTGGGTTCGAATCCATGCATGTGTTTTTTTTTTTGACAAATATATATATATATATATATATATATAGAGAGATATAGATATATAGAGAGATATAGAGAGAGAGAGAGAGAGATATTTTTGAACATGTTTGCAAAATATTTTATTTTCATAAAAAATGTGAAAAGTGATTTTTAATTTTTATAATTTTGATGAAAAAAAAGATAGCCAAAATTGATTCATTTGGTCTATAGAGAATATGAGGTCAATAATGATCTCAACTATATACTATCATCTTATTAATATTAGAACTAATTTATGTTATATATAAATAAATTAGGTCTATTATCTTTATGTGTATATGATACAGAAAATCTTTGCCGCATCATTATCCGTTTAGCAGCTCTAGATTAATTCCTATTAGCAGGATGGCGTGTTTAAAATGTGGTTGAAACCATGTTTATCGATCAATATAATTCGGGATATAACTTACTCAAACACCCCTTATTTTATGTCACTTATAAGTTATAATCAGTGCATTACAAGGTTAGCAATAGAACAACAAATTAAATGTCACAAAATATAACTTTCATAAAATACCAACTGTCCCAAAATGTGTTAACTGTGTTTTGTACTCATAGTTATTATGAACAGTTTCATGATTTATTGCTACTCTTAACTAATTTTGCAGTGGTATTTATAGTTCTTAAATTTTGAAAAGAATATCAAACTAAAATTATTGTTAAATTCGTTGCCATTTAATCTATTGATGACATCTATTAACCAACTACTTTCTTAGCTGGTAGTTTCACGTTCATTTCATTTCATTCTGGTAAATCTTATTAAATTTATAACCACTTCACTCAACAATGATAACTCAATGTATATATGTCAACGATTTGACTTATTAGTGGTTGACGCTTATAGTTCTCCAAAAGTGAAGAATGGTGGGGGTTGACGCTTATAGTTAGGTCTTGATATATATAAATATTATAGATGAAAGGACCTCAAAGTTGTATTCTTTTTTCTTTTCTTTTTTTTAGTGTTAACAAGCTTACAAGTGCATGCCAATCGGCGTTTCAGATGGCCGTTAGATGTTTGATGTATCCAAGGATTTAGAGAAATATATGACACACCACTACAAGAAAAAGGCTTTTGATCAGCGACCTCTTTTTGCGACACATACATTCAACTCGCAATTTGGCAACACGTTATGTTGCAATATAAGTCACAATCTGTTTACAAATGATGTTGTCGCAAATTGTGTCACAATTACGTCGCTATTTTCGCGACATTTATTTTTTTGGTAAAGGGAAAATCCCCGGTTGTAACACCCCCAAAAATGGGTCGCAGCGGAAGATGATGTCGCTGGGGTGCTACTAAATTGGTATCACAATACAGAGTAAAGAGAACGGATTTACCGTATCCGTTTAGAAGAAATTTCATAATCAATAGTATTTTGTTTTACATCGTTCAATGAAATGCAGAAATACAGGCCCATAAAAGAAATAAAGTGGTCCCCAAATGAATATCAGAGTATCATGATCCTATAACCATGCCATGCCATGCCAACAGCCGCCAAAGGTAAGCTAATACTTTAAGAACCTGAAAATACATGCTAAAAAGGTCAACATGAGGTTGGTGAGTTCATAGATTTATGATAAAGCAGTAAAGATACTGTGAGTTCCATAAAAATTTTGTGACCATTGTGTCGCTCACAATGTCCTGAAAATACAGTTTACCTTAAGGTAAAATTTGAGATGTGGACCATGTGTAGGGTATGCAACCCAAAATAAAATAGTCTATTACGCTAGCTCTAAGTTCATGCAACCGAAGCTTGACAGTGTGCGTGCTCTAGAAGCACGTTAAACAAAGCCCTTGCAAGTGCCTATCCCGTGACACTCGTGTTTCGACATGTTATACGCTCGCGTTTACCTGTCTGGTCAAACCGAACGGGGGAGTCACCCCGATAGATCTATTTATAACATTCGCGCTTCCCCGCAGGAATTGACGGTTCATGAGTTTGGGCATGTGGGATTCAGCAATGCAAAATATCTCAATGGCCACAACTGGCTTAACCAAAAGAGATGAGAGAAAAAGAGGGAGGGTGACGTGAGACGGAGAGGTGGTGATAGAGATGACTGTGGTGGCCAGTGGTGCTGGCGGCTACGAACTAGCCAACCCAAAACCCTAATCAAACCCTTCGTTCAAAACCGTAAACATACGCACCCTTTAACTCTTCTTCTTGATTGGCAGCTAACGGCGGCAAAATAGGTGTTGGCCGGAATCTGGCCAGAAATAGGGTGGCCGGAACTCATAGAGAGATGTGAGTGGGTGTGATGAATTTTGAGTTGTGTGTGCCCTCCTATTACTTCGATTCAGAATATAACGAAAAGAAAAGAGTAATCTTTGACCATGGCTTTCGATGGTGGTATCTCGTGAAGGGACGGATTTTAGCAAAGGTCTCCATCAGATTCCATCTCCTAAGTTTGCTCGTGATCCTGTGTTGGGAAGGGAGAAAGAAGAAACAAAGAAGAGCAGCGACTTGTCCTGATAAAGGAGATAAGAAGGAACAGAATATGTAGTGGACGGTTGGGATTCATTTATTAAATGGTTAAGTTTTGTTTTATTATTACTCCGTGTATCCCGTGTCCCGTTGAGCTAAAATATAATCATGGCAACCTGGTTTGGTTCTTTCGAGCAACAATACGAAAATTAAATTTTTCGTGAACGTTCTTATAAAAACAATACCATTGATTCTGAAAAATAATTATCGGACTTAATCCATAAATAATATGGTGTCGGTACGCGTGTGGTGTCGCGTTTTTCAGAAAAGCGAGATAACTTCTCGGTTTTGTAAATAAATTGCCAGTAAGTGTCAGGAAGTGATTACTTCACTTTTCTTGATAAAATTAAGTAGTTTGGAGGGTTACTGCATGCTACAGTGTGCGAGATAACTTCCCGAAATAATCATGTATGCTCCAAAAATGCTCAAATAAATTGTCAATTGATAATAAGTTATTTTTTATCATTAAAATAATGTTTGGAAAATTACGGGTGGTTACAGTCTACCCTCCTTAACGCAAAATCCGTCTTAGATTTCAGTTTCTGTTATCCGAAAAAATGGTGTCTGGGAAGAGATGTTGGTACTCACAATAGATTTGAGTCTCACCAGGCTGTTTAGAGGTTTCTCTTCGTTTGTGGGAGGGTACCCAGGTTGTCTGCCATTGGTTTTCCCCTTTTTGTGATTTGGTGAGTTACAATGATTTCTGAAGTTAGTTTAATAAGATAAGGGTTCCAATCTCAACCCACGATGTTTCGCAGCCTTGTTAGTGCAGCTTCTCAAATTTTCTCGGTCTTACTCCCAGTTATGATCTATTCCCTAGTGGCAAGAAGTTTCAACATGTTCTGATCTAGAGTGGTAGAATGGCATGATGACTGGTTTCCAAGGTTTGATCCGGAGTTGTGCGTTTTTCCTTCTCATAGAATTGAATAAAAATCTTGTTTGAAAACTTTATTTGAGTAGGTCTTTATGCAAATTTGACCAAAATAACTTCCCAAGTATCACTCATTTCTTTGTTAGGGATTTAATAGATACGTAGGGTGACACGGTTTCAGAAGATTAATAATTTTGTAAAACGGTTCTTAATCATGGTGTGGATAAGATGATTTTCACAAAATTTGACGTCTAATATTCCGTAACAAAAGTTTGATAAAGGTTGAGCGGAAGAATTTTACACATCAAAGTGAGTGTTTTAGAAGGATATCACTACGGATTCCATAAACATAAGTATTCAATTTACTTTAACAGTACCAAGAGGTAGTAATATAAATGCCTTCTAGGTGGGTGGATAGTTCACCGGGTAGTTGCAAAAGAGTTTATAAAACGATTTGTGAAACAGTTTCTAGGACGAGAACCATTCGTTGTTTACAAAATAGTTGTAGGGTCAGAATTTTTGATTTCATAAAGCAGCGGTGAAACATCTGTAGGGTGACCGCGATATGGTCTGTAGAATAATCGAAAACAGTCTGTATGGCATTAGTGACATGGTTTATTATTTTATGAGAGGGTAGCAAAAATAACTGATATTCTCGAGGGACGAGAGAAATATTTAGGTGATTGTCCCAAGGAACGCGGTTCAGGTTATTCCTTAAAGTCTTAAGGTTTCTGTCGGGCGTAGAGTCTCTGCCGAATGGGAAGTTTAGCAAGTTCAGAGTACGACTCTGAAGGAGGATGTTCATTGCTACTAACAATCAGTTGGCTGTCTTAATACTATACTTAGTACTTAACACGAAAGATTCGACATCGGTTAAGTGTAGTGTTTGAGGTGGAGGTGACTGTAACAAAGCCACAACAAAACAAAGCTGGATAACAAATCCAAATCCAGAATGAGGTCCAAAATCGCAAAATCCAGCGATCCAAATTTCAAACATAGCTCAAAACCAATTCCAAACGCAGCCAAATTCAAATTCAAATGTAGCTAGAATCAAATCCGAACGCTCCAAAATTTCCAGACTCCTAAACTCAGGATTGACATCTATTGTTCTTAAAATCAGAAAGTCACCTATCCGACCTCCAAAATTTATGAAATTTTATATCCAGATAGCATACATCCTAAACTTAGTTTTAGACTCAAAAATATTGCAAAAACACGTTGGCATCATCAAATTTGACCCCTTTAAACCCGTCCCAAATTCTGGACAGCATGCAGTTGAGACAGAAACAACACAAACCTAACCCTCTTAAACTCTAATCGACCCGTATTAATTTCCTAGGGTTTCCAGAAATCATTAGCCATATTAATTGTCTTTAATGTTCATATTAGAGCTTAAACACATAGACCTAGGGCTTGTATAAAATCTGATTCGAATTAAAGAAAACAACACGAAGTCGACACATGCATATTAAAAGTTTTATGATTCCATGAGGCGTATGGTTTTGTTATCCAAGTTACCCTTTTACGAGACACTTAGATTAGCATAACTACATGATTTTTAAGTTTAGTACAACGTGTTTAAATCTGATTTTATTCATGTATGAGTCGTACATTATGGATTAAAAGACAAGAGGAATACATGAATACCTTATTAGGACAAGACAAGGATGGATCAAAAGAACAAGGACGGATCAAAAGAACAAGGACAAGACCACAAATAAACAACAATACACCAGTCTTCAACACCTTCTTCTTCTTCAGTTTGGGAGAGAAAAATCTGAATTTGGGGGAGAGTTTAGGGTTCGGTATAGAGAGGAGGGGCCGGATCTTCTAGAAAATAAAGGAGGAGCATGTATAAGTTTTGGAAAGTTATTAATACTGATTATTGTGTCATTAATGTGTGTCGTGGTTTAGGGCTAAAAATGGGGGGCCGGATTTGAATGGAATTAGGAGAGGATTTGTACAAATCTTTATTATTAGTTATCTTAGGATTAAATACATACCATGTATTATTAACATATAACATATGGTTTTAAGTATCTTATTAATTATTTCATAACTTAGATTAAAATTTCAAATTAGATGGAAAAATGTGAAATCAGGATTTAGGGTTTTACATCCCTACACTTGAACTTTTACATACTTTACACATAACTAACTAATGACCCGAATTAAGAAAATAAAAAAACTTGGAGTACTTTAAACATTAACATACATATGGGGCTAATAACATGACATTCTTCCCATTACTCCATAACAACTAGTACTTTTACCCATGAGTCCCAATCCTCCCAAAATCGTATTTACAAGATATGACTCGACTTAGCAACCATGTAACCAATTAGACAATTAACAAAGGGTTTAACAAATATGTTGTAACAATAATGCACTAAAAATGAGTGCATACAAGGTAGGCTAAGGCGATTTGGGTGTGCATTTGGGGGTGGATTGTAAACAATGCTCTTCATTAATACTTTTTAATCCACCGAAATATCACGAGAACCATGAAAAAGATAGGCTATGAGGGGTGTACTAGGGGTATCGTGTACTAAAGATGAGTACATCGCAAAGGTGTGGGAAAATTACTTGACCGGTGTAGCCAACGTAATTATAATACAGGTTTAAAACAAGGGTTATCCTAATGCCTCTTATCATTTAGTAAATCCTAACTACACGAATGTAGTCTCACTAGCAGTCTCGGAATGCATCAAAAACGCAAGTTCTAGAATCTATATACTACCGGTACACTCATAAGCATTAAAGGTGAATACTTTTTCCTATATATCTAAAGGCGAACCTCACATTTTTGGGCTGGAAATTTTTGAGTAGAAGGGTTTTTGTGCTAGCTATATAATTCCTATCCATGAGACGCTTATTAAAACTAAAGTTTCACTCTTATATGTTGTAGAAAATTTTAAATTTGGTTCTAAATTTTCCCTATCAAGTATTTCTCTTAGTTTTATTACACATTTACTCAAAGAAAAAAAAAATATCAGGCGAATTTATAGTTTCTAAGGTATCCGAATTTACCCTCCCTACACTTAAATTGAACTTTTTCCCCAATGTTCTTGAAAAGTGTCAAAGTTATGATAATGGGAAAATAAAAAATAGAAAAAGAAACTAATATTCCCCTGATTTGCTCGGCATGGACAATGTGAAAAGATGGTTAAATCTTCCTCCAAGAAAACAAACAAGATAAGCTTCACTTCCAATGTATACTTTCGTCTTCTTCTCCAATATAACCTGTCATTTACTAAGAAAACGAAACAAAAAACCTCAAATAAAATCGGCGGTAAATACTATATATAATAAAACTAAACTATAAAGCAAAGTAAGATATAATGCTTGAAAAATAAGTGTCTACAGATTCCTGAAAATTTAAAATTTTTCAAAAATTTAAGTTCTAGCAGAAAAATAAAAATCTGGAAAACTGTACTGCTACAGTGCCTGACGCCGTCGGGTGTTAAACCTGACGCCGTCAGGTATGACCTGACAGTGTTTTTACATTTTGTTTCTAGAAAATTTCTGGAAAAACCTGAGTATTAAAACCTAGAAAAGCCGTAGAACATTCATTGTGACTTGGTACAAGCATTTGACTCAAACAAACACACAAATACATATGCTAATCTTTACTTGTTATTTTTCATGTTCGAATTCGTTCTTATAAACAAATATGATCTTCCATACACTTATTTTTTTGTAAAATACCTTTATATGTAGTTAAGACAAGGTTAAAAACAAAATAAAGCATTTTCACAAATTATATTCGATGCATGAAATAAAAACAATTAAAGATGGAGCATATATATGAAATCAAACAAAATAAAAACAAATAAACAAACAATTAAAAAGCTTGGGTTGCCTCCCAAGAAGCGCTTTTCTTTATTAACGTTCTTGTAGCTAGACTCAAATTCATGCCCTATTATGTGTTCTTGCACAACTTGTGTGCCCATTCAAACTTCTTAATCCAACCTTCGTCACGCCTATACTCCGGACCTAGACCTACGCAACCCGAATAATAAGTCCATTTTCTTCCATAATAAACATCATCATCAATTATATCATCTTTAACTTCATAGGCTCGAATTACATCAACTTCCAAATCCTCAATGTCCTTCAACTCTTCCCTCTTATGGGGCATCTTAAAAGTGATCTTTTCTACTCCATCAGTAAACTGAACTATCCCTTCATCATGATCGAAAAGCATTTTAGACACTTCTACAAATGGTTTTCCTAACATAATCTCACCTAAGTATTGTTCTATGATACCTCTAACGTCTTCTAGGATTACAATAGTATAGATTTGGCCTACGGTCACACATGTAGTATTTAGAACGGCCACACAATAACTTATTTGTGTGACTAAATGTACCAGAATAAAATAAACAGCCATACTTGATCCGACTTGTGTGACCATTTCGGAATTACATCTGAGGCTACAGCCATACATTTGAATATTTTCGTGACTATACGTATCTGGTAAAAAAATTTGATTTTTTAGTCACTTATAATTTGGGACGTGTGACGGATACAAATAAGGTTGAAACATTAGTCACACTATATATATACATATGTGACAAATACATGTCGCGCAATTGAAAAGTGTGACCAAAATCCATATATGGTCACACGAAGTAATTGTGTATGTGGCTAAATCATATACTCAAGTTTGTCACACAATATTTAAACGTGACTGCTAGTTTTTGTTTAAAATTTAGCCACATATGAATTTAAAATGTGTGAAAAATGAAAAGTAAGTTTGAAGCATTAGTCACGATATGCATTTAAAAGTGACAAATATATGTCACACACTTGAACAGTGTGACCAAATGTCATATATGGTCACACTAAACCATAGGCATACATGATTAAGTGTGACCAAAATTCGATACAAATGGTCACGTAAGTTAATATGTGTGTCTAAAGTTAAGTGTGTGTTTGCCTGCCAATTCCTAATGTGTATGGTCACATTTAATTGTAGCACAATCATGTGACTATAGGCTATACAATAGTCACACCATACCACAAATGTGCATCTAAATTATGTTTATGGCCACATTATAAGGGTATTATATGTGACCAATACATTCAAAATAGTCACACTGTGAAATATTCATGTGACTATTATGTATAGCAAAATGTGAACTCAGTTATCATTAACCTTGATATTAGTCACATTGAGTGTTTGTGTAACTAAATTCAAGATGTTACATATTGTCACATGAAGCATTTATTTAGGTGTATAAATCATAGTCATATTTTGTCACACATTATTTAAGTGTAGTCACAATTCGATACATATGGTCACATATTTCTGATAACTTAGGCAATAGTCAAAAATTTCAAAATATCAATGTTTTGGCTCCATTGTAAGCATTTATGTAAGCATATTTTGTCACACTATACATTCTAGCAATAATAACTATACATTCTAGCAGTAATAACTGTACATGTTTATCACATAAGCAGTAATAACTATACATGCTTAAGTCAAACTATACATTCTAGCAGTAATAACTATACATTCTAGCAGTCTTAACTATAACTCTAGCAGTCTTAATTCTATTTCTTGTCCTTGGGTCCTAGATACTCTCCCATCTTCTTGAGCAGTGCATATGCCATGTCATCATAAGTAAGCTGAAGCTTGAGTATTTTCTTCCCACGCAACATTTGATGTAGAATGTCTTTGTGAAACTTTAAAGGGTAATCCTTTTCTACAGGCATGTAGATCACCAACTCATTTATAGTTAAAGCATGTACTCCACATCGTTGAAAATTTTTCCATTCCTTAACAGTATTGTGCTTTACTCTTCTCCAAAATTCATCCTCATGATTTGGTTCAAACATTACCTTCAAGTAATTCCAGGCTTCTCTATCATAAGCTTGTTCTGGTGTCTTATTACCAAATCTTTGTATGAGTAATTTCCATAGAGCTATCATATCTCGTCTATCAAAATTATGAACCATGTGAAGAAAGCTTACAAACCTTGTAGAAGAACCATCATGCCTCTTAATATCGTAATAAACTGTTTCCCCATGAGATCCAGACTTATAATCAACAATGGGTTGTTTGACACTTAAAGGTTGTGCATCCATGGCTTCTCATACAGAGTCAACTGCAAGTTCAGTGTGAGCTTGCAATCGTTCTTTAGCAACAGCTTGCTCAGTTTGTTCTTATTTTCTCTTTTTACTGCTTTCTCTTTCTAACTGTTCACCTGCTCTCTTTGAACTTGTTTTCTCTTCTTTCTTTTCTTCACTGCCCTTCACCACCTCAGCATTCAAGAAGCGTTCATTGTTTCTCTTGGCAATTGCATATAATTCTTCAATTCTTTTATCATCCAACAATTTCAAATCCTTTAGTTTCCAACAGGCCACATTCTTCAAATACCTGCACAAGAGATATCTTCTTTGTTTTGGAGTGGGTGGCTTATTCTTCTTAGTTGAATATCTTTGTGCTTCATAAAACTTCTTTTTTGTATCAAAAAATTCTTTCAGCATCCTGGCTTTTTCATCTACCGAGTACTTATCTTGCTCTTTTTTATGTAGTTTCTTAGCAAGCTCACAATCAGCTTCAACCTTAGCCCTTTCCTCATCCCATGAATCTATTAACTCTGCATCTTTTTCTTCTTGTATTCTCTTTTGTTCTAAAATCATCTGATGTTCTGTGTCATACTGTTGTGCATATTTCTTAGCAACTTCAGCATCAAGTTGCTCTTGCTCTTCTTTTGATAATGGTTTCTCCACAGGCTCTTCAGTAAGAATCCCTTTACATTTGCCTTGTACCTGTGGAGTTGATTGTTTAGCTTTTGGAGAGGATGATGGCTCTTGTATCACAATACCTTTGGTTACTGGCTTTGATGTCTTCAGCTCAGCAAGTATACTAACAGCCGTTGCAAAAACCTCTCGTGTAGCAGTACTATCCTTTGTACGACCATCTGTAACTGGCTTACTAGCAGAAATAACTAGACCACTATCAGCACTAATACCCTGATCAGTAGCACTATTAGCAGTTGTAACCTTGCCGAAATACCTATCCATCACCACTTCATTCCCTTGGTTATCAGCAACTACAAATTCCATTGGATCACTCTCTTCACCAATAATTTCACCCTCTTTAGCCTCCCCTAAAACTTTGCCTTCATTCCCCCCCCCCCCCCCATTTGGGAGCATCCTTAGAAGCTTCAGAAGATTTAACCTTGTGTTTGGGAATTCTTGATCCTTTGATTCCTTCTAAATACCTAACCCTTCTCTTCAAAGCCTTTATCTCCCCACCTTGAGCTTTGATGACTCCACCTTGAGCTTTGATGACTCCATCTTCGGAAGCAGCTTTTGTTTCCAGATCAACAATTTCTGCAGACAGCTTGGCACAGGTATCCTTCAATTCATTCAAAAGTTGCATACTATCCTCACCACTTCGGCTTGTATTACTTAGCCCGAGAGGTGGATCACTGGAAAAGTTAAGTTCAGTCTCACCCCTAGGATGAACATCCGAACCCCCCATTGTTTCCATGTGACTGGGTCCTTCACCTGAATCAGTTCCATGTGGACTGGACTCATTAGAAGTTGTCTTGGTTCGGGTCTTAATGATGTTACCACTATCCTGTGCTGCTGCTAAGCTAGACACAGTAGTGGCAGCCCTTGCCAACATGTCACTCTCCCCCCCAGTGACAGCCTCATCTTCAACAGTTGGTATAGAACCACTAGCCGGAGGTAGGTTAGTGTTCTTGGTGTTAGTCCTACGTTTATAGGTCTTTTGTGGTTGTTTAGATGATGTAGCCAAAAGTGTGGGTGTGTGATGGGTACCAGCTGGGATTGCTGAACCTTCACCCATTTGGGTTTGGGCTAGTGCCACCATTGTTGGAAACAAAGGTGTCACTGTCCCTAAAAAATCTTTTCTAACCCTCCTCATATTAGCAAAAACCTTTTTGGTAAGGCAGAGAGTGGAATAAATATTTTTGTGACTTTTATTATTTTTAAATTGGTTGTCCAAAAAGAGTTGCAAAAACCTTGGATATAGACAATATTTAGCCGAAGAACTATCCAAGTTCTTAACCATACTATCAAAAATTAATTTTGAAAAATTAAATCTTTGAGTATTTTCAGCCAAACAAATTATAGCAGAAGCTAAATTACTGCTAAATTCATTCCACGCAGTGGTCTTTGGACTTAGACACACTAAGACAGTATGAATTAAGAATTTCCACTGAGGAGAAAAATTACCTTTATGAAACTTTAAAGTATTTGTTTTTCTCTCATAGCCCATCAGTGAAAGTTTTTCAAAGATTCTAGTATTTGGAAGATTCCCAACTCCGTTAGCATCACCTAGGAGAAGATCTCTTCGAATAGACGCCTTTGTAATGATAATCCTCTGCCCATCTACAAGGGCATGGATTTGTGCTTCCCCATTAATAGTTTTGACATTAGCAGACGTCCAAAACTGGATAATGTTGGAAGTATATGTAGTAGGTTTTACTGTTAATGCAAACTTAATATAGCTTGCATTAAGGAAATCAATGATCTCAGTAAAATCTACAGACTCATTGGATTTTTCTAAAAAGACAACATTATTATGAGGTTCGGTAAAAGTTAGGTTCGACATTATGATTTTATTTGGGGGTTTTGCAATATGACGATTAAAATTAGTTTATAGAGTGGAAGAGAGAGAGTAATGTGTGCGTGAATATGATTGTGTGCCACAATTGGGGATTTATACCCTTTAAGTAAAAAGTGACACAAACGTACCCTGCACTCCCAACCAGTACTAACGGATACCCAACAGTACAAAGTTTTCGCTACCAGTACAATTTTTTTGCCTAGCATCAGTATCATATTAAGTCATGCACGGGTTTGTGTGTTTGTCATTTACGTATGTTCGTTTATTTGTTAAACGTTACCACTCAGTCATTGCTATTAACGTTATATCCAATACTCCCGACAATGATCCTAATACATTTTCAAACTAATTATAATGATATAAAGATTATATTATTACTTTACCCGGTGTTTTTAAACCAATTGCTATATTTTCCGTTAGGAGCTTATAACTCCGTCGGTTTGCAATAATTTAACCCGATAGTTATTCTAACACCCGATTCATGCAAGGAATATGATTTTACAATTTTTACAACTTCGTCGTATTTTATTTTACTTTGTCACCATTTATTTTTAGTTAACTCGGTACCCGATAACACCTAATGTATACACAAACACACTAATACTTTCCAACACTTAGACAAGATCATTAATGAGCCATCTATTCTTCCTTTTCTCCACCATGTGCCGCCCCCCCCCCCCCCCACATGAGCCACCCTAAACCATAAGGACACTTGATTACAAGTACTCATCCATTAATGTTTATGTCTACATGTTCCCTTATTTTATTTCTATAACGATACACAATACAAATCAACTAGCTAAAAACACTACATATTCTCTCTTTTTCTTCCTCTATGTTCGGCCAACCCTAGAACATCAACAATCATCCACCAAATTTTGAAGATCAAGTGTTAATCAAGCTCAATTTACATTACTAGTTAGGGTTTTGTGGTAAAAACCTTAAGTTACAACACATTTTCTCATCAAATCACTCCATAATTTCAAGTAAGCTTCAAGAACATTTTTGATCATTTCATACTTCCATTTTATTCATATATTGATGTATTATCAAGTTATATTACTAATTGATCATGCAAATATACAAGTTATCTATACCACTTTACTTATTTTTCATCATAAACCTTAGATCTATGGTTTTTATTAACATCCTCATGAGATCCACTATAGTTAGTGATGTTTAGGAACCCATGACACCCTAAGAAGGTGTATGGTAGGATTAGAGTACTTGTGGTGTTGATTGGAAGTGGTATAAACAAGTCTTGAACCATAAAAATGATTTTTAACAACACTAGAAAAGCTACTGTCCTTAAACGTGAAATCTGGAAAAATCAGTAACTTTTGGGCTATTTTGGCCTCCATATTTATAAAGTACTTTCAAAAACGAAACCGTGGCCGCAAGAATCACTAAAAACCGATTTATAACGAAGGAGATATGATTTTTCGAAGTTAGACGACGAAAACTAATTTTCTGAAAAATGCTTGCTGTTTTTCCGAACTTTGAGGGACAAAACGAGACGTTAGACGTGATCTAGACGAGCCGACCTACTGAAAATATGTTAGTTCATATTTGTACGAACCCGTGGATATAAAGAACGTAGAAAACGAGCTCACAACGACGAAGATATGCGCGTTTAAAGTACGACAACTTCACTAAAATTCCATCAGCTTTCTAATAAGAAAATATTATTAAGTTAAAAACAGTTTTTGCACTACGTCACATTAAAGCCTATCTTCTCATGGATTGTGACGCGTATGATCAAAATGACAAACATATGAATTCAAGACAAAGATATGAGGTTTCTAAAAATGCCAAGCTTATTCACTAACACTCAACGAGCAATATTTCACGACTAGTTTTACGAGGCCATTTGGGCATATTTTCACAAGTTATGAAAAGTGGTATTTTGCGAAGAAAACATTATATTTACCAATAGAACACCAAACAAGGATCGTGGAGTACCGTTTCAACATATTTACACGAAAAATAGTTTATAACTTGACGAGACGTCAAAAATGTATTTTTCGACGATAAACGTTTTTTCCAAAACTAACGAGTGGTATCGTTAACATACGTATTTGCATGAGTAGCATCATTTCATTGCTTACATTCGATCCTATCATTCATGTAACAACCATGATTTTAGCAGGTTAGTTTGACTAATAGTCTCAATCTATTTAACTTTTATGTGATGAGTAATGTGTGCTTATGTGTGGTATATGTGCGGTTTATGGGTAATAAGTACGTGTGTTAGCACTAAATCCCTTGATGTGAGATTTTTATCATGTTGAGTAGTGTGAGTTTTGGGAGAAGTTCATTTTGATCGCCTTAGTGGTGTAGAAATGACTTGTGTAGTTTTGGTGTTTTTGCGTAACAAGTCTTCGTTCAAATATTTGAGTGTTAGTAAGTTACGTGGAGATTATTTTTATGGGTTATATTAAATATAAGGGTGAAATTTCTATTTTTGGAAACTTTATTTTGAAAATGATATTTTTCTGGGTTGTCGTAAAATTTAAGTTTATCGCGTAAGACATTAGGTTTTGATATGGGATTTTTATAAAATATCAAAAATACAAGGTTTTAAGTGTAATAAATAGATTTAATAAAAAAATTAAAAAAAAGGTATATATATATATATATTATTTTCGACCGACTAGGGTAAAAAAAAAAAGAAAAGGAAACCAAATTTTATTAGAATTGCAAAACTTGGTGGAAAAGTTATCTATCTAGGGTTTCCTATAGGTCTATAAATACAAACCAAAAACCCTCATTACCCCTCTTGTTGAAATTCGGTCGAACACCCCAAGAAGAAGAGAAGAAGATTTTTTTTGGGTTTCAATAATTCAATTTAAGGTATGTCTAGTAAACACTAATTGTGTAATTAATTATTGTTGTGCATGTAACAAGTTATGATGGATCTAGGGTTTATATTTCAATATGTAATTAATGAGATAAAACATGTTAGGATTAATAATCAATGATATTATGATGATTGGTGAGGTAATTAGGGTTTAGAACATGTTAATTAATGGGTTACGAATCTGGCAGAATTATAGGGCTGTAAAGATATGATTGTAATTAATATATGGAGATGAGTTAGATCACGAATTTTATTTCTAAATTATAGTTCAGAGAAAGAGCTTTCCAAAAAGTCCGACCACGATCAATTTTGATGTTGGGAGGTCAGTCAAACGATTTTTGTAAGTTAAGGTGTCAAAACTGTTAAACCGGGACAGAATTAGGGTAAAAGTATTCAGGTCAAAGGTGGGTTAAAAAGTGGAATTTGGGTTAGACCTTCTGTGGGAATTAAGTTCTATATTATATTTGACTTCCACGCGAAAATTAGGCGGTAATAAGTTGTGCAAGTAGGTCCATGAGGTCAAAACTTTTTGATGTCCGATCAGATCCGAATCTGGATAGTTGTCATGTTTGATTTTTCATTGAGTACTTGTGTATGTTTTTAGTGCATGATATTCTGGGATAAGCTTTTATCCTTATGAAGGATCATGGTGAATTTTTTGTGTGAGTTGTGAAGCTTTATTCACTGTGATTTTATGTGGGTGAAAGTACCTTAAAAATCTGTGTTTACTGAAAGTTTTAATTAAGGGATTTAGTGAGTGCACAGTATTGGGTGATGATTAGAATGGAGTCTAGGTGATCCATAGTGGGTTATATGAACCTTAGACATCCATCATATGTGTGTTACATGGACTATGGCTTTTAGCTTGGTCGCGTGTAACGAGATTGTTATTTTTGTGATATAGATTTGTGATTTGGTATTTGGAAGCTGCAAAGATTAAGGTGAGTTTCATAGTCCCATATTTTTACTTTGTTTTAAACTTGGGATGGAGATGATGCTTGTTAAAATTGTTTTTGAGTTACTGTGATTATGTGTTGTTAAAATGCATGGACTTGTAATGGTTATTGTATGTATACTGCATGTTATTGTGGTGTTTAATTGTGATGATTATTTGAGTGGGAAAGTCCTAGTGGCTCTACTCACTATAATTATCTTGGATCGGTGGGCGCGTTCCATCCCAATTGTGGTGGTATTTGGATCGGTGGGCACGTTCTGTCCCAATTGATGTGGTGTTTGGATCGGTGGGCACGTTCCGTCCCAATTTATACTTGGATCGGTGGGCACGTTCCGTCCCGTAAGCTGTGATTGCTTGTTAGTTGTATGATAACTTTACTTTTACTATACTGCAATGCTACTATGTTTTATAATCACAGTAAACCGATAATCGAGGTGTTTTTTGTGTCTTGAACCTATGAATCTCACCAACATTATGTTGACGTTTTAAGCATCATTTTCAGGTGAGCATTCTAAGGCTAAGATAGAAGGGCGCGATTAGAAGAGACCTAGTTTGCATTGAGGATGGCTTATCTTTGAATTTAGTTTGATTAAGTGAACTTTGTTTGTGATACTCAAATGTTTTTCATTATTACTTTATGTTTTAATGGAGACACCGTAGGGTTTGTTTTTGGTTGTTTTATTTTGGGGTATCGTTACGACACTTTGTGTCTATACTTTGCTCAATTTATTTACATATAGTAATTCTATATATAGACGCCATGTGTTGTGATGATATCCATGATGTTGCACTTGCGTTTCCGCCATCGGCGAGGTGTGACAGATTGGTATCAGAGACAGGTTTATAGAGAAGTAGGTGGTTGAACCTAGACTATAACCTAGGAGTCCCTCATATAGTTGCATTTAGGGCCTATGTGTGAGTATGGTATTTTATGTGTCTATTTTTCTTGAGTTTATGAGTAGTTTCGTCGAGTATCGGACGCCGATTGAACCCCCATACTTAGTATTGTATACGTCGATTATAGTATGTCACCTCCCTCGCGTAAGAAGTTTCGTTGGGCTATCGTTTTGCTACCAGTTGTAAGGGAAGTGTTAGGATGAAGCGGACTAACCGCAGAATCCGAGTTCCCGCTAGCATAAATTTATGTTCGGACAAAGGATGGGATGTATATGGAAAACATTGATGGAGAAGAAGTGGAGAGGTTTGCAACCACGGTGACAGTTGGAGATGGAGCCGATACCAAGTACTCTAGGAAGTGTCCTCACTTCTTATATGAAGGAAAGGTGGTTCTGTCTAAACCTCGTGAGTTGTATGTACTTGTGGATCATGCGGAGTTGGAAGAGAGAAACAGGAATGGGTGGTTGAGCAAAAATGAAGGGGAGTTAGGATGGAATGACGTGGTATCGGATCTGGAATCCGCAGCAGGTAGTAAGTTTAACCGATCTGAGTGGGGATGCAAGTGCGAGAGTGGAGTTTGAGCCATTGTGCGACGTCTTTTGTTTTGTTTCATGTTTTGGAATTCTTATATTGTCTTTTTCCGTCGGGAGCCATGTTGGAGCACGATTACTCCTGAATATTGGATCAGTTTTATCTATGTGATTTTGACTATAGAGTTAAGTGGTCATTGGAATTGTTCCATGATCGTTGGAATTGTTCCATGTGAGATGATTGTTTGCATGAAGTGTGGTCATAGGAGGAAGTACATTTGTGAAAGGGAGCATAGATAATTATGGTGGCCAACATAATTATACATGCTTCACAACACAAGTGGACTTGCAAGTATGATAGCATGGATTGTGTTGTATATTAGGTGCTATGTGGTATATATGCGTTATCATTGAGATGTGTGGTTTTGGGAGCAAGTATGCGTGTGGAATAGGCCTTCTAACTATGGTCGCGAACATAATTATAAGGGTATCACACACGTGGACTTGTGACCATGATTACATTGATTGATGTTTGTTGTTATATGCTATGGTAGATGTTATGTGACATCATGTGGATGATGGTTGTATGGTTAGAGATGTATTCTCTTAACCGTTTGGGATATCGTTGTATGTGGGAGTGTGTGGGTGGTAAGATTCCATTCTACCTAACTATGTTGATACCTCGATTATCCGATGGTGCTAATGTTGTGATATTTAAGTTGGTTCGTTTACTAGACTATTGAATGTTGGACCTAGTGAGCTTAGACATAGTATTGTGAGTGAAATAGCTAGCGGTAGGGAAGTAGAAGTTGACAAGGTTATTCGTGGGTGCATGATAGTGTTAGAGGGCATTCCATTTATGATTGACTTGATACCTTTTGGGCATGGGAGTTTCGATGTGGTGATAGGGATGAGCTGGTTGTCTAAGCATAGAGCCAAAGTTATATGCCATGAGAAGGTAGTGTGTATACCTTTAGGGAATGGTAGTATCCTTCGGATACAAGGAGAATGCGTAGGGAAGGACGTGAAAACCCTTAAGACTGCAAAGGCTAAAGAACGTAAGATAGAGGAGATTCCTGTGGTATGTGAGTTTCTTGGTGTGTTTCCTGAAGACTTGTCTGGATTGCCTCCAATCCGTCAAGTTGAATTCCGTATCGAGTTGGTTCCTGGAGCGGCACCTGTGGCGAAATCCCCATATCGTTTGGCACCTTCTGAGATGCAGGAGTTGGCGGAGCAGCTGCAAGAACTTCAGGATAAGGGATTTATTCGGCCTAGTCATTCTCCGTGGGGAGCGCCGGTGTTATTCGTTAAGAAGAAGGATGGTTCGTTCCAGATGTGTATTGACTATCGGGAATTGAACAAGTTGACGGTTAAGAATAGATATCCTCTTCCTAGGATTGGTGATCTTTTTGACCAACTACAAGGAGCTCGGTTTTTCTCGAAGATTGATCTACGTTCTGGGTATCATCAGCTGAGAGTGCATGAGGAGGATATTCTGAAGACTGCTTTTAGGACGCGTTATGGACACTTTGAGTTCACGGTTATGCCATTTGGGCTGACAAATGCACCCGCAGTATTCATGGATTTAATGAATCGCGTTTGCAAGCCGTACTTGGATAAATTCGTGATTGTGTTCATAGACGACATTCTAATTTATTCTAAGTCGAAGGAGGAGCATGGAGAACATTTGAGGTTGATCCTTGGATTACTGGAGAAAGAGAAGTTGTACGCCAAGTTCTCAAAATGTGAGTTTTTGCTTGAGGAGGTACATTTTCTTGGACATGTGGTGAATAGTGAAGGAATTCATGTAGATCCTAGTAAGATAGAAGCGGACAAGAACTGGAAGACTCCTACGACGCCGTCCGAAATACGCTCATTCTTAGGATTGGCAGGATATTATCGAAGATTTATAGCGAATTTTTCAAAGATTGCTAAACCCCTTACTTTGTTGACTCAGAAGAACAAGAAGTATGTTTGAGGAGAAGAGCAGGAGGTGGCTTTTCAGTCACTAAAGGATAGTTTGTGTAATGCACCTATTCTGACGTTACCTGATGGGCCAGATGATTTTGTTGTGTATTGTGATGCATCGAATCAAGGATTTGGATGTGTGCTAATGCAAAGAGGTAAGGTGATAGCTTATGCATCTCGACAGCTAAAGATTCATGAGAAGAATTATACGACTCATGATTTGGAACTTGGTGCGGTGGTATTTGCTCTCAAATATTGGAGACACTATTTGTATGGCACAAGGAGTGTTGTTTATACAGATCATAAGAGTCTTCAGCATTTTTTTAGTCAGAAGGAGCTGAATATGTGACAAAGAAGGTGGATTGAGTTATTTAGTGATTATGATTGCGAGATTCGCTACCATCCTGGAAAGGCGAATGTGGTAGCTGATGCTTTAAGTAGAAAGGAGCGGGTTAAGCCTAAACGTGTGCGAGCAATGTGTATGACGTTACAGTCAGGAATTAAGGGTAAGATATTGGCAGCACAAGAAGAAGCTCTTAAGGATGAGAATGCGACCTCTGAGATGCTGCGTGGCTTAGATCAACAAATGGAGAAAAAGGAGGATGGTGGACTATATTTCTTAGATAGAATATGGGTTCCATCGGTAGGAGGTGTAAGGAAGTTGATCATGGATGAGGCTCATAAATCGAGATATTCGATTCATCCAGGATCGGATAAGATGTATTATGATCTTAGAGATGCTTACTAGTGGCCGAGAATGAAGAGGGAAATAGCTGAATATGTTAGCCAATGTTTGACTTGTTTGAAAGTTAAGGCTGAGCATCAGAAACCCTCAAGATTGTTACAATAGCCGCCGATTATGGAATGGAAATGGAAGAGAATAATAATGGATTTTATTACTAAGTTGCCTGGATCAAGTAGTGGACATGACACGATATGGGTCATAGTGGACAGGCTAACGAAGTCTGCACATTTTCTGGCCATCCGTGAGGATTATAAGATGGAGAAGTTGGCTAGAATTTATATTAATGAGATCGTGGCGAGACATGGTGTGCCTGTGTCGATTATCTCTGATCGCGATAGTAGATTTACCTCGCGGTTTTGGCAATTATTGCAAAAGGCGTTGAATACACAGTTGGATATGAGCACTGCTTATCATCCACAGACTGATGGGCAAAGTGAGCGAACGATTCAGACTTTGGAGGATTTACTTAGAGCATGTGCTATTGATTTTGGAGGAAGCTGGGATACTCATTTGCCTTTGGCTGAGTTTTCCTATAACAACAGCTATCATTCCAGTATTAGATGTGCACCATTTGAGATGTTATATGGGAGGAAGTGTAGATCACCTATTTTATGGGAAGAGGTTGGGATAAGCCAACTAATTGGTCCTGAAATAGTGCAAGAGACTACAGATAAGGTGTTTCAGATTAAGGAAAGACTTAAGGCAGCAAGAGATCGCCAAAAGAGTTATGCGGATAATCGCCGTAAACCTTTGGAGTTTAGTGTTGGTGATTTTGTGATGTTGAAAGTGTCTCCTTGGAAAGGTGTTGTGCGTTTTGGTAAGAAAGGCAAGTTAGCACCAAGATATGTAGGACCGTTTGAGATAACAGAAAGAATCGGGCCGGTGGCATATCGGTTGAGATTGCCGGAAGAGTTAAGTAGTGTTCATGATACGTTTCACGTATCTAATCTAAAGAAATGTTGGGCGGATGCTAGTTTGCATGTGCCATTAGATGAGATTAAGGTAGATAAGACTCTTCATTTTGTTGAGGAACCTGTTGAGATTATGGATCGAGAGGTCAAGAGTATGAAGCGTGGTAAAATAGCGTTGGTGAAGGCACGTTGGAATTCCAAGCGTGGTCCTGAGTTTACTTGGGAACGTGAAGATCAGATGAGGTCCAAGTACCCGAAGTTGTTTGCTGAGAAGGTTGATGAGACGAGCTGTTAAATCTCGGGACGCGATTTCCCTATGTGGGGGATGATGTAACAACCGTGATTTTAGCAGGTTAGTTTGACTAATAGTCTCAATCTATTTAACTTTTATGTGTTGTGTAATATGTGCTTATGTGTGGTATATGTGCGGTTTATGGGTAATAAGTACGTCTGTTAGCACTAAATCCCTTGATGTGAGATTTTTATCATGTAGAGTAGTGTGAGTTTTGGGAGAAGTTCATTTTGATCGCCTTAGTGGTGTAGAAATGACTTGTGTAGTTTTGGTGTTTTGGTGGTTTTGCGTAACAAGTCTTCGTTCAAATATTTGAGCGTTAGTAAGTTACGTGGAGATTATTTTTATGGGTTATATTAAATATAAGGGTGAAATTTCTATTTTTGGAAACTTTATTTTGAAAATGATATTTTTCTGGGTTGTCGTCAAATTTAAGTTTATCGCGTAAGACATTAGGTTTTGATATGGGGTTTTTATAAAATATCAAAAATACAAGGTTTTAAGTGTAATAAATAGATTTAATAATATATATATATATATATATATATATAGCCGACTATATATATATATATATATATATATATATATATATATATATATATATATATATTATTTTCGGCCGACTAGGGTAAAAAAAAAAGAAAAGGAAACCAAATTTTATTATAATTGCAAAACTTGATGGAAAAGTTATCTAGGGTTTCCTATAGGTCTATAAATACAAACCAAAAACCCTCATTACTCCTCTTGTTGAAATTCGGTCGAACACCCCAAGAAGAAGAGAAGAAGATTTTTTTTGGGTATCAATAATTCAATTTAAGGTATGTCTAGTAAACCCTAATTGTGTAATTAATTATTATTGTGCATGTAACAAGTTATGATGGATCTAGGGTTTATATTTAAATATTTAATTAATGAGATAAAACATGTTAGGATTAATAATCAATGATATTATGATGATTGGTGAGGTAATTAGGGTTTCGAACATGTTAATTAATGGGTTACGAATCTGGCAGAATTATAGGGCTGTAAAGATATGATTGTAATTAATAGATGGAGATGAGTTAGATAACGAATTTTGTGTCTAAATTATAGTTCAGAGAAAGAGCTTTCCAAAAAGTCTGTGATGACGTATAGTCCGTATTCGGGTCACGAACCCGACCCATACTTAAGTCCATCACGAATGGACCCATACCCATCACGAATGGGCTATCACAATAGCGGTTTGGGCTCACGATGGCCCAAACCCAAAGCTATTTATGGTTTTGATATAGATATCCTCTATTTATGGATATATATCATATACCGCCCTATGCGGGATATGCTGAGGAGTGAAGGACACGAAACCGACTAGGGTTTCGTGTGTATATAAAGAGTCCTTCGACTCTCATCAAAGGTACGACTTACAAAACCCTAACTCTTCTACAAACCCTAAAACCGATTACTTACTCTCACGCCGGAGGATAATCGTGGGAGACAATCCCACGATAAGCCTAATGGTGTTTTTCTGTTTTCTTAGTGCGCAGGTCTCAAGCATTAAGATCGGATTGGTACGGAATCAAGGAACGCCCAACTTTTGTATCAACAAGTGGCGCCATCCGTGGGACCCTACACTAAGAGCTTTGCTAAGAACTAGAATGATGAAGCCCGGAAAGGAGCGGACTCCGCATGCGAAGAAAACGCATGACGATTTACTAGGAAAGAAACAGCAAACTGATTCGGCCTCCAAGCAGACCTCTGGAACAACCAGTGTGCCTAGAAACTTTGGAGCGTACTTAGATCTGCTCCTTACTCCAGTGGAACCGCTCACTATGACTACCAATGCTACTACAACAAGTACTAGCACGGTAGACCCGCAGCGCACTCCCCTTGCCATGCCAGAAGTGAACTTCTCTGAGCCACCAAATGCACCTATCCGAAACAAGGATTTTGTCTTGGAAACGGACTCCATCGCGCTAGAAGGAGTCACGCCTGAACTAGCGCCAAGTGACTTCGTATCTCAAAACTACGAAGCCTTAGCTGCGCTCTTGCAAGAGGAGGCAAAGAAGAGGTCAAGCCAAAGTCTGCACGCCAGACTCAACTTCGACCCTGAGTACGAAGAATCCCCACCGCGTTACCGAAAGGAAAGACGCGAGAAGGATAACCGCAAACAACCGGTGTTTACCAGGATTGGAAGGAAGGTTGTGGATGATGAAGCAGCCGACTTCCAGCATCTAGAGGAGCATGAAGATGGGGAACGGCGCACCAATGTCCACGCTAGGCTTGGCAGTCGCAGGGTTCAGGATAGGCTTGGGCGACGGTGCTCCCCAAGTGAAAGTCCTTCAAGCTCTGATTCTGAGGATAGTCGGCGCAAGCGCCGCAAAGGAGCAAGCTCAGATTCTGATGATAGCCGACGCAAGCGTCACAAAAGAGTACGCTCATCTTCAAGTGATTCCTCGGACAACGAGGACAAAGAAACTGGACACTGGAAATCAAGAGGAAAATACCGCGACCAGGAAGACGAAGACATGTCTCTTCCTTGGCGTCGCCAAAAAGTTGATGCGTTTACTAGGCGCATCAGCGATTTTTCGGAGAATAAGAAAAGGCGCATGCCTGCCAACGTCAAAACATATGATGGGACAGGTGATCCTGATGATCACCTAAAAATTTTCGAATCAGCAGCCACTATCGAAAATTGGGCACAACCTGTGTGGTGCCATATGTTCAACTCTACATTAGTAGGGAATGCGGGCAACTGGTTTAGTAAGCTTCCACGCAGAAGCATCGGTGGGTTTGAAGAGTTGCGCAAGGCGTTTCGTTTAAACTTTACTCAAAGGAAGAAGTGCGCCAAAAACCCTGTCGAACTCGCTAGGGTTAAACAGCGACAAGGGGAATCCACAAGCGCTTTCATGGAACGCTTTAAGGACGAATGCATGCAAGTCAAAGCGTGCCCAGAGATACTAAAAATATCGGGTTTTATGAATGCAATCAATAACCCAGATTTGATAAAAAAGTTAAATGATAAGGTTCCCCTAACCTTTGACGAACTCATGAAACGAACGAGGTCCTTCGTCCAAGGAGAAGCAGCCGCTGCAGATAGCAAGAAAGGCTACTCGAACCATAGGTCACAAGAAGAGTCAAGGAGACAATCCAATGACTAGAGTGGCAATCGTAACAAAAGCTATCGCAACCAAGGAGGCGGAAGGGGAAACGACAAGTACACCCCATTAACAAAAACTCCAAAGGAGATATTCGCGACGGAAGGTGCGAACTTTCCAAGACCCCCACCTATGCGCACCCCTGAGGATCGGCGCGTAGGGAACGGATACTGCGAGTATCATGCACAGAAGGGCCATACCACTAATGAGTGTGTCCAGTTACGCCAACTAATCGAGAAACTAGTGAAAGAAGGCAGGTTGGACCAGCTCGTTAAAAACATTAAGGAGGGGAAAGACAAGCAGAGAACCGGAGGCAAGAAGGAAGCGCCTAAAGAAAAAGCTGATACTATCTACATGATACAGTCATGGCAGCGAAAGATTAGGCAAAAGGTGAGCCAGAAGTTCTCTCATGGAAGTGAAATCTCCTTCCCCACCTTAACTGCGGACAACGCAGTGGCAGAACCACTTACCATTGAAATAAATGCGGGGGGTCACGACATCCACCGCATGTATGTCGATGGGGGCGCATCAGCGGATATAATGTATGAACATTGCTTCAAGAGATTGCGTCCTGAAATACAAAGACAGTTAATTCCAGCCACGACTGCGCTCACTGGCTTTACAGGAGAGAAGATATGGCCTATGGGGCAACTGCGCCTACTAGTTGCTGTCGGTAATAAGGAACACTCCACGACAGCCTGGATGAACTTTATGGTAATTAAATCCCCTTCGCCATACAATGGCATCATTGGGAGGTCAGGAATATCGGCGTTGCGCGCGGGTACCATCCACAGCGCATGGGATGCTCAAATTCCCAGTAGAAGGCGGCATCGTCACCATTTACAACAACGTTGCGCCACCAGAAGAATGTAACACGATTACATGTGAGACGACGCACGTCCCAGAGCAGAGCGCAGCTAAAGTTCCAAATTTGAAGGTCGCAATTCACCCCGATCACCCAGAGCAAGAAGTATCAATCGGAGGGTCACTGTCTAACAATGGCAGAACAGCCGTGTGCGCACTCTTACAGAGGAATTTGGATATCTTTGCCTGGGAACCAAAACACATGACTGGCGTGCCACGATCAATCGCAGAACACAAGTTACAAATCCGACAAGGATATTCCCCAGTAAGGCAGAAAAAGCGCGGCCAGGCTCCAGAACGCGCAAAAGCCATACTAGAAGAAGTACACAAACTTGTGGACGCTGGCATCATGCGGGAAGTCTATTACCACGATTGGCTCTCCAACCCAGTGATGGTCAAAAAGAGTGATGGCAGTTGGCGAATGTGTGTGGACTTCACTGACCTTAATAAAGCATGTCCACAGGACTGCTACCCACTACCAGAGATAGACTGGAAAGTGGAATCGTTGTGTGGATATCCCTTTAAGTGTTTCTTGGACGCATACAAAGGGTACCACCAAATCCAAATGGCAAAGGAAGACGAGGAAAAAACAGCTTTCCACACAAGCCAAGGGGTCTACTGTTACACAAAGATGCCTTTTGGCCTGAAGAATGCGGGCGCCACCTACCAGCGATTGGTAGATAATGCATTCGAAAAGCAAGTGGGCCGCAACTTAGAAGTTTATGTGGACGATCTTGTCATAAAAAGCCATACTGAGGACGAAGTGGTGCGCGATATAGAAGAAACATTTAGAACGCTACGGGAGATCAACATGAAGTTAAACCCCAAGAAGTGCACTTTCGGTGCTACAGAAGGAATGTTCTTGGGATATCTGATAGAACCAGATGGCATTAAGCCATGCCCAGAAAAGACAATCGCTGTCCTCCAACTTCCTTCACTGCGCACGTTGAAAGAGGTTCAATCTCTAAATGGAAAGCTAGCCGGTTTGAACAGATTCCTGTCCAAATCAGCGGATAAGTCACTTCCTTTATTCAAAACACTCAAGAAGTGCACTAAAAAGGGAGACTTCCGGTGAACTGTGGAAGCGGAAGAAGCCTTCACCAAGCTTAAGCAACATATAGCAGCGCTTCCTAAGCTAGTTGCACCCCGACCAGGGGAGGAGTTAATCATCTACTTGTCCGCCACTCAAGGAGCGATTAGCGCAGTCCTACTGACGGATAGGAATTCTGTGCAAACACCAGTGTATTTTGTAAGTAAAGCACTCAAAAAGACAGAGATCAACTACAGCTCAATGGAGAAGTTGGTTTTGGCGTTAGTATTTGCTGCCAAAAGACTGCGTAGATACTTTCAAGCGCACCCAATAGCAGTAATTACCGACCAACCTATCAAACAAGTTATCTCTAAACCTGACGCATCGGGCCGGTGACAAAAATGGAGTGTACTGCTAGGCGAGTATAACATCTCCTATAGACCACGCACTGTGGTCAAAGGACAAATATTAGCAGACTTCATTATCGAAAAGCCAGACACCGATGCCGCACCTCCACCAAGCAAGGTAGAATTACAAGAGCCATGGATCTTATTCACGGATGGATCTTCATGCGTGGATGAGTCAGGCGCTGGCCTTATACTCACTAATCCAGAAGGAATGGAGTTCACTTACGCACTGCGTTTTGAATTCACAGCCACGAACAACGAGGCAGAATATGAGGCCCTAATCGCTGGATTGCGCATTGCAACTCGAATGGGTGTACGCAACCTAGAAGCAAACGTGGATTCTCGATTAGTAGCCAACCATGTGTTAGGAGAATATGTGGCTAAAGAGGACAACATGGTCCAATACCTTGAAAAGACAAAGTCACTAATTCAAAGTTTTGATAGATTTACAATCAAACAAGTTCCTAGAGGGGAAAACAAAAAAGCAGACGCACTGAGCAAGATTGCATCTACAAGCTTTGCGCACCGATCAAAACAAGTATTGGTGGAGATTCTAAAGAACAAGTCCATCTCGGAGATGAAGATATCTACGGTGATAGAAGAACAGGATCCTACATGGATGACCCCTATCATCGATTTTATAAACAAGGGAAAATTGCCCGAGGAGCTAAAAGACGCTCGACGGATACGGCGCACGGCGCAGAGGTTCGAGCTTAGAGATGGTATCCTATATCGGCGCTCATTCCTACAGCCATGGCTCCGGTGCGTTGGACCTCTCCAGGCAGACTACGTACTCCGAGAGATCCACGCTGGTTCATGCAGCATGCATTCAGGACCACGATCCGTCATAGCACGCGCATTGCGCTCAGGGTACTACTGGCCTACTATGCACCGTGATGCGCGCGATGTGATAAGGAAATGCAATGACTGCCAAGTTCATAGACCCATCCCGCGCAGACCACAACAAGAGCTAACGCCTATTACTTCTCCATGGCCATTCTATAAATGGGGCATTGACATCGCGGGTCCTTTCCCTGTCGCAGCAGGAGGACTGAAATTCCTTATTGTGGCAATAGATTACTTTACTAAGTGGATTGAGGCAAAAGCAGTTGCGACAATCACAGGAAAACAAGTAAAGCGATTTGTCTAGGAAAATATTGTATGCCGCTTTGGATTACCTGGGGAAATCGTCTCAGACAACGGAAAACAATTCCGTGATAACCCATTCAAAGACTGGTGCGCGGAGTTAAATATTACACAACACTTCGCATCAGTTAAACACCCACAAACCAATGGCTTAGTTGAGCGCGCAAATCGAAGTCTAGGCGAAGGAATTAAAGCACGCCTGGACAAACACAAAGGCAGATGGGTGGACGAGTTGTCGCATGTCTTATGGGCGCACCGCACAACAATCAAGGTTAGCAATGGAGACACTCCTTTTTCCCTTGTCTACGGGACAGAAGCTGTTATACCAGCTGAAATTGGGATGCCAACAATCCGCACCGCGGAAGTTAATGTCGCGACCAATGATGACGAACGACGGATAGATTTGGACCTGCTGGAAGAAAGGCGCGAGCGCGCAGCCATTCGAGAGGCAAAAACCAAGTCAAAGATGAAGGGATACTACGATGCTAAAGTTCGAAGCACCTCATTCAGACCTGGAGACTTGTGTGTACCGCGCTAATGATGCAAGCCACGCAGAATATACAGGTAAACTTGGACCGAAGTGGGAAGGGCCTTATGAAGTCATTGAGGCACTAGGACAAGGCGCATACAAACTGCGTAACACAGATGGCCACGAGCTACCACGCACATGGAACGTTTGCAATCTCAAGAGATGCTACCTTTAGATAAGGCTACGGCCTCACACATGGACACCTCCGCACTTTAGTAAGTGCTCAATAAATATCCGTGTATTTACATCTTGTTTCATTTAGACAAATGTTTTTTCTTTTTTACAAAAACTTGCAAGTATTAATAAAATGATTGCGGTTTCTAGCTAACTCCGTGATACACTTTACTTTATTGCTTACATATAATTTATGTCTCAATATTGTTTGTTAATTTATCTTTTGCCTACATGGCGTGCATGCATTAATTGAAAACCCACGATGGTAAAAGGATGAGTAAACCTAATAAATGACTCGTTGAGTAAGAGGGTTGCAAACCCATCAACATCGGATCACGTATCCTTGTTAAACACCTTACTCTCAAGACGTTGGAGTAAGTTCGATGCGCATCTCACGACGGGTGCGCAATTATGCATACTGTGCGTGTTTAACAAATTAGGAGTTAAGACAATTATCCCCTTAACATGGTATTTGCAGTACGCTGCAATCCATACACTTGTGCACCTCACGATAGATACACAACAACTTGTGCATCTCATATACATTTATGTTATACACGATAATGTCATACACGACTATGCCATAAATTTACACACGCTTATGTTAAGATTATGATACCAGTGATTATAAATTCTTTAAATATATTTATATAAACGGTTTGATTCTTAGATATCTTTCACGAAAAGACAAAATAAACTAAGCACAATCAATATAACCACAATCAAATTTGGTAAAATATGCGTACAATCGCATATTTCAAAACCAACACTTTGTTATGGATTACGAATTCATACAAAAGGATAGACTTAACATGCATATGTGCAACAAAAATGTTAATCTATTACAAAAAGCTACCAAGACAAAAAAGATCTAAAGGCTACGAGTACGCTTGAGCCTAGAACTGCTAACACCACCTTGGGGCGACACTGTCGGTACACTGACAGGCACACCATCAGACCTGGGGAGATGCGCGGCACCAACACCGCAGAGGATAGCCTTTCCCTTCACACCCTGCTTCTTTGCCAATCTCGTAGCATGAGCCTCTAAACATTGCTTCAACGAAATTTCCTCCTCAAGGGCAAAGGGATCCTGGACATTGCGAGGATGGGCAAAGATGGGTACCTGCAGCTGCGACGAGTCTAGCTTGAGGAAATAGTCAGCCTCTGCCTCTGCGCTCTCCACTGAATGCCTTGCCAAGGTCAACCCCTCCATGATAACGCTTATGGGGTAATCCTGGTCACGCTCAAGTTGAGCGATATGAGGAAGCTCCAGCAGCTTCATCTTCTCCATTGATGCAACAAGCTCATCATAAGCACTCGCATTATAATCAGGCACTTGTGCGACAGGAACCTTCAACAGACCGCTCTCAGAGAGCTCCTCTACAGCTTGCGCCTTGCCACGTGCAAGTGCGCGCCCAACAACCTCCCCAAAGGCCTCTCGCACCTCTTGGGACTCCAAAGTACCCATCGCAGCAAGTCGTAACCCATGGCTAATCAGCCATCTGCATTCAACAATAGTAGACACCAAATGAGGGTACAACTCCTCATCATACTCAATGCTCAGCTTATGCAGCTTGCGCTCCTGGTTCTCCAGCAAGCTCTCCACAGATTTGCGAAAGCCATCCATGTTCGACATGAGTTTGCCCTTGTTCAGTTCCATATATCTCAAGGCCCAAAAGGCAGGAGGCCTTGTATTCTCTTGCTCCTTTGCGCTCTTGAGTCAGTTCAGCAATAAGTGACATTTTCTCATCAGCAACCTTCTGGGCGTACATACTAGATGTCCTCGCTTCAACCTGTGCATCAGTCAACTGCGCCCTCAGAATATCTATCTCCTTGTCCTTCTACGCAACTTGGCTACCCTCACCACTATACTGAGTCTGCAGTCGCGCAACCAATGAAGACAACTCTTCTATAAGGCGACCTGTTGGCGCATCTTCAGCAGACTTTTCCTCATCCACCGGACTCTTAGGCGCAAACTCACCAGTATATGCAACATCAGCCTTGGGTGGCGAATTTCCAACTTGCGCACCCTCATCAACAACAGCCTCCAAACTGCGTGCAAGTAACAAAAAGTCAAACAATGACAACAATATCAACAAGGAATAAAAGGTTAAAGATAGGAGGTCCATTGCTTACTTGAAAGGAGGAGTTCCAGAAGCATCCTTCTGCGATGCAGTTTCTTCAGATGATTGCCTGACAGAGATAGCAGGGCGCTTACTTGATGTACTTGCGCCATCATCACCAGATGATCTCTTACGCTTCAACCTTTGGCTCTCCTCCTCCTCTTCCTCAGATTCATCCATGGCACTCCCCGACGAATCTACGTGTACTACCTCCACAGGGACCTGCGACCCAGACGCGGGAAAGCTACGCAGAGGAGTAGCCATAGTAACACCTGGGGGGATCTCCCCTGTCTCACCTGTCTCCTCTGGCTCTTCCTGCGCAATGACCATTGTGCGCACTGCAGTAGCCTGTAGAATTGGCTCTTCGTCATCCCTCAGAGGGCGCACCCCTACAATCACTTGTTTTGGCTTCTCCAAGCGAACCACGCTAAATAAGTCCATTTCTGCGCAACAAGCAACAAACAAACACAAACTAAGTTAGATTATTCACAAAGGGAGGAGCGCTTACTACTAATAATCGAAAGGGAAGGAAGGACGAGCACCCACCCCGGCTATTTTCATCCAAAAAAGATGGCACCTCTTCTGGCCTACCGAAGTAGTTGCGACTGATGCCCATGTGTACCAAAAACTCTTCTGGATAGGCTTGTATCGGAATGCGATTAGTATTTATCGTGTCCGCATCAGCCTCGTTATACAACCTGGGGTCGGGGCGCTCATCCTTCGGTAATGACTCTTTGGTATAAAACTCGAAAACCCATGGAAAGAAGGCACTATCTACCCAAAAGAACTTTTCCCTCCAAACTCTCAGCGCATCTAACTTATCTGTATAGCATTGAAATGTCCCGGCCCGCTTAACAAAAGACACACACCCATTCGACCACGTTGTGTGGTAGAACGCGCGGAATAGATGGACTGTGGGCTCAATCCCCAAAAGGCGACAATTTACTTCGAAGTTAGTTATTTTTGCTTCACCTATACAGTGCAGCTGAGAAATATGAAGGCGATAATGATTTAGAATATCGCACAAAAAAAGGGAGATGGGCGCACGCTGGTTAGCGAATTCGAAGAAGCGCGTATAAACTCCCACCTTCCCTCGCGGGAAATTTGCTATTGATGCATTCGCAGCCGGAACTACCGGATGCAATGAGAGAGGGATGTAATAATCGGAGGTGAACTAACGAAGTTCATCCTCCGATATATCGGAAGGAATCTCAGACAACTGAAGAACCATTATTGGAATTTAAAGTATTATGAAGCGCACGCGCTATTACCTGGGATTTTGTTGATTTCTTGATCGCTATTGGAAGGTTTAACAATGGCGGAAAAATGATGGTTTTTACTGTGGTAGCCACAGAGAAATGACGGCTTCACTTTATATAGGGTACACATATTCGTGGATATACGACATGTGTACCCCACTTGCTCTAATCGGACGGTTGGGAACTCAAAAGGTAAAGCACTTTTTTACCCACCACACACGATTTTCGAAGAAGATACTTGGACTAGGTTAACTCGCTACTTTTGGCGGGAAATAATAAAACTTCCCTGCTACACATCGAGTAATATATATTTTTAACTTGTTAGTCTAGTACCCGCAATCACGCATTGCGCACACTAGACTGGGGGGACATGATGACGTATAGTCCGTATTCGGGTCACGAACCCGACCCATACTTAAGTCCATCACGAATGGACCCATACCCATCACGAATGGGCTATCACAATAGCAGTTTGGGCTCACGATGGCCCAAACCCAAAGCTATTTATGGTTTTGATATAGATATCCTCTATTTATGGATATATATCATATACCTCCCTATGCGGGATATGCTGAGGAGTGAAGGACACGAAACCGACTAGGGTTTCGTGTGTATATAAAGAGTCCTTCGACTCTCATTAAAGATACGACTTACAAAACCCTAACTCTTCTACAAACCCTAAAACCGATTACTTACTCTCACGCCGGAGGATAATCGTGGGAGACAATCCCACGATAAGCCTAACGGTGTTTTTCTATTTTCTTAGTGCGCAGGTCTCAAGCATTAAGATCGGATTGGTACGGAATCAAGGAACGCCCAACTTTTGTATCAACAGTCTGACCACGATAAATTTTGATGTGGGAGGTCAGTCAAACGATTTTTGTAAGTTAAGGTGTCAAAACTGTTAAACCGGGACAGAATTAGGGTAAAAGTATTGAGGTCAAAGGTAGGTTAAAAAGTGGAATTTGGGTTAGGCCTTCTGTGGGAATTAATTTCTATATTATATTTGACTTCCACGCGAAAATTAGGTGATAATAAGTTGTGGAAGTAGGTCTACGAGGTCAAAACTTTTTGATGTCCGATCAGATCCGAATCTGGATAGTTGTCATGTTTGATTTTTCATTGAGTACTTTTGTGTGTTTTTAGTGCATGATCTTCTGGGATAAGCTTGTATGCTTATGAAGGATCATGGTGAATTTTTTGTGTGAGTTGTGAAGCTTTATTCGCTGTGATTTTATGTGGGTGAAAGTACCTTAAAAATCTGTGTTTACCGAAAGTTTTAATTAAGGGATTTAGTGAGTGCACAATATTGGGTGATGATTAGAATGGAGTCTAGGTGATCCATAGTGGGTTATATGAACCTTAGACATCCATCATATGTGTGTTACATGGACTATGGCTTTTAGCTTGGTCGCGTATAACGAGATTGTTATTTTTGTGATATAGATTTGTGATTTGGTATTTGGAAGCTGCAAAGATTAAGGTGAGTTTCATAGTCCCATATTTTTACTTTGTTTTAAACTTGGGATGGAGATGATGTTTGTTAAAATTGTTTTTGAGTTACTGTGATTATGTGTTTTTAAAATGCATGGACTTGTAATGGTTATTGTAGGTATACTGCATGTTATTGTGGTGATTATTTGAGTGGGAAAGTCCTAGTGGCTCTACTCATTATAATTATCTTGGATCGGTGGGCGCGTTCCATCCCAATTGTGGTGGTATTTGGATCGGTGGGCACGTTCCGTCCCAATTGATGTGGTGTTTGGATCGGTGGGCACGTTCCGTCCCAATTTATACTTGGATCGGTGGGCACGTTCCGTCCCGTAAGCTGTGATTGCATGTTAGTTGTATGATAACTTTACTTTTACTGTCCTGCAATGCTACTATGTTTTATAATCACAGTAAACCGATAATCGAGGTGTTTTGTGTGTCTTAAACCTATGAATCTCACCAACATTATGTTGACGTTTTAAGCATCATTTTCAGGTGAGCATTCTAAGGCTAAGATAGAAGGGCGCGATTAGAAGAGACCTAGTTTGCATTGAGGATGGCTTATCTTTGAATTTAGTTTGATTAAGTGAACTTTGTTTGTGATACTCGAATGTTTTTCATTATTACTTTATGTTTTAATGGAGACACCTTGGAGTTTGTTTTTGGTTGTTTTATTTTGGGGTATCGTTACGACACTTTGTGTCTGTATTTTGCTCAATTTATTTGCATATAGTAATTCTCTATATAGACGCCATGTGTTGTGATGATATCCATGATTTTGCACTCGCGTTTCTGCCATCGGCGAGGTGTGATAATTCACATTAGGTTGCGGTTAGAGATCGTGCCTCATTTCAGTATATCCACTTTTGTCATTATAGCTATCGCACCAGGTGAGTTCCATAGCCCCTACCTTTATACGTTTTGGATTACGTTTTGGGGGAGAATACATGCTCATTTTCATCTAAATGTATACTTGATTTACTTGATTATACCACTTGTTTAGCCAAACCATTACTTACTCTACCTATGAATTTGTTATTCATTCGAATGTATTGTATAATCACTTGTATCATACTTAATTCTTTTTACTCATGGACCTAAGCACTTTAAATGAATATGTATACTTAACCGAATGAACTGGCCCCACCACTATGTACATACATGACATAATGAACGGGTCACATAACCGGATGTACGGGTAACATGACAGAATGAATGGGTCACATGACAGAATGAACGGGTCACATAACCAAATGAATTAGTCACGTAACTGAATGTACTAATCTAACTAAATGTATTTTAAATCATGGTCCACATATTACTTTTGTTCACTCAAACCAAATCATATTTAGTAGTGGGTTGTAAACACACAGGTTGCAAGTCTTGTATGGGCGGGACTTGGAACTGGGTGGATTTACAATGCCTTTGCTGGGAAATCATTTTCAAAGGCTTTACATTTTTTACTAAACTCTATGAACTCACCAACCTCGTATTGACACTTTAGCATGTATTTTCAGGTATAAGAAATAGCACGCTATAGGAGACTTTTGGCAGGGCATGGCATGGTCATGGGAGACTCTGATATTCATTTGGGGACCGTTTTACTTATTTTAAAGGGCCTATTTCCGCACTACTTTTATCAATGTAAATTCAACACTTTTGTTAAACAATTTTAATCTAAATGATTGAAGTGAAAACCGTTCTTTGCAGTTGTGTAGTGATACCAATTGAGTTGCACCCCAGTGGCATGTATGCTTCCGCTGGACCCGATTTTGGGGGTGTGACAGCTCTCAACATCCTTCCTGGCCTCCTTGCTTGGTATTATCCAGAGCAACATTTTAATGAAAGTACTGATTCTTGGGAAGTGGAACCTATCCAAGCCATTGAACCTCCAGAGGAACTCCCATCTCAAGCTCCTAACCTAGCTCTCCCTGTGCAAGTTCAAATACTAGTTGAAAAGGCACACAAAAAGAAATTTACTCAGGATATTGTTTTGGGAATGCCGTGTAAGAAGAATCCTATAGGTTTTGAAGAACCTTCTAAGAGCCATGGGAAAGACAAAACTAACATGTTTTAGGGGTTTAGGATATACATTAACAGCTTTTGTGTTTTGTAATAGTTGTGGAAAACTAGAAGGGGGGTTGAATAGTTTTACGTCTTTTTAATTTATGAAAACTTTAGTTTACCTTTTAAAAACTTAGACCCTAGTTTATGTGAAAAACGATACTTGAAAAATATTATTAATTGTATGTGTACCCTTTTAGATTTGTTATAAAAGTTTTGCTTTTATGAATGGAGTTTTAAATTGATCTTTATGTGAAATCAACTTCTAAATAACACTAACAATTCTATATGCCTATATGAATGAAGGTAAAGACGATATAAATAAAGAAGTAAGTAAGGGATGGAAAGATCAAACCGAGACACGAGGGATTTATAGTGGTTCGGCTACAAGGACACCTTCCTTGCCCTACTCCACTCCCCGAGCACACCTAGCTCGAGAGTTTTCTTCACTACTTCAACAAGCTCCCTTATGGCGGAGAAAACCTTACACAACTTTCGCTTACACCGGTTTAACGACACAAAGCTAAATGTCGAGTTCTAATCGTAGCTAGAACCAATCTCACAACTTCAATCACAACACGACTACTTCACAACTTCCTTCACGGCTTCTATTTCTTCACTACTTCACGACTTCTATTTCTTCACTTCTTCACGAATTCTATTTCTTCACTTCTTCACGACTTTTATTTCTTCACTACTTCACGACTATTATTTCTTCACTACTTTACACCTTGTATTTCTTCACTACTTCACGAATTCTATATGACGACTTCACAACTTCTTCTCTCCACAGCTACTTCAAAACTTTACAATATTTCTACACTACTTCTTTACAACACAACTACTTATACACCTTCTTCACTACTCACACACTACACTAATCTAATCACTTATGTTCACACCTTATATATACACCTTATACACAAATGAATGAATGATTTACAAGGTTTACTAACAACTTAGATAGCAAGATGATACTAAGTTGTAATACTTCTAATCTTGATTGATAGAAGTATTCTTCTTTTGCACTTGGATGGTGGAAGCTTGGATCACTTAGAAACCAATGCTTAAGAATATATGATCAAAGGTTTTTAGAAAGGATTTAGAAAGATGTGAGAAGAGATTTAGAACAGAAGGTTTTGGGGTGCAAAAGGTAAGGAAAAAGTCCAGAGATGAACCAGTATTTATAGGCAAATCTGAGGACCTAGAGGAGCGGGGTGGTCCCCTTAAATAGGTGGCCGGTCCCCTTAATTTTAAGGGGAACGCCTAGTGAATTAAGGGGGCCGCCCAAATCCAAACGTTGTTCAGATTTGTCCTTTTGTGGGGAAGGTTTTTCTAGAACATTTTTGCCATTTTTGTTTGAAAATTTGAATTCATATATTTATAATTGATTAAACATATTTATTTAATACCAAAAATATTTTTCTAAAAAATATAAAATGTTTGTGACATTTTATAAAAAGTTCAGTGATTAAGAAAAAAATTTTCTTTGATCATATAATGCATTAAGCATTTATTTATTCATACCTTAAGTGATTGAGTCGTCAAAATAGATATTTACAACTAAATACTTGTTTACGTCATAATCTTTCGTTTAATTATTTTACATTTTGTGATTATCAGAACGTAAAGGTATCGAAAAATATTAATTACGTGTTTAGGCATTATTTATATCAACAATCTCTCCCTTTTTGATGATTACAAATTCTAAACTCATTAAATCTAAAAGATTAATTTTTAGACAAGTATTTAGTGAGTTTATATTTACTTCTCCCCCTTTTTTTGGAATCAAAAAGATTATGCCGACAAGTTTTAGATATGAAATTTGTCGAAACGAGAACTCCCCCTTGATGTGTACTCCCCCTAGTTTGAGGGCACCAAGGAATCGAGATATGGAGTACTTGCAAGAAAAATATTAGAAGCACAAGCATATATATATATCATAATATCAAATATAAGAGCAACAAGCATATCAATAACATATTAAGAACATGAAACAAAACGTTCATTAAATCAAAGTGATTATGTGAAAAACATAATCATTGATACAACATTTATTATGCTTAGAGCCTACAATAAGTAGAAAATTCTAATTTGCCAAAGAGAGCTATCGAACTTGCTTGCAACATAAAAGCTTGAACTATTTTGGATGGTTGATGGTGGATTGTTTGAAATGGAGGTGGTTGAGTGAGGGTAAGAATGTTGGATTAATGGAGGTGTATTTTTGGGTGCATAGATGTTGGAGAGTGTGGTGATGGAGAGATTGGAGGTGGAGAGTTTGGAGTGGAACATGTTGCATAAGGGTTTTGATGTTGTTCAAGTGAGGCTGTTGGATTAGGCTTTTGACGTTGTTCAAGTGAGGGTGTTGGATTAGATATAGTGAGAAGATACTCAATCCAAGTGAATTGCTCATTCAATGCAATGGTTTGTTTTTGGAGAAAGATGCAACAAGGACAATTGTTGACATGTTTCTCAACTTGACTCAAGTTGTGGGGTGATGAGGGAGAGCTAGATGGAGGTTGATCTAAATTGCGTTGAGCAAGGTGTAGGGCAAGAAGAGCACTAAGCTCATGGGCTTCCTTGAGTTCATCAGTGAACTTCCAGTGTTCGGAGGAAGGTGATGATGGTGGAGTGTGGTTGTTATTTGGGATGGATGTTTGGACATGCAACATAGGAGTAACATGTGAGTTGGTAGGAGGTGGTGGTGATACTCTTGGTGGTGGAGACATTTATGAGCTTGGATAATCATGAGTGGATGAGGATGGAGATATGGAAGATGAGGATATTCTAAGAGTGGTGAGTGTTTTGGATGGTGCATTGGTGGGTTGAGCAAGATATGGGGTGGTGTGAATGAGATTGGGATTATTGTTTTGGGATTGATCATGCTCTTCATATGAATCATGTGGGTAAGATGAAGGTGTATTTTTGGGAGCAAGGGTAGATGATTGGTTATGTTTGTAAAGGGGTTCATTAGGGTGAGCATGAGGCTTAGGTGTTGGTTGATTTTGAAGAACATCATTTATTGAGTTGGAGTTATGACAAGTGTCAAGCTTTCTTCTCCAAACGGGCCTTACGGAGATTTTAGCAACTCTTGAAGGCTTGGATCTTTGGTTGTTAGGGGATGACATGTTTGGATGGATGAGCATTAATGATGGAGAAGGGTATTTATAGTGTAGGGATGATGTGATTGAGGAAGGTAAATTTTGGTGGGTGGTTTAGGACAAAATGTGTTTGTGAATTTTGGGAAGTGTAGGATAAAATGGGCTGAAAAGTGAAAAAGAAAACAGTAACCCGTTCCTCAGAAGGCCAGTCCCCTTAAATAGGGGTCGGTCCCCTTAAAATTAAGGGGGCCGCCTAAGGATTTAAGGGGGCCGCCCATCTGCTAATTTCCAGGTTCCTAGAAATGGGTTTTTGGCATAAATTTGTAGAAAAGGTTGTGTTTTTTGGGTTTAGTTTCAAGCAAGTCCAACTTTTTTTGAGGCAATTTAGGATTTAAAAACTTATGTATGCTAAGCATATTTAATTAAGCAATTTTTATCTAGCATGCAACCTACTCATTAACCAAGTAACATATATGTATAAATATATATATGTGGACAAGAAAAATATATAACACCAAGTAATTCTTAATATCATTTTTAGGAAGATTAATAAGCTAGTTAATTAATCTTAATGAGTGTCTATGTGCAAGGAAATGGAGAGTTGTGATAGCATGGACTTCTAGACTTGTACCAAGTGAGATTTTTAATGAGTAAACCATGATTTTTCATTTTCAATTTAGTTCACTTATAAATGTCATATACACAAATATAGATGACAGATATTAGATCACCATGCATTATTTAAATAGGTGTTTCTAGCATTATTCAACAATGTTTGAGAGTAGATTTTTATGTGGACGTGAAAGTTATTTTTAGTGAAATATATTTGGTTTTATTTCAAAATATTTTTATGAGGAAAGAAAACAAACTTTTCCAATCTTTGGCTTTGATAAATACATAATCATGGACAAAAGTTGGGAAGAAAGGTGGGATGGTAAAATATGTTAAATAGAAAGGTGGCATATTCTTTTGAAAAATCATTTTTCTAAAATGTTAAGTTCTTGCAAATTTAAAAACAAATGCCATAAAAAGAATGGTTGTAAAAGATCTCATGCTCAAGGAAATTGGTCAAGACTATTGTCACATGCTACCCTTTTCTACCTATCTAGTGATCATAAGAGAGTGAAGACTAAATTCTATGAGTTTGATGCGAGAGTGGGATATTTTGCTAATACGGCTCCTTTGATTACGCACATTATCTTATCTAAATGCCATAGTCTATAAGAATTTGCTTCATCCATAGATTATATGTGATATATCTAATCCTACTCCTATATTGATAATTAATCTACTTTACTTGCTTCATCTATATGAGTTTTCTACTAGTGGTCATGGAAGATTTCCATGTTCAATTTGGGAAGGCTAAATGAGCTTGACAGTGAAAACTTCATTTAATACTTATGGGGCAAACTAAAGGATTTCTAGTTTATTAAATCGTAGAACGGATATAACTAAAGTGCAAAGGCAATGCAACCTATCAAACTAAGCATATCCTAAGGCAATGATTAATAATATTATATGTATGAAATAACTAGTTATGAAAAGAAAACGTACCTTATGTCCAGCTTTTCTTCGTAGTATCCAAAATGATAAACGGGGTTGAAAAAGATAGAAGAGTCTTCAAGATAACCAAGGTAAGAAGGTATATAATAGTAGGCGTCTAACGCCTTATTAGACCAAAGTGGTTTGACCCTAACATGTCTTGTACTTGACTCATTTGATGTATTAGCCTTGATTCATATAATTTCATTTGTAGAGACTTTCACATTTTGATGAGATGGCTAGAGAATCCTAAATATCGATACTTTCTTTACATTGTCTTAAAGTACTTGTTTGAAAGTTACTTCGTAGACTTTTCAAGATTTCCGATTACGAAGTAGGGATATCTTCAGTAGCCGCACCATAAATATTCCAATTTGTCTTCACGCGCACGTTTCGAATGTGAGTAAGATTGAGTTTCTTTCCTTTGTGCGTTATATCACCTAATCAATTAAAACAGCTTGGTACCCGGATTTTTATGGGTCCGAGATGGTTAGTTGAGGACACCCATTGCATTTGTATGCACATGGTGAAGATGTCGCCAAGAAGTACAAGAATTCCTTAACAGTTTGTTTTAATGTAATAATTTTTCTAAATTTTTCTACTAGGTTCTACAAATTCAATTTGTTTTGATTTACTTGTTGATGAGTTATCCGAAATATATCCTAAACCAGTTTTATCTTTAAATGGCTTTTGACAACTTAGTAGGTATTTAAGAGATTTGGAACTTTCTTCAAATTTAGCTAATATTTTTGCTCTTTCATTTAATCTTTTAATTTCATGCTTATACTCTTGACATGTTTTGCATTCTAGATCAATTTCAATATTACTTTCAAGTCTAGACATTTTATCTTCTAAAATTATTTCTTTTTCAAAATTACTTTCAAAAGTTTTTGATGATTCATGTTTAGAAATGGTTTTTAGATCTATGTTGCAAAAATGTTTAAACTCATTTTCTAGTTTTGAAAATTCTAAAATGAAATGATCATAGCAAAAATGTTCGGTTTCGGATTGTACCTTATTTGGAGTTTTATCTAATTTGCATTCTTCACATACCGGATAGTGATCTTCTTCTTCGTCTGTGTCACTCCATGATTTTCGATTGAGTTCACTATGGAGTTGATTCATGTAGTCTTCGTCATTAATACCTTCATTAACAACATTTGAACTAGTAGCACATGTATCTATTTTATCTAAATGTTTATCTATTAAATTTTCTAAGATAACTAATTCATGTACAAGATCAAATTCCTCATCCTTGGCTTGACATTTTTCTTGATGAAAGTTTAAGAGATTTTTCCAAATATCATTTGCCGTTTGACAAAAGGATATTCTTTCATATTCAACTTTCGGAAAGGTTTTATAAATAATTAATTTAGCTTTATTATTTATGTCATTCTTTGTTTTGAAATAATTATTTTGATTTTCAAAATCCGTTTTTGTGGGTTGAAAATCACCAATCGAAATGACATGCCAAAGATCTAGATCAATTGATTTCACCTAAATTTCAAATTTATTTTCCCATTCAAGAAAAGTATAGTTTTCAAATAGTGGTGGTTTTTGCATAAATTCCCCTTCTAAATATTTTTCGGATTCCATAGATAGATTCAAGTTTTAAAATACAGTATATTTTAAAAATATTGTTTGACGTGGCTCTTGATACCAATTGTGGAAAACTAGAAGGGGGGGTTGAATAGTTTATGTGAAAAATGACACTTGAAAAATATTATTAATTGTATGTGTACCCTTTTAGATTTGTTATAAAAGTTTTGCTTTTATGAATGGAGTTTTAAATTGATCTTTATGTGAAATCAACTTCTAAATAACACTAACAATTCTATATCCCTATATGTATGAAAGTAATGACGATATAAATAAAGAAGTAAGTAAGGGATAGAAAGATCAAACCGAGACACGAGGGATTTATAGTGGTTCGGCTACAAGGACACCTTCCTTTCCCTACTCCACTCCCCGAGCACACCTAGCTCGATAGTTTTCTTCACTATTTCAACAAGCTCCCTTATGGCGGAGAAAACCTTACACAACTTTCGCTTACACCGGTTTAACGACACAAAGCTAAATGTCGAGTTCTAATCGTAGCTAGAACCAATCTCACAACTTCAATCACAACACGACTACTTCACAACTTCCTTCACGGCTTCTATTTCTTCACTACTTCACGACTTCTATTTCTTCACTTCTTCACGACTTCTATTTCTTCACTTCTTCACGACTTTTATTTCTTCACTACTTCACGACTATTATTTCTTCACTACTTTACGCCTTGTATTTCTTCACTACTTCACGACTTCTATATGACGACTTCACAACTTCTTAACTCCACAGCTACTTCAAAACTTTACAATATTTCAACACTACTTCTTTACAACACAACTACTTGTACACCTTCTTGACTACTCACACACTACACTAATCTAATCACTTATGTTCACACCTTATATATACACCTTATACACAAATGAATGAATGATTTACAAGATTTACTAACAACTTAGATAACAAGATGATACTAAGTTGTAATACTTCTAATCTTGATTGATAGAAGTATTCTTCTTTTGCACTTGGATGGTGGAAGCTTGGATCACTTAGAAACCAATGCTTAAGAATATACGATCAAAGGTTTTTAGAAAGGATTTTGAAAGATGTGAGAAGAGATTTAGAACAGAAGGTTTTGGGGTGCAAAAGGTAAGGAAAAAGTCCAGAGATTAACCAGTATTTATAGGCAAATCTGAGGACCTAGAGGAGCGGGGCGGTCCCCTTAAATAGGTGGCCGGTCCCCTTAATTTTAAGGGGACCGCCTAGTGAATTAAGGGGGCCGCCCAAATCCGAACGTTGCTCAGATTTGTCTTTTTGTGGGGAAGGTTTTTCTGGAACATTTTTGCCATTTTTGGTTGAAAATTTGAATTCATATATTTATAATAGATTAAACATATTTATTTAATACCAAAAATGTTTTTCTAAAAAATATAAAATGTTTGTGACATTTTATAAAAAGTTTAGTGATTAAGAAAAAAAATTCCTTTGATCATATAATGCATTAAGCATTTGTTTATTCATACCTTAAGTGATTGAGTTGTCAAAATAGATATTTACAACTAAATACTTGTTTACGTCATAATCTTTCGTTTAATGATTTTACATTTTGTGATTATCAAAACGTAGAGGTATCGAAAAATATTAATAACGTGTTTAGGCATTATTTATATCAACAATGGTATTTGGTTCAATTCTGACATTTAATTTGGATACTGATTTTCCATTATGTATGTACTGTATTATGTTTTAAATATTCACCTTTCTGTGTTCCCCAGCAACTTGCTGGTTTTTGTTTTCAATATATTACTTACTTAATAAAAAGTCTTCATTGTTCAAAAAAAAAATTGTAGCAATTTGTGTTTTGTAAATGTAATTAGTAAGGGTACAATAACTGGTAATTATGTAAGTATTTTGGTTTGTTAAATGGATAGCAGTTTGTACTGTTGATGTGATGGTTGCATAGTGTGGTACATTTGCGAGTATTAAGATAATGATATATAACATTTGGAGCCAAAATTTTGATTTATTCAACTTTATGCTTTAATTAACATGTTCAAAGGCAAAATTTTCAAATAATTCAATTGTTAATTTCAAATTAAAACTTGGAGCCAAATATTTGGATCAAATTTTTTTGAATAACCTAATTACAAGCAGTTACCAAGAATAACGATTCATATTCTTGGTATACCCTTTTTTCTCTACTTAAAAAAATGACTACAAAGAAAACACAAAAATCAAATCTTCTATCACCATTACTCTCCAAGCTAAGACATAATTATTTTATTTTACCCTTTGTTGCTCAAGAGTCATAGATATTGAACCCATTGTTGATAATCAAACATTGCTTCTTCTTGATGATGTTGTAGTTGATGATAACGCCTTACAATATGAATCCGAACAGTATTCTGATGATGAAGATACAGATGCGACTAGAACCAACCAAGCAGAGACGATACTAGCTAAGAGGGGCTCAACCAGGCTAATAAAGTTTCGCGCGAAGTATGACAAACCTGGTGGAATAAAGCTCAAGGTAGCCTTCGATGCATTCGGTAGGGTATCAGGGGCAAACAGAGCAGTGTTTGTGAGTTTTTTAGGAGATGTGGTTCGTGAGCAGATAGGTGTGAAGATTCTTTCCTGGAAGAAGGTGAATAATGAATCAAGAGATAAACTATGGGCTGAAATCACGGTACATATATCTTATTTTGTAACCCAGTACTACATAAGTTTATGTATGCAGTTACATTATGTGCAACTTATTAACAACATTGTGTTAATCTTTGCAGAAATTTTTTGATGTTGACGTGCCATACAGAAAATTGATAACGATTCGTCTTGGTCAACTGCTAAGGAATTACAGAAGGAAGCTCAACTTCAACTACGTTTTGCCCAACCTAAATACACCTTCTAAACTGACTGAAGTCCCGGACTTGTATAGTACAATTATGGCTTCAGAACACTGGGTCGAGTTTGTAAACTACACGACCACCAAAGCATACAAGGTTTTAATTAGTCATCTTTATTTAAGTGTATATGTCATTTTATAATTTTTAGTTTGCAGCATTAACGCATCCGCCTTATGATTTTGTGTTTTTAGGCGAAATCTGATAAAGCTAAAATGGCGCGTTCCCAAAATATTTATCAGCATAAAATGGGACGAGGTGGATATGTTTATGTCAAACAGAAAATGGTAAGATTACATAATGTTTGTTTTACAAATTGAGAGACGATCAGTATGAGAAATGAATCTGTTTACATTGCCCAATTTGCACATTTGCATTAATACCCTCATATTTTCGATTATCTTGGTTTAACTGTACATGTGTAAGCATCCTCATATTTTCGTTTATCTTGGTTTAACTTTACATGTGTATGCATTTGATGTTTATTAGATCCAAAATAAAGAGATTGAAGTGGATGAAGAACCCCCGCGTGATGTAATGTGGTTGAAAGGAAGGGTAAACAAAGACGGCGAATACCCAGATGATGATATTAAATCAAAGGGAGATCAACTTGTAAGTTTCACTGCTAATTCTATCATTATGCTTGTATAGCAGCAGCATTAACTGTGTACTAGCAGTAATAACTTGTATACCAGTAGTAATAACTGCGTACTAATAGGAGTAACTGTGTACTAGCAGTAGTATATTTTTCATTGAAGTTCATGAATAGAAGTAACTCCAGCTGAGCAGTATTGACACAAATATGAGCAGCAGTTACTCTAACAGCATCAAGAAGACTTTTAATCCCAACATTTCCTATATTTTTTGTGCAGAAAGAAGCTGATGACAAGATCAAGGAAGGAACCTTGAGTGTTGATGATGGCACTGATGCCATGACAGTTGTATTTGGTAAGGAAAACGGTGGTTATGCCATAGGAGTGGGAGGTGGAGTAACATACAAAAAGTATTTTGGCCTTCCTCGAAGAAAACAAGAAGCCGGTGAAAAACTTGCGTTACTTCAAACTCAACTGGATAATGAGAGACGCGAGCGTGAAGAAAAAGATAAATTGGTTTAGAAATTGTCCACTGAGATGACCGAAAAAGATGTGCAGGTCAAGAAATTATCCGGTGAGGTGTAACTGACAAATAAAGTGCTTGCTCTACTGATGAAACAGTTGAATAAACAAGGGATGAATATAACTTTGCCATCTGATCCATTGCCAATAGCCTCAATTGTAAGCATTTTTTTATATTGTTAACAATTTCATTTTCTAATGTTAACACCACTGATGCTAATGATACCACGCATTGAACATAAACTGATGAGTGAATATATTTCTTAATTTATATTGCAGGTGACTCCAATAGCCATTGACAATTGATAAGGCGAAAAGTGTACCGCTTTTAAGGGGTCATTTAAGCCCGAAATCGTATTTATTTGATCAAATATTGCCCTAAATCGTTCCTTTTGTCATTTTAGGTACTTTTGAGGAGAAATCTGGAAAAGGAGGCATTTTGGACGTTTTTGGAGCATTAAAGTGAAGAAAACGGCAAAGTCTCAAGAATCGGCTAAAAGTTACTCTTTGACGGCGTCAACATTAACTCCAGACGGCGTCATGCCTTGGCAAGAAAAGTTGGATGTGAAATTTACTCATGACGGGCCAGTGAGTTTGCATGAGAATTCTGACGGCGTCACGCTTTAACTAAATCAAGGGCGTCACGGCTTAAATCATAAGGGGACGGCGTCACGTTCAGGATCCGACGGCGTCAAGCCTTGATAAGCCAGAATGGATTTTTGAAGAGCTAAAGAGGGACGGCGTCAAGATGGTCATCCGGGAACCCTAAAAGCGGCGAGGTGACGGCGTCACAATGCATAAGGTGACGCCGTCAGATGTCAAAGTCTATATATAGTTTTCTAATTTTTTGTCATTAAGGGAGAGCTTAGTGTGTGGAATTTTGGGATAAAACCCTAAGACGATTTTAGCTACTTTTTCAGGGCTTCTTGCCTTGAGATCTTCCATGTTTCATTGAAAGATAAGTTATCAATTAATCATTCAATATGTCTATGTGTTGTTTGATTCTATCTTATGCTTGTCTTTTGTTTAACATGTTAGGCTAATTTTATCTTGTGTTTGCTTAGATCTAATGAAACCTAGCTATTGATTATTGGTTGTTAGTGTGTTATTAGTTGTATTGGATGATTGTTTATCTATGTTAGGCTTAAGAAAACTGGCTAACTTCCTATTCGGTAACTTGCTTGAACGTCTTAAGAAACATGAACCAAACGCGTACTAAAGGTTTTTATGGTTGTATTTAATGCACAAGCGAATTCTAGTGATCCCATGTTAGGAGCTTCCTAGCCGGCTCGACATAGGAGTGAAGTAGGAGCTTGTAGAGTTTGGGGAAGTAAGTACGCCACCCCACGAATGGTATTAAGGAATACACCCGTCATCCACGCGACTAATACACACTAATTAACCGGTAAAAGATAGTTAGGGAGTAAGGAAATCTAAGTAAACACATTTCTCTACACATAAGTTTCTCACCACTTTTCATTTTTGTTATTTTATTTTATTTGCATTTGTAGTAATTTGGGTTAGTTGACTAGCAACTAATTCCGCCCACTCCTTCAAAACCCGAGATTTTACTTGCTTTCATAAAATTATAAAAACACAAAAAGAATCTTCCTCAACCCTTAGACCTAATTAGAGTAGCCTTTCACACCTAACGAACACTATTCCCTGTGGAGAACGATCAATCCCCCGTACTTACCACTACACTATACTACATCGGTCAGGTACACTGCCTGGTGGGGTTGTAAGCCTCTTGAGATCCCTCGAGAGGTAAAACCTGTTGTAAGGTTGCAAAACCCACGCAATCAAGTTTTTGGCGCCGCTGCCGGGGAATAGTTATTCTTTAGGTTGAATTTTTATTTCTATTAGGTCTACTCACTAGATTCCTTTCTAGTGAGATTTTTATTTTATTTTTCTAGGTTTTCTTTAGTCTATCTATTTTCTTCGTGTCTTTGTTCGTAACCATTACCGTCCGACATCATGGAAGATGGTAATATCCTTAACCCACACAACCCACCACCACAACAACCACCACCACCTCCTAGAGCCCGTACTTTAGGAGAGTATTCCCGTCCTAGCCACCACGGCTATCGAAACACCATTGAGCTCACACAAGGAGCCAATATCACACCCTTGCGATCCGACACCATCCGGTTGGTGCAAAGCGGATGCGCATTCCATGGACTTCGTTCTGAAGATCCTAATCAACATCTCAAGGACTTTCTTAAAATCGTTGATTCTATAGACCTTGATGTTGCCACTCGAGAGACGACCCGATTGCGTCTCTTCCAATTCTCTCTGCGGGACCAAGCTAGTCAGTGGCTAGAACGTCAACCCGCAGGATCCATCACCTCTTGGGATGATCTCACCACTCGTTTCCTTGCTCAGTTTTTCCCACCGGGAAGAACTACCAAGCTAAGGAATGATATCTTGATGTTCCAACAACGTCAAGGCGAAACTCTCTACGAGGCATGGACTCGATTCAAGGACTTACTCCAAAAAGTCCCTCACCATGGCATAGAACTTTGGCTCCAAGTCCAAATCTTCTATGACCATATCAATCTCTCCACGAGGCAAACCATTGACCAATCGGCCGGTGGCAAGCTACGTGATCTAAGTGCGGAACAATCATGGGCTCTCCTAGAGGATCTTGCTCTTTATGACAACGAAAGTTGGAGTGATCCCCGTGATTTGAATAAAACGGTCAAGGCAATATCTTTGCCTTTGAACAATTCAAGCACTTCCGACCGTAGGATCATAGAACTTGAAGACCAAGTCAAGTTTCTCATGAAATCCTACGAGGCTCCTAAACCTTCAAGCCAAGTGAACAAAATCACTTCTTCATGTGAGTTATGTAGTGGTCCCCACGACACTCGTGATTGCATGGAACTCCCCGAACAAGCTTTTGTGGACTACGCATCATCGCGTACCGACGGAGCGGGAGATAAGTGGTACACTTTCAAGCCCGAGCCAAACCCTTATGGTGATTCATATAACCCCTCATGGAAAAATCACCCGAACCTTAGGTGGAAACAAAACCAAAACACACAACAACCCAATTCTTCCAACCCACCTAATCGTTTCCAATCAAGCGGTTCCAACTCGAACCGTACTTTCAACAACAATCCTTCCGGCAATGGTAGTACCAATAACTTTGAAGGATTGATGTCTCAATTTATGGCATCTCAAGAAGCTCGTTTAGCCAAGTTTGAAGCCGATTTCAAACAAAAACAAAGCGAGATGACCGACAAGATTGACACCTTGTTGAAAGCCCTCAATGACCGAGAAATGGGAGCACTCCCTAGCAACACGGTCAAGAACCCGAAACTAAACGTCAACGCTATTTCATCGGTTTCGTCCCCTAGTTCTTGTCCACAATATTATTCGGTCAATTCCATGAGCACGTGTTTCAAACAAACCCAAATCATTCCAAGTGACCAAGAAGTTATGACATCCAAATTGGTCAACAACATAGTTGAAACACCTCCCACTCAAAACCTTGACGATGAATTCAAGGAGCTCCACCTTGAAAGTCCGGTTGTTGATGAGAAGAAGCTCAAGTTAGGCGAAAAAGGGACCGCCTTTGTTCAAAACAAGCTACCTAAGAAGTTAGATGATCCGGGCTTATTTGTTCTACCTTGCAAGATCGGTAATTCGGAGGCTTATGATACATTAGCCGATCTTGGTTCAAGCCTTAACCTACTTCCGTTACCTCTCTACACCTCTCTAAAACTTGGAAAACTTGAAGAAACCGAGGTGATAATAGGCTTAGCGGATGGAAGTGTTGCTTACCCGGTTGGAGTAGTTAAGGACGTGTTAGTACACATTGGAAAGCTAACCATTTTAGCCGATTTCCACGTCCTTGATATGGTTAGCGACCCTACATGCCCCTTGTTGATAGGTAGAGGATTTTTAGCGACCGCTAGTGCTATGATTGATTGTAAGGAATCTAAGATAGCGGTAGGAGAAGGAGATACTTGGTCAGTCTATGATGTTAAGAAACATGCCTATGATACTAGTGAGGAACCAACACCACATTGGCTAGAATCAAATAGGAGACCATCTAGATATGGACCTTGGATCGATAGAGACTTCATAGGACCCCAACGCCCATTTTACCTAGAAGAGGACTTTGTTAACCGAACGCATTCGGCAGAGCAACTCTTGGCTAGGGACACCGAATTAGATCCATTTGAAGACCCTCTAGTTTTTAGAAGGATGATTGATTTCCTAGGAGTTTTGCCAATTAACCTAGGAATGAATAAGTGGATTTGTGAGGAAGATGATCATAAGTGGAATTGGGATAAACCACCCAATGATGGAGATGGGTCATGGCATATCAAGATGACATTGTATGACCCGGATGGAGAGAAGTTTGAAAAGACATATCGTACTAAGCGGACCAATAGGAAACTTCAATCCAAGCTTAACCCTAAAGACGTCCTTGATGACGAGCTTACTTACATAGGGTAGCGTGACTTTGAGTCTAGCTACAAGACTCGTTAATAAAGAAAAGCGCTTCTTGGGAGGCAACCCAAGCTTTATTTTATTTATTTGCTTTGTGTGTTTATTTATTTGTTTGTTTGATTTTATTTGTTTCCGTATGTGTGTTTAATTTTTATTCTTATTGATTCATGTTCAAAAGTAATTTGTGAAAATGCTTTATTTTGTTTTTAACTTCGTCTTAACTACATATAAAGGTATTTTGCAAAAGATAAGTGTAAGGGAAATCTAAATCGGTTTATTAGAACACAAATGAACATGAATCATAATAATAATAAGTTAGCATACATATTCGTATTTGTTTGAGTCAAATGCTTGTATCGAGTCATAATGATGTTTTGCAGAATTTCCAGGAAGTAAGGTAAAGGTTTTTCCAGAAATTTTCCGGAAACTTAAAATGAAAATTTTTGTCAGGTCATTTCTGACGGCGTCAGGGGTTATAACCTGACGGCGTCAGATTTAATTTCCAGAAATTTTTGAAAATTTTGTTTTCATAAAAAGTTTTTATTAAAATCTCCAACTTATAATCTCCAGGAATCTGCAAAGTTATCATTCCACAAGCATTATATCCTTATATATAGATTTTATCCCGCCGATGTTATGCAGGTTTTCGTGTTTGTTTTCTCAGGTTCAACAGGTTATTTTGGACAAGGAAATGTTTTGAATCAAGCTTATGGCGATGCATTAGTCATGGAGCTTCAACATTCTCTTTGGAGGAAGATTTAACCGTGTAATTTCATTATCCAACGAGCGAATCAGGGGAGTATTTGATTTCATTCTTTTACTTTATGCTTTTACATTTGTCATTTGAACATTGGGGACAATGTTCATCTTAAGTGTAAGGGGAGGGTAAAAGTACGATTTTAGAGAATACAATTGCGCTTGATTTTTGTTTGTTTGATGGTAGATGTGTAATAAAACTGAGATAAATACCTGTTAGAGTAATTTTAGTGCCAAATTTAAAATTTTTTACAACATATAGGAGTGAAACTTTGATCTTAATGAGCGTCTCACGGATAGGAGTTATATGACTAGCACAAAAACCGTACCACTAAAAAATTTTCCACCCCCAAATATGTGAGGTTCGCCCCTAGAATTGGTAGGAAAAGCATTTATGCTATGATGTGTGTACCGGTAGCACTTAGATTCTAGAACTTGCGTTAGGACCATTCCGAGGCCACAAGTGAGACTACATTCGTGTAGTTAGATTTACTACATGATAAGAGGCATTAGGATTAACCCATTGTTTTAAACCTGTGTTTTTGTTATAATTACTTTGGCTACATTGGTCAAGTAATTCTCCCACACCCTTTGCGTTGTACTCATTTTTAGTACACGATACCCCTAGTACACCCCTCAGAGCCTATCTTTTCGTTTCGACCTTTAAGCATTTTACTTAAAGGAAGAATTTGTTACACCCCACTAAAATGTACACCCAAATCGCCTTAGCCTACCTTGTATGCACTCATCTTTAGTGCATTATTGTGACAACATTTGTTTAAACCCAAGTTAATTATCTAATTGATTACATGGTTGCTAAGTCGAGTCATATCCTTGTACATATTGTTTTGGGACGATTGGGACTCATGGGTAAAGTACTAGTGTAATGGAGTAATGGGGAAGAACATCATTTATTACCCCCATATGTGCTAAATGTTTTAAAAGTACTCCAAGTGTTTTGATTATCTTAATTCGAGTCATTAGATTAGTATTTGTAAAGTGATGTAAAAGTTCAAGTGTAAGGGGATGCAACGCCCCTATGATGTATTATTTTGGATGGTAGGGTAAAAGTGTATGCAAAAAAAAAAAAAAAAAAAAAAAAAAAAAAAAAAAAAAATCGAAAAAATCAAGAAAAATACAAAAAAATGAGAAAAAGAAAAATAGAAAAAAAAACATACGGACTACCATCCCGTTTTATTTTATGTTTATTTTATGTTTATGTTATTTTGTTTCTAGCTTAAGATCGAGTCTAGTCTTGGCTTAGCAACATTGTATAGTACATGTAATTGATCAAGATCTTTAACTCGCCACCAGTAAAATATCCCGTATCCAACAAAACCGTGTTTTCCTTTTCCCTACACCTAACGTTATAACCCATTTAAAAGCCCTCTTTGATAGTTTATCTTAGGTGCTTACGCCTAGTGGAGGAGGTTTTCGATCCTTTCCCAAGCCTATGGTAATCTATTTGCTATGACAGGTAGTGAGAGATATTTTCCGTTTTCATTTATGAGATTTATTTTGATGACACTTGAGAGATGTGAGTATCTAAACACTACTTGTGAGGTGCTAGTATGTAATCTCCGTGCTTATTATGATTGAAGTGGAACGATTATTTGTTGTAATTACTTTTATGTTTGCATTAAATGACCCCTAACTTGTATTTTGATTAGAATAAAAGCGCATTTGCTTGAGGACAAGCAAATCTCAAGTGTAAGGGTATTTGATAAGGCGAAAAGTGTACCGCTTTTAAGGGGTCATTTAAGCCCGAAATCGTATTTATTTGATCAAATATTGCCCTAAATCGTTCCTTTTGTCATTTTAGGTACTTTTGAGGAGAAATCTGGAAAAGGAGGCATTTTGGACGTTTTTGGAGCATTAAAGTGAAGAAAACGGCAAAGTCTCAAGAATCGGCTAAAAGTTACTCTTTGACGGCGTCAACATTAACTCCAGACGGCGTCATGCCTTGGCAAGAAAAGTTGGATGTGAAATTTACTCATGACGGGCCAGTGAGTTTGCATGAGAATTCTGACGGCGTCACGCTTTAACTAAATCAAGGGCGTCACGGCTTAAATCATAAGGGGACGGCGTCACGTTCAGGATCCGACGGCGTCAAGCCTTGATAAGCCAGAATGGATTTTTGAAGAGCTAAAGAGGGACGGCGTCAAGATGGTCATCCGGGAACCCTAAAAGCGGCGAGGTGACGGCGTCACAATGCATAAGGTGACGCCGTCAGATGTCAAAGTCTATATATAGTTTTCTAATTTTTTGTCATTAAGGGAGAGCTTAGTGTGTGGAATTTTGGGATAAAACCCTAAGACGATTTTAGCTACTTTTTCAGGGCTTCTTGCCTTGAGATCTTCCATGTTTCATTGAAAGATAAGTTATCAATTAATCATTCAATATGTCTATGTGTTGTTTGATTCTATCTTATGCTTGTCTTTTGTTTAACATGTTAGGCTAATTTTATCTTGTGTTTGCTTAGATCTAATGAAACCTAGCTATTGATTATTGGTTGTTAGTGTGTTATTAGTTGTATTGGATGATTGTTTATCTATGTTAGGCTTAAGAAAACTGGCTAACTTCCTATTCGGTAACTTGCTTGAACGTCTTAAGAAACATGAACCAAACGCGTACTAAAGGTTTTTATGGTTGTATTTAATGCACAAGCGAATTCTAGTGATCCCATGTTAGGAGCTTCCTAGCCGGCTCGACATAGGAGTGAAGTAGGAGCTTGTAGAGTTTGGGGAAGTAAGTACGCCACCCCACGAATGGTATTAAGGAATACACCCGTCATCCACGCGACTAATACACACTAATTAACCGGTAAAAGATAGTTAGGGAGTAAGGAAATCTAAGTAAACACATTTCTCTACACATAAGTTTCTCACCACTTTTCATTTTTGTTATTTTATTTTATTTGCATTTGTAGTAATTTGGGTTAGTTGACTAGCAACTAATTCCGCCCACTCCTTCAAAACCCGAGATTTTACTTGCTTTCATAAAATTATAAAAACACAAAAAGAATCTTCCTCAACCCTTAGACCTAATTAGAGTAGCCTTTCACACCTAACGAACACTATTCCCTGTGGAGAACGATCAATCCCCCGTACTTACCACTACACTATACTACATCGGTCAGGTACACTGCCTGGTGGGGTTGTAAGCCTCTTGAGATCCCTCGAGAGGTAAAACCTGTTGTAAGGTTGCAAAACCCACGCATCAACAATATAGGGAGCAGCGCTAATGAGGCGGACGACACTCAGACAAGTGATGTTGTAGGTGCTAAAGATGCGGGAATTCAGGAGAAGTCCAATGGCCTTGAAACTTCTGAAAAGGTAACGGAAACAATGGTAAGTAATAAAACACCCCCCTTTGATTTTTGAATTTTTCATACATGATCGACTAATGTACCGTGTTTTATATATACGTATAGGAACCAGCTGCTAAAACTGTCAGGCCCAAGCATAAGCCTAAGTCACGATGAAATGGGTCTCCAGATTCCCAATCGCAACAAAATGTGTCGTCTCCAACACAAGCACTGCCAACAGTATGTATTTCAACATGTTTCTTGTTACTCTTTTGTTTAAATAATGTAACGTGTTTTATATATCCATATAGGAACTTGCTAAAACTGTCGGACCCAAGACAAAACCTAAGAAGCGAAAAAATGGGTCTCCGAATTCCCAATCGCAACAAAATGTATCTCCAACACAAGCACTGCCAACAGTATGTATTTCAACATGTTTCTTGTTGTTCTTTTGTTTAAATAATTTCTGATATATACATGCAAAAATTATTTTTTTGTAGATATTTAAGTGCAAACTGTGGAACATATAGAAAAAAAATATCGTTGCTTTGGGTACCGTATACCAGTCTCGTGTAAAGCAAATGCTGCATAACCGACCACTCCCAAATGATTGCTACAGAGTGTCAATTGATTTATCGTTAATTGATACAGCATGCATATCGGACGTAGAAAATAATGGGTTAAAAACAGTTAAGGATGGCGTAGGTGGTTTCTTTGCATGGCTAAAGGATCAAGTTATTGTTGAAGAAGAGGTACATACATGTGTTTTTTCAACCTACATATATATAATTATTCATACGTAATTCAATGTTTGATAGAAGCGTCTTTTGTTTACTACATGTTACACCAACAAACCCTGTGACTAAATGTGCACCACCGGTACCATCGAAGAAACAATATACAACTGTTAACGACTTAAGGCAAAACGTTGCTAAGGCGGCGAAGGTTCAAAAGTCTTTAGATTATGTTACTTGAGAATTTGATTAATTAAGTACGAAATTACAATTGTATATTCTGTTCGGTTATATACATTCGAGTTTAATTCAATTTGAAATTTCTTGTGGTTCTTAATAATGTTATATATATATATATATATATATATATATATATATATATATATATATATATATATATATATATATATATATATATATATATATATATACATACTCATTCCAGCAGCAGTAGCATAGTACTAGCAGTAGTAACTCTGCTTCAGCAGAACTAACTTAGTACTTGCAGTAGCAACTCTGCTCCAACAGTACTAACTTAGTAATACCAGTAATAACTCTGAACCTAAAAGATGCAGTCACATAATATGGTCATGTTTATCAAAATTATTGGTCATTCTTTGTTTAATTCGATGTGTGACTAAATATTACAAAAGGCCACACAAACTAAAAATTCATGTGACCATTGGATGAACAATAGTCACGCAAAATACAAATTTCTTCACTTTAAACAACATATGGTCACACATATTAACACCTTTGGCCACTTTATGCTTAATTGTATGTGACTAAATGCCCAAAACAAACATGCTTTGTGTGACTAAATAGTACAAAAGGCCACACAAACTAAAAATTCATGTGACCATTGGATGTTCAATAGTCACACAAAATACACATTTCTTCACTTGAAATAGCATATGGTTACACTTATTAACACTTTTGGCCACTTTATGCTTAATTGTATGTGACTAAATACCCAAAACAAACATGCTTTGTGTGACTAAATATTACAAAAGGCCACACAAACTAAAAATTCATGTGACCATTGTGTAGGTCCACGATTATGGATCTAAGTAGCCTGTGTTTGACAATAGATAACTTGAATAAATCCAAATTAATCTATATGAGAAACTCTTAACAGTGTATTAATTGTTAATACGGAATCTTAACAAACAACAAGTATGAAGAACACAACTATGATTACTAATTGCGTATTACGATTAAACTTTCAAATGTCACACTAAAACATAATGCCATAGGGTTCCTTTTATACTCTAAGGAAACCCTAATGTTACAAAACGTGTGAAAGGATAAACATATCTTCTAATAAGATAACTAATACGTATATATCCTTTCCTAACATATAGCTAACAAACTATTCTGTTAAATATAAAAACACTTAACTAATAATACCTACGAGTACTAACTATATTTGCCAGACTTAACTTTGTACTGGTAGACTTAACTAAGCTAACAGACTTAACGATTTCATCAGTAGACTTAAGTCTGTTCTACAATAATTCCCAACAATCCTCCCCTAACTTGATCTTTATACGCCATGAACTTCAAGTTTCCTTCTCGATAAGCTTCCTGAGGATGTTGAACTTTAACCTTTGGAATTATTTTGAACTGCAATTCTTTAAATCATCAAATCTGAACTGTGCATCATCTTTTATCAGCAATCTTTACACCATCTGATCTTTGCAGCAACATTGACTGTTTGTACATCAATTCATAAAGTTTCATACTATTCTCATCACTTCCAGGTGTGTTAACTCCTGTGAGAGGTGAATCATTGAAAATTTAATGGATTTGATGTCTCTTTACCAGTTAGCCATTAACTCTGGAGTAGCCAATGTTTGGTGTAAAACCATGGTACATTGATAACCATTTCAACTCTTTGTACATGAAACATGCTGAGTTGAAATACCATATGATTTTTAGCAAATCATCAGCTATCAACGGATTTGATTTGTCTTTATCAAATGTTGTTTGCTTTTGGACTAGCCAATTCTTTAGTGGAATGCAGTCATCACCTTGGTGAATTGATAACCAGTCATCACCTTGGTGCTTTTGGACTAGCCAACTCTTCACTATCATAGATATGGTGAGTTGATTACCATACAATTTTTGGCAAATTGTCAGCCATAAACAGATTTGAGATATCTTTACCATGAGCCGTTTGCTCATGGATTAGCCAGTCCTTATGTGGATTAGACATGGTGGACTGATAACCATTTGTTGTGTTAGTGCAAAGCACCTTCACCAAGTGAGATTCTTCTCAAACTCCATTTATCCCACTTATCAGCTTAGCAAATTCATTCAAACACCCCAAATAGCTTCCTTTTGGGATTACCTTTCAATTAACTGCAATAGTTGATAACATACCTCATCTTTTCTATAACCCAAAAACTTCTTCTCAAGCATCGTCTTGCATACCCTGGGATGTGGAGGATACTCAACCTCTGTCAGCATATATATGTGTGTACTCTGCAGAGTCAAATAATGAACTGCACAACTGTCAAAGTATCTCCATCTCACCACTTCTTGTTGATAGGGCAGCTTCCAAATTTCATCAGTCTTAGATGGTGGATCAAACATGGTCTTCAAGTCTCCCCAAAGAACTCTTTCAAATTCTTCTTCTGCTCTGATATCTTCATACTTGATCATCATCAGCAATAATTTCCTTATAATAACTCCTTCAGATCTATTCTCTTACTTGTTTATTCATTAATAATCTGAAAATTAATCTTACATACTATCTGACTTTTTCCTGATATTTGATACCCCTTTCTCACCAGTTTTAATATCTTCATTTACAATCTTGCAGTTGTGCTGACTTCAAACTTGAACCCATTGTAATGAATCAGAAGATAGTTCTTCAACCTTTATCTAAATATCCCTTCAACATCCTTTTATATGACTTACATTCTTAGACTTATTTGTCTTCTAGCATACAATAATTTCTTACTTCTATTAACTCCTTTCAAGTTCACCTTTTGAATATTACTTTCAAATAATTTACTCTTTGTTTTTAATATTTCATTTATTCGAATCTTCATAATTCATAGGCTTTAGTTCATCTCTTCTAGCTTTAATAAACTTCAACTTTTGTTTCTTTCAATTTCAATCGACTTGCAACTTTCATTAGCCTTTCATTCTTCCAGCTTTTGCCTTTAATTCAGCATCATCCTCAATTATAGACATGAATGGATCGTTGTTAAATTCCTCTTGCATCTTCTTTGCAAGTGACTCATCCTTTTTCTTAAGCTCTTCAAGCCTTGCCTCTTCAGCTTCTTCTTCAGCTTGAATTCTTGCAATCTCAGCCATACTTGCTTGTTCCTCTCTGATTTGCCTATTTGTTTTCTTAGGCTAAGAAGTTTCTTGAAGTACTTGCTTGCCTTCTCTTTGAGTACCAGCAGACTTATCTTTGTCACCGAAACTAACTTGATCACCAGACTTATCACCAGAACTAACTTTCTCACTGGCAGACTTAACTGGATCATCACTAGCAGACTTAACTTCTTCTGTCACCAACTTCTTTCTTAGCCTTCTCTTCTTTTGACTTTGACTAAGTGTTTTATCTAAACTCTCTGTTGCTTCCAATCCCACAGGACTAATATCAGTATCACCTTTAGATTTTGCTTGAGCAGGAGTCTGAAAGATTGTTTCTTCACCCAAATTCCTCCCCTGTTTGGAAGAATTTCCATCTGCAGCACCCTCCTTATCACTAAAGACAACCCCTTTTGCTTTCATAATATTTTCCATCTTGTTTACTTTTCTGAGCAAAGTCACTATAGCATTGCCCATGGTTTGTTTTGTCTCTGTAAGATCTTCTTCCAATGCAGATATCCTTTTAACCAGTTGAGGAACCAGTTGTAAAAGATCATCCACAAACTTTGTAATTAACTCCTCCTCATGAGTTGGAGTTAGAACCTGGGTTTGCTGAGGTGAAGGTGTTGGGGGTGTAGGTGATGGTAGTTGTTGTACAGGTGAGCTAGGTGCATTTGTAGGCTCCTCAGCTTCATGAAGTGGTTGAGAGTGTGCTTCACTTCCATATGATGATAATGATGTACCTGAATTGTCAGTACCAACAGGCAACATAGCAGCTAACAATGGTTTATGTGCCCCCTTAAAGCCCCTTTTCATGTTGCTAAAAATTTTATCCTTGAAGGGCATACACAAGTAAGGCAATTTGTTTTCTGTTTCAACATTTAAAACCATTTGAAGAAAGCGATGATACATTAAAAACTTGTGTTTTGTAATACCTAAAATTCTATAACATGTAAAATGACCAAATTGCCCCTGGGAATTTAAAATCTAAATAAAACATATGTAAAGCATAAAATAAATTCCAAACTTCTAGCAATGAACAAGTAATGATCCCAAATATTTTTAACAACTACATTTAACATTTATACAAGCCATGAAAGTTACTAAAATGCCCTTGGGCGCCTAATGTTATTTAAATTCAAATTCATGATTTAAATAAAAGTTATTTAAAGGAAATTAAGAGCAATTAAAGGAGATAATTAAAACCATAAATTGCCTAATCAAAAATTCCGAAAATATGGCCCAATTACCCTCCCCTTTGACCGGTTATCTCTTAAAAATCATTCCACACATTTTATGTTAACAAACCCTAAATTACCGATTGAAGAAAAACACACAAACATTTTCTCTAGCCTTCATTCGATCACCACAAATCCCTAAACTATTTTCCTGAGTTCGAGTACAATCCTAAGAGGCCTAGAAAAATAATCCTAGAGGTGTTCGTGGGCTGTTTCGTTCGTGGCGAAATTTTCTTGGTCGAACCTTTGTTTTGAGGTAATAATTCCAAATCAATGCTACGATTTTTGTACGCTCAAGTTATCATTTTTCTCACGTTCTAATACTCATTTGTAACCTACAAAAATTAGCTGGGAGGCTGGTTGTGGCTGAATCGATCGTGGGAAATTATTTCTTAATCGCGCTATACGTATAAGGTATATTCTAAAATAATTCATACGAGCCAAACTAAATTCGTTCTTCATTTTTCTCATGTTCCTCACGTCGAATATGATCTATGAAAATTGTTTACAAGGTCGTGAAAGAGCTCGTGAAGGCGTGGGAATTTTGGACCATATCAAGTGCATTATTTTCGTTCGGCCTATCCTTCACGTTCAAAACTCGGTTTGGTAATTTTACCATACTCCCTGATCCTTAAGAACACCATATAAATTATGCTATTCGATTCATGCATGATCTTCCTATTGTTTGTGAATTAAAATCTTTATCGAACCTAAAATCTAAAATATATGTATGCGATCGAAGTCAATCTCATGAGTAATTTTTATGGACACCTTATGAATATGTTAACATGGGAAAAATACAATTTCGATTTATCATGGCCTATACGAATTATTTTCAAATTTAGTTTAAAACCGGATTTAGAAATATTTTGGGAAAAATATGTAACCGATCGAGCTAGGGTTTTTATATATGAATTAGGGTTTGTTCTTGGCTCATTAATGAAGTGTAATGATTGGTAATTGATTTGGTTAGGTTAGGGTTGAATTGGAATAAAGAAAGGGCTATACGATTTGTTTTAAAACAATAAGGGTCGAATTGTACTTTTATAAAACTTGTGGATTACTTTTGAAACTTTATAAACCTTGTGGAGTTGTACGAAAATTATTGGAGGGTCCTTTTGTGTAAATTAAATGTCTAAGGGTTTATTTTGAATTATATATAAAATTATAGTCGATTTTGTAAATAATTAAACTAGAGGGACTAAACTTGTAATTTTGGGAAACTTATGGTCCATTCGTGTAATAAATCCTATTTAAAGTGTTTTGGGTCATTTTGATAAATTAAGGGGCTAATATGTAATTATTGTTAATATAAGATGGAAATTATAAAGTAAAGGACTAAATATGTAATTATTATAACTTGAGGGGCTTGAATTGTAAAACTTATATTTTGGAGGTTCCAAGTCGTACCACATTATAAAATAAGGATACCATGTGTAATTTGTAAAACTAAGGGGCTTAAAATGTTAATATGAATATCTTAAGGACTAAAATGTAACTTCATAAAGTTAAGGGACTAAAGGTGTAAATTATGAAACCACAGGGGTGTAAAGTGTAAATTTGGATAATACTAATCTTAACATTAACTTAATTGATAATTAAGGGAACCTTACTAAATATAGAAACTTACTAAATAAGAAAACTTTCTAAAAATGGAAACCTGCTAAAAATAGAAAGTTACTTAATATGGAAATGGGATCTTTAGTAATCATGTCTTTACTCCTCTAGGTGTGAAGAGGGAGTAGTCCTGTGCATTTGTCATCTTATTCAGTGTGATCCTTGTCAAGCAATAAGGTACAGATATTCTGCTTCTTTAATAAGAGGCCTTCATTTTCTTATTATGATTCATATTAGGGTTTCCCTATACCATTGCCATGTTTCCTTATTTCATGCACTCCGATCTTTTGAACCATCATGATATTGAACCTTTTATGATTATGAACCTTTCATTCATGAACCTTTGCTTATGAACCTTTGCTTATGAACCTTTGCTTATGAACCTTGCTTATGAACCATGATTATGAACCATGATTATGAACTTATGAAACATGATATTGACCTATGCAAGTAAACTAAAAACATGATTCATGATACTTGACCTTTACCCTCAGTTTGATACTACGAGCCACTCACTAGGCATGAGGGTTTCATGTCCATGTCAGTCGATGCACCGATGGCATGACTCTAGGGCAGGAGAGTGATGACCTGTCCCGTCCCTGCATGTTATGTTTACGTAGAGGCAGATTATGGCCACCTGGGGCGTATGGATGCATCCTAGATTTGTTCATGTACATGTTATGTTATGTTATGTTATTCATGGTGACTGATGGTGTGTGCGATACACGTCTTTCACACTCCGGGAGCTAGCTACTCCACCCATGATGAGGACACCCCTCATATTTACAGGATACTAAGAGGTCTCCCCTCTACATGTTTATGGCTATGATTATGATTATGATTTCATGTTATGGGCTCGTAGTGGATTACTGACCTTTCTTTACCATGCACCTTTGTCCTTTCCCTTATGATACCATGTATTCTTACCATGTATTCATGTTTCCATTTCTCATTTACTCATGTATTATTCATTATGCTACTGCTTGTTACGTTATATCTGTTCACTGAGCTCTAGTAGCTTAGCCGCGTTTTCTTTTCCCGCGGCAGGTAATTAAGCTAGGAGCTGGGCATGGCTTTGGGGTTGAGTGCACTTGAGTGAAGCTTGTTCTTATAGCTTATCTACCATTTGATTTCTTTAGACTTTATGTTGCCATTGTTTGGGCATTGAACTTATGTACTTCTTTTATTTCCTTTCATTTGGATATAAGTCATGTTGACTTATTATTGGATTATGTATTTGACTTCCGCTATTTTGGTTTATGGATACTATGTTGTTCTGATATGAAACCATATATTTGTGATATCTTTACCCTTGTCGGGTTGGGGTGTTACATGTTTACTTTTTCACATTTCCCACCATGCCATCAAATATTAATTTTGAAAAGTTAAAAGTTTTACCAAGTGAAAGACAGACCATTGCAGAAGCAATATTTCTACCAAATTGATCCCATCCTTCACTCTTAGAACTTAGACATTGTAGGAAATGATGGACAAAAAATCTCCACTGAGGTGAAAACTGGTTTTTCCAAAACGTAAATGTGCCATCAATGGGATATCCTATACTTTCCATACCTTCTAGAATCATTTTATTTGACAACATAACTTCCCCTGAAGCATCATCAAAGTGAAGACTACTTCTAATGGATGCTTCAGTGACTGAATACTCATTGTTATCAATAGTTGCCCTTAACTTTAGAGTCCCATCAGCAAGAGTTTCGGAAGTAGCAGTCTCCCAAAATTGTTTGACTAGGAATCATAGATAGTGGGATTGTGAATTAAGGCATACCTGATATGAGAGCCTTTCAAGAAGTCCACTATCTGTTCAAAGCCTTCGCTCTTGGTTGGTTTCTTCAAGAAAGCCACTTGGTTGTGCTTATCACAGTATTTGAGTTGAGCCATGGATGAGCAAATAATTTTGGAAGATGATTTGAATGTACTGGTTGAATGCCGTCTTAGGGTTTTGATGCTGGTTGTTTAAAATAGAGTAATCTTGGCCGAAAATAAAAATAATAAAAGTGGAAGTAAATAACGGATAAAGATGAAAAATGAATCAAATATTATCTATATATACCTCTTAGGGCCGAAAAAAAGGTAACGGTACTATTGAAATAGGAAAAATCATTAAACGTATGACCAGACCTAACGGTAAAAAATTAATTACGTTTTAACATTACCAGACTTAACATTGGTCAACCAGTATTAATGGTGACTCACCAGAATTAACAAAAAAACTAGACAAACACAAACAAAAATCATTAGCAAAGCTTCCAATCACCATCAATCAATGCTTTTCCTAGAAAAATTAGTCTAAAACCAAGAAAATATACAACCATATGTTGTTGCAACAAGAATTAAGACCTACTTATTGCCAGAATTAACTCTAAAGCTACCAGATTTAACTTCTACCAGAATTAAATCTACTAAGTACTTGTATTATTTTACAAACTATACATTTAACCTCCCCTTAAATGTAGCTATGGGTTTATCATTCCAATATTAACCACTAAGAAATTGAACCTAGGTGCATCAAAGGCTTTGGTCAATAGATCAGCTACATTAAAATTTGTGTGTATCTTTTCCACCCTAATCAATTTCTTTTCAAAGTAATCTCTTATAAAGTGATGCCTTATTTCTATGTGTTTGGTCTTAAAGTGATACACTGGGTTCTGTACTATACAGGTAGTACTTTCATTATCAATGTGAATTATAGTATTCATGAAATTCAAACCATAATCCAGCATCTGATTTTGGATCCACAAGACTTGTCCACAGCAATTTGCAGCAGCTACATACTCAACTTCAGTTGTAGATGTAGCCACAATGGTTTGCTTCTTGCATTGCCATGAAATCAATCTTCTGCCAAGAAATTGACAACCTCCAATTGTAGATTTCCTGTCAAGACTTGCTCCAGCATAGTCACTATCTGAATAGGCTTCCAGGTCAAATGATGACTCTCTAGTATACCAAAGACCCAAATTGGGTTTGCCCTTTAGATATCTAAAGATCCTCTTCACAGCATGAAGATGTGAAGTCTTGGGAGTAACCTGAAAACGAGAACAAGCACAAACTGCATAGATAATATCAGGCCTAGAGGCAGTTAGATACATATGAGAACCTATCATAGATCTATATAGGTGCACATCTACATCATCAGCATCCTCATCTTTTGTTAATGGCACCTTGTTCTCCATTGGAGTGACTGCTAACTTCATACTTGCAAGATCAAACTTCTTCAGCATCCAGCAACATACTTGTCTTGAGAAATGAAAAGTCCATCTTCTTTGTTTCACTGCAGTCCAAGAAAGAATGTGAGCTCACCCATTGAACTCATCTGAAATCTGCCTTTCATCAATGTCTCAAATTCTTCACACCAAGACCTTTTTGTGGATCCAAAGATGATATCATCTACATACACTTGCACTAGAATGATATCCTTGTTGTTCCTTTTAATGAACAAGGTCTTGTCAATGACACCCCTTTTGTATCCATGCTCCTCAAGAAATTTGGAGAGTGTAGCATACCAAGCTCTGGGAGCTTGATGTAATCCATATAAAGCTTTGATTACTTTATAAACCTTCTTCGGATGAGCAGGATCAACAAAACCAGGAGGTTGGTGAACATACACTTCTTCTTCTATAGTGGCATACAGGAAAGCACTCTTGACATCCATTTGATAAACTATGAATCCCATGTATTATGCAAAGGCCAAAAATAACCTGATAGCTTCAATTCTAGCTATAGGTGCAAAAACCTCATCATAGTCTATCCCTTCCTCTTGTCTGTATCCTTGGGCCACCAATCCTGCCTTATTTCTGACCACTACTCCTCTTTCATCCTTCTTGTTTATGAAGACCCACTTTGCGCCAATTACTTTTTCCCCATATGGTAGATCAACAAGAACCCATACCTTTTGCAACTTAAACTGCAACAACTCTTCTTGCATTACTTCTACCCAACTTTCATCTTCTAATGCTTCAGAAACCTTGGTAGGTTCCTTTTGAGAAAGGAAACATGCAAACAGACAGTGTTGTTGATCTTTGTAATTGTTCCTTTGCTGCTTCTTAACAAAACTGAAAAGTGCATGAGCTTCAGACTGTTTCTACACTTTGCTTCTAGTTTGAACTGCTGACTTAGGATCACCAAGTATTTGACTTTGTGGATGAATATTGTGAATCCTAAGTGTAGGATCTTGACTTACATCCACTTCTGTGGGTAAGTTATTGAAATCAGTAATCACTCCTTCATCATCATAATAAGCTTCATCAAAGATACCTTCACTTGGCTTTTCAGAGATTTCAAGCTCTGGCATCTCAGAATTCTCAAAAACATCATTTGGAGTAGGATCAGGCTTAGCAGAATTAACTAAGTCACTACCAGACTTAATTGAGGAAGTACTGGTAGCCTTCTTTCCAAGATGCTTTTCAGCCAGTGCATTCAATTCATCTCTGAAAGATAGAATATCTGCTGAAACTTTTGTAGGAGAACCCTCTTTCCCTTGTGCTTGAGGCTTGGTAACAATCTCCTTCTTCTTTGAAGTTGTAGAAGATTTCTTTCTACCACCATAAGCTGCATCAAGCTTGACTGGTGTTGTGGGAACAACAATGAGTTCCTCATTCTCCTCTTCTTGCTCAGAAGCATTTGCATCAGAAGCAACTTGAGTACCTGTATTGTTAGTTACTTCTTTGGAACCTGCATGAGGGTTAGCTTGATTCTCTATAGAAACAGGAATATAATTCATAGAATCAGTGAGATAATCAATATCAAACATCCATCTATAACCTATTCCTTTCACATTAGGTTTCTCCTCAAGAAAGTCAACATGGAGATTCTCTTCGACCCTTTTTGTCGCTAAGTTGTATACCCTAAAGGCTTTACTACTTAGTGAATATCCTACTAAGAACCCCTCATCAGATTTTCCTTTAAACTTGCCAAGCACACTAAGAGTATCTACAATGGTAACATGGCACCCAAAAGGTCTTATGTAACTAATAACTTGTTTATGGCCAAATAAAAGCTTATAAGGAGTTTTGTTCTGAGGTTTAGTCACTCTCACCCTATTAAATATGTAGCAAGCAGTATTGACTGCTTCAGCCCAAAAAGTGGTTGGTACGAGAGAGTCTGCTAGCATAGTCCTAGCTGCCTCAATGAGGGTCCTGTTCATTCTTTCAGCAACTCCATTTTGTTGTGGAGTTCTAGCATTACTATACTCTTGTTTTATTCCCTTGTTACCACAAAATTCAAGCATGCTTCTATTCTTAAACTCAGTGCCATTATCTGATCTAATAATCTTAATCTTATGATTAAGCTGGTTTTCTATCTGCCTAATGAAAGTTTGAATTAAGCCAGTGGTTTCATCCTTTTTAGACATAAAGAATACCCAACAAAACCTAGTGCAATCATCAGTAATGAGAAGGCAATAACTAGCATGATTTATACTTTGCACAGAAGTAGGGCCAAAAAGATCCATATGCAAGGTGTGTAAAGGCTTAGTGATGAGCCTTTCTAATTTAGCCTTACATGAAGCCCTATGCTGTTTACCCTTACGACATGCAACACATGTATGGTCATTCTTGAAAACCTTGGAAGTTAAACCTCTAACAAGGTTATTCTTCACAAGTTTTTTTAGATTCTTAAAGTTTATATGACCAAGTCTTCTATGCCACAATTTAGATTCATCAATGGTGGCTTTTGCAATCAAACAGGCAAAACCTTTTGCAGGTTCAGGTGTCTTCATATCAAAGCTGGAGGAGCGGGGCGGTCCCCTTAAATAGGGGGCCGGTCCCCTTAATTTTAAGGGGCCGCCTTTATGAATTAAGGGGGCCGCCCAAAGTGAACGTTGCCCAGTTCTGTCCTTTTGTGGGGAAGGTTTTTCTGGAACATTTTTGCCATTTTTTGGTTGAAAATTTGAATTCATATTTTTATAATATATTAAACATATTTATTTAATACCAAAAATGTTTTTCTAAAAGATACAAAATGTTTGTGACATTTTATAAAAAGTTTAGTGATTAAGAAAATGTTCATTTGATCATATAAAGCATTAAGCATTATGTTTATTCATACCTTAAGTGATTAAGTTGTAGAAGTAAATATTTACAACTAAATACTTGTTTATTTGATAATTTTATGTTTAATGAGTTTAAATTTTGTGATCATTATAACATAGAGATATGAATAAGTATTAATAATATTTTTAGGCATTATTTATGTCAACAATCTCCCCTTTTTGATGATTACAAAACTTAAACTCATTAAATCCAAAAATTTATTTTTGGACAAGTATTTAGTGAGTTTATATTCACTTCTCCCCCTTTTTGTAAAATCAAAAAGGTTAAGCCGACAAGTTTTGGAAATGAAAATTGTCAGGGACGAGAACTCCCCCTTGATGTGTGCTCCCCCTCGTTTGAGGACACCAAGGAATCGAGATATGGAATACTTGCAAGAAAGATATTAGAAGCACAAGCATATATACATATCATAATATCCCACATAAGATCAACAAGCATAGTAAACACATATTAAAACATAAAATAAGACTTTCATTAATAAAAGAAAATGATTATGTAAAAGACATAATCATTGTTACAACATATGTTATGCTTAGAACATACATTCGGTAGAGAATTCTAATTTGCCTAAAAATCCATTTGACTTGCTTGAGACATGAAACTTGGATGAATGGAGGGTGAGGATGTTGGATTAATGGAGGTGTATTATTGGGTTCATGAAGGTTGGAGAGAGTGGTGGTGGAGAAATTGGAGGTGGAGAGTTTGGAGTGGACCATGTTGGATGAGAGTTTTGATGTTGTTCAAGTGAGGATGTTGGATTGGATCTAGTGAGAAGATACTCAATCCAAGTGAGATGCTCATTTAAAGCAATGGTTTGTTTTTGAAGAAAGATGCAACAAGGACAATTGTTGACATGTTTCTCAATTTGACTCAAGTTATGGGGTGATGATGGTGGAGGGATAGATGGTGGTGATGATGGAGAGATAGATGGGGATTGATCCAAGTTGCTTTAAGCAAGATGTAAAGCAAGAAGAACATTTAGCTCATGGGCTTCCTTGAGTTCTTCAATGAACTTCAAGTGTTGAGAGGAAGGTGATGATGATGGAGAGTGGTTGTTATTTGGTGGAGGTGGTGGTGACACTCTTGGTGGTGGAGACATTTGTGAACTTGGGTAATCATGAGTGGATGAGGGTGTAGATATGGATGAAGTGGATGTTCCAAGAGTGGTGAGTGTTTTGAATGGTGTATTGGTAGGTTGAGTGTGAGTGAGATTGGGATTGTTTTTTTGAGATTCATCATTGGGAGATGAATGTGTAGGGATGGATGATTGGTTATGTGTGTGAAAGGGTTCATTAGGATGAAGCTTGGGTGTTGGTTGAGTTTGAACAACATCATTTGTTGGGTTATGAGAAGTGTCAAGCTTCCTTCTCCAAATGGGCCTTACCGAGATCTTAGCAACTCTTGAAGGCTTGGATCTTGGGTTGTTAGAGGATGACATGTTTGGATGGATGATATGGATGAGCATTAATGATGGAGAAGGGTATTTATAGTGTAGGGATGATGTGATTTAGGAAGGTAAATTTTGGTGGGTGGTTTAGGACAAAATGTGTTGGTGAATTTTGGGAAGTATAGGATAAAATGGGTTGGAAATTGAAAAAGAAAATAGTAATCCGTCCCTCCAGATGGCCGGTCCCCTTAATTTTAAGGGGCCGCCTGCGTTATTTAAGGGGCCGCCCATCTGCTGATTTCCAGACTACTAAAAATGGGTTTTTGACAGAAATTTATAGAAAAGGTTGTGTTTTTATTTTTTTTTTTTTTTTATTTTTTTTATTTTTTTTTGTTTAGTTTCAAGCAAGTCCAACTTCTTTTGAGGCAATTTAGGATTTAAATAACTCATGTATGCTAAGCATATCTAATTAAGCAATTTATCTAACATGCAATCTACTCATTAACCAAGTAACATATACATTTATATATATATATATATATATATATTATATATATATATATATATATATATATATATATATATATATGTATACATATATGGACAAGAAAGCGAAATATCAAGTAATTCACAATATCATTTTTAGAAAGATTAATACGCTAGTTAATTAAACCTAATAAGTGTCTATGTGCAAAGGAATGGGGAGTTGTGATAGCATGGACTTCTAGACTTGTACCAAGTGAGATCTTAATGAATAAACAATGATTTTTCATTTTTGATTTAGTTCACTTATAAATGTCATATACACAAATATAGATGACACATATGAGATCACAATGCATGATTGAAATAGGTGTTTTTAGCATTATTCAACAATGTTTGAAAGTGGGTTTTTATGTAGATGTGAAATTTATTTGAATAACATAGATTGGGTTTTACTTCAAAATGTTTATATGAGGAAAGAAAAAAAAATTCAATCTTTGGCTTTGATAAAAACATCATCATGGACAAATGTTGGGAAGAAAAGTGGGATGGTAAAACATGTTAGAAAGGTGATATAAAGAAAAAAAATCATTTTTCCAAGATGTTAAGTTTTAGTATATTTAAAAATAAATGTCATTAAAACTATGGTTTTAAAAGATTTCATGCTCAAGGAAATTGGTTAAGTCTATTGTCACATGCTACCCTTTTCTACATATTTTATGGCATTTAAGCATGTAAATACAAGAGAAATTATCATATCAGAATAGTTTATAGAAAAACAAAAACTATTATAATAAATATACATTTAATAACTAAGCGAATAATTACGTAGGCATGCAATTAAAACACATATGAGCAAGAAAACATTTAGAAATTTTATATATGCAAGATGACATAAATCTAGGAATGAAAAACTTTAATGAAAAAACAAAGTTCATAAAAGCAAACTAGCGTTAGGTATATTTAGGAAGAGTAATGTAATCAAGTTGAAGAATGAATATGAGACTATTACTAGTGGTGCTCAATTCAGGCTAAACACGACCATTTTTACGGGTTACACACACCCAACTTCTCACATAGAAACAATTCAACCGTTAGGTCAAATTGAGTTTCTAGTCAATAGATTCTCCAATAGTCATTCTCTTTTAGAAGAAATTAAGTTCCTAAATTTACCTATTGAAGAGTGCCAAATATGAAGTTTGCTTGGTTTACTAATACTTGACTTAATGTGATTCAGACATTATCCTTTTATGAGGGTAAATCTAGATGATATATTTTACTCACGATCCTAATAGAGACATGTTGAATGGGGTATAACCTAACATCTATAGCTCCTTTGTTGCAACACATTTATCTAACCTAATGCCATATTCTACAAGAGGTTGTTACATACATAGTTTTCTGACGCGAAGAATCTAATCTTACTTCTATGTTGATGATTTATCCGCTTAACTTAATTTACTTTATTACCAAGAGTTTTCTAATAGTGGACATAGAAGATTTCCATTTTAAATTTGAAAAGGCTAAATGAGTTCGACAGTGAATACTTCATTTAATACTTAGGAGGCTAACTAAAGGGTTTCTAATTAAATCGTAAATAGGATATAACTAAAAGTGTAAAGGCAAGGCAACCTAAGCATATCCTAAGGCAATTATTAACACAACTATATGTATGAAGTAACTATTCATGAAATTTAAAAAGAGAACGTACCTTATGTCCAGCTTTTCTTCATAATATCCAGGATGGTAATGAGGTAGTGAATGGTAGATGAGTCTTCAATATAACCATGGCATGAAAGTATATCACAGCATGCTTCTAACGCCTTATAAGACCAAAGCGGCTTGACCCGAACATGTCTTGTACTTGACATATTAGATGTCTTAGCCTTGATGTATGTGACGTCTTATTGTTGAGACATTCACGTCTCAAATGCAACCACATCATGCTCTTTCAACAAATACCATTAATATTTCACTACGCCATTAGCAATTTCTTGAGATGGATTATCACGTGAGATATTGAGTGTGGTTCAGGATTTGATGATTCATTAGTCTTCACACGCACGATTCGAATGTGATTAGGTTGACGTAAGATCAAGTATCATTCCTTAATGCGTTCATCACCTAATCAAATAAAATAGCTTGGTACCCAGATTCTCATGGGTCCAGATGGTTAGTTGAAGACATCCATTGCATTTGTATGTACATGGTGAGGATGTCGCCAAGAAGTACAAGAATTCCTTAATAGTTTGTTTTGATGTACAAACGATGGATTAATTGACTTATATTAATTATAATCATAGTAAATAGCCTGATATCTAAATTTCTCTACTAGGTTTTTCAATTTTGATTTGTTTTGATTTACTTGTTGAAGAATTGTCGAGCTAAATCCTAAACTGGTTTTATCTTTGAATGGTTTTTGACAACTTAGTAGGTATTTAAGAGATTTGGAACTTTCTTCAAATTTAGCTAATATTTTTGCTCTTTCATTTAATCTTTTAATTTCATGCTTATGTTCTTGACATGTTTTGCATTCTAGATCAATTTCAATATTACTTTCAAGTCTAGACATTTTATCTTCTAAAATTATTTCTTTTTCAAAATTACTTTCAAAAGTTTTTGATGATTCATGTTTAGAAATGTTTTTTAGATCTATGTTGCAAAAAATTTTAAACTCATTTTCTAATTTTGAAAATTCTAAAATGAATTGATCATAGCAAAAATGTTCGGTTTCGGATTGTACCTTATTTGGAGTTTGATCTAGTTTGGATTCTTCACATACCGGATAGTAATCTTCTTCTTCGTCTGTGTCACTCCATGATTTTGAATTAAGTTCACTTCGGAGTTGATCCATGTAGTCTTCGTCATTAATGCCTTCATTAAAAACATTTAAACTAGTAGCACATGTATTTATTTTATCTAAGTGATTATCTATCAAATTTTCTAGGACAACTAATTCATGTACAAGATCAAATTCCTCGTCTTTGGCTTGACATTTTTCTTGATGAAAGTTTAAGAGATTTTTCCAAATATCATTTGCCGTTTGATAGAAGAATATTTTTTCATATTCAATTCTCGGCAAAGCTTTATAAATAATTATTTTAGCTTTATTATTTTTGTCATTCTTTGTTTTGAAATAATCATTTTGTCTTTCAAAATTCGTTTTTGCTTGACTTTCAAAATCCGTTTTTGTTGGTTGAAAATCACCAATCGAAATGACATGCCAAAGATCTAGATCAATTGATTTCACATAATTTTCAAATTTATTTTTCCATTCAAGAAAAGTATAGTTTTCAAAAAGTGGTGGTTTTTTGTATAGATTCCCCTTCTAAATATCTTTCGGATTCCATAGATCAATTCAAGTTTTAAAACACAGTATATTTTATAGATCTTGATTGACGTGGCTCCTGATACCAATTGTGGAAAACTAGAAGGGGGGGATTGAATAGTTTTACGTCTTTTTAATTTTATTATGAAAACTTTTGTTACTTTTAAAATCTTAGATTCAAGTTTATGCGAAAGATAACACTTTAACAATAATGTTGATTGTATGTGTACCCTTTTGGATTTGTTATAAAAGTCTTACTTTTATGAATGGAGTTTTAAATTGATCTTTATGTGAATTCAACTTCTAACTAATGCTAACAATTATATATGTCTATATGTATGAAAGTAATGACGATATAAGTAAGGATGTAAGTAAGAGATGGAAAGATCTAACCGAGACACGAGGGATTTATAGTGGTTCGGCTACAAGGACGCCTTCCTTGCCCTACTCCACTCCCCGAGCACCGAGCTCGAGAGTTTTCTTCACTACTTCAACAAACTCCCTTATGGCGGAGAAAACCTTACACAACTTTGGCTTACACCGGTTTAACGACACAAAGCTAGATGTCGAGTTCTAATCGTAGCTAGAACCAATCTCACGACTTTAATCACAACTTCTTCACAACTTATTCACAACGACTTCACAACTTCTTCACGACGACTTCACAACTTCTACACTAGGTCTTCACAACTTCTATGCTACGGCTTCACAACTTCTAGACTACGGCTTCACAACTTCTACGCTACGACTTCACACCTTCTATGCTACGGCTTCACAACTTCTACGCTACGGCTTCACACCTTCTATACTACGGCTTCACAACTTCTTCACACCGCAACTACTTCACAACTTTACTATGCTTCTACACAACTTCTTTACACCACAACTACTTATACACCTTCTTCACTACTTACACACTACACTAACCTAATCACTTATGTACTCACTTAATGTACACACCTTATATACACACTTTACACAAATGAATGAATGATTTACAAAGTATACTTGACAAACAACTTGAGTAACAAGATGCTACTAAGTTGTAATACTTCTAGTTTTGATTGATAGAAGTATTCTTCTTTTGAACTTGGATGGTGGAAGCTTGGATCACATGGAAACCAATGCTTAAGAGTATATGATCAAAGGTTTTAGAAAGGATTTAAAGAGATGTAAGAAGAGATTTAGAACAGAAGGTTTAGGGTGCAAAAGGTGAGAAAAAGTCCAGGGGAAAACCAGTATTTATAGGCAAAAACTGGACAGCTGGAGGAGCGGGGCGGTCCCCTTAAATAGGGGGCCGGTCCCCTTAATTTTAAGGGGGCCGCCTTTATGAATTAAGGGGGCCGCCCAAGGTGAACGTTGCCCAGTTCTGTCCTTTTGTGGGGAAGGTTTTTCTGGAACATTTTTGCCATTTTTGGTTGAAAATTTGAATTCATATTTTTATAATATATTAAACATATTTATTTAATACCAAAAATGTTTTTCTAAAAGATATTAAATGTTTGTGACATTTTATAAAAAGTTTAGTGATTAAGAAAATGTTCTTTTGATCATATAAAGCATTAAGCATTATGTTTATTCATACCTTAAGTGATTAAGTTGTAGAAGTAAATATTTACAACTAAATACTTGTTCATTTGATATGTTTATGTTTAATGAGTTTAAATTTTGTGATCATTAAAACATAGAGATATGAATAAGTATTAATAATGTTTTTAGGCATTATTTATGTCAACACCAGTAATGTAGCCTTTGCTACCTCTAAAAGTAACAAAACCTCCTTTGAATTCTTCAAAATCTTTTAGGTGATCCTTGTTACCAGACATGTGCCCTGAGCATCCACTATCAAATATGCCTCTATCTCCCATGTTCTTGAATGGATAATCCTACGCATAAAGAAGAGAAATTAGTTTCTCTTAAGGACCCAGGCCTGAGCAGGCTTGGGTCTGCCTTGTGGATCAACATGTTTGTATGCCTTATATGAATATGATCCACTGTTGCTTTGGGATTTATAAGTAAGTTCTTTCTGAAATGGATCCCAAGACCAACATGCTGAGGCCTTAACAGCAGACCCCCCCATGTCCCTTTATAGCATAAGAGTTTGACATTTTTGTTGTATTTTTAACAATGAGTTTCCTCACAGGTGAGTGTGATTTAGCAAAATTATTTCTGTGATTAAATTTGTTCACCTGTGGTCTATATGCAACTGGTTGTTTGGGTCTAAGTGTATCAACATACCCAGAATTAATTTTGGGCTTAACAGAATTAACTTTTGGCCCAACAGAATTAATATTTTTCCTACCAGTATTAACATTTGTCCTAACAGAATTTACATGTGATCTACCAGCATTGATTTGTACTGATCTAGGAACAATTTCATTTGCATGATTAACTCTGTTTACATTGTTCCACACTGGTTTGGCCATCACATTACCAGTATTAACACTCCTTTGTTTCTTAAGCTCAGCCTCTCTAATCATTCTCTTTTCATGAAAATCACAATCTCTGATTAAATGACTAAGGCTACCACAAACAAAACATCTTTTCTTAGTAAAAGAGTAACCTTTCCCTAGCTCTCTTTTCATTCTATCAACCTTGGGTGACTCTTGACTTTTAACATGTTGCCTAGGAGTTTTTATGTGTGAGACACAACTAGGTTCAACTGTTTTAGGTTTTAGTGCAGACACGACTGGTTTACTAATCTTAAGAGGTTTAGACTTAGACACCTCTTTTGGTACATTTTCTGGTTCTGATTCAGAATGCTCAGAGACATTTCCAATGGACCCTCCACTGTCATCAGATTTACAGGTAGAATACTTACTGGATTTGTCATCTGAGATACTTGTTTCAGGCTTTTGAGGTCCCTTCTTACCATAAACATACAAAGACTCATCAAAATCTTGCTCTGGTAGAGGAGTGTAATCTCCATTTAATGGAGGTGGAACTCCTTTGAAGTTGTCAGTTTTTGAGAATCTATTGTATACAGGTGTATCAGCAAAGTCTTCATCTGTACTAGTGAACACAGTTCATTCCATTTCTTCCTCATGACTTAAAATCTCACTATCTGATTTTATTTCATATCCTAGACCAATTTTGCAAGTTGAGCTCATACCAGAATCTATTAATCTATCCAGATTTTTAGCAGAATTATTCCATGTGTCTATTTTTTTCTGCAATTCTTCCTTATCTTTTACAGCTTTCATTCCAATTCTCCTATATTTTTTAAGCTTTTCATCTTTTTCATAGATTTCATTGGCTTGAAATGTAAGCTTTTCATTTAAGGTTAATTGATGTTTTTTATAAGTGACAATTTGAACTTCTAAGGTCTTAACAGCATTAGTGTAAGCAAGTATTTTAGCTTCCTGATCACCTATCTGTTGCATTTGCTCATCACACAATGTTTTAAGATTATTATATGATTTCATGCATGTTTTAGAACATAAGGATACCTCAGTATTGGAGCCAATAGCCATGAATGCATGATTTGGTTCTGTTTCTTCATCTGTGTGATCTCCCCAGTTAACAGCACCAGCTTCCAAAGTCAGCATACCCATTTAACTCTTTTCTTGCTTGTCTGCTTCTTGAGAGGCTGAATCTTTCTGCTTCTTCCCATCAGTAGTTACCTTTGCTGTGCACTCCCTAGAAAAATGACCAGTGTTGTGACACCTATTGCATTCATCCTTCTTCTTATTAAAATCAACTGGTGTCTTTCCATCAAATCTGATATTTCTTCCAGTTTTCTTGTAGAACTTCTTCACTCTAAGAGCAATCATTGCTATCTGCCACTTTATGTCCATTTCTTCAATATCTACATCATTTATCTGTTCAAGGTCCTCATTAATGAGGTCCTTGTCTTCTGATTTCTTTGCAAAGAGTGAATAGATGACTTCATCAGCAAAACCAGCAGGAACTTCTCTTTCTTTCATATTGCTTGAAGAAGTATCATAGCTACCAGAATTAACTTTGCTAGTACTGCTCTTGCTTTGGGAGACAAAAGCAACATTAGCAGCACTTGAAGATGTCTTTGAAACACCTTTGATTTCATGTTCAAAGACCCGAAGATTATTGTACAAATCATCAATTGACAAAGTGTCAACATCTTCTTTCATTCTCATGCTCATTGCCAGATGTGACCATTCTTTTGGGAAGATCTGAGAAACTTATGATTTGCATCTTCAGTAGATACACCAGCACCATGAGCTTCCAAATGTGAGAGGAGATGTTGGAATCTGTTATACCCTTTCTCCAATCCTTCAGAACTGGTCACAGTGAATGGTTCAAACTGTTGTTTGAGAACGGCTTTCTGCATCTTCTTTGAATTGGCATTTCCTCCAAACCTGGTTTTGATTGCTTCCCAAATCTCCTTAGCATCATCCATTCCATGAAATCTTCTTAAATGTTCCTTGGGAAGGGCCATCAGTAAGATGGTTCTTGCCTTCCTCTCCTTCTCCACAGCGTGAATCTCTGCAGCAGAGACTGGTGGAAGCACTCTAACAACACCATCCTTACCAACAGAGATCCTCTTCTTTGAGTTTCCATTCTGAATCACCTTACATACATCATTATCAATGTACTCAAGGTAATGCTCCATCTCCATGGCCCATATATCATACTCCTCCTTTTTCAGAATTGGGAGTTTGATGTTTGAGATAGTGGTTGTTGCAGGAATGTTTTGTTGTTGTTGTTTAGGTCTACTGGTTTCTGATGTATCATCATCATGATTTGAAACTTATTCATCACTAAGATGTGTTGAGTACTCATCATTGGCCGGTTGAGACATTTTGCAGGATTTTTGAGTGAATGAGTGTTTGTGGTTTGTGTTTCTTCTTACTCAGAGTCCCTCTATTGTCTCTGATACCACTTGTAGGTCCAAGATTATGGATCTAAGTAGCCTGTGTTAGATAATAGATAACTTGAATAAATCCAAATTAATCTATATGAGAAACTCTTAACAGTATATTGATTGTTAATGCGGAATCTTAACAAACAACAAGTATGAAGAACACAACTATGATTACTAACTTCGTATTACTATTAAACTTACAAATGTCACACTAAAACATAATGTCGTAGGGTTCCTTTTATACTCTAAGGAAACCCTAATGTTACAAAACGTGTGAAAGGATAAACATATCTTCTAATAAGATAACTAATACGTATATATCCTTTCCTAACATATAGCTAACAAACTATTCTGTTAAACATAAACAGACTTAACTAATAATACCTACCAGTACTAACTATATTTGCCAGACTTAACTTTGTACTGGCAGACTTAACTAAGCTAACAGACTTAACGATTTCATCAGCAGACTTAAGTCTGTTCTACAATAATTCCCAACACATTGGATGATCAATAGTCACACAAAATACACATTTCTTCACTTTAAACAGCATATGGTCACACTTATTAACACTTTTGGCCACTTTTTGCTTAATTGTATGTGACTAAATACCCAAAACAAATATGCTTTGTGTGACTAAATATTACAACACCATCCTTACCAACAGAGATCCTCTTCTTTGAGTTTCTATTCTGAATCACCTTCCATACATCATTATCAATGTACTCAAGGTAATGCTCCATCTCCATGGCCCATATATCATACTCCTCCTTTTTCAGAATTGGGAGTTTGATGTTTGAGATAGTGGTTGTTGCAGGAATGTTTTGTTGTTGTTGTTTAGGTCTACTGGTTTCTGATGTATCATCATCATGATTTGAAACTTATTCATCACTAAGATGTGTTGAGTACTCATCATTGGCCGGTTGAGACATTTTGCAGGATTTTTGAGTGAATGAGTGTTTGTGGTTTGTGTTTCTTCTTACTCAGAGTCCCTCTATTGTCTCTGATACCACTTGTAGGTCCAAGATTATGGATCTAAGTAGCCTGTGTTAGACAATAGATAACTTGAATAAATCCAAATTAATCTATATGAGAAACTCTTAACAATATATTGATTGTTAATGCGGAATCTTAACAAACAACAAGTATGAAGAACACAACTATGATTACTAACTTCGTATTACTATTAAACTTACAAATGTCACACTAAAACATAATGTCGTAGGGTTCCTTTTATACTCTAAGGAAACCCTAATGTTACAAAACGTGTGAAAGGATAAACATATCTTCTAATAAGATAACTAATACGTATATATCCTTTCCTAACATATAGATAACAAACTATTCTGTTAAACATAAACAGACTTAACTAATAATACCTACCAGTACTAACTATATTTGCCAGACTTAACTTTGTGCTGGCAGACTTAACTAAGCTAACAGACTTAACGATTTCATCAGCAGACTTAAGTCTGTTCTACAATAATTCCCAACACATTGGATGAATAATAGTCACACAAAATACACATTTCTTCACTTTAAACAACATATGGTCACACTTATTAACACTTTTGGCCACTTTTTGCTTAATTGTATGTGACTAAATACCCAAAACAAATATGCTTAATTGTGTGTGACTAAATATTACAACACCATCCTTACCAACAGAGATCCTCTTCTTTGAGTTTCCATTCTGAATCACCTTCCATACATCATTATCAATGTACTCAAGGTAATGCTCCATCTCCATGGCCCATATATCATACTCCTCCTTTTTCAGAATTGGGAGTTTGATGTTTGAGATAGTGGTTGTTGCAGGAATGTTTTGTTGTTGTTGTTTAGGTCTACTGGTTTCTGATGTATCATCATCATGATTTGAAACTTCTTCATCACTAAGATGATTTGAGTACTCATCATTGGCCAGTTGAGACATTTTGGAGAATTTTTGAGTGAATGAGTGTTTGTGGTTTGTGTTTCTTCTTACTCAGAGTCCCTCTATAGTCTCTGATAAAACTTGTAGGTCCACGATTATGGATCTAAGTAGCCTGTGTTAGACAATAGATAACTTGAATAAATCCAAATTAATCTATATGAGAAACTCTTAACAGTATATTGATTGTTAATGCGGAATCTTAACAAACAACAAGTATGAAGAACACAACTATGATTACTAACTTCGTATTACTATTAAACTTTCAAATGTCACACTAAAACATAATGTCGTAGGGTTCCTTTTATACTCTAAGGAGACCCTAATGTTACAAAACTTGTGAAAGGATAAACATATCTTCTAATAAGATAACTAATACGTATATATCCTTTCCTAACATATAGCTAACAAACTATTCTGTTAAACATAAACAGATTTAACTAATAATACCTACAAGTACTAACTATATTTAACAGACTTAACTTTGTACTGGCAGACTTAACTAAGCTAACAGACTTAACGATTTCATCAGTAGATTTAAGTCTGTTCTACAATAATTCCCAACACATTGGATGATCAATAGTCACAAAAAATACACATTTCTTCACTTTAAACAGCATATGGTCACACTTATTAACACTTTTGGCCACTTTTTGCTTAATTGTATGTGACTAAATACCCAAAACAAACATGCTTTGTGTGACTAAATATTACCAAAGGCCACACAAACTAAAAATTCATGTGACCATTGGATGATCAATAGTCACACAAAATACACATTTCTTCACTTTAAACAGCATATGGTCACACTTATTAACACTTTTGGCCACTTTTTGCTTAATTGTATGTGACTAAATACCCAAAACAAACATGCTTTGTGTGACTAAATATTACAAAAGGCCGCACAAACTAAAAATTCATGTGACCATTGGATGATCAATAGTCACACAAAATACACATTTCTTCACTTTAAACAGCATATGGTCACACTTATTAACACTTTTGGCCACTTTCTGCTTAATTGTATGTGACTAAATACCCAAAACAAACATGCTTTGTGTGACTAAATATTACAAAAGGCCACACAAACTAAAAATTCATGTGACCATTGGATGATCAATAGTCACACAAAATACACATTTCTTCACTTTAAACAGCATATAGTCACACTTATTAACACTTTTGGCCACTATTTTTTAAATTGTATGTGACTAACTCGAAAAAAACAACACATGTTGTGCGACTAAATCATCACAAACATCACATTTATTATATATTCATGTGGCCATAGGATGGGAAATAGTCACACATACTGATAAATCTAACAAAATTGGTGCCTAATTGGTCACACATATTCGGGTTTTGGTCACTCTTTTTCAATGAAAACGGCCACAAACTAAACAATGTGACCATATGCTACCTACTGTGGTGCGACTTTTCGTCACACATACCCAAAAAAATGTGTGTGACTATATGCATATAGTCAAGCATTTTTGGTGTGACGAAAGCCACTTTCTGTACCAGTGTTATGAAATCACATTGATAAGTGAAATTTACCACAAATATATGTAGCCCCTCAACTCTCCCAACAAAATTGCATAATCGATTAGGGTTATAAGGATCTTTTCTAGGGTTCAACTTTTCTTTCATGATCCAATTGTAATAGAGCCTAGACATAATATTCATAGGTGCTTTTAAGTCAATGTATGTGTGCTCTCTATACATATAACCAACCATGCAAGGGATTTTAATATTCATATAATTGCGCTTCCTAATCCATGATTTCTTCCTATATCTCAAGGGACAAGGGTAATCAAAAGGAACTTATGATAGGCCAATTCCTCATATGTCAGGAAGAAATTTCTAAAAACCCTATAGTCATCATCTAGTTCTTTCTCCAAGTTATTACTAATGGTAGTGTTATCCGTACAAGGAATGGTTCTAAACTCAATTTCTCTCTCAATTAATTCATTAAGCTTCCTAAGTTTGTTGATTTCCTTCTCAATTTGGTCACGTAACAAAGTAATTGCTTTGGGTGGGACAAATTGAGCGAGGAAACGAGAGGTAAGATCATCCCAACATGAGATAGATCCCGTGGGTAAATGCCAGAGCCAATGACTAGCTTGGTCATGTAGAGAGAATTGGAAGAGACGCAAGCGTGTCGTCTCTTGAGTTACAACATCAAGGTCTATGGAATCTACCATTTTTAGGAAATCCTTGAGATGTTGATTTGGATCTTCGGAACGAAGGTCATGGAATGCACATCCGCTTTGCACCAACCGGATGGTGTCAGATCGCAAGGGAGACACATTGGCTCTTTGAGGAAGCTCAATGGTGTTTCAATAGCCTTGGTGGGTAGGTCGGGAGTACTCACCTAGAGTACGAGCTCGAGGTGGGTCTTGGTTAATTGGTGGGTCTTGGTGTGGTTGTTGTCATTGGTTTGGTGGAGCTTGGTGTTGTTGGTGGGTCTTGATAGGTTTAAATATGGCTTCACCCACCATGATGGCGAATGCACTAGTACAGATATGGGATTTTGTCACACATGTGGTATTTTGAATGGCCACACAGTAACATATTTATGTGACTAAATGTATCAGAATAAAATAAACAACCACACTTGATCCGACTTATGTGACCATTTCGGAATTTCATTGTCACACATTTGAATATTTTCGTGACTAGAGGTATCTGATAAAAAAATTTTGATTATTTAGTCACTTATAATTTGGGACATGTGACAGATACAAATAAGTTTGAAACATTAGTCACACTATATATATACATATGTGACAAATATATGTCACACAATTGAACAGTGTAACCAAAATCCATATATGGTCACATGAAGTAATTGTGTATGTGGCTAAATCATATAGTCAAGTTTGTCACACATTATTTAAAAGTGACTGCTAGTTTTTGTTGAAAATTTAGCCGCAAATGAATTTGAAATGTGTGACAACTGAAAAGTGAGTTTGAAGTATTAGTCCCGATATGCATTTAAAAATGACAAATTTATCTCACACACTTGAACACTGTGACCAAATGTCATATATGGTCACACTAAACCATATGTATACATGATTAAGTGTAACCAAAATTCGATACATATGGTCACGTAAGTTAATATGTGTGTCTAAAGTTTAGTGTGTGCTTGCCTGCCAAATCCTAATGTGTATAGTCACATTTAACTGTAGCACAAAAACATGTGACTATAGGCTTTACAATAGTCACACCATATCACAAATGTGTATCTAAATTATGTTTATGGCCACATTATAAGGGTATTATATGTGACCAATACATTCAAAATAGTCACATTGTGAAATATTCATGTGACTATTATTTATAGCAAAATGTGAACTCAGTTATCATTAACCTTGATATTAGTCACATTGAGTGTTTGTGTGACTAAATTCAAGATGTTACATATGGTCACATGAAGTATTTATTTAGGTGTATAAATCATAGAGTCATATATTGTCACACATTATTTAAGTGTAGTCACAATTCGATACATATGGTCACACATTTCTGATAACATATGTAATTTTGAGGGGTTAGATATGGGATTTTATAGTCTATCTAGTTTGAGTCTAATTTGATATTCACTGAATTGAGTTCAGACTACTAGTCATGACTCTTCATTTTCCCCATTACAATGCTGGGATTTTATAGTCTATCTAGTTTAATGCAGTAGTAAAACAAGTGGGTAATAGTCACATGCATGATTGCACATTGACTACTTTTTCAACCACTGTTTTTTTCAACAAATTTCCTGCAATTGAGAATCTTTCATAGGTAATACTGGTTTTTTCAAACAAATGCCTGCAATTGAGAATCTTTCATACCAAACACTATTTTTTTCAACCAAATGCTTGCACTATATAAAGGCATAACCATATACATGAAAACTGTATATACTAAAAAACTGTAACAAAAAACAACAATTGAAACAATGAGGGCCAACAACAAACCAGGTATTCAACATTGTGTTTTTCAACTATACATGTTTATCTCATAAGCAGTACTAAATATACATTCTAGCAGTCTTAACTAGCAGTAAAAACTCTTCAGCAGTTGTAATGTTGAACTAGCAGTAGTAACAATTTGTACTAGCAGCAAAAATATCTTTTGAGCAAATTCCATCAGCAGTCTTAACTAAACAACCAGCAGCAACTCGAAAACCCAACAATCCTCCCCTAAACTTGATATTTTCTCTCCAAATCATCAAGTTTCTCTTTAAGGTCTAACAAACACTGAGAGGATGATCCCAAACAATTAATTCTGTGACATATTCTTGGGTCCTAGATCCTTTTTATCTTCTTGAGCAATTTATAAGCCATCTCATCATAAGTAAACTGAAGCTCGAGTCTTTTCTTCCCAAACCACATCTGATGTAGAATGTCTTTGAAAATTTTTAAAGGGTAATCCTTTTCTACAAGCATGTAGATCACCAACTCATTTACAGTTAAAGCATGTACTCCACATCCTTGAAAAAGTTTCCATTCTGTAACTGTGTTTTGCCGTAGCTTTTCCAACATTCATCCTCATGACTTGGTTCAAACATTACCTTCAAGTAATTCCAGACGACTCTATCATAGATTTTTTCTGGTGTTTTATAACCAAATCTTTCTTTGAGTAACTTTCATAAAGCTACCATATCTTCTCTGTCAAAATTATGAACCATCTGATGAAAGCTTTCAAACCTTTGAGATGAACCATCATGACTCTTAATATCATAATAAACTGTTTTCCCTTGAAATCCAGACATGAAAGCAACAATGCGTTGTTTAACATTTAAAGGTTCTGCATCCATGGCTTCTCCTTCGGGCTCTCCAACAGATACAACTGCAAGTTCAGTGTGAGCTTGCATTTGTTCTATATCAGCATCAGCTTGCTCAGTTTGCTCTTGGTCTGTGCTATGCTTTTTCTCTACTTTGTTCTCACTCTTCTTCTTTTGAATGCTTTTTCTTTCCAATTGTTCACCTGCTCTTTTTGAACTTGTTCTCTCTTCTTTCTTTTCTTCACTGCCCTTCACCACCTCATCATTCAAGAAACTTTCAGTGTTTCTCTTGGCAATTGCATATAATTCTTCAATTATTTTATCATTCAACAATTTCAAATCCTTTAGTTTCCAATTGTCCATATTCTTCAAATACCTGCACATGAAAGCTCTTCTTTGTGCTAGAGTAGGTGGCTTGTTCTTCTTAGCTGCATATCTTTGTGCTGCATAGAACTTCTTTCTTACATCAATAAGTTCTTTCAGCATCCTAGCTCTTTCATCTATTGAGTACTGATCTTGCTTTTCTTGATGTAGTTTCTTAGCAAGCTCACAATCAGCATCAACCTGAGCCCTTTCCTCATCCCATGCAGCAATTAACGCTGCATTTTTTGCATCTTTTTCTTATAGTAATCTCTTTTGTTCCAAAATTCTTTGATTTTCTGCTTCATACTCTTGTGCTAATTTCCTAGCAACTTCAGCATCAAGTTGTAATTGCTCTTCTTTTGATAATGGCTTCTCCACAGGTTCTTCAATAAGAATCCCTTTACCTTTGTCTTGCACCTGTGGAGTTGATTGTTTAGCTTTTGGCTTTGATGATGGCTCTTGTATCACAACACCTTTGGTTACTAGTATTGATGTCTTCAGCTCAACAAGTACACTAACAACAGTTGTGTCCTCTGGTGTAGCAGTACTAGCTTTTGTACTACCAGCTGTAACTGGCTCACTAGCAGCAATAACTGGACCACTAGCAGCACTAATACCCTGATCAGTAGCACTATCAGCAGTTGTAACCTTGACCAAATAGCTATCAATCACCACTTGATTCCCTTGGTTATCAAAAACTACAAAATCCATTGGATCACTCTCTGCACCAATACTTTCACCCTCTTTAGCCTCCCCTGAAACTTTGCCTTCATTCCCCCCCCCCTTGTTTGGGAGCATCCTTAGAAGCTTAAACATTGTGTTTGGAAATTATTGACCCTTTGACTCCTTCTAAATACCTAACCCTTCTCTTCAAAGCCTTTATCTCCCCACCTTGAGCTTTGATGACTCCTTCTTGAGAAGTAGCTAGTGTTTGCAGATCAACAATTTATGCAGACAGCTTCATACAAGTTTCACTCAATTCATTCAAAAGTTGCATACTATCCTCACCACTTTGGCTTGTGTTACCAAGCCCGAGAGGTGGATCATTCGAAAAGTTAATGTTAGGAATATAAATATTCATCTGAAGACTCGGTCACCCCGAGTACTTATTAGCATTTAATAGCTCGTAGGAATATTAGTAATATTAGTAATAGATTAGTTACTTTAGTATTTGTGGAGTGGGTCGGGTCTTTACCCTCTGTCAGCTCGCTCCACAGCCCTCACGAGGCAAGTATTAATGTATCTATATATACCCCTCACCACTAAGGGAGAGGGTTGGAACTTCTCAAGCTTTCAATACAATATTCTCTTCACTTTCTCTCACTAAGTTCCCAACTCACTTTCTCTCTCCAAATCTCTAAAACCGCCGGCCAAATCCACCTCTATTGTGTGTTTGAATGTTATTAATATGTTATAAATGGTATCAAGAGCCATGGTTAGGTTCGGGTAAGAGCATATTCTGATTCGTGGGTGGATTTTTGGTTCTTTTTAGGTCGTATAAAATAGTGTGCTAAAATCCTTGTTTAATCTTTGTTTATGGTTAAATCTGTTGAATACTTGTACTTTTGTGTTCATTGAACTGTTTCACATCTTCCTTGATAACATACAACTTGGTTAGTGTCTGTTTGTGGAAGATTTGAAGGATTTCTTGGCAGCGGTTTGGTGTTCGGAAGATTTTTCATCGTAGCGGTTTGACTATCGGTAAAGGATTCTTAGCAGCGGTTTGTGCTATTTAGGTAATTATTGTTGGCGGTTTGGTCTAAATCTCTGATAGCGGTTTGGATTATAACCAAATTTGGTAAAGGACAAAACGTACTGAAAATGACGGTTTGTCCATTTGTGGTAGCGGTTTGTCAGTTCTTGTCTCTAGCGGTTTGTCGTTTAGCAGCAGTGGTTTAGATCGTAGCGGTTCAGGATTCAGCGGTTTAATCTTCAGAGGGTTGAGTCTTAGCGGTTCTGGTCTCAGCGGTTTAGCTCTCAGCGGTCTAACCTTCAGCGGTTTAGGTCTTAGCGGTTCTGATTTCAGCGGTTTAGCTCTCAGCGGTTTAATCTTCAGCGGTTTTGGTCTTCGCGGTTCTGGTTTCAGCGGTTTGATCATAGCGGTTGGGTTAAATTATAGCGGTTTGAGAATAGCGGTTTGGTATTCAGGACTTGCGGTTTGACTTAGTGGTTTGTTGTGTGGTTTAGCGGTTTGCCTAGGGTTTTAGCGGTTTGATACTTACTGTTTTAGTAGCACTTCAGCGGTTTTGGAATAGCGGTTTGTTCTTGAATTTTGTAAAATCCCGCGAAAGAACTTATTTCTCGGTTTAAATCTCAAGAATTGTAAAATCCCGTATACAGTATGGCAACCATTCCAAGCACTGCATCTGATGACATTCAAGCAGCTGGGTCCGATACCCGTCCTCCTATGCTTGATAGGACAGACTATGAGTCGTGGGCACAACGAATACGACTTTACTGCTTGGGCAAAGAAAATGGATTTAACATCCTTAAATCCATTGATGAAGGACCATTTCAGATGGGCACCACCAGAGATGTTGTTACTACTGGTGATGACGGTACTGTCACTTTAGGAATCGACAGACCTCGAATGTACAATGATCTTAATGAGGAAGAAAAGAAGAGGTATGATGCCGACATTAGAGCCTCCAACATTGTCATTCAAGGTTTGTCCAAAGATGTTTACAAACTCATCAATTTCAACACTGAAGCAAAAGCTGTATGGGACAACGTCAAAATGCTTCTAGCTGGATCAGAACTCACAAAGGAAGATCGTGAGTCACAGTTGTATGACGAGTTTGAACATTTTTAGATGAACCCTGGTGAGAAGATTACAGACTACTATGTGAGATTTCATAAGTTGGTAAATGACATGAGGATCATCAGAATGACTATGCCCAACATCCAACTTAACTCAAAGTTTGTAAACAACATGACTCAAGAATCGGACAGATTTGTTACTGCAGTAAAACTCAACAAAGGTCTGAGAGAAACAAACTATGAACAGTTGTATGCCTACCTGCAACAACATGAGAAACATGCTGCTTATGATCGTCTGTTGAGAGAAAAGATCAATCCAACTGCATCAAATGATCCACTAGCATTTGTTGCAAGTGCTCAGCCAATCAACCAATTGTCATCTGACCAAGCTTATCACCATCCCTATTCATCACCATCTGCTATGAGTCCACAACTGGATTCAGGTTACACTGACACCGACAAAATGATTGATAACCTTACCAACCAAGTGTCCTTACTTGTTCAACAATTTAAGGCTACACTCCCTCAGACTAACAATCAACTCAGAACCTCATCAAACCCACGCAATCTGGCAATGGTGGAGGATGGAAGAATTGTAGTTCAAAATGTTCAGGGGAGGCAAAACTTGAATCAAAGGAACATGGGTCGAGGTAATGTGCAGATCAGAGTAGGGAATGCAGATCAGGGGCAGGGGAAATAGCCTAAGTGTTATAACTGTGGTGGACTTGGACACATTGCCAGAAACTGCAATCAACCAAAACTTCTTCAGAACTCAGACTATTTCAAGGACAAGATGTTGTTGATGCAGGCTCAAGAGAGTGGAGCTGTGTTGGACGAAGAAGAAATGTTGTTTCTTGCTGGTGATGGGGGAAATACTTTTGATGCCGATGTAGACGAACAGCCAGTTCAGGACCTTGAACTTAATGATCCCAACATCTTCAAAGCTGATGATTGTGATGCTTTTGACTCTGATGTGGATGAAGAACCAACTACTCAAACCATCTTCATGGCTAATCTGTCCTCTGTTGTCTCATCACCTCAACAAGCTGGTTCCTCCACTGCATCTGTGATTTCTGAGGTACTAAAGCTTTATGACACATATGACGTGGTTGATAAACAAAAGATTCCCAACAAAGTACAACAGACAGATGGGGTTGATTCAGATACTGTTGACATGGGAAATAGTAATATTATTCCATATGAACAATATGTGAATCACAACAACGTGTCTGATGTACAAGTTGGTGCATCTTTTGTTGAAAATATTGCTTGTGTTATAGATAATGCCTGTTTGGTAGATAATGCTTGTGAGTGGCATGAAAACACTGAGTTTGTCCCTTATGACCCCTTGACCACTAGACTAAACATTTATAAAGATCAGGTGGCAATTTATGAACAACGTGCTAAATTTGAACTAACTGAACGTGAACAGAAAATGGATAGTCAAATGCGAACACTTATAACTGAGCGTAACTTAAGGGAGGAAACATTAAAACAAGAGTTGAATTCTTTACAAAAACAGCTGGATCAGACTGTTAAACAAAGGATCGAAAAGAACAGGAAAAGATATGTGAACCCATCAACACATGAACACCCGATAGATCCGAACACGAACATCTAAAGTAGCAATTATGAACCAAACCCTTAACTTGTGCTCACACCAAAACCCTCCAGCGAATCAAAGCCAGCAACACGACCCACATACGAACAGGAAAGCGAATCCAAGTACAAACAACAAATCTTGTACTTTATGAATAAACACCAACAACAACAACCTTCAAACTACCTGATCTTAGACAGAAACAAATAGTTGCTTTGTGTTTTTATTTTTTTTGTGTTTTGTCATATGAATTGAATGGAAGAATGAAACGTAGCAAACAAATAAATAGAGGAGCGTGCCTATTTTAACGAGGTAGTGACTTTTCCATTTAATGGGTTGACTTAAAAGTTCGGTTACGCATGGTGATTGGGCGAAAGTTGTGGCTTTTATTGTGTAAAAAGAAAACAAATATTTTAGGTAAATAAGGTTAATGGACGTGTGATCATTTAGTGATATTAGGAAAGTTTAATTTGTAAAGAATTTTCATATTACTAATGTGTAGTTGGATTAGATTATTTTAGTTGTCATTATGTTTATAGCATATAGTTTTTAGGTGTCAAATAATTGTTAGAACTTAGGTAAAAGTTAAATTTAGACGTAAAATTAGGAATCCGAATTTCAGGGTTTTACACACAGTGTAAGTAATGTGGGTGAACCTAAATTAGCTCTCCTTAGGAAAGCTAAAGTGACCCAACCTGCCTTATATGATGCCAATGTGATGATTATGCCTGGTCATGCCCCACCTGATGTTTCATCCTTAGAAGAGAGTGATGAGATAGATGTGAGAAAAAGAGAAAGAATGAATGAGAAAATGAAGGATCCCAAATGCATAGCCAATCGAATAATAGTCAAACCCCATGATTATTATGAGGAGAATCGATTGACTGTGTTTGCACCTCAAAAGAAGTTAACGCCTCAACAAATATTTTGGTCTATAGATATGGAAAAGAGAAAGGCCGATGAGCTTGAAGCCAAAACTCTAACCCTTAGGAAAATTGCAGCTGCGACGGTGTATCCTCCCAATACACCTAGGCATTTGGTCCCTTTGACTCTTCCTACTAAATGTAAAACCTTAATTAGCATATATGTACTTTGTCAACTATTTGCTGATTTTGATAAAACATGTAAGAAGAGAATTACACCAACCGGAATTACTGAGGGGGAAAGGGGTTTTGAACAGACAAAAAGGTGTTACTTAACTGAGGTCATTCCATTCTTTAAATTACTCAAAGAACAGTTTGAGGGATTACAAAACGCTCTTGAAACTGAAGTAAATGAAATGAAAGTAATATTTAAGGATATGGAAAATGAGGTAGCTCAAAATGCGATAGAACTTAAGAGCCGGGAGATCAAGAGAAAGAACATTCTCATCACCAATGAGAATTTGATTGCTAGATGTATTGCACAGGATATATTTTATATTGCCACTGATTCTGCTCTAACTGCCTGTCAATTTCATGAGTATTCTATTGCATTTAATGTTACCCAGAATCGTGTTGTTGAGCTTGAGGGGGAGAATTTGAAACTGCAAGAGAAAATTCAAAATGATGACCATGATAACATGGTCAAGCGTTTTTTCAAAACTAGAAGTTGATTATCTTAATTTACAATTAAAATATCAACACTTAGAAGAAAAATGTAAATTATCGAATGCCAAGACATCTCTGGATGCTCCTGAATTTGATACATATTTTGAATTGAGCAAACGTGATGAAAAAATTCAAGCTCACACTAACACGATTCGACAGTTGAGGGCTCAAATTGCCCAATGAAAGTCAAATAAGAGTGAAAAAATTGGCACCAATAAACCATCGTCTTTGGATTCTCAGAATTTTCACTATCAGGACACTATCAATAAGTTACATGGTGAAAATGAGTGTTTTCGAGCTGAAAATTCAAAAATCAAACAGCATTACAAAGAGTTATATGACTCAATTAAAGTCACACGAAACAGTCATAATGAAAAGATAACTTCTTTGTTAAATGAAATTGAGAATCTTAAGACTCAGGTGAAAGGAAAAATGCCAATTGACACTTGTGATAAGGTTGCTCCAAAGGTTTCTGTTGTTAAAAAGTATGATGTTAATGTTGTGCCTATTCCAATTCCCCTTAGGAACAATAGGTCTACTCATCAAATTTATCTTAATCACCTTAAGGATAGCCTGGATATACTTCGTGAGATTGTAGAGGAGGATAGGATAGAGAAACCACTTGATAAAGTAGTTGTGGATGCCTGCTTCCTCACTAAAAGGTCTCAGGAATTTTTAGAGTACGTCATTGGCACTGTCCCTAAGATTGATAACAAAAGAGATAGAGTTGGTGCATCATCATCTATGACTAAAAACAAGCAAGTAACCTTTGATCTACCACTGAGAACATCAGAACCCAGCACATCTAAGTCAGAAAAGCAAATGACAGTAAAACAAACTAATGTTCCTATCATTACTTCTACAGGAGTAAAATGTGACACCAAAGCTAGCGGGTCAAATCCTAGAGGCAATGCAAGGAAAGATAGGACTGCGCCGGCTAAGAGTGGTCACGAGAAGAAAGTAGAAGCCCAACTTAGGAACAATAAGTTTGAAATGAGTAGAATGAATCGTGTTGATTCTAGTATCAAAAGTACTTTAATTAATTCAAATTATAATGTTGTCTGTAAAACATGTAATGAATGTTTAATTTCTGCTAATCATGATGATTGTGCTGTGTCATTTTTGATGTCTCCTGTACAACCCCATGTTAAGAATGTTAGGAAAACTGAAACAAGTAAGAAAGTTTGGAAGGCAACAGGAAAAACGTTTGCAAATGTCGGGTATCAATGGAGACCCACTGGAAGAAAGCTCACTTTAGGAGATCAGTGCCCCTTAACTAAATTGAATAACCATAAAATAGTGAAGGTTAAGGAATGGAGACCAACTGGTCGAATGTTGCCTTTAGTGACACAATACCCTACTACTAGGTCAATTGCTTCTTCTAGTGTTATTTCCACTGTAAATACAGTTGCATCTATGAAACCTGTAGTTCCAGAATTTGTGTGTGCTAACCAAACGGACCCCAGCTGTACGTGGGGATCCACATTTTTCAGTTATCCATCGTTGTCTGTTTTCAAATGCAGGTCGTACAAATTGTCCTTTGGTATTTGGACTCAGGCTGCTCAAAACATATGACTGGGGATCGCTCACGGCTCAAGAATTTCGTGAAAAAGTTTATCGGGATAGTTAGATTTGGGAACGACCATTTTGGGGCAATTATGGGTTACGAAGATTATGTGTTTGGTGACAGTGTAATTTCCTGAGTATACTATGTGGAAGGACTAGGACATAACCTGTTTTCTGTTGGTCAATTTTGTGACTCCGATCTTGAAGTTGCTTTCAAGAAACACACTTGTTTCGTCAGAGATTTGGATGGTGTTGATCTTCTTAAAGGCAGTCGTGGTACCAATTTATACACCATCTCAATTGAATAAATGACGAGGTCCTCTCCTATATGCTTGCTTTCAAAGGCCTCGAAGACTAAATCATGGCTTTGGCACCGTCGTTTGAATCACTTGAACTTCGGCACCATAAATGACTTGTCTCGCAAGGATCTTGTACGAGGCATGCCCAGACTAAAATTTGAGAAAGATCGTCTTTGTTCTGCATGTCAATTGGGCAAAAGCAAGAAACATACTCACAAACCCAAAACCATCAATACCATCATGGAAGTTCTTCACACCCTTCACATGGATCTGTGCGGACCAATGAGAGTGCAAAGTATCAATGGAAAGAAGTATGTACTGGTGGAGGTTGACGACTACTCTCGGTTTACATGGGTAAAGTTTTTGAGAACCAAGGATGAAACTCCAGTGGTTATCATTAAACTAATCAAGCAGTTACAGGTAAGGCTGAACAAAACTGTCAGAATCATCCGGACGGACAATGGAACTGAGTTTGTTAACCAACAACTTAGACAATTTTATGAAGATATTGGCATAACTCATCAGAAAAGTGTTGCACGCACTCCTCAGCAAAACGGTGTTGTTGAAAGACGAAATCGTACTCTAGTGGAAGTTGCAGGAACTATGCTAATATATTCTAAGGCTCCGATGTTTCTTTGGGCAGAAGCAATTGCTACTGCATGTTACACCCAAAATTGTTCCTTGATACACACTTTTCACAACAAAACTCCTTACGAGCTGTTACATGGGAAGAAACCAGATCTTTCCTTTCTTCGTGTGTTCGGTGCTTTGTGCTATCCGACAAATGATGGTCAAGATTTGGGAAAGCTAAAAGCTAAAGCAGACGTAGGTTTCTTCGTTGGGTATGCAACAGATTGCAAGGGGTATAGAATCTACAACAAGAGAACCCAACAAATAATGGAAACTATTCATGTTACATTCGATGAGCTGACTGAGCGAACGGCGCCTGAACAAACCAGTTCTGGACCCACACCTAATCTATTGACACCTGGACCAATTAGTTCAGGTCTTGTACAGAATCCCACACCTACAGTTCCTTATGTACGTCCCACCAGTGAAGAGTTGAAGAAGCTATTTGATCCGATGTTTGACGAATATTTTGAGCCACCAACAGTAAATACCACTACAGAAGTTCCACCTGTACCTCCTGGTGCTGATGCTCAAATTCCACAGAACTCAGACGGTCCATCTGTATCTGTATCAATCAGTCAAGATGCTCCACCTGCCAGTCAATCGCCCTCATCATCAAATATTCATTCTTCTTCGGTACAGCAAGGTTCTGCAGAAAACAATTTTTTTGAAGTTACTCCTTTTGCTCCTGTTGATGATGTTCCGTTTGAGAATATATTTGCTCCTGAGTCTTCAACTGATACATCTTCTTCAGAAGATCACAACACGGCAACATCAGTTCAAAACCCTCAACCCCATGATCATCTCAGAAAATGGACCAATGATCATCCAATTGACAACATCATTGGTAATCCTTCGCGTCCGGTATCTACACGAAAACAACTTGCCACCGATGCACTGTCGTGTTTCTTCAATTCCGTACTATCCAAAGTCGAGCCAAAAGATGCTAAAGAAGCTATGTCTAAAGACTGCTGGTTCAACGCTATGCAAGATGAAATTCATGAATTTGATCGACTTGAAGTATGGGAATTAGTGCCTCCTCCAGAGTGTGCAATGATCATTGCTCTAAAGTGGATCTTCAAGGTGAAACTTGATGAGCATGGTGATGTCCTGAAGAACAAGGCACGGCTAGTTGCAAAAGGGTATCGACAAGAAGAGGGCATAGACTTTGAAGAATCTTTTGCTCCGGTTGCACGAATTGAAGCCATTAGAATCTTTCACGCAAATGCTGCTAGTCAAAATATGATAGTCTACCAGATGGATGTTAAGACAGCTTTCTTGAATGGTGACTTAAAGGAGGAAGTCTATGTGAGTCAGCCAGAAGGATTTGTGGACGCTGATCATCCCACTCATGTCTATCGCTTGAAGAAGGCCCTCTATGGCTTGAAGCAGGCACCTAGGGCTTGGTATGACACGCTGTCCAAGTTCCTTCTTGCAAAAGGATTTTCCAAAGGTGTTGTTGATCCCACGTTATTCACCAGGAAGGCGGGCAAACATCTACTTCATGTTCAGATATATGTAGATGATATTATCTTTGCCACTTCTGATCCTAGAGAATGTGATCAGTTTTCAAAGGAGATGAGTTCTATGTTCCAGATGTCGATGATGGGACAAATGTCGTTTTTCTTAGGTCAGCAAATCTCTCAAAGTCCTAGAGGCATCTTCATTAATCAATCCAAATATGCATACGAAATTTTGAAGAAGTTTGGATTTGATTCAAATGATTCTGTTGACACTCCCATGGTTGAAAGATCAAAGCTGGATGAAGATCTTCTCTGGGATCCGGGTTGATCAAACAAAGTATAGAAGTATCATTGGATCCTTGATGTATCTAACTGCTAGTAGACCTGATCTTCTGTTCGCAGTATGTATGTGCGCTCGGTACCAATCCAAGCCTACCAAAAGGCATCTAGAAGTAGTGAAAAGAGTCTTCAGATATCTTCAAGGCACTGTTCATATGGGTCTTTGGTACCCTAAGGACACTGCAATGGAACTCACAGCTTATGCTGATGTAGATCATGCCGGGTGTCAAGATACTCGTCGAAGTACATCGGGGGGAGCTCTGTTTTTGAGGGAAAAGTTGGTTAGTTGGTCTTCTAAAAAGCAGATGAGCACTTCTATATCTTCGAAAGAGGCCTAGTACGTTGCTATGTCTGCTTGCTGTGCTCAAATCCTATGGATGAAATCACAACTTTCAGACTATGGCTTTGCATACAACAAGATCCCTCTGTATTGTGACAACAAAAGCGCTATTGCTCTTTGTTGTAACAATGTCCAACACTCCCGGTCGAAGCACATCGATATCAGGCATCACTTCATAAGGGAACAGGTTGAAAAGGGGATTATTGAACTATACTTCGTGAGGACGGAGTTTCAGTTGGCTGACATCTTCACCAAGGCACTTCCGAGAGAACGGTTTCAGTTTATTCTCCCTCGTCTTGGTATGAAGAGCTTGACACCTGAAACACTCAAATGTCTTCAAGAAGAAAAGGAGGAGTAAAGGATTGGCTTCACATATCCTTGTATATACGTGTATATATCTAAAACCAAAAAGAAAATAGAAAAATATAAAACCTATAAAAGCCCTAAAAATCAGAAAAACAGAAAATACCAACAATAGTTCTTCTAGGCATGTCTTCTGTTTATCGATAACATTTACGGACCTAGAAATGTCATTCAATAATGACACAAGTCTTTAAATGAAGCTTGAGCAAAAATTATACTAACAGGTTAAAACATGTCTAAATGGCTTGCTATTACTTTAGATAGCAACCCGCGCTTCAAAATGGGGAAAGCATGTCGCCAAAAAGACAGCTGTTCCTCCAACAGGGTGATGTTCACCTAGGCATGAATTACTTTATATCCATGTTTCTTCGAACTGATGTACGTTTCAGTGCATCATTTCTTGTATAAGAAGAGAAGTCTTCTTTGCACCACAAACTCTTTATCTTCTATGATTCTTCAGAAGAGTTTTGGTGTTTCACAAGGTGGTAACTGGACTTAAATTTTCACAAATACTTAACGCTCAATTGAATGACAACAGCTCTTTAAATAGAAAATGGGTCATTAATTGCGGGGGAGAGTATTTGTTCAAATTTTTGACGCCTTTTTAAGCATTGTGCAACATTAGCAGTGGCACTCTCTCATGGTTTAAAGGGGAGCATAGTATGCTCCATAATCAGAATACATTTAAACTTGACCACATTTTCTCCTAAATTTTCTAAACATATTTAAATCAATTGGGATCACAAATCTCAAATGGTTTTGTCAGGAATTATTAGAATATATTTATTTTTCATTCCTGCTGGTAGTTATATTCATTCCTGCTGGTAGTTATGGTTCCTGCTGTAGTTGGTTCCTGCTGGTAGTTCATTTTGTTTCTACTGTTTAGTTAGTCATTGCTGCGGGTTATCCTGTATGTTTAGAATGTTTGTTAGAGTTATTTTTAGAAGAGATAGTGTATATCTCTTTACACGGTTTGGTATGAGATGTATTAGGGTTTCTTAGTCTATAAAAGAAACCTGCAGCTAGGGTTTATGTACGCTTATAAAAAAAAAGATTATCATTAGTGAAATAAACGATCCATAGAGGATCAAAGTATTATAGTTATTCATTCTTCTTTAACTCTTGTGTTTAGTTTCCGCCTGAATACAAGTTTAATTCATAGAGATTCTCTTAGGCTGTTTGTGTTTACATAGACGGTCTACCAAGCTCATAAGATCTATCAAGGTGCACGATCCTACAAGTGGTATCAGAGCCTGGTGAGTATCTCTGACAAAGAAGAAAAAGTTCTCTAAACAATCTCTTTAACCCTTATTCAATGAAAGGCGACAATCCTAAAAATTCTGTCACCAATAATGAAAAACCTGAAACTTCACAAGTCCAACAACAAATAGTCACAACCACTGTGTCTAACAGTAATGCTAAATTCCCATACCTCAAGAAAGATGAGTACAAAATTTGGGCTATGAAGATGGAGTACTAGATCTCAAACAGTGATCATAACCTATGGAATGTGATCCTGAAAGGGAACGGCATGAAGAGAACAGGAAGGGATGAGAAAGGCAACATCACTAATCTTCCACCTATGTCTGCAGAAGAGCATATTTCTCTTCAAAGGGAGACCAAAGCAAGAACTCTTTTGCTTCAGGCTCTCCCAGAAGATCATATGGGTGACTTTCATCACCTGGATGATGCTAGGGAAATCTGGTGTGCTATAAAAACTAGATTTTGAGGGAATGATGAGTCCAAAAAGATGAGGAAGTCCATGCTTAAGCAGGAGTTCCAGGAGTTCAAGATCTCTGAGGCTGAAGGGATTCACAAAGGTTATGACAGGTTTCAAAAGATCCTGAGCCAACTCAACCTATTGCAGGCCAAGCCAGACAATGAAGACTGCAACACCAAGTTTTTGAGGGCTCTGCCTCCCTCCTGGTCTCAGGTTTCCATCACCCTTAAGGCAAGAGGTGGGCTCGATTTCATGAGTTTTGATGACCTTTACAACAAGCTCAAGACCCTTGAAATTGACATCAAAGGGTATTCAACCTACTCATCTCACACTCTATCTAATACTGCATTTGTTAGTGCTACCAGTACTAACAAGGACTCATATGGTGGTAGCCCAACTCCCTTTTCTTCATCTGTTTCCTATTCCCCTGCTACACCTAGAACACAGCCAAGATCTGGCAATGTGGTTGGGGAGGTCCTTAATTCACTTGTTGCTGATAGTACACCAAAACAGCAGCTTACTTATGAAGATTTTGACCAGATTGATCAATTGGATCTGGAAGAGATGGACATCAAGTGTCAGTTTGCTATGCTGTCAGTGAGGGCCAACAGATTTGAGAAGAAGGCAGGGAGGAGGATCAAATTCGATGGACAGGAAGGAGCAAGGTTTGACAAAAGGAAGGTCACATGCTACAAATGCTCACAACCAGGTCACTTTGCTAGAGAATGCCCAGATAAGAAGGTGGATGACAAAACAAGGTATTTTGCTTTCAAGATTCAAGAATTGGAGTCAGAAGATCCCAAAGCCTTGTTGTCTGTGGATTCCATGTTGGATTGGGAACAACATGAGGTAGCTGATGCAGTAAGGGGAGCTGCAAAGAACTATGGGATGATAGCTGGAGCTGGAAAGAAGGCACAAGTGGCTGAGGATTTTGCTTTGATGGGCTACCCATCTCAGGTACAAAATTGTCCATTTGGTTGTGATGTTAAATATGCTGAACTGAAAAAGGAATTTGATTATATAGAGCCTCAATATAAAGAATTTTTTATTAAAGATCAAGCCTATAGAAACTCGCTTAATACGTTAGAAAAACAAAAGGTTTGGTACCAACAGAATCAGTTAGCTTATGAGGAAAAGATAAGGGTTTTGGAGAGAGACTTAAAGTACACCACTAATGAGTTAAAACATGTTGAGAGAAAGTGAAGAGATCAAATGTGCTTCATATAAAGAATCAACTAGGCTTGTAGATATATTGAATGCTAGTTGTCAGTATGTGAAGGCTAAGAGAGGTTTGGGGTGTCCTAAAACTGATGACTCTTCTGAGTCAAGAAGATTTGACCCTACCCCTAAGGAGGAAAATTACCAAATACCTGTAAAGTATGTAAAAGAAGGAGAGATGCATGCTGTCCCTCCTCCTATAAGAGGAGTGTTTAAACTTATCCCTATCCACTCAGACCTTGACATAGACTTAAATGAATCATATATGTCCTATGGCAAAAAGTCCAGTGACTTGCCTAATCTTGATTGTGACTCTAATGATTTTGTCTCTTGTTCTAACAGTGACAAATCTTCAGGAATCAAGACAAATGATTTTGCATCTTGTGATTCAAGTGTCAAGTCTACCACCACCAAGTCTGAAGATTTCTCCTCAGTAGTAGCTAATGATGAATCTCATTCAAAGACAGCTGCTTTTGAAGACAATTCTTTTGTTTTTGTTCAAAACAATGATGTTTCTAGTTTTGGTTCTGTTTCAAACAATGATTTTATTTCTGTTAAGAATAATTTTGATTCATCTTGTGGTTTTGATAATTCTGGTTGCAATAAGAAATGTCATGTTAAGAATAAATCTTTTAGAAAGAAGTCATGTTTTGTGTGTGGTAGTTATGCTCATCTTATCAAAGACTGTGACTTTTATGAGAAACAGATGAGTATGTGTGGTGGACAACAACAAACTAGGCCTATATGGAACAATGTTAATGAGATACCCCCATACGTTCCTCAAGCAGCAAGAATGAACTCTTGTAGAACTTCCTTTCCTGCTGGCAAACCTGTTGCTGCTGGTAAGCCAGTTGCAGCTGGTAAACATGTTAATGCTGGTAAGCCTGTTGCTGCTGGTAAGCCAGTTGCAGCTGGTAAACCTGTTGCTGCTAGTAAGCCAGTTCCATCTGGTAATCCCAATCCTGCTGGTTGGAAAAGAAAAGCTGCTAGACCTTTCTACAGACCTACAAGCACTTATTTTCAGAATGATTATAGGCCTGTGTATTATTATGACCCAATATAAAGGGAGGGGGCAAGATGGGAAACTGTTGTTAAGTCCTCAGCAGGTTGTTCTTGAAGAAACAATGACCAATATATGAGAATGGGGTCCAAGAACAATGGTGGATCTCATCAATCTCCATGGTTTAATTATTATTGATCCACAAGGAAGGCTCAAGTCAGTAATGTCTTGGGTCTCCCATGTATCTCATATTGTTGTATGTATTCTTTTGTTGTAGGAAATTTCTCTTTGAAGGGAAGACTTTGGTCTTTATCCTTGTTCTGCTGTGAATGAGGGGAGGCATAAGCCTAAGGGGAGGCTTATTGCTGTGTATCTTTTTTTGTATTGACTAACATGTTTTTTTATGTTTGATTAATGGACACTAACATAGTCTTGTAGATGGTATATATGTTATATATATTGTGTGTAATAATCCTTTTGCAGATTTTGAGTTCAAGCTCAATTAATCAGTCATCAATCTCATGAAAAACAAGAAAAGTAAAGATTTTATTCATTATTGATTTTGAGATTACAAGTTTCATCATGCATCATATGAAATCAACAGACAGCATCAGACAACGACCATGGACATATGGATCAAACACCTACACCTCAGCACCACACCTCAACCTTGAAACCTACTTCATCTTCCCTTTACCCTTGCCCTGGTAATCCGGCATTACCTTGCGCACTCCTACGCCACCAATCTCATCATATATCTTCGGGGATGCAAGTCCCAACACTACTGGAATTGGTTGCCTTGAACTTGGGAGTGTTTGACTTTTCTTTGGCACTGGAATCTGACTCAGGGCAGCTACAGCCTTCTCCATCGCTTGAGTAAGCGCGGTTGTAAGTGGACAATATGGAGGGTGTACTTCCCAAGTACCCTGATGGTAGGTAAAATGCTTGGGCCATGGGGCATATTCATCTTCTAAGCTTGATGGAGAAGATGGAAGACCTTCAGAATTTTCTTCAGAAGATTCTTCCTCCACCTTTGCTTTGCCCTTATTGTTGGTGCTGGTGTCTGTGAAATAACTAGATGGAAAATAATTGTCCCATCCCTGTGATGATTCTGACGATTCAGAGGATGAATCAGCGATCTCTATAATGTCGGGTTTGGATGAACTCATTGTGTGTGAATTATTGTGAGTTAGGGTTTGATGATTGTGATATCTTTGTGTTGATTTTTCAAGGGATTTTATAGATTTAAGGGGAGGTTAACGGAATTAAATGCTGGGTTTGTTTGGGGTTAATCAGGGATTTGACTTTCGTCAAACCACTTCATTGCTGCTGGTTGACTATATGTTCCAACTGGTTGACCACTTGGTTTCCCCTGACTTGTGGTTGCTGCTGGTATTGAAGATTTGGATTTAATTATCGTGGTGATTGAGGAATTGATCAAAACCACTTCATTCCTGCTGGTTGACCAGTGATTGCTGCTGGTATCATTATAATTGGGATTTTTATTTTGGGAAAGAGCGCGATACTTGCAATTTAATTTGCAATATTGGGAAACCATATAACTGACCTAAATTCTTCATCCCTCGCCCAAAAGCACCATTTCTCTCTTACACCCATTTCCTCATTTCTCAATTTGTCATCTAATTCACTGATTGATCAAAATGGCGGCGCTACAGTACAAAGCTGATCATAACAAAGTGGGGTATCTTGAAACCTCTGACCAAAGTGAAGGGTATGATCAGATGGGGCGATTCAAATTTGACAACTGGAAAGAAACGATGGGGCGATTCAAATTTGAATCAAACTTGTTCCAGGAAATGGATCGACGGATACTATTGGGAAAACCTTTCAATGTGCTCACCAACAAAGTTTCGAGCACATTGATTGTGAAAATTTTCAAACAAAAGTATTTTTGACAGAAATATGATTCAATTTATAAAACCCTTGTCGTGTTGCACAAAATGTTTATCCAGTGACATGCAAGTGATTTCTCTAATCAATTTCTCATCAATCAGTGGGTATTTAATTCACTGATTCACTCTACCATGCTGTCTGCTTTGAGACATTCTGGTATGAGAACATGCTTAGTATGATGATTCTGACATTAATTTATTGGAAGACTCATTACTACAAGCTGGAAATTCCTGTCAAGGAGAATCTTCTTTAAAGGGGATTCTACCTGATCACAAGTCAGTCTTCACAGAACCGAAGGTTAAATCCAACCACCACATCGAATGAATGACAAAGCCATATTCGTTCTCCAACTTTATTGCTAACTATTTTATTTTAGATTCATATAAAGATGGCGATGGTGGTTCCTGATTCAAGCAGAGACGTGTCAATCTACACTCCATGCTCACACGTCTAATTCATTATTAAAAACATCATGATAGCAAAAAGACCTGCAACACAGCTTCCGCAACTCTGATGATAATTATCATGATCCAGAAAAGTGTGAGCATGTGAGTTCAACGGTCACAACATATCACATGAAGGCAATATCACTGCAATAGATAAGCTCAAAGATTATTGGTGGCTGATGATCTCAATGAAGGCTCAAAGATCACAACTTCACATGGAGACGATGCTGCAAGATGACTTGAAGACATATATTGGATGATAACCTCGATGAATACTCAAAGATCATCCAGGACAGAAGAACAATCATCTAAAGTACACTGCTAAAGGCACAAAGATCTATGATGTTGAAGAATCAAAGACTACGAGCTATGAAGTCAAGAACATGTGATAGAATGCTAGAATTCGAAATATTATTTCCGGGGTGACCTCCCTTAGGGGGAGATTGTTAGGAATATAAATATTCATCTGAAGACTCGGTCACCCCGAGTACTTATTAGCATTTAATAGCTCGTAGGAATATTAGTAATATTAGTAATAGATTAGTTATTTTAGTATTTGTAGAGTGGGTCGGGTCTTTACCCTCTGTCAGCTCGCTCCACAGCCCTCACGGGGCAAGTATTAATGTACCTATATATACCCCTCTCCACTAAGGGAGAGGGTTGGAACTTCTTAAGCTTTCAATACAATATTCTCTTCACTTTCTCCCACTAAGTTCCCAACTTACTTTCTCTCTCTAAATCTCTAAAACCGCCGGCCAAATCCACCTCTATTGTGTGTTTGAATGTTATGAATATGTTACAGTTAAGTTCAGTCTCACCCCTAGGATGAACATTTGAACCCCCCATTGTTTCCATGTGACTGGGTCCTTCACCTGAATCAGTTCCATGTGGACCGAACTCATTAGAAGTTGTCTTGGTTCGGGTCTTAATGATGTTACCACTGTCCTGTGCTGCTGCTAAGCTAGACACAGTAGTGACAGCCCTTGTCAATATGTCACTCTCCCCACCAGTGACAGCCTCATCTGCAACAGTTGGTATAGAACCACTAGCCTGAGGTAGCTCAGTGTTCTTGGTGTGAGTCCTACGTTTATAGGTATTTTGTTGTTGTGGAGATGATGTAGCCAAAAGTATGGGTGTGTGATGGGTACCAGCAAGGATTGCTGGACCTTCACCCATTTGTGTTTGGGCTAGTGCCACCATTTTTTGAAACAAAGGTGTCACTGTCCCTGAAAAATCTTTTCCATCCCTCCTCATATTAGCAAAAACCTTTTTGGTAAGGCATGGAGTGGAATAAACTCTTTTGAGACTTTTCTTATATTCAAATTGGTTATCCAAAAAGAGTTGCAAAAACCTTGGATATAGAAAATATTTACCCGAAGAACTATCCAAGTTCTTAACCATACTTTCAAAAATTAATTTTGAAAAATTAAATCTTTGAGTATTTTCAGCCAAACAAATTATAGCTGAAGCTAAATTACTGCTAAATTCATTCCACGCAGTGGTCTTAGGACTTAGACACACTAAGACAGTATGTATTAAGAATTTCCACTGATGAGAAAAATTACCTTTATAAAACTTTAAAGCATTTGATTTTCTCTCATAGCCCATCAGTGAAAGTTTTTCAAAGATTGTAGTATTTGAAAGATTCTCAACTCCAATAGCATCATCTAGGAGAAGATCTCTTCGAATAGACGCCTCTGTAATGAGAATCCTCTGCCCATCTACAAGGGCATGGATTTGTACTTTCCCATTAATAGTTTTGACCTTAGCAAACGACCAAAACTGTGACAAATCGTAATTTCAGGTCATTTTCCCAATTTTAATTTCCTAACTATTCTATTTTTATAATTAACGTCGATGGAAATTACCCATGTACGTTGTGATGCGTACACTAAAATCCGTAATTTGATCCAGGCTATGCCCAGTCTACCCATTAATATGAATTATATTCGCCCATGTACTTATTTTCATATGGAATAATTTAATTTTCCATTTCTAAGCGAAGTTTGCACTTTTTACGATTTACGCATTTTCGGTTCACGGCTTGAGCTTTAGCGACGTTATAACACTCCGGAAGGTCCGAGAAATATATGAAACATCAATTTAGGTCATTTTAAGTTAAATGTGATATTTTTATAAAAATATCATCCTTGTGGCATTTATTCTTACAAGCTATGCATAAATAGTACCCGGTTTAGCGATCATTTGTGTTTTTAACTATTCATGAGCCGTGCTTAGAATTTCTATCTGTTTTCATGTTATTAGTGGTTTAATATTCCATTATAATCTCCTATTATTCAAAAATTTCTATATTTCACATTTTCTGTTTCGTTTCACGATTTCGTCAAATTTTGGTAACAACTCGCGGTTTGAACCTACGTTTTTAGATTTTAATTATATTTATACCCTCCGATGAACTCACCACTCATCTAAAATAATAAAATAGGTCATGATAACAAGTTTTTATATTTTTAGAAGTTTTACAATTTTATGTTACCTGGTATTGCGTTATATGTCTTAAAAACCCTACGTTTTAAGCACCGGGGATCAAAATACAGTCTTTAACACCCAATACCACTCATAACTAATAAAAAAAATCTGCATTTAACTTACTTCTCCTCTTGTTTTGCCGCCCATGGTCCATATAACACCAACACATAGTCAAAAACTAAGCCATGTGTCAACATATTCCCTACTACATCAAGCATGCTCACTTTTCTCCTCAAAACTCACTCCCACTATCTCATTTACATGCTACATGAGTTTTATATGCTTGATTATATTTGGTACATACTATAAAACACTAGAAAACCCTAAAATGACTTGTATTGCAAAACAGATTTCTAATTCAATGGTAAAGATTGAATTAACTGGAACAATCAGTAGACTTTGGGCCTAATAGAAAAATATGTAGTTATAGGTCTATGTCTTGTGGTCATTTCCCCGGGTGGTGATCCTTGTGACGACACCCGATGATTAAGATATGTTTTTTTTTTGGCAAAAACAGTCAGATTTTGTATACTGTTCCCATTCGGGGCAAAACTCAAGTTTTATTGCGTAACTTTTTAAATAGCAAAGATGTAGCCTGTTCTAGAGAAATATAGCTATCATCTCCAATTGATTTCACCTTCATAGGATCTGTAGATTTCAAGATATGACCGTTTTGGTAAGATTTAAAACTCAGTCAATTTCACCTTTAGGACAGACTTGTAAATAAAAATTTTAAAATTTGGTTATACCTGGATATTTTATAGTAAACTTATTTTTACAGTAAAGTAGGGACTTAAAGGAAGCTAGGGATGTAAAGAACATGATTTTTAGACTTACGGTTTGGGAGATATGAATTTTTGAATGTGACTAAGTGTGTAAAATTTCCATCAGCTTTGTAATTAAAAGATACAAAAAGATTAATAACTTGTATATTTGAACCTTGAGTTTTTATTTTGAAACACCTAATATATTTTGGACCCTTAGACATAATTTGAACCTTTTGACTAAAAATTGAACTCTTAGACTTAATTTGGACCCTTATGACTTATTTTGGACTTAAAGACAAAAATAGGATTAAAACTTGAAATTGGGTAAGAAATATATTTCATACTTGTAAATCATTTTAAAATCCTAATTCAACCTTGAAATTTTTTTTAAACATTATGTACCAAGCATAATTGAGGTTACAACTTACATGGCATATAGAAATAAATGTATCATTATTTTTAGAAGCTAAGACACGCGTATATATATATCTAGGTTGCTCGTAGGATTCTCGCGGTTATTTCTTCATTATCTCACATGATTGTGCACTTTGTTTTCGGTGAGTTTTCATAGCCCCGTTTTCAATTTACAATTTCATTTCTAAACTCTCGTGGGAGAATACATTGCACATCAATTTATTACGATTTCAAGTACATTAAATTCATTTACATTGCTTAAGTTACTACATTGCCAAGTTAAAGTCCCCTTTTTATTTATCATGGACCGTTAATTGACATTAAGCTAGGATGAGTGAATAGATCTATTGAGGGTGACGCCTCCGTTCGGGTTGGTAGCACCAACTAGTCATACGAACGCATTTCATTTGAATCATTTCAGAGTGTCTGGCAAAACACTCAGTTAGGGCGTACATTATTAGTCTAGCTTCGGGGTCATGAGCTTATAGCAATTGTATTATTTTAATTATATGGCGACATTGTCAGAGTTAATTGTATGACGACATTGTTATGGCGACATTGTCATATTTAACTTTAAATCTTTTGATCCATTTATTACCCTTGTTTACCTAAATCGAATCTTATTTGGCAGCGGGTTGTAAATACACAGGTTGTAAGTCTTGTATGGGCGGGACATGGGACTGAGTGGATTTACAATGCCTTTGCTGGGAAATCTTATTTCAAATGCTTACATTTTTCACTAAACTCTGTGAACTCACCAACCTCGTGTTGACACATTTTAGCAATGTATTTTCAGGTAATTAGGGCATACACATCATGATCGGCATTTGGACTTATCATAGAGTCGCGATGACGACGCGTCTCACTTGGGTTTTTATGCACTTAAACTATCGTTTGATTTGTGACAAACATATTTCCGTGACATGAATTATCTTTTGGGACCTATCTCTTGTAAACTCCGACTTGTTTTATGGAATCAAACGATGTGTTTTTAAAACGACACTTTAGGTCATTCAATGTAACTGTAACTGTGATGCTATGGCAGTCACGCCCCAGGTATTCCATTCCGCTGCAAATCAGATATTTTGGGGGTGTGACAGATTGGTATCAGAGCAAAGGTTATAGCGAACTAGGTTGTATCACGGACCCTAGACTATAACCACATCATCATAGCATCTCATCATTTCATCATAAGTGCATATTCACTATACATGCGGTTTCATACACACACTATGCGAGTCACTTATACTTATACTTATATATTTATATTGACCTGTTTCACAGCAATATGTCTTCACCCAACCACCCTATTATCATTCCAGCAGACTCGGATATCGAGGATGCTTTTTCATCCACTGATACACCTACACCACCACTCTCACCTTCCTATACCTCGACAATCCCATATCACTCACCATTGTTAGATGATAACTCCCACCTGTTTGAAATGTTAGCACCACCTGAACCAGACATAGAGGAGACTACCAGATATGACACTGAGGCCCTTGAAATTCAAGAGACTGCCCCTGCCTTCCCACTACCACCATTGTTATTCCCCTTTTCCATTTCCACATATCAGGAACTAGATAACACTTTGTGGATAGTACCAAGACCACCGACTCAACAGGAACATCAGCGGATTCCTAAGGAATGGTGTGAGATTTATACTATAGCAGATATGATCGACGCACAACTCCAGGCCCCACATCAGAACTCATCCCAACCCCAAGATGCCGCAAACCAGGATCCAATCAGAGGAGCACCAGGGAACCTCTAGACTAGACTTATATCCTTACTAGCTTTTAATATTGTCCTAGCCATGGGATGTGTGGCATAGTTCAAAGAAACTTGTAGTATTTTGGTTGTTGTACAACGAACTTACCAAGTGTTGACTCTACTATATGGATGTAGTTGTGCTATCTATGATATCGGTTCATGTAGGCCGAAATTTTCATGTGTAATATTCATGTGTGTTGCGATTATACCTATGAAATTTCGTGGTTGCTTTTCGTTTCTATTGTGAGTTCTCATTATTGTTATCTTTGTGATTATGAAGAGTCATGCCGCCAAAAAGAGCTACTACATCTATGACACCCGCTGATATCAAAAAGTTAGTTGCCGACAGAATTGAGGCAGCACTAGTAGCTGAAAGAGCAGTCGTAGCCGCTACTGCTGAAGCCGCTTCTCGGGCAGAAATAGCAGAAGCAGCAGGACTAGCTGCGAACGGTACTAATGGTCGTAAGTGTACCTACAAAGACTTCAAAAGTGGTGATCCTGTAAAATTCAAAGGCACTGAAGAAGCCACTGCCATGATCCGCTGGTTTGAAAAGACAAAATCTGTATTCCTCGAATGCAATTGTCCAGAGGACAGCAAGGTAAAGTTTGCAACCAGTACACTCATTGATGAAGCTATGTCATGGTGGAATTCTTACGCCCAGCCTATTGGAATGGAAAATGCTCACAAGCTCACGTGGGATGAATTCAAGAAGTTATTGTCTAAGAAGTTTTGTCCACGCACTGAAGTGAAGAAGTTGGAAACAGAGTTTTATGAGTTGGTGACTAAAGGTAATGAGATTGAAGCATACATCAGGAGGTTTCAAGAGTTGGCTGCGTTATGTCCAACTATGGTTCCAGATAACGAGAAGTTATTAGAAAACTTCATTGGTGGATTACCTCACAGCATCCAGGGGGATGTAATTTCTTTTCATCCACAAACACTGTACGAGGCTATCCGAATATCTCAGAAGCTTATGGCTTAGTTAGTGAAGAAAGGAACCACTATCAACAACAACAATAACCGCAACAGCAACAACAACTCCAGTAGCTACCGAAACAACAGCAATTATAACAACAACCAGAACAATACCAACCATGCCAACAACAACAACAAGAGAAGGTGGGATAACAACCAAGGTGGCAATGCTACTCAACCATCACCAAAAAGGAAAGAGGTTGCAAAGGCCTATGCTGCAGGCCCAGCTGAAAAGAAAGTTTACAAAGGTACCTTACCCAAATGCAACAAGTGTCAAAGCCATCATAACCCTGGGCATTGTCTTAATCCGTGTGGTAACTGTAAGAAGATTGGTCATTCGACTAGAGAATGCAAGTTTCCAATCATTTCCGGGAATCAGAAACCTCTAGTGACATGTTTTGGCTGTGGGGAGATAGGACACTACAGGAATGAATGTCCAGAACAATGAAATCAAGGAAATGGGAACCAAAGTGGAATAACTCGTGGAAGGGCTTATACCATCAGAGAAGGAGATTGCCATCACACCAACAACGTTGAAGACGACAACAATGTTTAAGAACAAGGAACTTTTGTTTTAATAATAAACCATAGACGGAGCCCTCTAGGGTTGTATTTCTTTAAGTAGTCTATCTTAAGTACTTTCTTGTAACATCGTTGTAGTATGTACTTTTCTATCTAAGGTAATCTCTATCTTTTATCATCTCCACAATAATCACAACCTTCGTTTATTTCATTTCCTGTCCCAATTGCCCAATATTCAATCATGTCGCAACAACATACCGCTGACCTAGTAGGGATTTGGCAAATTTCGTCTTGACTATAGGCTATTACCATTCCGTAGGAATATCCACACACGTTCTATAACCCATTCAACCGATTTTATTACAAGATATTTTGCTACCGATTCACATAACCTTACCTCAAGCTATTTCACTATCATCTCAGGAAATTATTTCACAGAATTTTTAAAACGAGTTATGTTTCAACCATTGTGCAAATTGATTTTTCTGTCATTCTACCAACTATTTACTTCCATGCAAACCAATTTTTCTTGTCAAAACAAAAATTCAGACTACCATCTTACCAAACAACACGTTGAACACCATCTAAAAATTTTGAGAAACATAACATTTCTTTGACTAAACCGAGCATCGCATCATTAGTTCTTAATTATACATACCCTGATCACCTATGTATAATTCAGGAAGGATTATGCCAAGAAGAGGACAATCATCTTTTCAAAAATTCTTAATAACAATCTTCATTCAAAAGCTTTGTAACCAAATAAAACCTTTCATAAACATTCCATTTGGCAAACCCCCTCTAGGTACCTACACCACGTGTCACTCACTCAGCCGTTAAGTGGACCTCAACCATGGACCTCTCTAGGAAAGATTTTCTATCTACGAAGAGTATTCCGTAACGTAAGAAAACAACAAAAAGATTACAAAATCACAAACAAAGACTTGGAGTATACAGTAAGTTGATTCGTATCGCAACGAAAAACTTGAGATCTCACGAGACAATCCAAATCACTATCTTTGGCATAGTCACCCAATCCTATCATTCCAGAAGTACTAGTTAGACTAAGCACCGTAAGCAAAGGGAGACTCATATCGTAACATTAGTTAGAACAAGACTCAAGAATTCAAAAACTGTTACCATAGCTTTGTCCTTTCACCTTTCCGATGAAGTTATCATTGTAGGATTAGTCACAAGACACGTTGTACAAATTTCAAATGCTCCTCATAAAGGATAGACGATACACCTCAAACTTCTGACATTCCCTTTAAGATATATTCCTTCCAATCAGATATACACACCCTCTACCATCTTCAGACCACTGGACACTTAAGAGAACTATCCAAACACGGCAGGACTTACTCAGCACCGTATAACCAACTTTCAATTTTTTGGAGTAATCCTTTGACATTGACAAACTTCATCTTCAACAATAGCCGTCCCTCAAATACAAAGACTGCACCTTTGAGGTACTCTATGGTCGAAGCGCCAATTGACGGACCTATATCTGAAAATGTCCAACTCATTAGTCTAGGACTTAATTGTGAAACAACAAGGGAAGTTTTACAGGTCAAGAATCAGTTACAAGTGACAAGGGAACAATAGAAAAGTTAAGCCGGTACATGACGCAAATCATTGGAAGTAAGTGTCTCTAGGCCACGAACCATTAGGATTCAAGTTGTAAAAATGAGTTATGTTGAAAGTCTCGCCTTGGAAAGACACGATATAATTTTGGAAACGCGGAAAATTGAACCCTAAGTGTATTGGACAATGTAAGATTCTAGCTAGAATCGGCCGCCTAGCATACAGACTTCAGCACCCGTCAGAGCTCAGCAGCGTACATGACACATTTCAGATTACAACCTTAAAAAGTGTTTATCCGACGAATCCCTCATCATTCCATTAGACTGAATTCAACTTAACGATAAGCTCAATTTCGTGGAACAACCGGCAGAAATCATGGACCGAGAGTCAAGCAGTTGAAGCAAAATCGAATTCCTATTGTGAAAGTTCGCTGGAATTCTCGTAGAGGTCCAGAGTTTACTTGGGAGCGGGTAGACCAGATGCGTCTTAAACACCCACAGCTTTTCATCGAATCCACTCCAGAAACCAACACTAACTGAATTCAGAGATTGAATTCCTTTTAGGGTGGAAGACTGTGACAAATCGTAATTTCATGTTATTTTCCCAATTTTAATTTACTAAATATTCTATTTTTATAATTAACTTCGTCGGAAATTACCCATGTACGTTGTGACGCGTACACTAAAGTCCGTAATTTGATCCAGGCTATGCCCAGTCTACCCATTAATATGAATTATATTCGCCCACGTACTTATTTTCATATGGAATAATTTAATTTTCCATTTCTAAGCGAAGTTTGCACTTTTTACGATTTACGCGTTTTCGGTTCACGGCTTGAGCTTTAGCGACATTATAACACTCCGGAAGGTCCGAGAAATATATGAAACATCAATTTAGGTCATTTTAAGTTAAATGTGATATTTTTATAAAAATATCATCCTTGTGGCATTTATTCTTACAAGCTATGCATAAATAGTACCCGGTTTAGCGATCATTTGCGTTTTTAACTATTCATGAGCCGTGCTTAGAATTTCTATCTGTTTTCATGTTATTAGTGGTTTAATATTCCATTATAATCTCCTATTATTCAAAAATTTCTATATTTCACATTTTCTGTTTCGTTTCACGATTTCGTCAAATTTTGGTAACAACTCGCGGTTTAAACCTGCGTTTTTAGATTTTAATTATATTTATACCCTCCGATGAACTCACCACTCAACTAAAATAATAAAATAGGTCATGATAACAAGTTTTTATATTTTTAGAAGTTTTACAATTTTACGTTACCCGGTATTGCGTTATATGTCTTAAAAACCCTACGTTTTAAGCACCGGGGATCAAAATACACTCTTTAACACCCAATACTACTCATAACTAATAAAAAAATCTGCATTTAACTTACTTCTCCTCTTGTTTTGCCGCCCATGGTCCATATAACACCAACACATAGTCAAAAACTAAGCCATGTGTCAACATATTCCCTACTCCATCAAGCATGCTAACTTTTCTCCTCAAAACTCATTCCCACTATCTCATTTACATGCAACTCTTACTAAAAATCTGCATACTCCCTCTCCTTCCTCTAAAAATTCGTCCATCATCATCAACCCCATCAAAACATCACTAAAATCATAATATTTCAAGGTTTACACATCTCTAGATTCATCCTTTTGACTATCACAACAAACCACCATCATTTCATCATCAAAATTATCATATTTCTTTGGTTAAGGGGCTGAGATTATGGAGCATTTTCTTGGGTTAAAAAGGTGAAAAAGTTGGGTAAAAGGATTGGAGCATTAGGGTTCTAGTTGGTAATTATTAGGCTAGTTGTTCTTGTTCTTGATCTTTTGTTTCTCCTCCATAAAATCTTTGTAAGGAACCAACACTCATCTTTTCATTTCTCTACTGATATCGTATGTTAATTTATGTATTTTATATGCTACATGAGTTATATATGCTTGATTATACTTGGTACATACTATAAAACACTAGAAAACCCTAAAATGACTTGTATTGCAAAACAGATTTCTAATTCAGTGGTAAAGATTGAATTAACTGGAACAATCAGTAGACTTTGGGCCTAATAGAAAAATATGTAGTTATAGGTCTATGTCCTGTGGTCATTTTCCCAGGTGGTGATCCTTGTGACGACACCCGATGATTAAGATATGATTTTTTTTGGCAAAAAACAGTCAGATTTTTTATAATGTTCCCATTCGGGGCAAAACTCAAGTTTTATTTCATAACTTTTTAAATAGCAAAGATGTAGCCTGTTCTAGAGAAATATAGCTATCATCTCCAATTGATTTCACCTTCATAGGATCTGTAGATTTCAAGATATGACCGTTTTGGTAAGATATAAAACTCAGTCAATTTCACCTTTAGGACAGACTTGCAAATAAAAATTTTAAAATGTGGTTATACCTGGATATTTTTTAGTAAACTTATTTTTACAATAAAGTATGGACTTAAAGGAAGCTAGGAATGTAAAGAACATGATATTTAGACTTACGGTTTGGGAGATATGAATTTTTGAATGTGACTAAGTGTGTAAAATTTCCATCAGCTTTGTAATTAAAAGATACAAAAAGATTAATAACTTGTATATTTGAACCTTGAGTTTTTATTTTGAACCACCTAATATATTTTGGACCCTTAGACATTATTTGAATCGTTTGACTAAAAATTGAACTCTTAGACTTAATTTGGACCCTTATGACTTATTTTGGAATTAAATACAAAAATAGGATTAAAACTTAAAATTGGGTAAGAAATATATTTCATACATGTAAATATATCTATACTCCTTATAATGTAAAAATAGTCAAATAGTCAATAAGTGAAAAACTTAAATTATTGTATTGCCCATTTTGCCCTTGTATAATTGAATAGGTCAATGCCAAAACGAACGTGTTTTTATTTTCGGTATGTATTAATGTCTGATTAATTATTTGCTTTGTTATCAGACTCATTCTTTGAAATAGAGAGAATTTTTTTCTTGATTGACAATTAACAATCTCTTCTATAAATACATAAACCCTTAAGGTATGAGACACATTCATCTGCTATAAATACATAAACAACATACACCATCCACCGCCGGAACCTTTACACAGCCTTCACCCCTCAACCAACGGAGCCCTCCACCATCCGACCTCACGTCCACAGATCCTCACCACCGAAAACACCCTTCCACCAAAACCCACGTCTCCACCAGAAAGGGTTTTTATAATTTTAAGGTATTTTTTTTAGTTTTTTAATAGATCTACGTATTTTAATTTTGTTTCGAAGGTTACTTTTATAGATCTGTAGATTTTATACATAGATCTAAGTTAATCTAACATTTTTGGTACTTTTTTGTGACAGCCGCCTTCCCCGCCGGTTTCCGCCCCCTTCGCCGCCGCTATATCGCCTCAAATAGTTGTTGCCTCCGTTGTCACGCCGGAAAGAGCCGTTGCCGCCGTTGTCATGCCGGAAATAACCGCTGCCGTCGAACTGTGGTGCTTCCGGAATATGTAATGTTTTATTTTCAAAGGTGTTAATATTTGTTATAATTGTTTTGGTTTAAATTTTGTTATAATTTGTAATGTAAACTTTATTATACAAGTTTTTTTCGTGTAGATTTGTTATAATGTTTTAAGGTATAAATTGTGTTGTAATGTTTGTTGTGTAAATTTGTTATAAAGTTTATTGTGTAACTTTTGGTTTAAGGTATAAATTTTGTACAATGTTTATTGTGTAAGTTTGTTAATTTGTGGCGGGAGAGGAGGATGAAGAGGAGGAAGGGAATGGGGAGGGGGAGGTTGATGTTGTTTTTTATAGTGGTCGTCGTGCCACGTCAGATGATGTTCTTTTTCCGGATACTGACAACATGGAGGAGGAGGAGGAGGAGGGGGAAGGAAACGGTGAAGGGCATGATAATTATGCAGACAAGATACATGATGCGGTGCCTATTTTAGGTGACATTCTAATATCATGATTAACATGTGAGTATATGGGTGTGTGAGTTTGTAGTGCAAAAAGAAAGAATTAGAAGTGGTTGTTTTTAGTATCTGTGAAGCTTTAGATCAGTTTATTAAAAGTTGCGTTATATGTTTAGGGAGGTGTTTGGATATACATTATGGAAGTGATTATTTAGTCTATAGTGTTTGGGTAATTATAATTGTTTTGGTTTAAATTTTGTTACAAGTAGTTTGTTATAAAGAAAAAAAAAAAAAAGATTATTGACAACTTCTCCGAAGCTTCTACTCTCAAAACTTGAAGTCAAACATTCTATATGATCTTGCTACATGTTATCTCTTTTTTAAACACAAGTTTAAACACATGAATTAGTCACATGCCACTAAATACTCTTTACCAAACCATTCTAAGAACTAGCTGTTTATTGAAAATCATGAATAAAAAATAATGTGAGATGCAGTATATTATTCGCCTTAATCAAAGTTTGAGCAAGGAAAAATATAAAGGCCCCATCTTTAAATGGGCTAAATGGATTAAGAAGTCAAACATTAGAGATGCTATGTTTCCATTTGAATACAACATGTAGGGGATAGATATGGTTCATGTAACATGTTGTTAGTGTGGGCAGGTGCCAAGTGCCCACCTTCAACTTGTGTATCTTATTCTTATCTACAAATTATTTTATAAATTGTTCATTCGGGATTTAACATCTTTAATTTGATCTTATCTTCTGCGGGTGACAAAATTTCAACAATCACTTTTTTTCATGCATTTATTGAGTAAATAGTAACAAGAAAAATGTTAGAAAGTGATGATCAATTATAAAAGGATTAATGTTAAAAAAAAAATTGTACAGGATTAAACTTCAACGGAGTAGAAATAAAACAACAATATTTTATGGGATCACTTTATCATAAAGATGAACATCTTTTTAAAGAACTATTAAGACTTCATTATAATTTTATGCACATCATTGAAAACAAATACTCCATGGGACTTAGTAATTGTATGCACACATAGCTATACGTGTACACTTTACTAGCACCGCTAAACATAATGACCATCACTCGAAAAGAATTTCCCAATGTTATAAATATTAAACGAGTACCTGCTCATAGCAACGAGATTTTATAGCGGCATATAGTTATAATGATATTTTGTGTAACCAAAATATCACTATAACTATATGCCGCTATAAAATCCCGTTGCTATGCACGGGTACTCGTCTAGTCATTTTAAAAGCCAAATTCAACCTTGAATTTTTTTTTTAAACATTATGTACCAATCATAATTGAGGTTACAACTTACATGGCATATAGAAATAAATGTATCATTAATTTTAGAAGCAAAGACACGCGTATATATATATATATATATATATATATATATATATATATATATATATATATATATATATATATATATATATATATATATAGGTTGCTCGTAGGATTCTCGCGGTTATTTCTTCATTATCTCACTTGATTGTGCACTTTGTTTTCGGTGAGTTTTCATAGCCCCGTTTTCAATTTACAATTTCATTTCTAAACTCTCAGGGGGGAATACATTGCACATCAATTTATTATGATTTCAAGTACATTAAATTCATTTACATTGCTTAAGTTACTACATTGCCAAGTTAAAGTCCCCTTTTTATTTATCATGGACCGTTAATTGACATTAAGCTAGGATGAGTGAATAGATCTATTGAGGGTGACGCCTCCGTTCGGGTTGGTAGTGTTGAATCTAACACACCTGCTAGATCTTTGAGCCTATGTGGATCGGTAGGATGCCTATGTAATCACAAGCACACTACAAGAGAACCTCTGGTTATGAACAAGAAAAGAAAAGAACTAATGCTATGATCCTCTATGGATCGTATAATGAACTAAAAGATGATTTTATTGAAGATTGTTAAGTTACAAAGATGTCTCAAACTCATAGACGGGGTGTTCCTTTTATAATGACAAGGAACCCTAACCCTAACCCGTCCAACAAGAAAACGTGTAAAGAGATAAACATGATCTCTTCTATAAATAAACTTACTAAACATACGGATAACAGACAATAATATCCGCAGCAACAAACACTATCAGCAGAAACAAAATATAACTATCAGCAGCAATGAGCTTCGGCAGGAACCAACACTATCGGCAGGAACCAACTTTCACTATCGGCAGCAACAAGAAATATCTTATTTCCAGAATTCCCAACAATCCTCCCCTAATCTTGAGGAAATAGAGTATTTCCGAAAAGATTCCCTAGGTGATCACTCTACTCTGAAAGTACTTTGAAGTCCATAGGGAGAGGATTATACCAGCAGCAGCATCAGTAAATAACCAGCAACACTTGAAACTTCCAGCAGCAACTTCGATTGTTCAGCAGCAATAGGAAATCATTCTCAAAAGAATATCTAAGCTGGTCACCATGACATTGTTGATCTTGACTGCTACTATGACAATATGTACATCAAATCACTTAAGTTTCATACTATTCTCATCACATCCAGGTGTGTTAACTCCTGTGAGAGGTGAATCATTGAAAATTAATGGATTTGATGTCTCTTTACCAATAGCCATCACTACTGGAGTAGCCAATGTTTAGGTGTGTTAGACCATGGTACATTGATAACCATCTGATTTATTAGCAAATCAGCAACTATAAACGGATTTGACTTGTCTTTACCTGTGGCCGTTTGCTCAGGAATAGTCAATTCTTTGGTTTCAACTGAACCTTGGTGAATTGAATACTAAATATGGATACCAACAGTCTTTACCACAAACCATACTTTTGTGGACTAGCCAATTCTTTGGATCCCATAAAGGGTTACATCCATGGTGAATTGAGAACCATTTTCAACTCTCAGGAATAAACCATGGGTGAGTTGAAGTACCCTATAGCTTTAAGCAAGCTATTACAGCTATCAACGGATTTGATTATCACACCAGAGCCGTACCCTCATGGTGAGTCAACACTTTCTTGTCTGCAAGACATGGTGAGTTGAATACCATTTGCTGTGTAGGTGTAAACACCAACAATGTACCTGAAAGGTGTTGCTCAAACCAACTTATTAGCACACAAAATATACAATTTTTTTTTTGAACTAAAAGAAATCAGAAACACACCAAAAGAAAAAGAAAGAAATAAGAAAAGATAGAAAAATATACAACAACAACAAGAATCCTCCCCTTAGGCTTAAACCTCCCCTGAATCTAAGGATTGAGCATGCCAATATGAACCACCAGATAGTTGAACCTTGGACCATCAAAGGCTTTAGTCAACAAGTCAGCTACATTCTCATCAGAGTCGATCTTAAGCACCTGAATGAGATGCTTCTCATAAGCATCCCTTATGAAATGATGCCTAATCTCGATGTGCTTTGTTCTTTGATGAAACACTGGATTTTTAACAATACAGATGGTACTTTGGTTGTCAATGAAAATTTTAGTGTTCATGAAGTTGAACCCATAATCCAACAATTGATTTTGCAACCAAAGGACCTGTCCACAGCAGCTAGCAGCAGCAACATACTCTGCCTCAGTAGAAGATGTAGCTACAATAGTCTGCTTCTTGCATTGCCAAGAAACCAATCTCCTTCCCAAAAACTGGCAACCTCCTGTAGTAGATTTTCTATCAAAGTTTGCCCCAGCATAGTCACTATCACTATAAGCTTCCAGCACAAAAGAAGAATCCTTTGGATACCAAAGTCCCAGCTTAGGCTGTCCTTTCAAATACTTGAAGATTCTCTTAACAGCATTTAAATGAGAAGTCAAAGGTGTAACCTGATATCTAGCACAAGCACAGACTGCAAACATGATATCAGGCCTTGAAGCTGTCAAATACATCAAAGAACCTATCATAGATCTGTATAAGTGAACATTTACAGCATCATCAGGTTCATGATTAGATTTAGGCTTTGGAGCTTCAAAAGGTGTTGTAGCAGTCCTCACATTATCCAATTCAAACTTCTTAAGTATGTCATGAACATACTTTTCTTGATTAATGAAGATACCATCTGGTCTCTGTTGAACCTGTAAGCCCAAGAAGAATGTCATCTGCCCCATAGCACTCATTTCAAATTCACTTTTCATCAAGTCCTCAAAATCCTTACACCAGGCTTCATTAGTGGAACCAAAAATAATATCATCTACATACACTTGTACCAAGATGATATCTTTAAAATTCTTCCTAATGAAAAGTGTTTTATCTATTTTTCCCCTTCTGTATCCATGTTTAAGTAGAAAAGCAGACAACCTGGCATACCATGCTCTTGGTGCTTGATGAAGTCCATAGAGTGCTTTCACCACTTTATAAACCAAATCAGGATGTTGTGGATCCACAAACCCCTGTGGTTGAGTAACATATACTTCCTCTTCAATACTCCCATACAGAAATGCACTCTTCACATCCATCTGATAAACCACAAACCCCATAAACGAAGCAAAAGCCAAAAATAGTCGAATAGCTTCAACTCTTGCTACTGGTGCAAACACCTCATCATAATCAATACCCTCTTCTTATCTATGTCCCTGAGCTACCAATCTAGCTTTATTTCGAACCACAATTCCCCTAGCATCCCGTTTATTCTTGAGAATCCATTTAGTTCCAATTGCATGTTTTCCTTCAGGCAATGGTACTAATACCCATACTTTCTGATTCTTGAACTGCTGCATTTCCTCTTGCATAGCCTCAACCCAATCAGAATTATCAAGGGCTTGAGCTACACTACTAGGTTCAGTTTGAGATAGAAAGCAAGCATAGAGACAATGAAGATAGTCAGTGTGATTGCTTCTTAACTGTGCTTGAATGTAACTTAGAAAAGCATATTCTCCAAACTTGGATTGATTCAACCTTCTTCTTGTTTGAATAGGAGAATTTAGATCACCAAGAATCAAAGATTGAGGATGTACTGTGTTAATCCTCTTGGTAACAACAGGATCTACGTCATAAGTTGTGGCTTGATTAGTAATAGAGGGATTTGCCTCACCATCATAAGAGGAGTGAGTGAAAATTCCAGATCTTGACTGATGATGAGGATCACTCAGCTTAGCTGCTGAAGAAAGTGAATTTCCCAGATCAGATGGACTTGGAAATCTAGTTGGAGGCTCACTGAATCCCAACAAATCAGAAGATGGAGTAGACAAAGAAGCAGCAGGATCAGTGACATCGGCAGGAACAGCAGATGTATCAGCAGTAACAGGTGAACTATCAGCAGAATTGACATCAGCAGGAACAGGAATCCCACCAGCAGAAGCCATTTCTCTTCTAACTTCAGCTTCAGCATTTCTTAATAGCTCCACTGTTTCTTGTGAGAACCCAGAACCAAACTTTTCAGCAGCTCTCTTGGCTTGATATTCTTGTCTTTGAAGCCTAGCAAGGTCTTCTGCAAAACTTGAATTATCTTCAGGCTTATCAGAAGAATCTTTGAGTTCTGTACCTGAAAAGTGGTTAGAGGGAAAAGAAGGAACAACTATTGGTCGTTCATCACACTCTGAATCAGACTCATCATCTGAGGTACCTGCATTATTAGATGAATAAACATGTGGACCTACAGATTGATTAGCTTTATATCTAGAATAACCCAAAGAATCAGTCAAATAATCTAGGTCAAAATACCAATCATGACCTGCACCTTGTAAATTGGGTTTGTCTTCTAGAAACCTTAAATTGAGTGTTTCTTCTATCCTCTTAGCAGACAAGTTATAAACCCTATAGGCCTTACTATGAGCAGAATATCCAACAATGAACCCTTCATCTGCCTTCTCTTCAAATTTACCTAGGTGATCACTAGTATTCAAGATAGTTACATGACATCCAAAAGGCTTAAGGTAACTTATGTTGGGAACCTTTCCAGACAAAAGCTCATAAGGAGTTTTGTTGTGGGGATTAGTAATAGATACCCTATTCAGCACATAGCAAGCAGTGCTTACTGCTTCAGTCCAAAACATGGTAGGTAACTTAGAGTCAGCTAACATAGATCTAGCTGCTTCTATAAGGGTCCTATTTTTCCTTTCTGCAACCCTATTTTGTTGTGGGGTTCTGGCACTACTATAATCTCTTTTAATCCCCTTATTCCCACAAAATTCAATTAAATTAGAGTTTTTGAACTCACTTCCATTATCACACCTTATAGCCTTAACCTTCCTATTTAGCTGATTTTCAATTAAGGTAATAAAATCCCTAAGCACAGAATAGGTTTCATTTTTAGTACCTAAAAAGAAAGTCCAAGAAAACCTGCTAAACTCATCAGTAATCACCAGACAATAATACTTATGGTCTCTACTTCTGATAGAAGTTGGACCAAAAAGATCCATATGAAGCAGTTGCAGAGGCTCAGAGATGGTGCTCACAGCAGTAATGGCCTTGTATGATGCCCTGTGTTGCTTCCCTTTATTGCAGGCAACACAATTGTGTTCATTTGTGAAGGTCTTGAAAGGAAGTCCATGCACTAAGCCATTCTTTGCCAGCTTGTTGATTGTCTTGAAGTTCACATGTGTCATCCTTCTGTGCCATTCGTTTGCTTCATCCACAGAAGCCTTTGCCACCATACAAGCAAGATTACCCTCAGGGTTAACATCATTCAGATTGAAGCAATACAGGTTGTGAGTCCTTGGAACTTTGAGCACTATCTCACTATCATCAGGCATCTTGAAGTCCTTGGAGAGCACAAGACAGTCAGTCTCAGTGAAGAGAACTCCATTCTTCTTATCACATATTTGTGAGACAGAAAACAAATTGAAGTTCCTGAGTTCCTTCACATAGAGAACATTCTCAAAGTCCAGTTTAGGAGTCTTAATGGTTCCTTTTCCTGTAATCTTTCCATCACCTCCTCCAAATGTCACCGTTCCTCCATAAAAGGGTACAAAGTTATGCAACCTTTCCAAATTCCCTGTCATACTCCTTGAACAACCACTGTCAACAATACCTACTTCTTTACTCTTAAAAGGAATATCCTGAGTTGGATAGCCCATCATTCCAAATTCTCCAGCCACATGTGTCTCATCTCCATTTCCAGCAATCATCCCATAAATCCATGAAGCTCCAGTCACCTCATGTTGTTCCCAATCCAGCATTGCATCCACAGACACTAGGGCTTTATCTTCCTCTGGCTCCAATTCTTTCATTCTGAATGCTGAATACCTTGATCTATCATCAACTTTCTTGTCTTGACATTCTCTGGCAAAGTGTCCTATCTGACCACACTTGAAGCACTTCACCTTCCTCCTGTCAAACCTTGCACCTTCCCTTCCATTAAGATTGAGCTTCCTCCCAGACTGCTGCTCAAACCTGTTAACCTTTAATGACAGCATAGCCAGCTGCCACTTGATATCCATCTCTTCCAAATCAAATTGATCAATTTGATCAAAGTCATCATACATCAACTGCTGTTGTGGAGTACTTTCAGCAACAAATGAATGAAGAATTTCCTCAACAACATTGTCATTCTTTGATTGAGATCTTGATGTTGCAGGAGAATAGGAAACAGATGAAGATGAGGGATTTGGGTTATCACCATGAGAGACCTTGTTAGCACTTGAAGCACTAACAAATGCAGTATGAGTAGGTGTATGAGATGAATAAGTAGAAACCCCTTTGATGTCAATCTCTAGGGTCTTGAGCTTGTTGTACAGATCATCAAAGCTTAAGTAGTCCAATCCTCCTTTGGCTTTCAGAGTTATAGAAACTTGAGACCAGGATGAAGGTAAAGCCCTCAGAAACTTTGTGTTGCAATCTTCATTGTCTGGTCGAGCCTGCAACTGATTAAGTTGGCTGAGGATTTTGTGAAATCGATCATACCCTTTGTGAATACCTTCTTCCTCAGAGATCTTAAACTCCTGAAATTCCTGTTTAAGCATTGATTTCCTCATCTTTTTGGACTCCTCATTCCCACCGAATCTAGCTTTTACAGCAAGCTAAATTTCTCTAGCATCATCCAGGTGATGAAAATCACCCATGTGATCCTCTAGAAGAGCCTGAAGCAAGAGAGTTCTTGCTTTAGTTTCCCTTTGCACAGCCAGCTACTCCTCAACTGTTGCAGGAGTAAGAATAATGATTCCCCCATTCTTATCTCTTCCAATTCTCTTCTTGCTATTCCCTTTGAGGATAACATTCCAAAGATGGTGATCACTATTGGAGATCCAGTACTCCATCTTCATCGCCCAGACTTCATACTCTTCCTTCTTAAGATATGGGAACTTAGCATTACTGTTGGACACAGTGGTTGTAACAATTTGTTGTTGAACTTTTGTAGGTTCAGGTTCTTCATTGTTAATGGCAGCGAATTCAGGGTTTTCAAATCCAGGGTTTTCATCGCCCATTGTGTAAGGGTTTTGTTGGGAATAAAATGTTCAAGTCAAAGAGCCTGCCAAAGATGTTAAAGAGCCTGCTAGTTGATTTTTGAAGTGTATGAAGATGTTCTACCAGTACCTTCTGGGTAGAAGGTACTGCTAGTTGATGAAGAGCCTGCCAAGCTTATGTCAAGTCGATTAGATATTTTGTAATAGATATTTAGTTGAATTATTAGTCTTTGTACATTGTTATACGTTATGTAGAAGTAGTTTACTCCTCTGTGGTTCACAGAAGAATATGGCAGAGTTGTACATTGGTAGTTGTATTTAATTGTAGGCGCCAATATAGTCAAAGTATAGTTTTATATTCAACCACTTGACAATCTTGTAATAAGATATCCTTATCTTATAAAAGGATATCTTAGTCACCACTTCATGCATGCATCTTTACCAACTAATAACCAAAAACAAACTATCTCTCAAGTAACCTAGTTACTTCAATTCACAAATCCTTTTTACAATCTTAGATTCAAGATTACTTTGTAATCCCGGTGATACTTAGATCATCCGTATTATTTCATCAATAATATTGAATCGTTTTGTGTTAACCAAAGTTGTGTTCCTTGTTCATTGCATTCTCACGTTTACTTAAACTCACCACCTTGTGTTCTTTTAAGTGTGTTGTAGTAGATTCCGCATGCTAAACACATTCAATACATAAATATCTCAAAACAATCAAAACAAACGTTCCACAAGTGGTATCAGAGCTAGGCTTGATATTTACTAATTTAAAAGAACAATGGATGTTGAACATATTCAAACAAATGTTGCAGCTAAACTTCCATTACTTAAGCAAAATGAGTTTGAAATGTGGAGACTAAGGGTTGAACAATACTTTCAAGTGCAAGACTATGCACTTTGGGAGATCATTGAACAAGGCAATTCATTTAAACCCCAAATCACCACTACAACAGTAAATGATGCTCTTGTAACAAGAATACAAGACCAACCATCAAATGCAGATGAAAAAGTTCAGAAGAGAAATGATCTAAAAGCAAGGAGTATGTTACTAATGACTATTCCAAATGATCAACTTCTAATCTTTAACAAATACAAAGATGCCAAAACCCTTTTTGAAGCTATTGTGGCTAGGTTTGGTGGTAATGATGCTACCAAGAAAACATAGAAAACACTTCTCAAACAACAATTTGAGAACTTTACAGCCACAACCAATGAGTCTTTGGACAGTATGTTCAATAGAATTCAGAAGCTTGCAAGTCAGTTAGCCATCCATGAAGTGATGATAACTCAAGAAGACCTAAACTCTAAATTTCTTTGGAGTTTACCTTTAGAATGGTCTATGCATGTCATTGTCTGGAAGAACAAGCCAGATATTGACCAGATGAGTCTCAATGATCTCTACAACAATTTCAAAATTGTAGAACATGAAGTAAAGAAGACTACTGGGTCAAGTTCAGTCAATATGGCTTTTGTTTCATCCCCAAGCATCTCAAAGGTTGATAATGAAGAAAAAGGTGGCAGAGAAGAAGGTACTGCCAGTACAACCTTTGGTACTGCTCGTACTTCTAGTAGTACCAAATCCATTTTAGATGAAACAATTGGGTGTGCTTTTCTTACATCTCAACACAATGGGTCCGTATTAACATTTGAAGATCTTCAAGAGATTCATCCTGATGATCTTGAAGTGATGGACATAAAGTGGCAACTTTCACTTTTAAGCATTAGAGCTAAGAAGTTGTTGATGAGGACTGGCAAGAAGATAATGATAAATGGAAATGAGCCTGCTGGCTATGATAAGTCAAAAGTGGAGTGTTACAACTGCCACATGAAAGGTCACTACTCTAGAGAGTGTAGAAGACCTAAGAAGCAGGATGACAAGGGTAGAGGGTTTGACAACAGAAATAAAGAAAGCTTTGAGAGGAGAGGAAGCTTTGAAAGAAAGAGTAAGGTTGTTGAAGTTGCTGAGCCAAAAGCAATGGTTGCTATTGATGGCATGGGTTTTGATTGGAGTTTCATGGGTGAAGATGAGTCAACTTCTGATGAATTGGCTTTGATGGCATTCTCCACTCCTGAGGTACAAACTATCAAATGTTCTAGCAATTGTGAATTTCTTAAAGAATTAGAAGTTATAAGAAAATCTTATGATGAGCTAAAAATAGAAGAAAGAAAAACCAATCAAACCTTATTTAACCATCAGTGTGGTATGGCCAAACTAGAAAAACAAATCATTCACTATAGAAAAAATGAACTCACATTTTCTGATGCTAAAGATGCTCTTAATAGACAAATATTTTTGAAAGATTCAGAAATAGAAATGGTAAGGAATGAGTGCACTAAAGTAACTTTGGCTAGAGATAATATTCAACTGACTGTTACTAAATTGGAAATTGCTTCTGAGTGTACTAGGAGCATAGTAGAATATCAGATGAATAAGAGAATAAAATCAGGGATAGGATACAATGAATGTCCACCTCCTTATAGAGGAATTCCTTGTCCTCCAGGATCAGATCTTGCTGAATCAGGTTTGCATGAAGTCACTAACAAACCATTAACTAAACCTGTAGTGATAAGTGAACCTTCTGAGAGTGCTAAGAATGCCTCACTCTCTAAGGTGCTCACTGAGAAGAGACCAGATGTCCTAATTATTGAAGATTGGGTATCTGATGATGATGAAGATGAGACTATTCCTATAAAAGGAATCAAAGTAGGACCAATCAGTCCTAAGAAAGTAGAAGTTAAAGCTAAGGCTAAAGCTGTTTTGAAAACAGTTGAAAGTTGTAAAAAATGTAATAACAAACCTAGGGGAAGCCAAAGAAATTGGAACAACCTTAAGTCACAACAACTAGGTGATGACTTTGTTATGTTCAATAAGGCTTGTTATTATTGTGGTAGCTTTAATCATCTTCATGCTTATTGTAATAAATGGGTTTCTGGGAGTAAATCAAAGTCTAAAACAAATGTTACTCACCCCAGAAAAAGTTTTGTTAAGTCTAACACCACAAATGCTAAACATACTGTTAGACAACATAAGCCTGTTATTGCAAAAACCAACTGATAAGGGTACAAGAAACACTTTAAAACGTGTACCAACAGTTGTAAATAGTCCTATTCAAAAGAAATCTGTGGTCAAAACACAAATTTGGAAACCAAAAACCAAAGGTCCTGCTAGACCAAATGGTACTGCCAAGATTGGTATTACCAAAATTGGTACTGATAGACCAAAGACCACACAATGGATTAAAAGGGAAAGTGTTGTTAAGACCTCAGCATGTTGGATTTGGAAACCAATCCAATCAAAAGGTGCATCAACAATCCTAAAAAGGTTTGATTTCATTGATGCAAGAGGCAAACCTAAGTCTGTCATGGCTTGGGTACCCCAAGGAAACTAATATGTTTATTCATGTGCAGGAACATTCATCTGATATTGAAGATCAAGGATATGTTGATAGTGGATGTTCAAGGCACATGACAGGGAACATGTCATTCCTCTCAGACTTCAAAACATTTGATGGAGGATATGTTACCTTTGGGGGAGGAATAAAAGGAAAGATCACTGGTAAAGGTACTATCAAAACCAGTAAACTAGATTTTGAAAATGTGTATTTTGTGAAAGAACTTCAGTTTAATCTTCTTAGTGTCTCACAAATGTGTGACAAAAAGAACAATGTTCTCTTTACTGACAATGAATGTATGGTTCTTTCTTCTGATTTTAAGATGCCTGATGAGAGTCAGATCCTTCTTAAAATTCCAAAAAGGAACAATATGTACAGTGTCAATTTAAAGAACATTGATCCTAAGGAGTGTCTAACTTGTTTGGTAGCAAAAGCCTCATTGGATGAATCTATGCTTTGGCATAGAAGGCTTGGTTATGTAAACTTTAAAACAATCAACACTATTGCAAAATATGATTTGGTAAGAGGTTTACCCAAAAAGATTTTCCAAAACGACCAATCCTGTGTTGATTGTCTAAAAGGCAAACAACATAGAGCTTCTTGTAAGCCCAAGACCCAAAACTCTATTTCTCAGGCTTTACATATGCTTCATATGGATCTCTTTGGTCCTACTAATGTGTGCAGCTTGAATGGTAAAAGATATTGTCTGGTTGTTACTGATGATTATAGCAGATTTTCATGGGTTTTCTTCTTAAGATCTAAACATGAAACTAGTGAGATACTTAAAACATATATCACTGAGGTAGAAAACCAATCTGATAAGAAGGTCAAAGTCATCAGGTGTGACAATGGGACAGAGTTCAAGAATAGAGTTATGGATGACTTTTGCAAGGAAAAAGGCATAAAAAGAGAGTTTAGTGTAGCTAGAACACCTCAGCAAAATGGAGTAGCAGAAAGAAAGAATAGAACACTTATAGAGGCTGCTAGAGCTATGTTAGTAGACTCTAAGTTGCCTATTTCATTTTGGGCTGAAGCAGTTGGTACTGCTTGTTATGTACAAAACAGGGTTCTTGTGACAAAGCCACATAGAAAAACACCTTATGAACTTTTCTTTGGTAGAACACCATCTTTAAGTTTTATGAGACCTTTTGGTTGTCATGTCACTATTCTAAATACCAAAGATCATTTAGGCAAATTTGATGGAAAAGCAGATGTTGGCTATTTGATAGGGTATTCCTTGCAGAGTAAGGCCTATAGAGTGTTTAACACTTGCACTAGGTTAGTAGAAGAGAATCTTCACATAGAGTTTCAAGAGAAACTAACAAATGTGAAAGGAATTGGACCAGATTGGATGTTTGATGTTGATAGGCTTTCAGAATCTATGAATTATGTGCCTGTTTCAGGTACAAATACTAATGATGATGCAGGTTTTGAAGATAATGTTGAAACTCCTAAAGATCAAGATTACATCTGGATGCCAATTTGGAAAAGTATGGATCTATCTTCAAGTCAAGAAGGACCTTCAAACACAAGAAATGAAGGCAGTAAAGAAGATCAAGGAACTCAGAATCAAGAGAATCAAGAAAGTGGTACTAATGACAATGGTACTGCTAGTTCTTCAGATGGTCCTGCTAGTTCAAGTATTGATACTGCTGAGCCATTGAATGTTCAAATAAATGATTCTTTACCGGAAGAGAGGGGGATTAGCAATCTTCCATCTACTTATGAAGTTCCTAAAACACCAAACACTAGAATTCTCAAAGATCACTCAACTGATGATGTGATTAGAAGCATACATTCTGGTGTTAGAACAAGATCTCAAGTTGGTTTATCTCAAGTCTTATCTTCAGATGAAGAAGGGTTTATCTCCTCTATTTATGAAGAAAAGAATAATGATAATTCCAATATATGCCTGTTTTCATGTTTTCTATCTCAGGCTGAACCCAAAAACATAAACAAAGCTTTAGATGATGCAAGTTGGGTGGAAGCAATGCAAGAAGAGCTTCTCCAATTCAAGATTCAGAAGGTTTGGATATTGGTTGATTTGCCCAAAGGTCATAGGGCAATTGGAACCAAATGGGTGTTCAGAAACAAGAAAGATGAAAGGGGTATTGTGATCAGAAACAAGGCTAGATTGGTAGCACAAGGGTATACTCAAGAAGAAGGGGTAGATTATGAAGAAGTGTTTGCTCCAGTTGCAAGACTTGAAGTAATTAGGCTTTTCTTGGCCTATGCTTCATTCATAGGCTTCACTGTCTATCAAATGGATGTTAAGAGTGCATTTTTATATGGTGAAATTGAAGAACCAGTATATGGGTCTCAACCTCCAGCCTTCATTGATGCAGAGTATCCAGACAAAGTTTATAAAGTTACCAAGGCATTGTATGGTCTACACCAAGCTCTTAGGGCATGGTATGAAACATTGGCTTGTTTTCTACTAGAAAGTGGATTCTAAAGAGGCAGGATTGATCCAACTTTGTTCATCAAAAGAACAAAGAAATACATCTTGTTAGTGCAGATTTATGTTGATGACATAATCTTTGGATCAACAAACCAAGACTTGTGTGTAGAATTTGAAAAACTTATGCATAGTAAGTTTGAAATGAGTTCCATGGGGGAACTTACTTTCTTTTTGGGTCTCCAAGTGAAACAATCCAAAGAAGGCATATTTATCAGCCAAGATAAGTATGTAGCAGAGATCCTAAGGAAATTTAATTTTGCTGATTCTAAAGTTGCAAGTACACCAATGGATCCAGACAAAGGGCTACTCAAGGATGCTGAAGGAGAAGATATGGATTTGCACAATTATAGATCTATGATTGGGTCTTTGATGTATCTTACATCATCAAGACCAAATATCATGTTCTCAGTATGTGTGTGTGCAAGGTTTCAAATACATCCCAAAATCTCTCATCTCATAGCAGTCAAAAGAATCTTTAGATATCTTAAGGGTCAACCTAGGTTGGGTCTTTGGTATCCAAGGGAATCATCTTTTGAATTGGTGGCTTATTCGGATAGTGACTATGCTGGTGCAACTCTAGACAGAAAATCCACAACTGGTGGATGTCAATTTCTTGGTTGCAGACTAATCTCTTGGTAATGCAAGAAACAAACAATGGTGGCCAATTCTACAACTGAGGCAGAATATGTTGCTGGTGCAAGTTGTTGTGGGCAAGTTCTTTGGATCCAAAATCAAATGCTTGACTATGGGTACAATTTTCTTAACACCATTATTTATATTGACAATAGCAGTACTATTTGTATCATTAAAAACCCAGTTCAACACTCAAAAACAAAACACATTGAAATAAGACACCATTTCATAAGGGATTGCAATGAGAAAAGGTTAATTCAAGTAGTTAAAATTGATTCTGAAAAGAATTATGCAGACCTTCTCACCAAAGCTTTTGATTTAGGTAGATTCAAATATCTTGTAGGAGGTATTGGAATGATAAATCTTTGAATAACATGTGTTTTTGTTCATAAAATTAACTGGTATTGGCTTTTAAACAAGGTACTGCTAGTTAGTCAAAAGGTCCTGTTAGTTCATAATTGGTCCTACTGATATAAAATTCCTATGTTTTGTTTCACATTGATGCTTGAATATTTAAAATACTATAGATCAAGTGCTTTGCACTTTGTTCTTTTGGTTAGCAACTAACACATTTCAGGTTGATAACAAAACAAGAGTTCTTCCAAACAAAAAGGAGCAACAAAAGTTATATTCTTTTCAGGAGAGATAACAATCTCAGGGGAGGAATTACTAGCCCAGAATGGAAGAGAAACCAATTTATGAAAGGAAAGACAAGAGCATACAAGATGATGCAAAGTTGAAAAAGAGAGAGTTAGATCACATATCTAGATGGGATGAAGCATTTCTCAAGGAGAAAGTTCTATCTAGATCAACCTAAGGAAAGTTTCAACTCAAAGGCATGACATTAGATGATTTCAATTGTTGAACCAATCATCCAAGATACACAGCATCATTGCCTTTTTAATTTCCTCCATCCAAGGAAATTGCACCATCTTTGGGCCATCATGGCTTTTGGTATTTCACTCACCAAGTTTTTACAAACTAAAGAGTTGGCTAGTCCTTAAGCAAACGGCTTTTGGTAAAGACAAATCAAATCCGTTGATGGTTGATAGTTTACCAAAAACTATATGGTTGTTAACTAACCATACTTAATTGTAAATAGTTAGCTAGTCCTTAAGCAAACGGCTTTTGGTAAAGACAACTCAAATCCGTTGATAGCTGGTAGTTTGCTAAAAACTATAAGGGATTTTTATAAAACTTTCAAAGGTACTGGTAGTTCAAAATTGGTACTGCTAGAGGAAAATGGTACTGCTAGATAGCCGTTGAGCCTGTCAGAAAAAGTTTTAGCCATTAGGCCTGGTAGTTAAAATTAGCCGTTGGGGTAGTTATGTAAATTACTGATGATTATATTATATTATATTTCACATATAAAAGATCTTTTTAACCGCCTATACATTTACTTATTATAATCTTTCTTATTGTCGGTTAAAAGTAATTCTCTCATATCTTCTTTCATCAGTCATTATCATAATTCACATACACCTTTCATCTTCTACCAGTACTACCAACAAATCCCACCATCATATTCAAAATTTTCATTATGGCTTCCACAGTTGTTCTAAACTTTGTCCAACGTCACAATCAATTAGCATTTTTGGAGAAGTCAGAGGATAATGCCTCATTTCATCAAGTAGTGGACTTTTTAAATAACTCCTATATCAGGTTTGCTTTACTAGTCAATCCCACTATTTATGAAACTCAAATTTTGCAATTTTGGCAATCTGCTAAAATTAAAACTTCTGAAAATGGGGAACAAAGAATTAAGGCCAAAGTGGATGGTAAACATTTGACTCTTACTGAGTCATCCATAAGAAGACATCTTCATTTGGATGATTCTTATGGTATTAGTCAGTTACCAGATACTGAAATTTTTGAAAATTTACAAAGAATGGGGTATCATGCTGAGTCTAACAAACTCACTTTTCTGAAAAAGCATCTAACTCCACAATGGAGATTTTTGATTCACACAATCCTTCACTGTTTGAGCCAGAAGAAAACCTCTTGGGAGCAATTTAGTGGAAACATGGCTTCTGCTCTCATTTGCTTAGCTACAAACAGAAAATACAATTTTTCAAAACATATTTTTGAAGGATTGATTAAAAATGTGAAAAGTGAAACAAAGTTTTTGATGTATCCAAGATTTATTGGATGCATCATTGCAAAATTAAAACATTTGTTACTTCCCACAGACTCAATTTATGACACACCAAAACTTTCTCACAAAGTATTTTCAAATATGAGAATTGGTTTTAGAGGGGAAGATATTCCACTTTTTGATGAAATGTTACCACAACATCCAGAAGAACCAACACCATCAGCTGAAACACAATCATCTAGTTCTTCACATGGTTACATTTCACCAACACATCAAACAACACCAATACCATCTCCAGTACCATCAGCAACACCACCTACATCATCACATCATGTATCACAACCCCAATCACCTCAGACAATGCAAGAACTAAAGGAGAAGGTGAAGATCTTAGAAGAAGCTCTTAAAAGTCAAAACAAGAAGTTTTCTGAGATCAACATCAAATTAGTAAAGAGGGTAAAGAAATTGGAGGATAAAGTGAAGAAGTTGAAGGGTAAAAGATCTGCAAAGGCTGTTTTATCTAGTTCTTCAATGTCAAATGATGATAGGATAGGTCACTCTTCCAAAATGGGGAGGATGGATAGTGCTGAAGATGAGGAAGAGGCTCAGTTTGAATTCCATGATGGAACTCAAGTTTATGATGAAGAGCCTGTTGGAGCAGGGGAAGAGCCTGCTAGGCCAGAAGAATAGCCTGCTAGGATAGAAAGGCTATTGGCTATGGGGTACAAAGGGTCTGCTGAGAAAGTATACAAGAGAAAGAGGGATTTAGAGCCTCAAGGGAATTTGTTTGTTCAGGGGAGGATTTTTGCTGCTGATGAGCAATCTTCTGCTCCATCACAAATACCAACTCCAAAGGATAAGGGCAAAAGCATTATGATTGAAGATGAGCCAAAGTCCAAGAAGTTGAAAAGAACTCAGCAAATTCAGATGGCTTTAGGAGAAGAAGAAGCCAAAAGGGTTCATGAAGAAGAGCTAAAAGCACTTGAAGCTTCAAGAATGCTTGCAGTAATGAAAGAGCAGAAAGATGCTGAAGATGCTGCTCAGACTCTTCTTGATACTCAAATTGCTCAAGAAACCTTTGATGCACAGATGCTATGGATTATCAATAATGATCCAATTGTGAAAGGTCAAGCAGCAATTATAGTAAATGACAAGAATCTCAATTCTGATGAGAAAACAGAAGCACTTGAATCATTCATCAACAAGAAGTATAAAGAAGCAGCTTTGGCTGACATTTTTGAGAAGATGAAGGAAAGTCAGAAGAGAGGTTTTAAGGTAGGACAAGCTCAGAAAGATCAGGTGATTTTTATGAAGAGATTTCTGAAAGGTCAAGCAAATTGGACTGATTATCAACTTAAGAAGAAATCTGCTGATGAAATCTTCTTCCTGTATCTTCAAGCCTACAAAAGTCTTTACTACAATGTTCCATCTGATGTACACCCCTCAATGAAGAAGAAGGATGCTCAGAAGAAAGAAGTAGCAAAATTGGACACAGAGCAAGTAAGTAAAATGTTGATTACTTTGCCTACTATCATACATGCTGATCCAATTAGCTGTAGAAGACCTATTATTGATTGGGAGATCAACCATGATAGATTAGGAAAATCATGGAAAATAACAAGGGTTGGGGGTCAGTTTGCTATCTTCAAGAATTTTGAAAATTTAGTTAGAGCATGTGACAGAGCAGATTTGGAAGAATTGTGGAATCTAGTGCAGATTAGGCTAGATACAACTTCTAGTTCAGATGCTAAGGAACAGGAACTATGGGTAGAATTCAATAGGATGTTTGATCCTGAACCCAAAGATGTTCATTGGAAATTTCCCTATTATGATCCCTCAACAACTTGGGAATTTCTAAGCCATAGCAATATTCATCACCTTTACACACAGAGTGGGATAGAACTCTATATGTTGGCTGAGAAAGAGTATCCACTTAGTTATGAAGTGCTTAAAACTATGATCTCCAAGAGGTTAAGGTGTGACAAAGATGATGAGAACTCAGAAATTGTTCAGAGTTTGCTGAGGAGCATATCTGAGCAATATGAAAGAAAAAGGAAGAACAGAGAGTGAAGGTTTTTGGAAGAGTTCCCTCAAATCCTCAAGGTATGTATTTTATTCATCAGAAACTTGTGTATTTTAATGGAAATAACAAGTTTAGGGGAGGATTGTTGGGAATAAAATGTTCAAGTCAAAGAGCCTGCCAAAGATGTTAAAGAGCCTGCTAGTTGATTTTTGAAGTGTATGAAGATGTTCTACCAGTACCTTCTGGGTAGAAGGTACTGCTAGTTGATGAAGAGCCTGTCAAGCTTATGTCAAGTCGATTAGATATTTTGTAATAGATATTTAGTTGAATTATTAGTCTTTGTACATTGTTATACGTTATGTAGAAGTAGTTTAGTCCTCTGTGGTTCACAGAAGAATATGGCAGAGTTGTACATTGGTAATTGTATTTAATTGTAGGCGCCAATATAGTCAAAGTATAGTTTTATATTCAACCACTTGACAATCTTGTAATAAGATATCCTTATCTTATAAAAGGATATCTTAGTCACCACTTCATGCATGCATCTTTACCAACTAATAACCAAAAACAAACTATCTCTCAAGTAACCTAGTTACTTCAATTCACAAATCCTTTTTACAATCTTAGATTCAAGATTACTTTGTAATCCCGGTGATACTTAGATCATCCGTATTATTTCATCAATAATATTGAATCGTTTGTGTTTAACCAAAGTTGTGTTCTTTGTTCATTGCATTCTCATGTTTACTTAAACTCACCCCCTTGTGTTCTTTTAAGTGTGTTGTAGTAGATTCCGCATGCTAAACACATTCAATACATAAATATCTCAAAACAATCAAAACAAACGTTCCACAGGTTTAGAGACATTGTTTTGAGAACTTTTGTTTCTTGATCAGAGATTCTTACGAGGCTCTGATACCACTTGTTGAATCTAACACACCTGCTAGATCTTTGAGCCTATGTGGATCGGTAGGATGCCTATGTAATCACAAGCACACTACAAGAGAACCTCTGGTTATGAACAAGAAAAGAAAAGAACTAATGCTATGATCCTCTATGGATCGTATAATGAACTAAAAGATGATTTTATTGAAGATTGTTAAGTTACAAAGATGTCTCAAACTCATAGATGGGGTGTTCCTTTTATAATGACAAGGAACCCTAACCCTAACCCGTCCTACAAGAAAACGTGTAAAGAGATAAACATGATCTCTTCTATAAATAAACTTACTAAACATATGGATAACAGACAATAATATCCGCAGCAACAAACACTATCAGCAGAAACAAAATATAACTATCAGCAGCAATGAGCTTCGGCAGGAACCAACACTATCGGCAGGAACCAACTTTCACTATTGGCAGCAACAAGAAATATCTTATTTCCAGAATTCCCAACAGGTAGCACCAACTAGTCATACGAACACATTTCATTTGAATCATTTCAGAGTGTCTGGCAAAACACTCAGTTGGGGCGTACATTATTAGTCTAGCTTCGGGGTCATGAGCTTATAGCAATTGTATTATTTTAATTATATGGCGACATTGTCAGAGTTAATTGTATGACGACATTGTCATGGCGACATTGTCATATTTAACTTTAAATCTTGTGATCCATTTATTACCCTTGTTTACCTAAATTGAATCTTATTTGGCAGCGGGTTGTAAATACACAGGTTGTAAGTCTTGTATGGGCGGGACTTGGGACTGAGTGGATTTACAATGCCTTTGCTGGAAAATCTTATTTCAAATGTTTACATTTTTCACTAAACTCTATGAACTCACCAACCTCGTGTTGACACATTTTAGCAATGTTTTTTCAGGTATTTAGGGCATATACATCATGATCAGCATTTGGACTTATCATAGAGTCGCGATGACGACGCGTCTCACTTGGGTTTTTATGCACTTAAACTATCGTTTGATTTGTGACAAACATATTTCCGTGACATGAATTATCTTTTGGGACCTATCTCTTGTAAACTCCGACTTGTTTTATGGAATCAAACGATGTATTTTTAAAACGACACTTTAGGTCGTTCAATGTAACTGTAACTGTGATGCTATGGCAGTCACGCCTCAGGTATTCCATTCCGCTGCAAATTAGATATTTTGGGGGTGTGACAAAAACTGGATAATGTTAGAAGTATATATAGTAGGTTTTACTGTTAATGCAAACTTAATATAGCTTGCATTAAGGAAATCAATGATCTCAGTAAAATCTATAGACTCATTGGATTTTTCTAAAAAGGCAACATTATTATGAGGTTCGGTAAAAGTTAGGTTCGACATTATGATTTGATTTAGGGGTTTTGCAATATGACGATTAAACCATACTGCACTCATACATTTGGAAGGGAAACACAGATATCATAAACTAATAATAATAACTGCATTCAAATATCATAAACTTGTATGAATATACATTAACATAGTCAAAATAAGATAATGATACAAAAGATACATTAAGAAATATATAAACTATCTTGAATACTTTTGTAAACACCAACTATTTTCTCTCTTTTATCTTCTATTTCTTTGTTCCAATCATCTACTTTCTTCTGATGATCCAATATGATTTTAAATCTTCCTTGTTCTGTTCTTCCAGCCTCTTTATACGCTTGTTGTATAGATCTACCAATGTTTTTTCAGTTCCATATTTGCCAGAATGACATTTTTCCCAAATATCTTGGGATATGTCAAAAATTTTATATTTTTCAGGGATTGGAGGAGGAGAAGCATCCCTTGGGCGTTTGCTTTTCTTTGAAACAGGAGTTGAAGAGGATGAAGCCATTGAAATTTGAAATATAATATCTAATGAAAAAAGCAAAGGAGTTGTTTCTTATTCATAAGTCTAAACATTTTCCAATCGATAGGTATAAATAGGCTGGAGAGGTTGATGAACGGTTCCCAATACTTTAGGCGGGAAAATGGACAATGCAAAGGCGCCAAAATTAAAATGTGAATAATATTGGTCCGATTTGGTTTGTGTTTGGTGTTGGATTGACTAGCGTAGTTGATTTGGAATTGTGTTTGGTGTTGGATTGACTAATTGACTTGTTGATTATGGTTTGACTCGACAAAATGAAACCGAGGGAACGTTTGGAATGATTTGGGATCGGGTTCATTATTATTGACCCGAGGGAATAAATGTTTGACCGTGACTCGAAAGGAAATAGTAACTCATTTGTTGCGACTTGATATTGACTCGAATTGGACAAAATAAAAGAAATAAATAAAAACAATTGTTAAATTAAAAGCTGTAAAGATATTTGTTATTAAATTTAGTTAATAACGAAGTGAGGAAATTAGAAGTGTACGTTGAGACCATGGTTGTCAGGATCCCGATCCTGATCTTAGGATCTTACGATTTTACGATACTGCAAAGCAAAAATGATCCGGATCTTACAAAGGATCTTTAAAAACTTAAGATCTTATAGGATCCCGATCTTTACCATAGAATCTTAAGATCTAATACGATCCGATCTTACTTTTCTCGAACCACAAACTAAAAAAAACTAAAAAATTATAGAATGTATTTTGTAGAATAAAAAAATAAAAATAAAAATAAAATAAAAAATGTTAATATTCTTAAAATTTTCATAATCATAATTTAAGACATCATTTCTACGAAATATTTACATAATTTGTGTTTATGATATATATTAATTTATAGATTTGTAGAATATTACAAAAACTATTAACAAAATGACATTATAGTAGGATCTTAAGATCCCGATCCGATCTTACGATCTCGATCTTGCAAAGACGAAATCGATCCTAAGTAGGATCCCAATTTTGAAAACCTTGTGAGACATTTGGGATAAAAATGGAACACACGAGGGATATTGGACTATTCGAGACAGGCTACCCGTACACTAACATATTTGGATTTATTGGACTATTCGTTTGGTTATTGTTTGAGTTACGGATTGGTTTAGCGTTCAGGGTTTAGGGTTTAGGGTTTAGGGTTTATATAAATACTCGTTATATTATAAATTACACGGGAAATTGATTTTCAATAAAGTCTTTTGAGTTGGAAACGTTCGATAAATGAAAGAGTCATGGCGAAATTTTGTTATTTCCAAAGATTAATTTTGTCGTAAGTCCAAACTTGTTTTAAATCATAAAACAAGTATACCTTGTACTAATAAATGGGATTATGGTAAATATACCGAAGATTACCAATCGACTCATCTTATTTTATATGTTTGTTGTTAGTTATCTCTTTTACTTATTTTCGTCATCTCGTCTCGACTCGAGTTATCGTCAATACTCTTCTCGACTATTCGGTTATTCATTTTTTTAGAGTGAGTACTCGTGAGTCCGTGTTCTCTACCGTTACATGAATGATGATACCAAACCCTTTTAAAAGGTTAAAACGAGATTATTTTTGGAAATGAGAATGATTAACTTTTGAAAACTCTTGCGCATTTAATTTTTTTGGTGAATATCGTGCCGAGTACGTTGCGTTGCGATACGTTGCGTTAAATCGTTTGATACGATATTCATTTTCTTTAACTTTTAAAAAATTTAAATATATTAGAGTATTTTATTTTGTTTTGTCGGTGAATTTTTGTGTGACTTAATCTTAATACCGCTAATTTTGTCCATATAAAATTCAATTACGGATAACCGATACCCGCGGGAAAACCTGAAAAACCGATGGATAACATTAATCGGGTATCCGGTGGGATATGGGGCGGGTTCGGGTACGGGTACACTAAAACCCACCCCGAACCCGAACCGTTGCCATCCCTAGTTACTGGCTATAGCCGGTTTTCACTGCCACGTCAGCACCATTAGCCTTTTTCTTTTTTTTTAACAACTCTTGCCACGTCAGTTATAGTTAAACCAAACCACAACTTCAATAGTTAACCAGCAATTAATCCCTTTACCCGATCATTTGAAAACACACACAATAATCAATAAACCCTAATAAAAACACACATTCTTCTGGCAATCACAAACACGCAAAAAATGAATCTAAATAACAACAAAGGTATGTTTTTTAATGTTTTCACATATCAGTTGATGATTCATTGTACAATAATTAGTAACAGGCTTTTGATCTATAAATGGTGATGTTTGTGGTTGTTACCGATTCTAATGTAAAATGGGGTTGTTTTGTATTTTATAATGGTTGCTATGCTATGTCTAATGTATACTCTATTTTTTTTGTTTTCCATACTCTGATTTTCATATACATAATGGTTGTTATGCTATGTCTAATGTATGCTGGTATTGATAATTTATACTTCCAAAAGGGAACAAACAAAGGAAATATGTGTAACCCCGGTTCGTTGTCCCGATGAAGGATGAATGGAATATGTGATTTAGGTTCGTGAAACGTGTTGTGAATGGTGAATAAAAGTGAGTTTGTGGGTTTTTAAACTAATTTAATGAAATATTAACTAAAAGCAATTACTAAGGCAAGGGAAATACTAATCTAAGGCAAACGTGAAAGAAATCCTAAAAATACGCAAAACACGGGCTAATCCCAAGCTATAAAGTGAAATCTATGAAATACAAATCCTAGGGTTGCCAAATTAATTTTCCTAAGCCCTAAATGTAAAAAGAAAATTTTAGAAACAAAAGAATTATATTTTTTTTTATTTTTATTTAATTTTTTATGAATTAAAAACTATTTGAAACTAATTAAACGATTAAAAATATTAAAACTATTTAGAAAAATCTGGAATTTTGCTGGAAAATACTTTAACGTACACTAAAGCTAGGAAAAATGAAAAGGAAGTCCCAGCTTATTGGGATAAGCTGTAAATAAGCAAAGTAGGCAATAAGCTAAAAGACTAAACAAGGGTTAAAACAATTAAAGAAAGGAAGAAGGACATAAAAGTCCCAAGGGCGCGTCTGGTAAAGTGATGTGTGTTGAGTGTTTGATCAAGAGGTCCCAGGTTCGAACCTGGATACCTCTTTTTTTGAAAACATTTTTTTTTTGTATTTTTCTTTTACAAACCTATTAAGTGCATGTAAATAAGCAAAATTCTTAACTACAACTATTTTTTAAAAGCTAGAATAAGCTCAGAAATAAGCTTGGAATCAGAATAGTTGGTTTCAATGAGCAAAAGTAACTAAAGCAAAGGCTGATAAGCTAAGAAAAGCCATCTATAAGCTGAAATAAGCTAAGTCCAATTAAGCACCATCTAAAATAGCTATCTATCTCAGAGCATGCTACGATCCTATGTAGAAAAGATCTAAACAATCTCAATGAGTACTAGAGTGTCTGCTGATGCTAAGGTGCAGGGCAAATAAGTCCTTGGGGGCAGTTTTAAGCTACTCAAAAGCTGTCTATAAGCTAGTTTTAGACTACCAAAATGAAACCACCACAACTTCATACTATGAACTTATTATAAACCAAGATTCAGACCTCAATGACTTAATTTCAGCTTGTAAATAAGCGGAGAAAAAGAGGATGGGGACTGAGGTCTGCTGTTGTGTGGGATGTGCAGGGGAAATAAGGGAAAATAAGGCCTTTTCAAGCCTCTAAAAAGCTATAATAACTAATTCTAAAAAATCTTAAAAAATTTTGAACAACTAGATAAGCAGTTGAACAGTAAGTGCAATAAATTTCAGATCAAAAGGGCTAAGAATTAATACATGAAAAATCAAGAACAAGAGCTAAAATGTACCATGATAGTCTGATGCACAAACTTGAGCAATTTGACCCACAACCTGACAATGCCAAATGAGATAACACCAACTTGATGTAATTCACTTGAAACACAGAATTGAACATAAAAATGGCAAAGTTAAGGGCTTATTTATGATTTACCAATAATAAGCCAAATAAAAAGCTAACAGACTGAAAACTAGGAAAACCTACTCAAAACATGTAATTATACTCAAAACAGCTCAAAACTCTTTCACTTTAGCTAGAATGACTTAACACAACCTAATCAAAGCTGCATCAAATGCATATGAACAGTGACTATCTACTTTTGACCCATTTAACCCATTGACCCAAACACCCCTAATACTAACTGATTTTGAGACTTACAATATAGCAGACCCAATTAAGCTGAAACTTCTGAACACATATCATTAACAAGCTAAGTTGAACTAGAAAAAGCACTATTTGACAAGAAATAAGCACTATTATAAGCTAGACTGTTTATGCTATATTTTTGTGTTTTTGTAAGGTTTTTAAGTGTAATCTAAACAAATGAGAATCCTACTATGTTTAAGCTGCAAAAAGCCATGAAATCTATCAATAAGCATAAAGAAGCAAGAAATAAGCAGTTGAATAGTAGTTTGACTTTAGTTGACCAAGTAATAAAAACAAGAAAACTTAAATTTCATAAATCAAATTCAGAATACAAATACTTAAAATGAAATTACAACTAAAAAAGAAAGATTACACTAAATTATACTACTCCTAATCTAACCCTAAAAACCTAACATTTCAATCCGTGAGTGAGAATGACTATTTATAGCCAGCTGAGGAGGAACCTACGGTTTGGAACCCTCTAGGCCTTCTAATATCAACCCTTGATGATCCCTTGGTCTCCAATCCTTCATTCACAGCCCTTGGATCATTTGATGATGTAGCACAGCCAATCAAAAAGCTCCAATTCGTCCTATGTGGCATTCCCTTTGTCAGCTCAGCTTCTAGAACAATTTAATGAGGGGTAAATTTTGTTGTCAGGGTAAATGGAGGTTGGACGTGTGTGAATAGTAACTGGGTAAAGGAAAAAGGCGGGTTGGGGATTGTGGTTATTATTATTTTATTTTTTTTTTACTTTTCTATTTGACTGGGTTTAGAAGAAGAAGCGGTCGGGTTAGGGAATGAGTGGGATCCGGGTTTATTTAAAATGGGTTATAATAGGGAATTGGTGGGCTTAGGTGGTGTATTGGGCTAGGATTTGGTTAGTTTAAGGATTGGGATGTTTTAGAGTCCGGATATGGTTTTAGATATTAAGGATTTATTTGAAATGGTTTTATCATTCAAGGACTAATGTTGCCAAGTGGTGAAAATAATTCCAAGGACTGATTCTGAAATTATTAAATGTACCAAGGGCTAAATCTGAAATTATGATCTCAAATCTTGATCATTTTGCTTCCTCTCTTGACTATAAAATCTCCTTCCATTCCTTGTGCTCGGGTTTTCCGGGTTTTGCTTTGATTTTTTCCATTTTTTCTAAATATCCGCACCTGCATATAAACAAACACAAAAACACAAATATCTTTGGCATTTTGGTTAGTTTTTGGTCGTTTTGGTCTGATTTTGGTCAAGAAAAACGTATGTGTTTAAGCACATACCAAAATCCCCCAGACTAAGATATTGTCGTGTCCTCACACAATGTTATAAAAACATGTTTTTTAAACAAAAATTTCCAACCGCTTTTTACTAACTTTGAAAAGTAGCAAAATTTTCAAAAGAGATTATGATATCTAAATTTTAAAAACTCCCAATTTTTCCATTTTATTCTGTTTTTATATTTTTCTCATTATCTTGTGACGGCTTTGTTAACAATCATTATCTAACAATAACTTTTAGGGTCAACGAGTAGGAAACATGACTCATAAAGAAGTAACCGCACAGATAAAAATCATCATCCTTTATTTTTCATGAGTCCCCAAACTAAGCTTAAAAACGAAATCATTGTTATGTACAAGTTAAATTGCCAACACTACTCATAAAAGCTAATTGTGTATTACTTTTTGTTCCCAAATTCCAATTTTCTTCTATTTATTTTATTTTTGGTGAGTAATGAATTTCTTAATATTCTCGTTTCGATGATTTTTTAATCTGATAAAAGTACTAAGTTTAGACGCTAAGTAGTTTAAAATCTTTCCCTCAAAAACCGTTGCATAAAAAAATGAGGTCCACATCAAGGTGATTTAAAATGGGGCTTATTATTCTATTTTTATATTTTTGACTTTTGCATTTTTTTTTTAACAAGAACTTTCATTGAAGTTGTGTACCATAAGCTATGGATCTTCACGGGGAAATTCCAAGACCTTATACCTTCCGGAATAAAGGATCCAAGGGCCGTTACAACGGAGAGTTCCAAGACCTTAACGCCTTTCAAAATCAAGGGTCCAAGGGCCGGTGTAAGAGGGTAGCCAAGACCTAAATACCTTCTGGAAATAAGAATCCAAGGACCGATCTCGAATCCGCAGCTTATAGCACATAAATTTAAGTTTTATTTATTTATATTTATTTTTGGTGCCAACATTCCAAATACCGTGTATCATAAACTAAACGGAACATTACGGAGAATTCCAAGACTCTAGACATTCCTGAAATGAGGATCCAAGGTCGTTAGATCAAGACCTCACACATTCCTGAATTAGAGATCCAAGGGCCGCTTTATGAACCGTCGCTTATGTCACACGACACTTGGCGTAACCTTGATGTGTACCCAACTCTTACAGGCAAGGATTCTTTTAAGAAGGAATACAAACTAATTATCGCCAAAACCAAAATACTTTTAATTAGATTATTATTATTATAGGGTAAAACAAGCTGATGGGAACAAAAAGCCACAATTAGCTTTGATGAGCTCTAAAGAGAACCAACTACTCCACGTTTAGCAATCTAACTTATAAACAACTCTATCATTTCTCGTTTTTCGCAAATTTAAAATCATAAATAATAAGATCCGCGAATGCTTAGCCAATAATAAAGCCATGCATATATAAACTCAATTATGGGAACTTGCAAATTCTTAAAAAGAATTCGCGTTTTATAGCTCCTTGTATAAAACACTAGCACAAGCTTATAGATTATGAAGGTTAAGGGAACAAGCTAGGGCTCAACACGCCCGGTCAAGTCAAAAATTTATTCCTACCCTCACCAGCAGAAAGTCAAAAAAATATCAAAATTTATTATATTTTTGCAAAAAATTTCAAATTTTCTCATTTTTTTTTTTTTTTTTACTTTTTTTCAATTTTGGAGGAAAAAACGGGGTTGCATGAGTAAACGGAAAAAATTGCAAGGCACAAATCAAATCGAAAGATGACCCCCCCCCAGACTAAAACGAGACATTGTCCTCAATGTCTTAAAGGTAAGGGTTCTCCTACATAAATCTAAGGCCGTTTATTAATTATGCCAAAGATAAACGTTAGACGATAAGATTTAGGATATCGGATGAGCAACGAATGATGAAACTCGAGTGGAGAGAGACAAAACCACAAGCACGAGAGTCTTCATTATTCGGCAAATCCTGGACACATCACAAACAACCACGAAACACGACAAATGGAAGAGGTAGCCCTCCTCACGTCACTTATTAGAAAAGAGATAGAAATAGAAGGATAAGCATGGGGTGCCTCCCACGAAGCGCTTATTTTTTATCGAGTCGTACAGATTAGACTCGCCCCGAATTTAATTGTTCTTGGGGGAGCATGTGGAAAAGAAAATCTCCATCAGACTTTCATTCAAGATGTTTGGATAAACATTGAAGCACATGAAAGTTCCACTCCGATTAGATACCCTCGGCTTAAAAGAATGAGAGATGCCGGGGTCAAAGATGGTGTCCTCACTCCCGAAGGAGTGAAGGATAGGAGAAGTCACCGGATAGGTGAAGAAAGGGAGAAAGGTCTTTATCATAGTGAGGTTCCATTCCTCATCCTTAAAATTACCATTTTCCTGATCTTGTATATCATCATTGAAGCTCTTGTGGTTATCATCAACAAAAACCTCAGGAGGGAGGGTTGGGATGATGTCATTGATAAGCAAATGCTCATGATAGAGTACATCTCCCCCCGGGTCAGGATCTTCCTCAAAATTAAAGTAATCGTACTCTGGAGGAGATATGATAGGAGCGAGTTCACTGGAGAACTCCTCGTGAAGAGAATCAACCATATGATGAGAATCTGTGAGCTCATGTTCCATCACGGACTCATCACTCTCCTCCATCTGAATATCAAAGATTGGATTATCAGAAATCAAAGTAAACTCATATTCGAAATCAAATAGGGGGTTGGTGAGAGTCGTTTTGAAAGTTTCGGGAACAAGGTCATCAAATTTCTTTGGTAGATTGATTTCAACTTCCTTCGGAGGGAGAGAAAGAGATGGTTCTTGGTTCAATAATTTCTCAATACAAAGAATATCTCCCTCCGGATCAAGATAAGAATCATCAATTTCTGGTGAAATTGAATCATCTTTGAGACAAGCATCGATCTCTTCCAAGGCAGGATCATTTCCCTCAATCGGAGTGAGGGAAGGGGAAGAGTCGGAAATGATAGGATCTGAAGGCGGAGTGGGATTGCCACTCAGAGGTTTATCTGAAATTTCAAGAACTTCGGGGGCACACTCCTTGTCATAATCGTCTTCGACCCTATGTTCAACATATAAAGCTCTAATAAGTTGCATTTGCTCCTCTGCTAACAATTCACCCATAGTTTTGTCTTCGTGCTTCTTCTGGACGGGTGTGGTTGCAGCTGACGAACTCTCATAAACTCCCCACACAGAATCCTCATCATCGTCATCGCAAACGAAAGTTTGACGATATTTGGAACTTACTCAAGCTGCTTGTTATTCAGCTAGAAGTTCTCCATAAGTTTTCTGATGAGGATCTTCTGGGGTACGTTTATGAACCAAATCCTTAAGATCTTTTATTACATCAAGAATCTCAATGAGAAGTTCTTGAGGAATTGGTTCAGATTGTGTTTCAATCATTTGATACTGTGGAGGTTGGTCATGATAAGAGTAGTCGTAATTGTTACAAGGACCATGCTCATAGACAAGCGGGTTCCTCGTTTGACTATCAGAGCCATAGTGAGGACCTCCACAATACTCACAACAATACGTTTGCTGTGACTGATTCGGTGAATTATATGGATAATGGTCATACCCGAAGTTTTGATTACAGGGAACTTGTTCATAGACAAACGAATTCCTTGCTTGACAATCAAAACTTGGGTGTGGACCTCCACAAGACTCACACGAGTATGTCTCCATCTGGTGTTGTGGGGGCTGGTTGAAAACGTCGGTTGTTTCATGGTAAGAATAAGGATTTTGGTCATAGACAAACCCGTTTCCTGATTCCACCATGCTACAACCGGGACAATTCCCACCATTATGAGGACCCCCACACCATTCACAAGAATAATAATAAGATGAAGACATAAAGAAGAAGAATTAAACGAATGGAGGGATAAGGAGATAAGAATTAAACGAATAATAGGATCAAGAAGAATATTTTTGGATTTTTAAATTTTAGAAACATTGAAAATCACAAAAGAAAAAGGAAAAATAATTTGGAGAATAAAATCTTTTTGGGATTTTATAATAAGAAAATATTTACAAATGAAAACGATAACTCCACGAGGAAGGGTCTTCAAAACATGAATCGATAAACGGAAATCACGAACTCACTTCAACCTTCCCCGGCAGCGGCGCCAAAAGTGGATTTGTCAACTATAGTTCAAGGGATTACACAAGAAATATGTAAGCCCCCAGTCGTTGTCCCGATGAAGGATGAATGGAATATGTGATTCGGGTTCGTGAAACGTGTTGTGAATAGTGAATAAAAGTGAGTTTGTGGGTTTTTAAACTAATTTAATGAAATATTAACTAAAAGCAATTACTAAGGCAAGGGAAATACTAATCTAAGGCAAACGTGAAAGAAATCCTAAAAATACGCAAAACACGGGCTAATCCTGAGCTATAAAAGTGAAATCTATGAAATACAAATCCTAGGGTTGCCAAATTAATTTTCCTAAGTTCTAAATGTAAAAAGAAAATTTTAGAAAAAAAAAGAATTATATTTTTTTAATTTTTATTTAATTTTTTATGAATTAAAAACTATTTTAAACTAATTAAACGATTAAAAATATTAAAACTATTTAGAAAAATCTGGAATTTTGCTGGAAAATACTTTAACGTACACTAAAGCTAGGAAAAATGAAAAGGAAGTCCCAGCTTATTGGGATAAGCTGTAAATAAGCAAAGTAGGCAATAAGATATAAAACTAAACAAGGTTTAAAACAATTAAAGAAAGGAAGAGGGACATAAAAGTCCCAAGGGCGCGTCTGGTAAAGTGTTGTGTGTTAAGTGTTTGATCAAGAGGTCCCAGGTTCGAACCTGGATACCTCTTTTTTTGAAAACATTTTTTTTTTTTTTTTTTTTTTTTTGTATTTTTCTTTTACAAACCTATTAAGTGCATGTAAATAAGCAAAATTCTTAACTACCGCTATTTTTGAAAAACTAGAATAAGCTCAGAAATAAGCTTGGAATCAGAACAGTTGGTTTCAATGAGCAAAAGTAACTAAAGCAAAGGCTGATAAGCTAAGAAAAGCTATATATAAGCTGATATAAGCTAAGTCCAATTAAGCACTATCTAAAATAGCTATCTATCTCAGAGAATGCTATGATCCTATGCAGAAAAGCTCTAAACAATCTCAATGAGCACTAGAGTGTCTGCTTATGCTAAGGTACAGGGCAAATCAGTCCTTAGGGGGCAGTTTTAAGCTACTCAAAAGCTGTCTATAAGCTAGATTTAGACTACCAAAATGAAACCACCACAACTTCATACTATGAACTTATTATAAACCAAGATTCAGACCTCAATGACTTAATTTCAGCTTGTAAATAAGTTGAGAAAAAGAGGATGGGGACTGAGGTCTGCTGTTGTGTGGGATGTGCAGGGGAAATAAGGGAAAATAGGGCCTTTTCAAGCCTCTAAAAAGCTATAAAAGCTAATTCTAAAAAATCTAAAAAAATTAGGAACGACAAGATAAGCAGTTGAACAGTAAGTGCAATAAATTTCAGATCAAAGGGGCAAAGAATGAATCCATGAAAAATCAAGAACAAGAGCTAAAATGTACCTTGATAGTCTGATGCAAAGACTTGAGCAATTTGACCCACAACCTGACAATGCCAAATGAGGTAACACCAACTTGATGTAATTTACTTGAAACAGAGAATTGAACATAAAAATGGCAAAGTTAAGGGCTTATCTATGATTTACCAATAATAAGCCAAATAAAAAGCTAACAGACTGAAAACTAGGAATACCTACTCAAAACATGTAATTAAACTCAAAACAGCTCAAAACTCTTTCACTTCAGCTAGAATGACTTAACACAACCTAATCAAAGCTGGATCAAATGCATATGAACAGTGACTATCTACTTTTGACCCATTTAACACATTGACCCAAACACCCCTAATACTAACTGATTTTGAGACTTACAATATAGCAGACCCAATTAAGCTGAAACTTCTGAACACAGATCATTAACAGGCTAAGTTGAACTAGAAAAAGCACTATTTGACAGGAAATAAGCATTATTATAAGCTAGACTGTTTATGCTATATTTTTGTGTTTTTTTAAGGTTTTTAAGTGTAATCTAAACAAATGAGAATCCTACTATGTTTAAGCTGCAAAAAGCAATGAAATCTAACAATAAGCATAAAGAAGCAAGAAATAAGCAGTTGAACAGTAGTTTGACTTTAGTTGACCAAGTAATAATAACAAGAAAACTTAAATTTCATAAATCAAATTCAGAATACAAATACTTAAAATGAAATTACAACTAAAAAAGATAGATTACACTAAATTATACTACTCCTAATCTAACCCTAAAAACCTAACATTTCAATCCGTGAGTGAGAATGACTATTTATAGCCAGCTGAGGAGGAACCTAGGGTTTGGAACCCTCTAGACCTTCTAATATCAACCCTTGATGATCCCTTGGTCTCCAATCCTTCATTCACAGACCATGGATCATTTGATGATGTAGCACAGCCAATCAAAAAGCTCCAATTCATCCTATGTGGCATTCCCTTTGTCAGCTCAGCTTCTAGAACAATTTAATGAGGGGTAAATTTGGGTGTCAGGGTAAATGGAGGTTGGAGGTGCGTGAATAGTAACTGGGTAAAGGAAAAAGGCGGGTTGGGGATTGTGGTTATTATTATTTTTATTTTTTTTTGACTTTTCTATTTGACTGGGTTTAGAAGAAGAAAGGGTCGGGTTAGGGAATGAGTGGGATCCGGGTTTATTTAAAATGGGTTATAATAGGGAATTGGTGGGCTTAGGTGGTGTATTGGGCTAGGATTTTGTTAGTTTAAGGATTGGGTTGTTTTAGAATCCGGATATGGTTTTAGATATTAAGGATTTATTTGAAATGGTTTTATCATTCAAAGACTAATGTTGCCAAGGGGTGAAAATATTTCCAAGGACTGATTTTGAAATTATGAAATGTACCAAGGGCTAAATCTGAAATTATGATCTCAAAACTTTATCATTTTGCTTCCTCTCTTGACTATAAAATCTCCTTCCATTTCTTGTGCTCGGGTTTTCCGGGTTTTGCTTTGATTTTTTCCTTTTTTCTAAATATACGTACTGCATATAAACAAACACAAAAACACAAATATCTTTGGCATTTTGGTTTGTCTTTGGTCGTTTTGGTCTGATTTTGATCAAGAAAAATGTATGTGTTTAAGCACATACCATATGCTCTGTTTTTTTTCCATACTCTGATTTTCGTATACACAATGGTTGTTATGCTATGTCTGATTAAGTGTTTTGTGTTTGAGTATTTTTTGTTGCCTGTTTGTGAGTACACTAAGAAGTCTAAATCAATGAGAGCATTGGAATGTGCCTAGTTTGTGATAGACCAGTAATGAGAGTACCTAGCAGACTTGTTTGTGCTTGGCCACCAATGAGAGGTCCAAATGCAGCCTATTAGAGTACACTGAGATGTCCATTGAGACTACAAATATAGGCTTTTGAACTGTTTGTGAGTACCCTGAGAGGTCCAATGTTTGTGAGTACACTGAGAGGTCCAATTGAGACTTCAATTGCCGCCTAGTTGGCCACCAATGAGACTTGAAGTGCAGCCTAGTTTGTGCAACATTTCTTCATTGTTTGGGATACTACAAAAGAGGACCAAATCTGAGAACACAATGGATTCTTCTGCAGTGGTAAACCATCAAAAGGTTTTTCTTTGATTGTGATATAGTTTAACATTTGAATCAATAAAACTGATCTAACAGTTGTTATTTGTAGATGTCATACAAATTTTTTCTGATTCAAGCAGTTCAGAATCAAATGATGGTGCTCTCAACATCCTTCCTGGCCTCCTTGCTTGGTATTATCTAGAGCAACATTCTGATGCAAGTACTGATACTTGCGAAGTGGAACTCCCATCTCAAGCTCCTATCTTGGCTCTCCCAGTGCAAGTTCAAATACCAGTTGAAAAGGCACACAAAAAGAAATTTACTCAGGATACTGTCTTGGGACTTCCGTGTAAGAAGGATCCTATAGGTTTTGGAGCACCTTCTAGCAGCTATGGGAAAGGCAAGAGGAAGATGGTTTAGGGGTTTAGGATATCCATTAACAGCTTTTGTGTTTTGTAAATGGTATTTGGTACTTTAATATGGTAGTAGTAGTTCTGACATTTAATTTGGATAAATGTAATTATTAATGGTACAATAACTGGTAATTAGTAGTTTAACTGTATCTATTTTATAACTGTAATGATAGTATTTTGGTTTGTTAAATGGTAGCAATTTGTGTTCTTGATGTGATGGTTGCACAGTTAGATGGTACATTTGCGATTAAGATAATGATATATAACATTTGGAGCCAAAATTTTGATTTATTCAAGTTTATGCTTTAATTAACAGGTTCAAAGGCAAAAAATTTAAATAATTCAATTGTTAATTTCAAATTAGAACTTGGAGCCAAAATTTTGATCCAAAATTTTTAAATCACCTAATTAAAAGCAGTTACCAAGAATAACGATTCATATTATTCATATACCCTCTTTTCTCTCCTAAAAAAAAAGACTGCAAAGAAAACACAAAAATCAAATCTTCTATCACCATTACTCTCCAAGCCAGAATCATTTTCTTTTACCCATTGTTGGTCAAGAGTCATGGAAATTCAACGCATTGCTGATAATCATCTTTTGCTTCCTGCTGATAATGAACATGATGATAATAACTTAGAATATGAATCCGAAAAGTATTCTGATGATGAAGAACTAGATGCGCCTAGAACCAACCAATCAGATCAGATACTAGCTAAGGAGGCATAACCAGGCTATTTAAGTTTCACATGAAATATAGCAATCCTTGTGGAATAAAGCTCAAGGTAACCTTCGATGCATTGAATAGGGTATCAGGGTTACACACAGCACTGTTTTTGAGTTTTTTAGGAGATCTGGTTCGTGAGCACATAGGTTTGAAGATTCTTTCCTGGAAGAAGGTGAATAAAGAATCAAGAGATAAACTATGGGCTGAAATCACGGTACATATATACTATTTTTTAACCCAGTACTACATGAGTTTATTTATGCAGTTACATTATGTGCAACTAATTAACAACATTATGTTAATCTTTGCAGCGATATTTTGATGTTGACGTGACCTTCAAAAAATTGGTAATGACTCGTCTTGGTAAACTGCTAAGGAATTTCAGAATGAAGCTCAGAGAAAAATGCATTTTACCCAACCTAAATACACCTTCGAAACTGAATGAAGTCCCGGCCAAGTATAGTGCATTTGTGAAATCAGAAGATTGGGTCGAGTTTGTAAACTACACGACCACCAATGCATACAAGGTTTTAATTAGTCATCTTTATTTAAGTCTATATGTCATTTCATAATTTTCAGTTTGCAGCATTACCGCATCTAAACGCCTTATGATTTTATGTTTTTAGGAGAAATCTGATAAAGCTAAAATGGCGCGTTCCAAAAATATTTATCAGCATAAAATGGGACGAGGTGGATATGTTTATGTGAAAGAGAAAATGGTAAGATTACATAATATTTGTTTTACAAATTGAGAGAAGATCAGTTTGAGAAATGAATCTGTCTACATTGCACAATTTGCACATTTGCATTTAATACCCTCATATTTTCGATTATCTTGGTTTAACTATACATGTGTATGCATCCTCATATTTTCGTTTATCTAGGTTTAACTTTACATGTGTATGCATTTGATGTTTATTAGATCAAAAATAAAGAGATTGAAGTAGATGAAGAACCCCCGCGTGGTATACTGTGGTTGAAAGGAAGGGTAAACAAAGACAGCGAATATCCAGATGATGAGATTAGATCAGTAGGAGATAAACTTGTAAGTTTGACTGCAAATTCTATTATTATGCTTATATACCAACATCATTAACTGTGTATTAGCAGTAGTAACTTGTATACCAGCAGTATTAATTGCGTACTAACAGCAGTAACTGTGTACTAGCAGTAGTAAACACTTGGCATATTTTTCAATGAAGTTCATGAGCATCACTAACTCCAGCTGAGCAGCATTGACACAAATATGAGCAGCAGATACTCTAACAGCATCAAGAAGACTTTTAATCCCAACATTTTCTATATTTTTTGTGTAGAAAGAAGTTGATGACCAGATCAAGGAAGGAACCTTGAGTCTTGATAATGACACTGATGCCATGACAGTTGTGTTTGGTAAGGAAAAGGGAGGTTATGCAAGAGGAGTGGGAAGTGGAGTTACATACAAGAGGTATTTTGGTCTTCCTCGAAGCAGACAAGAAACCGATGAAAGAATTGAGTTACTTCAAACTCAACTTGATAATGAGAGACGCGAGCGTCAACAAAAAGATTTATTGGTCAAGAAATTACCCACCGAGATGATCGAAAAAGATGTACTGGTCAAGAAATTGTCCAATGAGATGAAAGAAACAAATGGAATACTTACTCAACTGATGGCACAGTTGAGTCAACAAGGGGTGCAGTTAAATTTGTCATCTCAATTGCCAGTAGCCTCAAATGTAAGCCATTTTTTATGTTGTTAACAATTTCATTTTCTAATGCTAACACCACTGATGCTAATGATAGCAGGCATTGAACATAAACTGATGAGTCAATGTATTTCTTAATTTATATTGCAGGTGACTCCAATGGCCATTGATAATATAGATAGCAGCGCTAATGAGGTGGACGAAACTCAGCCAAGTGATGTTGTACGTGCTAAAGATGCGAGAATTCAGGAGAAGTCTAATGGGCGTGTAACTTCAGAAAAGGTAATAGAAACAATGGTAAGTAATAAAACATCCCCTTTGGATTTTTGAATTTTACATACATGACTAATGTACCGTGTTTTATATATACGTATAGGAACCTGCTAAAACTGTCAGACCTAAGAAAATGCCTAAGTCACAACGAAACGGGTCTACAGATTCCCAATCGCAAGGAAATGTGTCTCCAACACAAGGAGTATCAACAATATGTATTTCAACATGTTTCTTGTTATTCTTTTGTTTAAATAATGTAACGTGTTTTATATATACATATAGGAACCTGCTAAAACTGTCGAACCTAAGAAAATGCCTAAGTCACGACAAAACGGGTCTCCAGATTCCTAATCGCAACAAAATGTGTCTCCTACACAAGCACTGCCAACAGTATGTATTTCAACATGTTTCTTGTTATTATTTTGTTTAAATAATTTCTGATATATACATGCAAAAATTCTTTTTTTTAGACATTTAAGTGCAAACTGTAGCACTTAAAGAAATCAAATATCGTTGCTTTGAGTACCGTATACAAGTCTCATGGAAAGCAAATGCTGCATAACCAACCACTCCCAAATGATTGCTACAGAGTGTCAATTGATTCATCGTTAGTGGATGCAACATGCATACCGTACGTAGGAAATAATGGGTTAAAAATAGTTAAGGAGGGCGTAGGTGGTTTCGTTGCATGGCCAAAGGATCAAGTTATTCTTGAAGAGGAGGTACATACATGTATTTTTTCAACCTACATATATTTAATTCAATGTTTGACACAAGCGACTTTTGTTTACAACAGGTTACACCAACAAATACGATGCAAAAGATTAGTGACAATAATTGTGGACCAAAAGTACCATTGAAGTGCAAAAATTATGTATCTATTAAAGACATAAAGCAACTGCAAGCTAGGCCGACGAAAAGTCAAAAGTCTTTAAATTATGGTACTTGAGAATTTGATTATGTACGAAATTACAATTGTATATTTGGTTCAGTTATATACATTCGTGTCACAACTCGTAATTTCAGGTCATTTTCCAAACCTTGACAATTTACTATTCATGAGTTACTATTCATCAATCACTATTCACTGATCACTATTCATCATTTCACTATTCATCGTTTTTTAAGTCAGTTTGAGACTTTGAGAAGTCGTCAAAAATTTTACTATTCACATAACACTATTCATTCCCGGAGGGAAATCACTATTCATAGGCATCATTCATCATTACGTAAACTGGGTTTACAGGTATTTAAATGCGCGTAACCAGTTAGGTTTAGCTGCGTATTCATGCATCATCAGTAAAAGCACATCATACAGACTGGAGTAGTCTGCATATCATCAGTAACATCATTATCATATCAGTTCATGCATGTGTTTGTGTAATTTTCATTAACGTATGCTTAATTGTTTAATTAACGTTACCACTCAGTTATTTCTACTAACATTATACCCAATACTCCCGAAAATGATCCTAACACATTTTCAAGCTAATTATAATGATATAGAGATTATATTATTACTTTACCCGGTGTTTTTAAACCAATCGCTATACTTTTCGTTTGACGCTTATAACTCCGTCGGTTTACGAAATTTCAATCCGATAATCATTCTAACACCCGATTCTTGCAAGGAACATGATTTTACAATTTTTACAACTTCGTCGTATCTCATTTCACCTTGTCACGAGTTATTTCTAGTTAACTCGGTACCCGATGACACTCAATGTATACACTAAACTAGCTAAACTCTAAATAAATGGGAGACACAAGCTTTAATTACATCAAATCTCTTCTAAATTACCCCATGTGCCGCCCCCCCCCCCCCCTAAACCACCCCTAATTCTAACTTCACTTGATTGATAAGTACCATGCATTAAATGAATTACCTTGATTTATTTCCAACTCCACTAACACCAACACATACACAAAAACCATTTAGCTAAAAGAAAGATATAACCCCTCCCACTTCATCCCCTATGTTCGGCCAACTCCAAGAACCCAACCAAAATCCATAAATTTTTCAAGATCAAGTCATAATCACACTCCAGTTACATTCCTAGTTATGGATTTGTGATCAAACCTCAAGTTTATTACTCATTTCCTATCAAAACTCATCAAATCATCAAGTAAGTTTCAAGAACATGTTTTGATCATCCATTACTTTCATTTGATTTATATTTTCATGTATTTTCAAGTTATATTAGTTATCCATGCAAGATATTTATGTTTTACATACCACTTTTGAACATAAACTCTCTAAATCACTAGATCTATAAGTTTCACTAATGATCTCATGAAACCCACCATGGTTGGTGATGTTTAGGACCTCATGACACCCTAAGAAGGTGTATGGTAGGATTTGCGAACTTGTGGAGTTGATTTGAGTTAGTGTGATCAAGTTTAGAACCAAGGAAATGAGTTTTTAACAATCTAAATAACCTACTGTCCAAAATCGTATAAACTGGAAAACTCAGAAGATTTTGAACTATTTTGGCCTTCATATTCAGAAAGTTCTTTCAAAAACGAAACCGTGGCCGCTTGAATCACTAAAAACCGACTTATAACGAAGGAGATATGATTTTTCAAAGTTAGGCGACGAAAAACTATTTTCTGAAAATAGCTTGCTGTTTTTCCGAACTTCAAGGGACAAAACGAGACGTTAGACGTGATCTAGATGAGCCGACCTATTGAAAATATGTTAGTTCATATTTGTACGAATCCGTGGATATAAAGAACGTAGAAAACGAGCTCATAACGACCGAGATATACGCGTTTAAAGCCCGACGAACATTAATCATTTTCTAAGTATAAAAGTTAGTAATTTTACAAGTCATAACATTGATAGCCGGTTTTCTATCTAATCAAGACGCGTATGATCAAAAGTCAAATAACACGATATTTAGACAATGATACAAGGTTTTCACGAACGTCGAGTTTATTCACTAACACTTAACGTACAATATTTCACGACTAGTTTCACGAAGCCATTTTGGGCATATTTTCACAAGTTAAGGAAAATATTAATTTGCGACGAAAACATTATATTTGCCGATAGAACACCAAATGAGGATCGTGGAGTACCGTTTCAACATAATTACACGAAAAGTAGTTCATAACTTAACAAGACGTGAACAGTGTATTTTTCGTCGATAAACGTTATTTTCAAAACCAATAAGTGGTATCGTTAACATACGTATTTGCATGTGTTGCGTTAATTCATTGCTTACATTAGATCATATCATCATAATAGGTCGCGGTTAGAGACCAAGCCTCATTTCATCATTGTCATTGTTGCTATCATAGCAGGTAAGTTTTCATAGCCCCGTTTTCAATTGTTTATTTGATTTCTAAACTCTTGGGGGAGAATACATTGCACCATTTTTATTTTTTTTGGGTAAAAGGCCTTCCGCCTGGCAAAATTCATTACACCAAAAAACGTTGAAGTACAAAGGATAGGGGTGAATCCCCCATCTCTTGCCCGATCAGGGCGACAAAAAAGCACCTACATGTGCAACTTACAATCATAACAAGCTAAAAAAGCTACGTAACAATTACATTTAAAAAACAATCTAAATGTAATAAAACAAGGTTCCAAGAACCATATCCATGGTGAACGACTCTTTCTTTAGTAATCTTCATTGTATAACCATCGAGTGCACCACCAACTTCCACACCAAGTACTTCCATTGATCCAAAAAGGACCGGACCAATACTATATGGCACAAGATCGAACAGACCTTAACATCCAAGGACAAAACAGATCACAATAAGAGTACCAGGCGCTGGTCTGTTAAGACAATAATAGGGTGACACAACCCTAACTTCCAATAAACACGCTCATAAGACCAAAAATATACCACTAAGCAACAGATCGATGAGCATAAAATTTGGGTTTTTGAACAAGAGTACCCAAAAACTTGACTTACATCTCTCAAACCCACTAAAAAGACCACCAAACCCTAAAGGGTTAACTTACAGATCACTTGCAATACATGAGCAGCGAGCCAGGATGATGAACTCGCCCTCATTTACATTGCTTAAGTTACATCATTGCCAATTTAAAGTCCCCTTTTATTTATCATTGACCGTTAATTGTGAGCAAGCGAAGGTAAGTGGATAGATCTATTGAGGGTGACGCCTCCGTTCGGGTTGGTAGCACCAACTGGTCAAACGAACGCATTTCATTTCATACATTCAAAGTGTTTGGCAAAGCACTCCCTTTTGGGGCATTATTATCAGTCTAGCTTCGGGGTCATGAGCTTAAGAGCTAATGTAATATTTTTATGTGACATTTTGTCATACAATTTATACTTGTGGTTTCCGTAGAAGCATTTCATTTACATAAACCTATGAACTCACCAACATTATTGTTGACCATTTTTAGCAATGTATTTTCAGGTAATTAAGGTATCGCATATTGGCTTGCATAAGGACATGCATGGAATCGCGGAGTCGACGCGTCTCACTTTATATTTTATGCACTTATCCATCGTTTGAATTGTATGAACTTGTTTTATGAAAACTTGTTTCACCTTTTGGGACCTAGCTTTATAACTCTGAATGTTTTTAAATAATCAAACGATGTATTTTCTAAACGACACTTTAGGTCGTTCAATATAACTGCAACTTTGGTGCTATGACCAGTCATGCCCCTGAATGACTTATTCCGCTGCAAGTCACGAAATTTGGGGGTACGTACCTCATTAATAATCGTTATGCATCCATACTATTTGATTCAGGAGCCGATAGAAGTTTTGTTTCTACTGCATTTGCACCATTACTCAACATTGAACCAACCGCATTAGACATTCCATATCACATTGAACTAGCTAACGATAGTTTAGTTGGCACTGACACGATCATTCGTGGTTGCACTCTTAATTTTCTCAATCACCCGTTCAATATAGATCTCATGCCAGTAGAACTTGGAAGTTTCGACATTATCATCGGAATGGATTGCTTATCTCAAAATCATGCCAGAATCATCTATGATGAAAAAGTTGTTCATCTTCCTTATGATGGCGAAACATTGGTCGTTCGCGGAGAACGCAGTGGGACTAGACTCAGCATCATCTCGTGCATTAAAACAGAGAAATACATAAAGAAGGGTTGTTATGCATTCTTGGCTCATATCACAGAAAAGAAGTCGGAGGAGAAGCGACTTGAGGATGTGCCAACAGTTAAAGATTTTCCAGAAGTCTTTCCAGAAGACTTACCAGGACTTCCACCAACTCGCCAAGTCAAATTGCAGATTGACTTAGTGCCGGGAGCCGCACCAGTTGCGCGAGCACCTTATCGACTTGCACCTTCAGAAATGCAAGAGTTGTCGAACAAATTGCAAGAGCTCTTGGATAAATGATTCATTAGACCAAGTTCATCGCCTTGGGGAGCACCAGTTTTGTTTGTAAAGAAGAAAGATGGATCTTTCAGAATGTGCATTGATTATCGAGAGCTAAACAAATTAATGGTGAAGAATTGTTATCCACTTCCCAGGATCGATGATTTGTTTGATCAGTTGCAAGGTTCCAGTTATTACTCCAAGATCGACTTGAGATCGGGTTACCATCAGCTTAAGGTTCGGGAGGGAGATATCCCGAAGACAGCATTCAGGACACGCTATGGCCATTATGAATTTCAGGTAATGCCGTTCGAACTAACCAACACACCAGCTGTGTTCATGGATCTCATGAATAGGGTGTGCAAGCCATATCTAGACAAGTTTGTGATCGTATTCATTGATAATATCTTGATTTACTCAAGGAGTAAAGAAGAGCACCGAGAACACCTCAGAAGAATCTTAGAACTGCTCAAGAAAGAGAAACTGTTCGCCAAATTTTCAAAGTGTGATTTTTGGATCAGAAGAGTACAATTTCTTGGTCATGTCATTGATAGTCAGGGACTACAGGTTGATCCAGCAAAGATTGAGGCAGTTAAAGATTAGGCAACAACAAAAACTCCCACAGAAATTCGTCAATTCTTAGGACTTGCCGGATATTACAGAAGGTTCATTGAAGGGTTTTCCAACATAGCTAAGCCGCTGACCAAGTTGACACAAAAGAACCAGAAGTACGATTGGGGAGAAAAGCAAGAGACCGCTTTTCAGTTATTGAAACAGAAACTTTGCAGCACGCTAATTTTGTCATTGCCAGAAGGGATTGAAAACTTCGTGGTATATTATGATGCTTCACACAAAGGACTTGGGGCAATGTTAATGCAAAACGAGAAGGTGATAGCTTATGTATCTCGTCAGCTTAAGAAGCATGAAAAGAACTACACTACTCATGATTTAGAGTTGGGTGTCGTGGTTTTCGCACTCAAGATTTGGAGACATTATCTTTACGGAACAAAGTGTGTAGTATTTATAGACCACAAAAGCTTATAGTACATTCTTGATCAGAAGGAACTTAACATGAGGCAACGTCGTTTGTTGGAACTACTTAGTGATTATGATTGTGAAATCAGATATCACCCAAGAAAAGCCAATGTTGTGGCAGATGCACTCAGTCGGAAAGAGAGACTCAAGCCTTTGAGAGTCAGATCATTGGGAATGACAATTATTTCACCACTACCATCAAAGATCCTCGAGGCCCAAGTCGAGGCACTCAAGGAAGAAAACCTACCAAGTGAAACACTCAAAGGAATGCAAGATAATGCAAACGGTTTAGTAAGGAGATCAGATGGAACATTATGCTTCAAGGATAGAAGCTGGATACCTCTCTATGTTGGAATACGAGAGTTGATCATGCACGAATCACACAAGTTGAAGTACTCTATTCATCCAGGTTCTGATAAGATGTATCAAGATCTCAAGAAGCTTTATTAGTGGCCTAATATGAAAGCAGAGATAGCTACGTACGTCAGTAAATGCCTTACTTGTGCTAAAGTGAAAGCCGAGTACCAGAAGCCATCAGGATTACTTCAGCAACCAGAAATTCCAAAGTGGAAGTGGGAACACATTACAAAGGACTTTGTCACTAAACTTCCCAAAACATTAGGAGGTTACGATGCTATTTGGGCAATAGTTGATCGTCTCACCAAGTCAGCTCATTTCATTCAAATCAAAGAGACTTGTACTATGGATCAGCTCACCAGACTTTACGTCAAGGAAATTGTCTCAAAGTACGGTTCACCAATTTCCATCATTTCCGACAGAGATAGTCGCTTTACTTCAAATTTTTGGGAATCATTGCAAGATTCATTTGGGTCTAAGTTAGGCATGAGTACCGCCTATCATCCTCAGACCGATGGTCAGAGCGAGAGAACGATTCAGACATTGGAAGACATGCTCAGGTCATGTGTCATTGACTTTGGAAATGGTTGGGCTAACCATTTGCCATTGATCGAGTTCTCTTACAATAACAGTTATCATTCGAGCATAAAAGTCGCACCATTCGAGGTACTCTACGGTCGTAAATGCAGGTCCCTAGTTTGTTGGGCCAAAGTTGGTGATGTACAGCTAACAGGTCCAGAGTTGGTCAGAGAAACAACAGAAAAGATGATTCAGATTCGAGAAAGACTCCAAACAGCTAGAAGCAGGCAGAAAAGTTACGCTGATGTTCGACGCAATCCATTAGAATTCCAGGTTGGAGGCAGAGTCATGCTGAAGGTCTCGCCTTGGAAGGGCGTGATACGATTTGGGAAACGCGGTAAGTTAAACCCGAGATACATTGGGCCATTCAAGATTCTGGAAAGGATCGGTCCGGTAGCGTACAGAGTGGAGCTTCCATCAGAGCTCAACAATGTACATAACACGTTTCATGTCTCAAACCTCAAGAAATGTCTTTCAGACGAAACGCTCCTAATCCCATTAGAAGAAATTCAGATCGATGATAAGCTTAACATTGTGGAAGAACCAACAGAAATCATGGACCGGGAGGTCAAACAGTTGAAGCAAAGTCGAATTCTGATCGTCAAAGTTCGCTGGAATTCTCGCAGAGGTCCTGAGTTTACTTGGGAACGGGAAGACCAGATGCGACTCAAATACCCACATCTTTTCACCGAGACCACTCCAGAGACCAACATCAACTGAATTCCGGGACTGAATTCCTTTTAGGGAGGAAGACTTTCACAACTCGTAATTTCAGGTCATTTTCCAAACCTCGACAATTTACTATTCATGAGTACTATTCCTTAATCACTATTCACTAATCACTATTCATCATTTTTTAAGTCAGTTTGAGACTTTGAGAAGTCGTCAAAAATTTTACTATTCACATGACACTATTCATTCCCGGAGGGAAATCACTATTCATAGGCATCATTCATCATTACGTAAACTGGGTTTACGGGTATTTAAATGCGTGTAACCAGTTAGGTTTAGCTGCGTATTCATGGATCATCAGTAAAAGCACATCATACCGACTGGAGTAGTCTGCATATCATCAGTAACATCATTATCATATCAGTTCATGCATGTGTTTGTGTAATTTTCATTAACGTATGCTTAATTGTTTAATTAACGTTACCACTCAGTTATTTCTACTAACATTATACCCAATACTCCTGAAAATGATCCTAACACATTTTCAAGCTAATTATAATGATATAGAGATTATATTATTACTTTACCCGGTGTTTTTAAACCAATCGCTATACTTTTCGTTTGACGCTTATAACTCCGTCGGTTTACGAAATTTCAATCCGATAATCATTCTAACACCCGATTCTTGCAAGGAACATGATTTTACAATTTTTACAACTTCGTTGTATCTCATTTCACCTCGTCATGAGTTATTTCTAGTTAACTCGGTACCCGATGACACTCAATGTATACACTAAACTAGCTAAACTCTAAATAAATGGGAGACACAGGCTTTATTTACATCAAATCTCTTCTAAATTAACCCATGTGCCGCCCCCCTCCCCCTAAACCACCCCTAATTCTGACTTCACTTGATTGATAAGTACCATGCATTAAATGAATTACCTTGATTTATTTCCAACTCCACTAACACCAACACATACACAAAAACCATTTAGCTAAAAGAAAGATCAAAACCCCTCCCACTTCATCCCCTATGTTCGGCCAACTCCAAGAACCCAACCAAAATCCATAAATTTTTCAAGATCAAGTCATAATCACACTCCATTTACCTTCCTAGTTATGGATTTGTGATCAAACCTCAAGTTTATTACTCATTTCTTATCAAAACTATAACACCCCTATTTTTTTAACGCAGCAGAATACAACATGGGGTGTTATCCATTAGTTACATAGTACAAGTCATAGGAAACATCGAAATAATTAAATATGTTTTTAAACAAAGTTCACATTTGATATAATCAGAGTTTAACAAAGTTAGGTCCCAAAAGTTTTAACCAGGACAAGAGTCCAAAAGATACATAATTTAAACACATCGTAAGTTTTTGAGTTATTAAAAGTTCCATCAAGTGTGAAATATCACGTGTCCATCCATCCATGTCCTTGCACGCCCATCCAAGCATTAAACATCTACGGACCTGAGATAAAACATGCTAAAAAGTGAACATAAAGTTGAGTGAATTCATAGAGTTTAATAAACAATAAGTTGAATACAAGCATTATTCATAAATTGACATGTAACGAATACAAGTCGGGAAATAAGATTATAGCATCGAGCTCATGAAACCGAACCTTGACCTAGATTTAATAATGCCCAACCAAGGTAAGATTTGCTATTTACCTTAATTTCTTAATATTATGTGGCCGTTGATTGTGAGCGCTACTCACCCGGTCAGGCTCGTCAAGCCAAATATGCATATTCATAATACTAGCGTTTCCCACAGAATTAACGGTTCATGAAATTTGGGACTTATATGGCAAAGGTTACTCAATAAACTATAATCATGTAATCGGGTCCAGCATACCAAAAACTACTTGTATTCAGTTTGTAAAACTAGCATGTATCCCCCTCGTGAGGTTTATAAAACATTAAAATGAGTAAAGGTGAGGCTATTGTGGAGTTTATTAGACTCCTTGGATCGTTTTGAGCCTTAGGGATAACAATAACAATGATAATATATGCAGCAGAATAAGAACAAATCAAAGTTATTGAACAAAGTTTATTCATCATCACCTCCAATTCTATTCGATCACAATAGAACAGTTACTCAACAATAACAGGATCAAAGACAGCTCTGATCTTGGAGGTAACAAACTAGTTCTAGGCGTTTACAATCTACTACGCCCTAGAACACACACACACACCTTTTGACTAAATTATGGAAGACTTAATATAATAAAACATGTACCCTTGATCTCTTTATATAATAGAGATTTAGGGTTTACAAAAGATAATTACTAAAAATAAAAGATCTTCGTAGTAATCTTGAACTTTCATCTTTTGTCACTTTAAGCCCTTTTGTTTCATTCTTCTATTTATTTTGTCTCATCAAATCAAGAATCCCAACAATCTTCCCCTATTTGATGATGACAAAATAAACAAAGTCGTGTATGAACTTCCCTAGACGAAGTAGCAGAAGTTGAGATGTAATCATCTCCCTGAACGAAACAAATATGTTGTCTTCCCTTGTCTTCCCTTTAATTCATGCCATGCCAGCACAATATTTCTTCCCCTTTTTGTTATCAACAAATAGAGAATGTAAGCAATAAAAACTTCCCCTCGAGTGATGCATGTACATTAAATGATTATACACATCATAATATGCTTCCCATGAAATCAATGTGCTAACCATTCTGTGTGTGTGAACTTCTCCTGTGTGTGTAAACCAATAAATCCATACTTAGTTCCCCTCACTGCTCGTAAATCATACATCTATATCGAACCAAACACTACTAGCAGCAGTATTAACCAATAAGCACAGCAGCAGAAAAAAAATAATGCATCAGTAGTATCAATCTTTGTCGAGCAGTAGAAATTCGAAGCTAGCAGCAGAATAAATTATAACTAGCAGCAGAAAGTAAGTCGAGCAGCAGAAAAAAATTATAACTGGCAGCAGAATGAAAATCTTCGAGCAGTAGAATCAACACAGTGCAGCAGCAGAAAAATAATAAGCGTAGCAGCAGTATCAACTTTGTCCTTCTTTATGGGCCCTTTTGGTGCAACAGGTGAGATAATTCTAGAAGCACCATCTCTCATTAAAATTTCCTTGGGAACCATGTTTCTTTTGGGGTGAGGGTGAGTCTTTCTAGCAAAATTTCTATGGTTCACCCTAGTGTATTGGTTCCAAACAGGTTTTTGATAGTAGTAGCACTCTTCTTGCAGATGTTCAAAACTACCACAACTATAACATGCCTTTTTAAGTAATTGAAAATCAGTACCTAATCTTTGTGAAACTAGGTTGTTCCAATTTCTCTGGTTTCCTCTAGGCAAATTATTAGTTCTCTTAGGATATACTCTAGGTGTGTTATCATACTCAGCCATTTTTCTAGAGATACCTCTACCTAACTTAGGCTTAACAAACTCAACCATTTTAGCTTTAGGTACTTTTGATTCAACAACAGCAGGAATTGCTTCCTCTTTGTTCTTAGGGGTTGAATCAGATTCCTCAACATCATCATCACTGTCAGACTCCCAATCTTCAATAAGGGGTGCATCAGACCACTTTTTCTCAACCTTGGGTGACTCTATTTTAGTTTCACTAGTTTCACCTACAAGTTTGGCCTCAGACTCAGGTATGAAAGACAATGTCCTAGTAGGAGGGGCATTGGCACTAAGTTTCTTAGGTGGAGCAACAACATTGTATCCTAGACCACTGCCTGAGTCTGCAAAGTGTCTTCCTATTGGTTTACTGAGGATGTCAGTGGCAAATTGTTGTTTTTCCACCCTAACAACATGTTTTTCAGTCTCACTTATAGCTGAATCTCTAGCCTGTTCAGCCTCTTCTACTTTCCCCATAAGAACCTTAATCTCACAGTCTTTCTTAATAAGCTCAATTTCTAAACTAGTGATCTTATCAACATATTCAATTTCAGCCTTTTTAAAGAATTTAAGCTTCTCTTCTACATTTTTTAAACCATATTGATAACTAAGATTGTCTAACTTAAATTTTTCATTCTCCATTTTAAGATTTCCATTGCTAGACTTAAGTACTTCTATTGTATCAGAACAAGATTTAAAACAACAAGATGATTCATTGGATACCTCAGAGTCTGATCCAGAGGAAGAGTAGGCCATGAGGGAAAATTGTTGTTCTTTAGGTTCTTCATCAGCTACTAATGCAAAATTAGGACCATCTTTAGTATGATCACTCCAGTCAAACTCTCCTAACCCATCACATGACACCATAGCAGTATTAGGATTTGGCTCTTCAACAGTAACCTTCTTGGTATTCTCATTGTTTCTTTTGGGTGCTCTGCACTCTCTTGCAAAGTGTCCCTTCTTATGACAGTTATAACATTCAGCTTTTGATTTGTCAAATCCTACATTATTGTTTCTTCTGAACTTAAGTTCTTTACCAGTTCTTTTAAGAAACCTTCTTGCCCTCATAGTTAGCATTGCAAACTGCCATTGCATATCAATCTCTTCAACATCATCAGGATCAAGTTCATCCAGATCTTGAGGCATAACTGCAGTACTTGTAGTAAGTTCAGCCAAATAAGCACAAATAGCAGCATCACTGATGGTGTTAGTATTGGTAGAGTCAGCAGCAGAGACATGTGAACCAGCAGCAGGAATGAAAGTACCAGCAGCAGAGTGTTGTTCTTGATGACTACTTGAATTCTTGTTGCTTGAGGAAACAAAAGCAAGATTGTTTGAGGTTGAAGATGAACTTGACAATCCCTTTACTTCAGATTCATATACTTTCAGGTTATTATACAGATCATCCAATGTCATCTTTTCAAAATCTTCCTTGTGCCTCCAAATCACTGTGTGAGTGTTCCATTCAGATGATAGGCTTCTCAGAAATTTTAGATTGATATCTTCTTGAGATACATCAATCTTCAATAGAGCCATCTGACTGGTCAGTTTATGAAGTCTATCATAAGTTCCCTCAATGTTCTCAGAACTCAAAGCAGTAAAAGTTTCAAACTGGTGCTTCAGTAGGTTCTTTCTTGACTTCTTTGTAGCTTCGTTCCCACCAAATCGAAGTTCAATAGCCTCCCATAACTCCTTAGCAGACTCAATATGATTAAAGCTTAGTTGATAATCATTAGGTATTCCCATCATGAGAATACTGTGAGCCTTGACCTCCAATCTTCTCTGTGCTTTCTCCTCACTTGTCTTGAGAGACAAGACTGATCCAGTAGCAGTCTTGGTTGGCTGGCTGTCGCCATTCAAAACAACTTCCCAAATTGAGCAATCAACCATTCTCATATATTGTTGAATTCTCATCTTCCAGATCTCGTATTCACCAGTCTTGAGCATGGGGACTCTTGATGCAGTAACAATATATGTTGAATCGGATTCCATTGCTTACATTGATGATGAACAAATCTTGTATTCAGTAATTCTTCTTGGTACCAGTTTCTAGATCACAAGCTCTGATACCACTTGTGGAGTTTATTAGACTCATTATATCGTTTTGAGCCTTAGGGATAACAATAACAATGATAATATATGCAGCGGAATAAGAACAAATCAAAGTTATTGAACAAAGTTTATTCATCATCACCTCCAATTCTATTCGATCACAAAAGAACGGTTACTCAACAATAACAGGATCAAAGACAGCTCTTTTCTTGGAGGTAACAAACTAGTTCTAGGCATTTACAATCTACTACGCCCTAGAACATACACACACACACCTTTTGACTACATTATGGAAGACTTAATATAATAAAACTTGTACCCTTGATCTCTTTATATAATAGAGATTTAGGGTTTACAAAAGATAATTACTAAAAATAAAAGATCTTCGTAGTAATCTTGAACTTTCATCTTTTGTCACTTTAAGCCCTTTTGTTTCATTCTTCTATTTATTTTGTCTCATCAAATCAAGAATCCCAACAGCTATGAACTCACCGAAATCAAAAGTGAACAATCAAGTGAAGAAATGAAGAAATAATCCGCAAGAACTCTACGAGCAACCTAGAATATATTCGTGTGTCTTAGCTTTTATGAATAATGATACAATCATTATTATATGCTATATAAATTACTATCTCAATTATGCTTGGTAAACAAAGTTTAAATAAGCATCAAGATTTAATTTGGTATTTAAAAATGACTTACAAGTATAATTTTTACTTTTCTTACAAAATTTCATGTTTTTAGTCCATTTTTATTCTTAAGTCTAAAATAAGTATTAGAGGTCCAATTTAAGTCTAAGGGTCCAATTTAGTCAAGAGGTTCATATTATGTCTAAAGGTCCAAAATACACTAAGTGGTTCAAAATAAAACTTAAGGTCCAATTATATAAGTTATTATCCTTTCTATAATTTTCAGTTACAAACCTGATGGAATTTATATAACTTAACCACTTTTAAAAATTCATATCTCCCAAACCGTAAGTCAAAAAATTATGTTCTTTATGTCCCCGGAAAGGTATTCGACCATACTAACAATATTTGTTAGTCCCGCTAATTTAGAAATTTCGTAACAGTAGTGAAATTATTATTTTTCCCGTACTATCCAGTTCTGAAATCACTAACATCACAACAGTCCCGCGAAAAATACAATATCTTGAGTTCTAAAAGCCCAATTAATCTCATTCTTATGGCCACGTTTAAGTTGAAATGTTATCTACAACTTTTATGTTTTGAGCAACAGTTGTTCATGTACAAAAAAAAGACTTTTATAGGTTTCAAATCTGTTACTCAGAATATGACATGTTTCACGAAAACATTTTTAGTTTAATCATCGGGTGTCGTCACGGGAATCGCCTCCTATGGAAATGACCAAAATACATAGATCTATAACTACCTATTTTTAGTTTAGGTCCAAAGTCCACTGATTCGTCCAGTTTATTCCATTTTTACCCCTGATCAGAATAGTGTTTTCATAACAAGTCATTTTTATTGTTTTCTTGCAATTTTTAGTATGTACCAAGCATATTCAAGCATCAATAACTTATGAAACATATAAAACACATAAAGTAACATGTAAATATAGTAGAGAAATGAAAAGATGAAGGTTGGTTCCTTACAAGGATTTTATGGATGGGAGACAAGAGGTCAAGAACAAGAACCCTAGCCTAAAAATCACCAATCAAGAGACTCAATGCCTAAGTCTTTTACCCAACCTTTGAAGCCAATCTTTTCCCTTGATGAACCCTAGGATTTACAGCCTTTGGACACCTTGGAAGAACTCCAAAACGAATTTGAGGAAAACTTCAAGATAACTCCAAGAAACTTCAATAGAATCTTCAAAACTATGATTCAAACCACCATCTTTTGTGAGCACCTTCAAGAAGATGTTGTGAAGATGATTATTTGGTTAAAATCAAGATGATATGAGTGTGTTTTTGTGATGATTTTTGGCAGCCCACAAGGAGGAAGAGAGAAAATGGATGGTTTTTGATTTAGGTTAGATTTGCTTGTGAGAAGTGATGATTAATTTCTTGGAAATGAAATTTTTTATGAAGAGTGTATGTGTGGTTAATGTATGGCCGGCCTAGGGCCTTTAAAGGGAGGGTTATCTTTTATTAATTTATAAAAATACATTATATACAAGTTTTGTACATGTATCATAAGTCACGGAGTGAGTTTGAAGGCCAACGGGGCTAAACCGGTAACGTTTTATGCATAGTTTGTGAAAATAATTGTCATGAAGATAATATTTTCATAAGATATCATATTTAACTTAAAATGACCCAAATTGATGTTTTATATATTTCTCGAGCCTTTTGGAGTGTTAATATGTCTTTGAAGCTTAAACCGCGAGCCGAAAACGCGAATTACGCAGTACCGGGTGACTTAAAAACGTGAAATTCGCTAAATCGGGTAAAAATTAAAAAGGGAATTTTTACTCAAGAGAAAATAAAATATAATATGGATTAAAGAATGACCTTAAATTTATGAAATGTCACAGTACCTACCCCTTAAGAGAGCGATGTCCCGGCACTCATTTCGTTTTAATCGCCGTATGGTTTAATTGTGAAGAGATGACGATATAGAAAAGTCATCATCGAGGTTTCCAATGAAAGTTGAATGATCTAGAGTCCAAGCATCAAATATGTTCAATGAGCAAGAGGGAATGGATTGAAGAATTCTAACAAGTCCTCAATTCTTGGAAGCAGATAATAGTACAATAATATTAGCTTATCAAGCTCGCGGTTGTTGATACAAATTCGGAAAATTCCACGTAACAAATTACGAGCCGAGAGGAGTTCATAGCCCAAGAATGATTCATACACACGCTATGGCGGATACACATAAGCCCACTCATTTATAATTCGTCACTTACATAAAGAGGAGTCCCAATCCATGTAAGTAAGGAATTATAAACTTATGGTTCGGCGATTTATAATTTTTTTATTCATATGAAGAGGCGTCCCAATCCATTTCAATAAGATGATTATAAATCATCCTACTTATGTATTGCCGACACAAAACACAATAAAAAAAACAGCAAATGCTATTCTTCAAAATCATAAGAAGTAACGAGAAAAAGAATGAGACGTTAGTCAATCACGTTTCAAAGGTAAGTGTCAAAAGACAGCACGATCCGAGGTAACAAATTTAAAGTCATACTCCCATCAACTGGAAGAGTTCAAAACGATGGATTATGAAGCAATATATACGCTACTTTATTTAATTCCTTTCGATGATATTGAAATTTGGTGTAGCTTGTCAATTTCATTAGTTATCTTATCATTCGAGTCCACTCGAGGATTAAGGTATAATACTTATATTGCTTAAGTCAAAAAGCTGATGGAAAATTTTATAAAATTGCCGCACTAATCGGGTCACCATTTCTAAACCGTGAAAGCTATAATTATGAACTTTATATGATTAGAAAGGTATGACTCTTTCCTATATGAAAATCTAGGCCTCACTTAGCTGAGAACCACAGAACATGGGTGAAATTACTAATTTACCCCTGTTTCTCTATGCAATTGCTTCCAGCATCCAAATAAGTTTAGCAAAATGAGTGTTTCTTTTTATCTACAGGTCCTATGGGCATAAATCCAACTGGAGAAGTTTTGTTTATGTCTTGGCTAAATTTCATTCAAAAGGACTAGGTAGTAGAAATGCTTAAATATAGGAGTTTTTGGCCTTAGAAAACGGACAGACAACTTCTGGACAAGTTTTAGTGTGGATTTTTTCCAAAAATCATCGAGATGAATTAGGACATGAGGTTTTTGGTAAAATGACCATGAGACATAGATCTACATCCCTATATTTTTATTTTTGGGTCAAAACTTACTGAGGTAAAATGGGTGAGTTGTTTTCCAACATATACTAATTTGGACAGATTTACCTTTCAAAGTCATGTCTTTCTAGTGCTCCTAAGCTAGGTTTTGTGGTTCAAAATATAGAAACCAATTATGAAAAACTCTTAAGTGGATCAAATATTAATATGTCCAGGAAACAAAGTGGTTTTTAAAGAAAGCTTGAGGTGATTACAAAAGTAAAACAAAATGGAAGTAAGACTAGTAATCAAAATGTAGCTAGCAACTTTTGCATTTAACAACTCAATCAAACCTAATTACCTATCTAACTCTTATATTCCTATGAAAACTTGATCAATTCTTCCAACAATATCCATGCAAGAGTTGTTTAATCTATCCTAGAAATTGCAATAAATGAATCAAAGTATAAAGGGTTTTAATGAAAAGAAAAGGTTAGGAAAAATTACTTGTACTCTAGGGCTTCAAGTCTTACACCAATGTGACTAGAAAATTAAACTCCAATAGGGTTGTTTGGTCTTGAAGGCTCACGAAGATAACAACAATGGTAGGGATAGTATACAGAATGCTCAAAAAACATGAGTTCACGAGGAGTAAGACAACCAATAAAAATTGATAAACTACAACATGTTTCGATGTTATATGAAATGATATTACATACGGTTATGAAAGAGTTTAGAGACCATTGTAATCACCTATAATGTCTGATAAATAAGAGAGACCATTGTAATCACCTACAATGTCTGATAAATAAGAGAGACCACTGTAATCACATACAATGTCTGATAAATAAGAGAGACCATTGTAATCACATACAATGTCTGAGAAATAAGAGAGACCATTGTAATCGCGTACAATGTCTGAGAAATAAGAGAGACCATTGTAATCACATAAAATGTCTGATAAATAAGAGAGACCATTGTAATCACCTACAATGTCTAGAAGATTTTATTATTCACATGGAGAAACTTCAAAATATATATATATATATATATATATATATATATATATATATATATATATGTACATATATTATATATGTACATATATATATATATGTACATATATATATACATATATATATATATACATATATATATATATTATATATGTATATATATATATATATATATATATATATATATATATATATAATATATATATATATATATATATGTATGTATATATAGCGATGCTTTAGGAACAAGCAAGATAGTCGAACAATATCTTAAGTACATATAGTAATATTCATTATACATATATGTATAGCAAGGGTGCACTTGAAGATGTGTATAAATTTCTGGATGGAAATTTATAATGCTCATGGATAGAATAAAATACAACAAGGTAGTTTAGTGCACAAAATATTACATATATAAAGAGTGATACTTTCGCGGATTATCATATGAGTTAAGAAATAATTATAGTGCTCCTATAATTACCCTTAGTATGATATAATAAAGATATATACTCAATGGAGTAATAGGAAATTTAGGAAGTAGGCGCGCATGGATATCGGACAAGATGATGGAACTCATGACTTTTGAAAAATGAATGGTTATAGTCTAGGTTTTTAAAAGAAAACGACCTAGTTCACTATAACCTGTTCTCTGGTACCAATCTATAACACCTCCATTTTTGTAACGCAGCGAAATACAACATGGGGTGCTATCTATTAGTTACATAGTACAAGTCATAGGAAACATCGAAATAATTAAAGATGTTTTTAAACAAAGTTCACATTTGATATAATCAGAGTTTAACGAAGTTAGGTCCCAAAAGTTTTAACCAGGACAAGAGTCCAAAAGACACATAATTTAAACACATCGTAAGTTTTTGAGTTATTAAAAGTTCCATCAAGTGTGAAATATCACGTGTCCATCCATCCATGTCCTTGCACGCCCATCCAGGCATTAAACATCTACAGACCTGAGATAAAACATGCTAAAAAGTCAACATAAAGTTGAGTGAATTCATAGAGTTTAATAAACAATAAGTTGAATACAAGCATTATTCATAAATTGACATGTAACGAATACAAGTCGGGAAATAAGATTATAGCATCGAGCTCATGAAACCGAACCTTGACCTAGATTAAATAATGCCCCACCAAGATAAGATTTGCCATTTACCTTAATTTCTCAATATTATGTGGCCGTTGATTGTCAGCGCTACTCACCGGGTCAGGCTCGTCAAGCCAAATATGCATATTCATAATACTAGCATTTCCCACGGAATTAACGGTTCATGAAATTTGGGACTTATATGGCAAAGGTTACTCAATAAACTATAATCATGTAATCGGGTCCAGCATACCAAAAACTACTTGTATTCAGTTTGTAAAACTAGCATGTATCCCCCTCGCGAGGTTTATAAAACATTAAAATGAGTAAAGGCGAGGCTATGAACTCACCGAAATCAAAAGTGAACAATCAAGTGAAGAAATGAAGAAATAATCCGCAAGAACTCTACGAGCAACCTAGAATATATTCGTGTGTCTTAGCTTTTATGAATAATGATACAATCATTATTATATGCTATATAAATTACGATCTCAATTATGCTTGGTAAACAAAGTTTAAATAAGCATCAAGATTTAATTTGGTATTTAAAAATGACTTACAAGTATAATTTTTACTTTTCTTACAAAATTTCATGTTTTTAGTCCATTTTTATTCTTAAGTCTAAAATAAGTATTAGAGGTCCAATTTTAGTCTAAGGGTCCAATTTAGTCAAGAGGTTCATATTATGTCTAAAGGTCCAAAATATACTAAGTGGTTCAAAATAAAACTTAAGGTCCAATTATATAAGTTATTATCCTTTCTATAGTTTTCAATTACAAACCTGATGGAATTTATATAACTTAACCACTTTTAAAAATTCATATCTCCCAAATCGTAAGTCGAAAAATTATTTTCTTTATGTCCCCGGAAAGGTATTCGACCATACTAACAATATTTTTTAGTCCCACTAATTTAGAAATTTCATAACAGTAGTGAAGTTATTATTTTTCCCTTACTATCATCTCTGAAATCACTAACAACACAACAGTCCCGCGAAAAAAACAATATCTTGAGTTCTAAAAGCCCAATTAATCTCATTCTATTGGCCACGTTTAAGTTCAAATGTTATCTACAACTTTTATATTTTGAGAAACAGTTGGTCATGTACAAAAAGAATGACGTTTATAGGTTTCAAATCTGTTACTCAGAATATGACATGTTTCACGAAAACATTTTTAGTTTAATCATCGGGTGTCGTCACGGGAATCGCATCCCGTGGAAATGACCAAAAGACATAGATCTACAACTAATTATTTTTATTTTAGGTCCAAAGTCCACTGATTCGTCCAGTTTATTCCGTTTTTACCCCTGATCAGAATAGTGTTTTCATAACAATTCATTTTTATTGTCTTCTTGCAATTTTTAGTATGTACCAAGCATATTCAAACATCAATAACTTATGAAACATATAAAACACATAAATTAACATGTAAATATAGTCGAGAAATGAAAAGATGAAGGTTGGTTCCTTACAAGGATTTTATGGATGGGAGACAAGAGATCAAGAACAAGAACCCTAGCCTAAAAATCACCAATCAAGAGACTCAATGCCTAAGTCTTTTACCCAACCTTTGAAGCCAATCTTTTCCCTTGATGAACCCTAGGATTTACAGCCTTTGGACACCTTGGAAGAACTCCAAAACGAATTTGAGGAAAACTTCAAGAAAACTCCAAGAAACTTTAATAGAATCTTCAAAACTATGATTCAAACCACCATCTTTTGTGAGCACCTCCAAGAAGATCTTGTGAAGATGATTATGTGGTTAAAATCAAGATGATATGAGTGTGTTTGTGTGATGATTTTTGGCAGCCCACAAGGAGGAAGAGAGAAAATGGATGGTTTTTGATTTAGGTTAGATTTGCATGTGAGAAGTGATGATTAATTTCTTGGAAATGAAATTTTTTATGAAGAGTGTGTGTGTGGTTAATGTATGGCCGGCCTAGGGCCTTTAAAGGGAGGGTTATATTTTATTAATTTATAAAAATACATTATATACAAGTTTTGTACATGTATCATAAGTCACGGAGTGAGTTTGAAGGCCAACGGGGCTAAACCGGTAACGTTTTATGCATAGTTTGTGAAAATAATTGTCATGAAGATAATATTTTCATAATATATCATATTTAACTTAAAATGACCCAAATTGATGTTTTATATATTTCCCGAGCCTTTTAGAGTGTTAATATGTCTTTGAAGCTTAAACCGCGAGCCGAAAACGCGAATTACGCAGTACCGGGTGACTTAAAAACGTGAATTTTAGAAAAGTGTTAATAAAACATTATGAAATTGTTATGAAGTATTAGAATGGATAATTTTAATATTTCATGGGATCATTATGTTTTCCGGAGTGTTAAAACGAAACTAAAAATAAAAAACGCAGGATCAGAACGCGAGTTGTTACCAAAATTTGACGAAATCATGAAACGAAACAGAAAATGTGAAATATTGAAATTTTTTAATCCTAAGAGTATATGATGGAATATTAAGTCACTTAAGACAAGGACACGGATAGAAATCCTAAACACGGCTCAAGCAAAGCTAAAAACGTGAAATTCGCTAAATCGGGTAAAAATTAAAAAGGGAATTTTTACTCAAGAGAAAATAAAATATAATATGGATTAAAGAATGACCTTGAATTTATGAAATGTCACAAAAACTCATCAAATCATAAAGTATGTTTCAAGAGCATGTTTTGATCATCTATTACTTTCATTTGATTTATATGTTCATGTATTTTCAAGTTATATTAGTTATCCATGCAAGATATTTATGTTTTACATACCACTTTTGAACATAAACTCTCTAAATCACTAGATCTATAAGTTTCACTAATGATCTCATGAAACTCACCAAGGTTGGTGATGTTTAAGACCTCATGACACCCTAAGAAGGTGTATCGTAGGATTTACGAACTTGTGGAGTTGATTTGAGTTAGCGTGATCAAGTTTAGAACCAAGGAAATGAGTTTTTAACAATCTAAATAAACTACTGTCCAAAATCGTGTAAACTGGAAAACTCAGAAGATGTTGAACTATTATGGCCTTCATATTCAGAAATTTCTTTCAAAAACGAAACCGTGGCCGCTTGAATCACTAAAAACCGACTTATAACGAAGGAGATATGATTTTTCAAAGTTAGGCGACGAAAAACTATTTTCTGAAAATAGCTTGCTGTTTTTCCGAACTTCAAGGGACAAAACGAGACGTTAGACGTGATCTAGACGAGCCGACCTATTGAAAATATGTTAGTTCATATTTGTACGAATCCGTGGATATAAAGAACGTAGAAAACGAGCTTATAACGACCGAGATATACACGTTCAAAGCCGACGAACTCTATTTTATTTTGACAGCCCTATTAGAAAGTATTTTCTAAGTATAAAAGTTAACATTTTTACAAGTCATCACATTGATAGCCGGTTTTCTATCTAATCAAGATGCGTATGATCAAAAGTCAAATAACACGACATTTAGACAATGTTACAAGGTTTTCGAGAACGTCGAGTTTATTCACAAACACTTAACGTACAATATTTCACGACTAGTTTCACGAAGACATTTTGGGCATATTTTCACAAGTTAAGGAAAATATTAATTTGCGACGAAAACATTATATTTTCCGATAGAACACCAAATGAGGATCGTGGAGTACCGTTTCAACATAATTACACGAAAATTAGTTTATAACTTAACAAGACGTGAACAGTGTATTTTTCATCGATAAACGTTATTTTCAAAACCAATAAGTGGTATCGTTAACATACGTATTTGCATGTGTTGCGTTAATTCATTGCTTACATTAGATCATATCATCATAATAGGTCGCGGTTAGAGACCGAGCCTCATTTCATCATTGTCATTGTTGCAATCATAGCAGGTGAGTTTTCATAGCCCCGTTTTCAATTGTTTATTTGATTTCTAAACTCTCGGGGGAGAATACATTGCACCATTTTTATATGCGGACCAAAGTATACAAACTCATTTACATTGCTTAAGTTACATCATTGCCAATTTAAAGTCCCCTTTTATTTATCATGGACCGTTAATTGTGAGCAAGCGAAGGTGAGTGGATAGATCTATTGAGGGTGACGCCTCCGTTCGGGTTGGTAGCACCAACTGGTCAAACGAACGCATTTCATTTCATACATTCAGAGTGTTTGGCAAAGCACTCCCTTTTGGGGCATTATTATCAGTCTAGCTTCGGGGTCATGAGCTTAAGAGCTAATGTAATATTTTTATGTGACATTTTGTCATACAATTTGTACTTGTGGTTTCCGTAGAAGCATTTCATTTACATAAACCTATGAACTCACCAACATTATTGTTGACCATTTTTAGCAATATATTTTCAGGTAATTAAGGTATCGTATATTGGCTTGCATAAGGACATGCATGGAGTCACGGAGTCGACGCGTCTCACTTTATATTTTATGCACTTATCCATCGTTTGAATTGTATGAACTTGTTTTATGAAAACTTGTTTCACCTTTTGGGACCTAGCTTTAAAACTCTGAATGTTTTTAAATAATCAAACGATGTATTTTTTAAAAGAAACTTTAGGTCATTCAATATAACTGCAACTTTGGTGCTATGACCAGTCGTGCCCCTGAATGACTTATTCCGCTGCAAGTCACGAAATTTGGGGGTGTGACAATTCAAGTTTTATTCAATTTGAAGTTGCTTTTTTTTTTTAATTTTGTTATATATATATATATACTCATTCCAGCAGCATTAGCACAGTTACTAGCATTAGTAACTCTGCTTCAGCAGGACTAACTTAGTACTAGCAGTAGCAACTCTGCTCCAACAGTACTAACTTAGTACTACCAGTAGTAACCCTGTGACTAAAATATGCACTCACATAATATGGTCACGCTTATCAACATTATTGGTCACTCTTTGTTTAATTCGATGTATGACTAAATATTATAAAAGGCCACACAAACATAAAATTCAAGTGGCCATTGGATGAACAATAGTCGCACAAAATACACATTTTTCACTTTAAACAGCATATGGTCACACTTATTAACACTTTTGACCACTTTCTGCTTTTTTGTATGTGACTAAATACCCAAAACAAACATGCTTTTTGTGACTAAATATTACAAAAGGCCACACAAACATAAAATTCATGTGGCCATTGGATGAACAATGGTCACACAAAATACATATTTCTTCACTTTAAACAGCATATGGTCACACTTGTTAACACTTTTGGCCACTTTTTGCTTAATTTTATGTGACTAAATACCCAAAACAAACAAGCTTTGTGTGACTAAATATTACAAAAGCCCACACAAACATAAAATTCAAGTGGCCATTAGATGAATAATAGTTACATAAAATACATATTTCTTCACTTTAAACAGCATATGGTCACACTTATTAACACTTTTGGCCACTTTTTGCTTAATTGTATGTGACTAAATACCCAAAACAAACATGCTTTGTGTGACTAAATATTACAAAAGACCACACAAACATAAAATTCAAGTAGCCATTGGATGAACAATAGTCACACAAAATACACAGTTGTTCACTTTAAACAGCATATGGTCACACTTATTAACACTTTTGGCCACTATTTTTTAAATTGTATGTGACTAACTCCAAAAAAACAACACACGTTGTGTGACTAAATCATCACAAACGTCACATTTATTATATATTCATGTGCCCACAGGACGAGAAATAGTCACACAAAATACACATTTACTTGAATAAATCATCTTAAATGTCACATATATTATATATTTATGTGGCCAAAGGACAAACAATAGTTACTCTCAAAAAACATTTGTGTGACTATAAAGTGTTTACGGTCACTGATACTGATTCATCAAACAAAACTAGTGCCTAATTTTTCGCACATATTCGGGTTTTGGTCACTCTTTTTCAATGAAAATGGACACAAACTAAACAACGTCACCATATGCCACCTACGGTGGCGCGACCTTTGGTGACATACACAAAAAAAAAACATGTGTGACTATATGCATATCGTCACACATTTTTGGAGTGATGAAATACCATATTTGTACCAGTGATGAAGGGATACGAACAAAGGAAATGAAGAAAAGATAGACTAAAGAAAGCTAATAAAAGAAAATAAAAATCTCACTTGATAGGAATCTAGTGAGTAGACCTAAACGAGATAGAAATTGAACATAAACAATAACTATTCCCCAGCAGCGGCGCCAAAAACTTGATGCGAGTTTTGCAAGACACAAAAAGTTTTACTTCTCAAGGGATCTTGAGAAGCTTGCAATCCTCTAGGCAGTGTGCATGATCGTTGTAGTGTAGTATAGGTATGTCTGGGGGATTGATCATTCTCTACGGGAATAGTGTCGTTAGGTCAAGATGTATGACTAGATACGTCTAGAGGTGAGGGATGATTCTTTTTATATTTTTATATTTTTTAGAAAGCAAATAAAATCTCAGTTTTTAAAGGAGTGGGTGGAATTAGTTGTTAATCAACTAACCCAAAATCTAATTATAAAACTAAAAGCAAGAAAAAGATAAATTTGGTGAACTTCTTATGATAGGAAAAGCGTGTTTACTTAGATTTAATTACTCCCTAGTTATCTCCTATTGATTCGTTGAATTGTTACGTCCTTGTTTTAGTTGAAGCGTCGTATTCCTTATTGTTGGTCGTGCGGAGGTGCCGAAGTCCCCAACTCTATGAACATTAGTCTCCCCTAAATCCCTTAACATCCATTAAGTTTTCTAGGATCTACAAGCCGCAATTCACGCAATAAATACAACGAAAAAAACCAATAGTGCACTCTACGGTTTCATTTTTAAGACGTTCAAGCTACTTACATATAAGAGGTCAGCCAGTTTTCTTAACCTAACGCGATAACAATCAACTAAACAAGAGACAACAAATCAATATTCAATAACTAGGTTTCATTAGATCTAAGAAAACACAAATAAACTTAAGCTAGCATGTTAGATAGAAGAAAAGATAAACAAATAATCAAACTACACATAGACATATTGAATAATTAAAAACTTATCTTCAATTGAACATGGATGAAAAAGGCTGAAAAAGCCTTACAAGATCTCTAAAAATCGTCTAGGGTTTATTAACAAAAGATGTCACACCTAATAATGAAAACATTCGAAAATATATATAGTATTACAACTCTGACGGCATCAGCTTATGGATCCTGACGCCATCAGCTCGTCGTCATTCGGGCTTCGTGTTGTGCAAGTTGCCATTCTGACGGCGTCACCTTGTATCTCTGACGCCGTCAGCTTGTTAAAAGTTCTGAGCCATCTCTTGTCTTCATAAATCATGACTCTCTCCTCCATAATACACCTGACGGCGTCAGGTTGTAAATTATTCAAATTCTCTGAAGCGCCACATGGTGATTTTCCACCCAAAATCCAGCTCAAATAACAAGTGACGGCGTCACGTTGTAGCTAGTGACACCGTCAGCCTTCCTTTTCTCACGGGTTTTCGCGACATCGTCGTATTCTTCTCTTTTTTGTCCAAATATGCTCCAAAAGTGCCAATTTTCAGAATTCTCGTCCCAAGTACCTAAAATGCAAAAAGAAATTATTTAAGGCAATATTTGATCACATTTATATGATTTTGGACTTAAATAACGCCTTAAAAAGGTACCAAATAAATCCTTATGATTTTGGCACCTCATGGATCCACAAATATCGTGGGTTGATCCGCCAAAGTGCAAAAACACGGCAGAACTCTTTAATATGCGTTGTGAAGCCTTGAAACATAAATATGAGATTAGTTATGATCCATTAGAGTCTAAGGCTAGTGAGGGAAAGGAAATTCCAAAACCGAGAACTTCATCTAGAAGCGATTTTGTTAAAGTTAGTAAGAAACCTTCAACTAACGAAAACAAAGAAACACAACCATTTAAACCTTCACTTAAACATCGGTTAAGTTATGTTGAGAATAATTCTAGGTCAACAACACCTCCACCTAGATGAGTTGTCAATTCTCAACCTAGGTCAAAAACACCTCAACCTAGGAGAAGACGAAACATTCTGACACAATAGCATTCACATCCTATGTCCTGGAACACTAGTCACCAACAACCATTCATGCCTTGGGGAGCTTATTCACCATTTGTATTTATGCAACCAACTCCTCAAACGGCTAGAATGTTTGACACTAACATGTACGGACCTATGAGACAATGGGGACCAAACATTTGAGTTTTTGTGTCGTTAAACTAGGTATGCTTAAAGGTTGATTTGGAGCCAAACGAATGGATAAAGGATAGTTGTTGTTCCAAACACATGACGGGAGACAAAAGTCTCTTCTCAACCTACAAAGCATACGATGGAGGTAACATTACATTTGCTAGCAACCTTAAAGGAAAAATCATTGGCAAAGGTACGGTTTCTAACGACTCACTTAAAGGAAAAATCATCATAATGGTTGGAAAAATCATCATAATGGTTGGAATCAAAACTTCCCCAGACATTATCGAGCTCCTAACTACATGCCATGGAAATCATATCCACCATTCCCATACATGAATCAGTTAACAGGATGTTTAACCAAAATGGACCCATGAGATATTGGGGACCAAATGCTTGAGTTTTTATATAACTTAGGTATGCTTGAAAGTCGGATTGGAACCAGACGAGAGGATAAAAGATAGTGGTTGTTCAAGGCATATGACGGGAAACAAGAGGCTCTTCTCAACCTACCAAGAATATGATGGAGGTAATGTCACTTTTGGTAGCAAATTGAAAAGCAAAATCATCGAAAAAGGTACTATCTCTCATGACTCTCTCTCTATTGATAATGTTGCTCATGTCGATCATCTAGGATTAAACCTACTTAGTATTAGTCAACTATGCCATAAAAAGTATAATGTTCTATTTAGTGAAAATGAAAGTAAAATACTAAAAGATGGAATAACCGTAGCAAAAGGTGTTTTGAAAAACAACGTATACGTCATGAAAATTGATAAAACTTCTAGAGATAAACTTTGCTTAACTTCGTAAGATGATTCCTCAAATTTTTGGCATAGATGCTTAGGCCATGCTAATATGAGACTTATTCAATCTCTATCCTCAAAAGATCTCGTTAGGAACTTACCCAACTTGAAATATGACCAACACTTTTGTGATGCTTGCAAAATTGGAAAATAAGTTCACAGTAGCCATAAGGCTAAAAATATGGTATCTACATCTAGGTGTCTAGAACTTTTGCATATGGATTTATTTGGTCCATCCGCTATACAAAGTAATGGAGGCAACTTCTACACTTTAGTCATAGTAGATGATTATTCAAGATACACTTGGACAAAGTTTTTGAAAAGTAAAAATGAAGCCTTTGATCAATTTGAAATTCTTAGTAAGAAAATTCAAAACCAACTAGATAGTCGTATTGTGTCAATAAGAACGGATCATGGTCGTGAATTTGATAATGAAATACAATTTGGAAACTTTAGTGATGCCAACGGCATAACACATAATTTTTTGGCTCCTCGTACTCCTCAGTCAAATGGTGTAGTAGAACATAAAAACCAAACTCTTCAAGAGATGAGTAGAACAATGCTTAATGAACAAAATATACCACAAAATTTTTGGTGTAACGCCGTTGACACTTCAACCTATATTTTAAATAGAGTATTAGTTCGATCATTTTTGAACAAAACACCATATGAACTATATAAAGGTAAAAAGCCTACGCTAGGAAACTTTAAAGTTTTTGAAAGTAAATGTTTTATTTTAAACACTAAGGATTACTTCACCAAATTTGACCCAAAGTCTTATGAAGGTGTATTTCTTGGATATTCTCAAAATGGCAAAGCGTATATTATTTTAAACAAAGAAACCTTGAGAGTCGAGGAATCGTTAAATGTAACATTTGACGAAAGTCCACCTCCCTCTAAGACATAACCTTTGGTAGATGATGACTTAGTTGAAAGTCAACTTGTTCAAAACGAAGAGAATATAGATAATGACAAGGAAAATGAACTATTAAACAAAGAAATTGTCAATATCAAAGAACCTAAAGGTCATCCATTAGATAGTGTTATAGGAAAATTGAATGAAAGAACCTTAAGATCTAAAGTCCAACAAAGCAACTTCCTTTGTTTTTTATCAACCATTGAACCCAAAAATATAAATGAAGCTATAAAAGATGAATCTTGGGTCATAGCAATGCAAGAAGAATTAAATTAATCTGATAGAAATGATGTTTGAACATTCGTACCTCAACCAAAAAGTCAAACAATAATTGGAACAAAATGGGTCTTTCGAAATAAAATAGATGAAAATGGTGTAGTGTCTAGAAACAAAGCTAGGCTAGTAGCACAAGGTTATAATCAACAAGAAGGCATTGACTACGATGAAACTTTTGCTCCGGTTGCTAGGCTCGAGTCTATTAGAATTTTACTTGCATATGCATGTGCACATGATTTCAAACTTTTTCAAATGGATGTCAAAAGTGCATTTCTAAATGGATTTATAAATGAAGAAGTATATGCCGCACAACCTCCGGGTTTCATCGATTTTGAAAAACCTAATCATGTCTATAAACTTAAAAAGGCTTTATACAGACTTAAGCAAGCACCAAAAGCATTGTATGATCGACTTAAAACATTCTTAGTTGAACATAAGTACACCATGGGTTTAGCAGATAACACTCTCTTCACCAAGAAAAAAGATTCACATATTATCATTGTCCAAATATATGTGGATGACATCATATTCGGATCAACTTGTCAAGAGCTATGTGATGATTTCTCAAAAATTATGCATGGCGAGTTTGAGATGAGTAGGATGGGAGAACTAAACTTTTTCTTAGAACTTCAAATCAAACAATTAGAATATGGGTTATTCTTTAACTAATCTAAATACATAAAAGACATGATTAAGAAATTTGGTCTTGAAGACTCTGAACCCATTAAAACGCCTATGTCTTCGGAAACCAAAGTCACCAAGGATGAAGAAGGTGAATCTGAAGATAACACTAAAATAGAGGAATGATTGGTAGTCTACTCTATCTCACGGCTAGTAGACCCGACATTATGTTTAGTTTTTCTCTATGTGCTCGCTTTCAAGAAGATGCTAAAACATCACATCTTGAAGCCGTAAAACAAATCTTTGGATACATAAAAGGCACCACACACCTAGGATTATGGTATCCCAAAGGAACGGGAGTTGAAACCATAGTGTATGCCGACTTAGATCATGCCGGTGACTATGTTGATAGAAAAAGTACAAGTGGCATTTGTACTTTTGTTGGACATTGTCTCACCTCATGGTTTTCAAAGAAACAAACGGCTCTTGCCATCTCAACAACCGAAGCCCAATACGTATCAGCAGGAAAAGCATGTCAACAAGCTCTGTGGATTAAGCAAGCTCTCATCGACTATGGAATTCAAATTAACGACATCTCAATTCTCTGCGACAACAAAGGAGCTATCGACCTTAGTAAAAATCCAGTTCAACATGCTCGTACTACGCACATTGAAATTGGTCATCACCTTCGTGACAATGTACGAAAAGGAAACATCTCGATCAAGAAAGTGTCCTCAGAGGATAACATTGCCGATATCCTAACTAAACCTCTTAAACGAGAGTCATTCAATCTCCTTAGACTTGGACTATGACTAATGGAACCTAATTTGTAGTTTTAATCTTAGCTTGAACCTTTGCTTAAACAAAATGACAAAACTGAGTTCTAGTCCCAAAGAACCTGTCGACAACACGGACGGAACCAAATATTTGGTTCTACCCAATCCGTAGGTTCCTGAGCCAGATTTTTAAATGCATTAAACAAACACTCCTTTTCGCAAAACCAAAACACACAACGACTCAAACTGATTCCATAACATATTACTCTCATAATTAAGGCATCTCCTTCAACTAATCTCAGCTCAAATCAACATTGTAAGCTTCCTTACTACTTTTCTTCTCTCAATTCTAAGTCTAGCGTTTCTAATTTATGCACAAAACCAAACTTGGGGATTATGCATTTTCTTAGGTAGACCATGAAGTAAATTTGTAAATTACATAACTAATCATGTTTCATTTAGTTAGTAATTGCATCTTGTAAGACATTATCATGATTTACTAAAAACCCCATGTCAAATTTTTGTAAAAAGATTCTCACAATTAGGACAAATAATTTTTCACATTGTTCATACAAATAAAAAAATTATGTTTAAAACATCACTTGCATAATATCTCTTGAATGCTAAAGGAAGTACATAACTAATATTTATTTTCGGGTACATTCAATCGAAGCTCCTTAATTAGGAGCATTGGGTTATCTCTCTTTTTGTTAAAAAATTTTCTAAAGAATTTATTTTTGCTTTTAAAAAAAGAGTCGAGATAACCGCATCTCCACATTGTCCTCATATAGGCACACACTAGAACATTGTATCAAAATTCTCATTAGTTTCGACTAAAGTGTGAAATTTTTGTATCTAGGATCAAACATGCCTCCTGCAACTCACTATGACCACAAATACACTCTCAACTTACAGTCCCAAACATCATAGGACTGAGGGACTTACCCCGCACAAGTCAAAATCTTCAAAGCTCTAGAAAATGTTACTTTCATGAGGGTAAACCATTGACCCATCCTTTCTTGAAGCCTCAAACTTCATCAAAAACTTGCAACCACAACTTTGATTGTCTTTTAAACATTAACAACAAATTTGTCCTAGATTTGTCCTCGGTTCTAGCTAGCGTAATTCCTCGTAAGTAATATGAGGAATCATGTCTTCAATTTAAAGCAAACAAAAATGACTTCAACAACCTCTCCATCAATTTGCAAGTCCTTAGAATTCCTTGTCAAGGTAATGCTTTCCCGGGAAATAAATGGTCTCTCTCAATTCTTGACTCAATCTTGATCATACCCTCCATCAAACCCTTTTTGACAAAGAAATAATCCGAGACCATCTTTTCCTTCTTAGAGCTTCGTTACGGGGATAACCGTTTGGATAAGAAATCAACCGAGACCCATTTGGCATGGAACTAAATAACCAAACCTTAATTAAAGAAATGGGAAGAAGTTCTTAGGGCAAATTTCTTGTGTACCATTGGGAACCGGATCCCTCTAAATGCTGTCTTTGTTACATGTTTTATAGTGGTCGACTCTCAAACCTTTCAAATTAGCTTATAGTTCCAAAAAGATGGCCGCATACCATTTGGAACTGCTCTTCCCTAGGTGCTTCTCCCCATCTCTTAGGCCCTTTGAAAAAATCCCATGTGAGGGAAAAAATGTCCGTTTTTTGGGGGGCAATTAAGCCCAAATCGTATTTATTTTGATAAAAAAAATTTCCCAAAATCTTTTCCCTTTTTTTTTTGGTACTTTGGAGAAGAAATTGAAAAGGAAGCATTTTGGACTTTTTTTGGGATAAAAGTGAAGAAAACGAAAAGTTCAAAATCTGGGGAAAAAAAACTTGTGACGGTAAGCCCCAGTGTGACCCGTCAACCCCTGAGCCCAGATAGGTTTTTTGGGGGGAAAAAAGGGAGGGGGTCAAGAAAGGCCCTCAAAAAACCCTAACCGCGGGAGGGACGGCGTTAGCTCTATAACGTAAAAACCGTCTTGTTTTCCTATATAATTTTCAAATTTTTGGGGGTTATGGAACTTTGTGAGGAGAAACCCTAAGGGTTTTTCTACCCTTTTAAAGGGTTTTCCCTTGGATCCCCATGTTAATTGAAGAAAGAATCAATTTTTAAACTTTTTAAAATTTTTGTGTTGTTTGATTTAACTTTTTTTTGTTTTTATTTAAAAACGGGGAGATTTATCTTTTGTTTACTTAGATCAATGAAAACCCAACTATTGGGTTTGGGTTTTTGGTGTTATTAATTGTATGGATGATTGTTTAACGGTTGGGTTAAAAAAAACGGCAACCTCCATAGGGGGAAATTTTACGCTTAAGAAAAAAAGAACCAATGCGTACAAAATTATTAGGTTTTTATTTAACATAGCGAATCTGGGGTCCCATTTAGGAGTTCTTAGCCCCCGACATGGGGGTGAAGTAGGGTTATAGGGGGGGAATACTATGCCACCCCCCCGATTGGGATTAAGGAAACCCCTCATCCACCAATAATACACACTAATCAACCGGGGAAAAAAGTTGGGGAAATAAGGAAATCAAGTAAACATATTTTCCCCAAAATAAGTTCCACAACCTTTTTTTTTCAGTTATTTTATTTATTTGTAATTGTAGTTTTTTGGGGTTAGTTACTACAACTAATTCCCCACTCCTTCAAACCCGAGATTTTACTTGCTTTTATAAAAATAAAAAAAATACGAAAAGAATCTTCCCTCACCCTTAGACCTATTAGAGTAGTTTTTTTAATCCTAACGACACTATTCCCCTAGAGAACGATCAATCCCCCGGTACTTGCCACTACACTATACTACATCGGTCAGGTACACTGCCTGGTAGGGATTGCAACCTCTTGAGATCCCTCGAGAGGTAAAACCTGTTGTAAGGTCGCAAAACCACGCATCAAGTTTTTGGCGCCGCTGCCGGGGAATAGTTATTGTTTAGGTTGAATTTTTATTTTATTAGGTCTACTCACTAGATTCCTTTCAGTGAGATTTTTATTTTATTTTTCTAGGTTTTTCTTTAGTCTATCTTATTTCTTTGTACTTTTGTTTGTGACACCTTCCACCTACCTCAGAGTAATAGTGATCGCTTGATCCCTGTTATTCTATTTTCCGCCGTGCAAACTTCCACTACCCGTTCCCCCCCCCCCCATCATGAAAACAACAACCTTTCACCCGACCACCACTTTGGTAACAATTCTGAGATGGAGGAGTCTAACCAGAAATGACTATGCAGTTAGTCCATTTTACGACTCAGACTCCGATGAGGTGCTGGTAATGGAGAAAGTAGTTAAACGAGGAATGGAGAAAAGAGGAAATTGATCCCTTTAAGTATGTTGACCCTAGGACTAAGATCGAAAAGGATAGCCTCTTTAACATGCAATTTCCGTGTAAGATTGGTTATCATAGTTTTCATGCTTATCTTAACTCATCTTTGCCTATGAACATTATCTCTCGCGCTAATTATAATAAAATCATGGTAGATAGCTAGAATATCAGGAGATAACATTGTTGCTAGATTAAGCCACTACACTATTCGTAGGAAGTTTTGTGTATTTGGTGGATTTTATGGTTATGGAGAACTTAGGAGAATTTATTGATAACAAATTAACCCAAGTCATTTTTGGGAAACCCTTCAAAAGGTTGACCAACCTTGACGAAAAACTTGTGGACGGGTTAATTACATTCTCGGATGGGGATGAAGATTTTGTTTACCAAATGCCCCGATCACATCCTAGGTTTAAGAACTTCTCCATTGAATCTTGCAATAGACTTGTGCCTATTGACTTGTTAAGTGAGAATGATAAGAGAAAGGGGCTCAAATATCCACATGAGAAAAATAAGAGATATTATCATGGATGTCTGGAGCTGAATGATGAATACAAAAAAGATGAGGCAACAATTAGATGCTCACACTCGGATACGTGGAGCATAAGCGACACTAGATAAGCCTGACTTTGAGTCTAGCTACAAGACTCGTTAATAAAGAAAAGTGCTTCTTGGGAGGCAACCCAAGCTTTATTTTCTTTGTGTGTTTATTCATTTGTTTGTTTGATTTTATTTGCTTCCGTACGTATGTTTAATTTTTATTATTATTGATTCATGTTCGAAAAAAATTGTGAAAATGCTTTATCTTGTTTTTAACTTCGTCTTAATACATATAAAAGGTATTTTGCAAAAGTTAAGTGTAAGGGAAATCCAAATCGGTTTATAGAACAAATGAACATGAATCATAGCAATATTAAATTAGCATGCATATTAGTAATTGTTTGAGTCAAATGCTTGTATCGAGTCATAATGATATTTTGCAGGAATTCCAGGAAGTAAGGTATAGGTTTTTCTAGAAATTTTCTGGAAACTTAACATGAGAATTCTGTCAGATCATTTCTGACGGCGTCAGGCTTTACAACCTGACGGCGTCAGGTTTTAATTTTCTGAAATTTTTGAAAGTTTTGTTTTTCTTCCGGAATCATAAAATGCTTTATTAAATCTCTAATTATAAACTCCAGGAATCTGCAAAATAATCATTCCACAAGCCCTTATATCCTTATACAGATTTATCCCGCCGATGTTATGCAGGTTTTCGTGTTTTTTTTCTCAGGTTTAACAGGTTATTTTGGACAAGGAAATTATGTGGAATCAAGCTTTTGGCAATGCTTTAATCTGAACTTCAACATTACCTTGGAAGAAGATCTAACCATGTTACCCCTTTATCCACCGAGCGAATCAGGGGGATTTGATTTCATTCTTTTTCCTTATTTACTTTTACATCTTGTTATTTGAACATTGGGGACAATGTTTTATCTTAAGTGTAAGGGGGGGTAAAGTACGATACCTTAGAGAATACAATTGCACTTGATTTTTGTTTGTTTAATGGTAGATGTGTAATAAAAACTAAGAGAAATACCTGTTTAGGGCAATTTTAGTGCCAAATTTAAAATTTTTTACAACATATAGGAGTGAAACTTTGGTCTTAATGAGCGTCTCACGGATAGGAGTTATATGACTAGCACAAAACCGTACCACTAAAAAATTTTCCACCCCCAAATATGTGAGGTTCGCCCCTAAATTGGTAGGAAAAGCATTTATGCTATGATGTGTGTACCGGTAGCACTTAGATTCTAGAACTTGCGTTAGGACCATTCCGAGGCCACAAGTGAGACTACATTCGTGTAGTTAGATTTACTACATGATAAGAGGCATTAGGATTAACCCATTGTTTTACACCTGTGTTTTTGTTATAATTACTTTGGCTACATTGGTCAAGTAATTCTCCCACACCCTTTGCGTTGTACTCTTTTTAGTACACGATACCCCTAGTACACCCCTCAGAACCTATCTTTTCGTTTCTAACTTTAAGCATTTTACTTAAAAGGAAGAAAATTTTTTTACACCCCACTTAAATGTACACCCAAATCGCCTTAGCCTACCTTGTATGCACTCATTTTTAGTGCATTATTGTGACAACATTTGTTTAAACCCCAAGTTAATTATCTAATTGATTACAGGTTGCTAAGTCGAGTCATATCCTTGTACATATTGTTTTGGGACGATTGGGACTCATGGGTAAAGTACTAGTGTAATGGAGTAATGGGGAAGAACAACATTATTACCCCCATATGTGCTAAATATTTTAAAAAGTACTCCAAGTGTTTTGATTATCTTAATTCGAGACAAATTAGAATAGTTAATTGTAAAGTTATGTAAAAGTTCAAGTGTAAGGGGGATACAACCCCCCCTTCGATGTATTATTTTGGATGGTAGGGCAAGAGTGTATTCAATAAAAAAAAAAAAAAAAAAAAAGTAGAAAAAACATATGGACTACCATCCCATTTCATTTTATGTTTATTTTATCTTTTTGTTATTTTTTTCATTAGCTTAAGTCGAGTCTAGTCTTGGCTTAGCAACGCCTCATTCTACATGTAATTGACCAAGATCTTTAACTCGCCACCAGTAAAATATCCTTTATCCAACAAAACCGTGTTTATCATATCCCTACACCTAACGTTATAACCCTTTGTAAAGACCTCTTTGATAGTTTATCCTAGGTGCTTACGCCAAATGTGGTGGAGGTTTTGACCCTTTCCCAAGCCTATGGTAATCTATTTGCTATGACAGGTAATGAGTGATATTTCTCCATTTTCATATATAAATTTACAACACCCGGGAGATGAGAGTATCCAAACACTTAATATGAGGTGCTAGTGTATAATTTCCGTGCTTGTTTTGACAAAGGTGGAACGATCATTTGTTGTAATTACGTTTATATTAATGTTAAATGACCCCTAACTTGTATTTTGATTAGAATAAAAGCGCATTTGCTTGAGGACAAGCAAATCTCAAGTGTAAGGGTATTTGATGAGGCGAAAAGTGTACCGCTTTTAGGGGGTCATTTAAGCCCTAAATCGTATTTATTTGATCAAATATTGCCCTAAATCGTTCCTTTTGTCATTTTAGGTACTTTGGAGAAGAAATCTGGAAAAGGAAGCATTTTGAACGTTTTTGGAGCATAAAAAGTAAAGAAAATGACAGAGTCTCAAAAATCTGCTGGAAAAGTACCTGTGACGGCGTCAAGCCCCAGTGTGACGCTGTCAACCCTTGACGCGCCAGAGAGGATTTTGGAGGATTAAAAGGGGACGGCGTCAAGAAGGCCATCAAGAAACCCTAACCGCGGCGAGGTGACGGCGTCAGCTCTATAACGTGACGCCGTCAGATCTGTTTTCCTATATATATTATCATAATTTTTAGTCATTAGTGTGCAACTTTGTGAGGAGAAACCCTAAGACGATTTTTCTGCCATTTTTAAGGGTTTCATACCCATGGATCTCCCATGTTCAATTGAAGATAAGTAATCAATTAATCATTCAATATGTCTATGTGTTGTTTGATTATATCTTGTTCTTGTCTTTTATTTAACATGCTAGGCTAGATTTATCTTGTGTTTGCTTAGATCTAATGAAACCTAACTATTGATTATTGGTTGTTGGTGTGTTATTAATTGTATTGGATGATTGTTTATCGATGTTAGGCTTAAGAAAACTGGCTAACCTCCTATACGGTAACTTGCTTGAACGTCATAAGAAACATGAACCAATGCGTACTAAGGTTATTATGGTTGTATTTAATGCATGAGCGAATTCTAGTGATCCCATGTTAGGAGCTTCTTAGCCGGCTCGACATAGGAGTGAAGTAGGAGCTTATAGAGTTGGGGAAGTACGTACGCCACCCCACGATTGGTATTAAGGAATACACCCCTCATCCACGCAATTAATACACACTAATCAACCGGTAAAAGATAGTTAGGGAGTAAGGAAATCTAAGTAAACACATTTCTCTCCATATAAGTTCCACAACCTTTTTATTTTCAGTTATTTTATTTTATTTGTAATTGTAGTTATTTGGGTTAGTTGACTAGCAACTAATTCCGCCCACTCCTTCAAACCCGAGATTTTACTTGCTTTTATAAAAATATTAAAAATACAAAAAGAATCTTCCCTCACCCTTAGACCTATTAGAGTAGTTTTTCAATCCTAACGACACTATTCCCCTAGAGAACGATCAATCCCCCGGTACTTGCCACTACACTATACTACATCGGTCAGGTACACTGCCTGGTGGGGATTGCAAGCCTCTTGAGATCCCTCGAGTGGTAAAACCTGTTGTAAGGTCGCAAAACCACGCATCACCCACCAAATGCTAAAGGGTTATTTCTTGACTATTCTCTTGTCGACCACATCATGGTACCATTAAGTGATAAGAGGGTAGCAAAGACTCAAGGGAAACGTCCTCATCCTCCAACTTCCTCATCATCATCTTCAAATAGCGAGAAGGATGGACTAACCCAAACTCAAGGCTTCCTCCTCTTGACTACTTTCGACAACTTCCACTACTTGAAAACCAATCGGAAGAGTTCAAGCAAACAAGAGGGATGTTTAAGTGCATTGCAAGGTTCCTTACGAAGATAAAGAAGAAATTAGAAAAGTAGTGAGAGGTTTCATGAGCGTTTGGTATAATGTCCCAAAAACAATGATGTATGATGTATTTCTCTATTCCTAGGATGAAAACTTAACATTTGACGATTATGTGAACTAACCAAATGTCTTGCAAGTAGATAACATCTTGATGTTATCAATTTTTATTTTTCACATTATTAGTGAAATTTCTAGCCCTTGCTTGATCTATACCCATACATGTGTTAATACCTATTTTATTGTTGTTTTCTAATCACAACTAATTAATTACACATGTTTTAGGAGAAATTATGGGATTTGAACGAGGTTCGGGGGGTGAAAAATGCCCTCTGTGAACTATTTTGGCACCACGGATCAGGCGGAACCAAAAAATTTGGTTTCGCATGTGTAATTTATTGGTACCGCCAAAATACTACCCACGGATGGGGCGGCACCAAATTATGGGTTCCGCCCGTTATGTCGAAAGGTGCCGCCAACCTGCAATAACATTTTTCAATTTTGTTTAAATCCCACACTCTAGATCACTCATTTTTGTTACTAGGACACTTTTCACTGATATTCACTCATATTAGAATCATGTTATTTCACTTGGACCAATAGGATAAGCATTTCCTACCAAAATTTGAAATTTCTCAAAAACCACTCAAGGAACCTTTCTCTATAATGGAAGGAACCCTTTATTTGGTTCCTTGCAATCCGTGAGTCTCTGACCTCAAAGATTTTGTAATGATTGCAACTCATTTACTGCATATCTTACTTATATCACTCAACTCAGCTCCATTGGATTGACTTTAGTTGATTAGACAACCTCATTAACACTTCCAAATCATTAGGAAAGATCAATGTTGAATGGATTAACATCAAATCAAAGAACAATCTTCCACAAATCTTGAATTCAATAAATTAGAACCTCCAAGAACTACATTTCATCACCTTCATCAAAACAACCTGTGAATCTTAGCATTTCTTAAGCAAATCCACAATGACAAAATATTCCAACTCATCACCCTCTACTAGGCCACCTAGAAGGACCACAAGGATTAGTGTAAAGCCTTGTTGTTTCGTTAACTTAAACTCATCATCCTCATATTCTTCACCTCTTAACATCTCATCACCCATCCAAGATGAAAATTTCTTGACTCTAAGTACTCCAACACCTCCACCAACATCGCCTATCAGGTGATGGAGCAGAGGTGGTGTGGTGATGGTGTATTATTTATTTATCTTGTACATTGTATGAATGGTTGGTTTGGATTATTTATCACTAACCTTTGTTTTGTAGCATTCAAAATCCATGTCTCTAATACTTGGCACCCTAACTAGGGGGAATATTGGCCAAGGGGGAGCTAATCAAGTTTGGGCTTACACAAGATTCCGCTACGCTTCTCTTCTTTTTGTTTTGACAAAAAGGGGGAGAAAATATTAAACTCAAACTCTCAACTTTTTTCAACATAAACATTTGCATAAAACAAGTTTAATCTATATTTTTAAAGGCTTGCACTTTATTTATGTCATTGCTTAAAAATAAACTCTATGTTTTGTCCTCAACAAAAAGGGAGAGATTGTTAATACAAATATCGTCTAAAAAACGTTATTTATATTTTACGATCTTTGCTATATTTTGTTAACGACAATTATAAACTTTATTTTAGCAAAACATAAATCTAGTTAAGTCTTTTATATATATAGTTACAAGTCTTTCTTAAACACAAATAGATTTTAACATAAGTTACAAATTGTTTGTTCATATATAGCATTTTAGTCAAAGTGCCACATTAGGTGTTTAAAACAAATAAAGTGCCATATTAGGTGTCAAAGTAAAATTAGAATGTTTTACAAATAATAAAATGTGTCTTATAATAACATAAGTAATCAAACTTTTTTAGTAACTTATTAACTAACCAAGTTACTTCTAAATTAAACATCATCTAGCTAGCTAATATATACATTTTACAAGTTTACTTTCCAAAACTTTTTAATCAAAATAAGAATGCATTTTTGCATCATTCCATGGATCATCCTACTCTAATCTAAGATTGCATATCTCTTTAGGATCCTTGGAATATATGGTATATATTTTTGGTTAGATTGTCACTCTAGAATTCTTGGAAGATATGGTAAATATTTTGGTTAGATTTGATAAAAGATTTTGATGATTTTCTGTCAGGTCCCGGCGGAACCAAATGAATACAATGACGGAACCAATTTATTGGTTCCGCCTGATCCATGACTTGCTGGCACATTTTTCCTATAAATAGCAAGCCACACCATGTTGTTTAATCATCACTTACATACATAAAACAACATACATTCTCTCATTCATTCTCTATAACTAACTCATTCTTATTTCATTTTAGTGAGCTTTTTTTGTAGCAAGAAGATCAAAGCATTACTAGCTTCAACAAAATGTTGCAAGACTTGTTTGTTTGTCATTGTGTGAATTGTATTTATTCATACATCATTGTTTGTATCAAACCATCATAAACCTCTGATAGTGATCAAAATACATATTGTGACGGGAGTGGTTGTGCCCTTGTAAAGAGCTCGACATCTAGCTTTGTGTCGGAAATATTGTTTAAGCGATGTGTAAGGGTTTTCTTCGCTGGATAAAGGAGCTTGTTGACTAGTGAAGAAAACTCTCGAGTTGGATACTCGGGGAGTGGATTAGGGCAAGGAAAAAGAGTCCTTATAGACCAAACCACTATAAACACTCGTGTTGTGGTTTGATCGTTTCTATCTTTCTTGCACTTTACCTATTGTTATTTTGTTTAAATATATTAAGTCATTTCACACACAAAGATAACTAAGAAAAAGGAATTGAAAATGGTAAAACTATTCAACCCCCCCCCCCTCTAGTTTTCCACAATTTGTATCTTTTTATTTAGTTGGATAGTTTTCTTGAATCTAAGGTATGTGCATTAGATAACACATGTGAGATGAGTATAATTTTATCTATGTTTCAGATATTCATGAATACCATAAAATGATAAAACTAATGTTGATCCCAGTTATGCACTTGATCGAATCCCTTAGCTTGTAAAGGTTAAGTTATCTTAGATAAATCTAAAACAACTATGTAGAAACTGTCTGTGAGTATATTAAAATCTATGCGGAATCTAGACATTAATCTTAAGAATAACTTGTAATATAACAGTAAACAGTTATGAACACAAGATTAATAAACAAAACAGCTTCAATATTATTAACGAATAATATGAATACTCTCCAAGTATTAAGGTTTACAACCTTGAAGCTATATGAAAACACATGTACCTAACTCAATGCCCTAGGACCTCGTTTTATAGACTAAGGAGTCTTAGTCGGCTTACATTAACTTTCTATACAAGATAAATCTCTAATGAATTTTTTCTATAATTATCTAACCGACTATACAAGTTTATCTCACTAACAGCATTAACTAAGAGTCTAGCAGTCTTAACTCTAACTCTAGTAGCAGTAATCCTTCAGCAGTTGTAATTCTAAACTAGCAGCATTGACTTTTAGTCTGGCCGCACTAACTACTTACTGTATTTTCTTGAAGTTCTTTAGCATCACCAGCAGTAGTAAAATACACCAGTAGTAGTAAAACTTATATTAGCAGCATTAATGACTTAGAGCTTTTCCTTTGTAATACCTGAGCAGTCTTAACCATATGAGCAGTGTTAACATTAGCAGCATCTTGAAGTCTTTGAATCCCTACAACTAAACCTAGTGATCAAATGTCATAAGTATCAGATTTGACTTTTTTATTGCAAACAGTCACTAAACTTTGCATTACTTTTTCGTATATTAATTTCTACAATGTATCTAAGATTGTTAGTGTAGCTAGAACAATAGTTTGCTTGGAATAAGAAATAAGCAAACTATTGAATTTTGTGTCATTTTACTTATGGCAAGATACGCAATGGTAAAAAGGTCCTTTTTACTAAGGATGGGTCAGGTTGTGTTGACCCGCAATTTATGTTTTGAGCATTTTACATGAAATAGAAAATAATTATTGCTAAAATGATGCTTATAATAATAGTATAATTACAGTGTTACACTAACCTCTGAATAAAATTGATTTAGGAAGTTGTAAGCATTAAAATTATAGACCTTCGATGACATTCGATTTCGACCCATCTCAGTTTATTACCTCATCTATGTAATTGACACGTTTGAAATAAAGCACAACCATTTTAGAGTTTTAGCAATGATTTCTAAGTTTACAAGCTACTGATTTTTTCCTCTTGAATTGTCCTATCAAAGACACCAAAATAATCCATTCACATATCTGCCCAACATACTCACAAGTACGGTTATAACCACCACAATGTCCATGTTTTTATCAAGATATGCATATATGTATCGAAAAAAATATTCATACCTTAACTGATCCTCCACAAGCTTGGCCATGTTGCCATCATAAGATGGAACAAATATGTTACTAATAACTGAACCCATGAAATAAAGAGCCCCCATTTCAGATGAGTGATATTGGAACCGTCTTGACTCATCCTGGTCTAATAAAGTTTATTTCTTGACCTAAATAAAGTACAATATAAAATATCTTAAAAATCAAACTGACTATTTTTGGAAAGATAAAAACTTTCCAACAATTCAAAACGTGTAGGGTAATAACAAACACTTACAATTTGAGGGTATGTAGCACTTAAAATCTGCAAGTCACTTTTCACTGCCATAAACCAGAAGCAACTTATTGCATGTTTTGGTCAAACCAAATGCTTGTAGAATTATTATCGCGACTTCTGTTGTAAGAAGACAAAGACCTTATGATCTCTTCTCTTAGGCAACTAGTTATTTCTTTCCCTCATCACCACGGAAACACAAACTAAGAAAAACAAACATAATCATAACCAGATATGACCAAACGGGTCAAAATGGGTAATGTTTTTGGTACGGGCTAGGTGAACCATTTTTTTCATATATCATAACAAATATGTTACTAGTAATTCTACTTGACTTTCTTAAGATGATAATATAACCCAATTCTTCGAGAAAATAGGTCCAACCATTCATTTGTTTGTTGAAAAGAAAGAAGATAATGTCAATACCTTGACCATTTTAGTTCATTACCTTTTTCAACGGTTCAACCATGTGTGCAAACCGAGTCAAACATGCCCATTTTGTACCTTAGGTGCAATGCCATACATGATCCCTTTTCTTGTAGAACACGCACTAATCATTCCTAGAGCTCTGATTGAAGGTGTTAAAACTGACACGACTAAGTTTTGGAAGATATGATGGGATTCTGTTATTTGCTAGTCGTGTATCCGTACAATTGAAGTGATAGAATCTGCAATCTGTCACAGAAACATAGCCATGAGATCATATATTAGATTAAAATAAAGAATGATAGATTTTTTCAGAAAATAAACACTTAAACCCCCAATAAAATTTGCAATTAGTTTGACTTGGAAGTTGACACGTTGTTGCAGCAGAAGGTTTAGCTAGGTATAAAATGCCTATACTTTCCTCAATAATGACGACTAATTAAGGGAACCCTGTGAACCCAGCTATCTAAATCAATAGGCAAATATATATTTATGCAAATATGGTTTTTGGGTTATTTTGGACCCAAAACTAGTTTGATCTTTGAAATCCAACCTTGTGATTGCAGGTGGAAATTTCAACCCATTTGTATGCAAAAGGGTCAATTCTAGTTAAAATTTTATTCGTAACAGGTGAAATGCATAAGACATAGAGATTCGCTATACAGGAACTTGTTAAACAGATCAAAATGCACTGATTTAACATGATTATCTACAAGCAGTTACCAACCTACAATGGCAACCGATGTCAAACATTGCACTAATAAGAAAGAGTAACAACAAGTTCCATACGTTTCGTGACCAACAATATGACAAAAGACTCAGACTTCAACCTTCTAGATGGGGTGTAAAGTTCAAGTACCATTCATGACCAACAACAATAAACAAAGTGTATGTTCATACGATGGGTTCAAATCCTTGAGTCTTCCAAATTCACAAGGTGAAGATAACTAACGTTTCACAATGTACTTGTTTCTCGCAGATGCAAAGGACAATCTCTAATCTTTATTACATAATTTAGGTTTTGAATCTAACTTGTTAGAGCGTCATGTCCCATTTAGAAAAGTAAAAGTAGGACAGTTTTTTTATCCCAAAGTTTAAGATCTCATTCAGGTTTAAAAGGTCTTGTATTGCCTTTCGTTAGTGGAGAAGGTGGTCTAACTAAAATGATGGAGGTGAATGAAGAAGATATAGAAGCTGCAGCTATATAGAAAATGACACTTTTTTTGTGCAAAATGGATAACGAATGGAATCAAGCTACTATAGGAGTTCCAGATCGAAGATATAGCTAATTATACAGTTTTTTTAAAGGCGCGAGCTTTAGCATTTCTAATATACTTAAAAGGATAGTGGTATTATTTGCGTATATTGGTAAAGATGGTCTAGCTCAATGGTTACTATCATAAACACTGCTCCTTAAATGTTTCAATTAAATTATTATTATCATAACTACATGCATAAACAATAATCCTCAATTGCTAAAAAAATACATAATAATTAACATATGCGAACTGCATAGAGTAAGTTACATCATTCCAGTATCCGGCAGTTGTGGTGGGTGAGCTTCCCATTTTTTAGATCGGAGATTTTATTTATTTTTTGAATTTTTACACTGGCGTAAGTTTGCTACATTTTCTCTTCTTATTAATGGGCTCAAAATTTAACTTAGTAGGCCTTATATAATGCTATTTTACGCTCGTGAGACCCACCACCAACACAACAGCTTTTACTTTTGTCATCAAACCAATCACTAAATTCAGGTAATGGTGACCACAAAATCATCACAGGAGCATACCTAACTAAAACAAAAATATACCTCACAATATAGACACAAACACAAATAATTTCTATTTTGTGGTATGCACCACCAAACGGGTGCCAAAAGTGGGCATTCCACGACTCGTGGTGGAGGACACCATTACGCTTGGTCTTAAGATTGTTGAAGAATATATGCAAGCTCCACTTTAACTTGAGGGACTAAACTTGTCATTATGCAAAGTCATATTAGCCTAAAGATATATTGGGAGCTAGTTGACAAGTTGTGAAGAGCTGAGGGGCTTAAGTGAAAGTGTGGGCTATATAAGCATCTCATCTGCTAGCGTTTTCTCATTCTCTTTGATACCCGTTTTTCATCTTATTGTTCTCTCTCTCAGTTGTTCACACAATTGCCTTGTTACTGTTGATATCACTTTGATATCTTTCTGTTGTTTGTTCTAGTCATCAAGATCAGTCTCTGGATCTTGATCTTTGAGTGTTTGAGTGATTTTCTAGAGAGGATCTGAGTGATGTCCTTCTGAAGGAGATCACTTGTTTACTTTGTATTCGTTTGGTAAGAACATGTTTAGGGACTTATCTACTTTAGCTTTTCTTAATAATATACACCAAGGAGTGGTTGGTTGGGTGTGCAAGTTGTTTGTTGTGAGTTCTTTACCATTTTTTACATGGTATCAGAGCACACGGTGATCTGATCTGGTGGTTTTGAGATTCTAGGGTTTCTAGGATTTCAAAGATTTTTTGGGGGTTTTTCAAATTGAAGGTTTAATTGGTTAATTGAGGTCGTTTTCTTTACGACTGTGTTTGATTTAGTCTGTTCAGGCTAGATCTGGTGATTCTTGTGGGATTCTTGGTTAGGGTTTCTTGAAACCCTAATTTGGTAATTTGGGGGTTTTTATCCCTGGTAAGTGATTGATTGAGGTTGTTGGGCCTGTTCTCGGTTAAAATAGCACTGGACTAAGTGAATCTAGTGTTGTTGTAGTGATTCTTCCATTGTGATCTGGTATAAGCACTGTAAGTTGTTCTTTTCTTCCTTTAAGATAACAGTTACTTAGTTAAGAAAGTGCAAACGGGGTAGTGAACATCTTGACCTGCCAACTTGATTGGTACGGATACCTGCTCTGGCTACCCCAGTCTTCTTGGCTAGTATTTGTTATACTTGGGTGTGAGTATCATTACTACTATTTATTAGTTCTTAGTTATTGTTTTGTTGAGTCTAGGTCATTAGAGTTTAGGATTTTGGGTAGTCTTGGAAGTTGGTTGTTTATTTGTTGTGGTTGTCTATTCTTGGTTGGTATCATTGTGTTATTTGGTTTGTCTGGTCTTGCCTGTTGTGATTGTCTAATCTTTGTTGATTATTTTTTGTTATCTACTTTATCTGTTCTTGCTTGTTTATCTTTATGGCTGGTGGCTCTAGTAGTGGTGGAGGTGATGCTCCACCTGTATTGATTAGTAATCTTGATGCTGGTAATCCTTTATACATTCAAACTAATGATAACAGTAATACTGATTTGATTCCTTTTAAACTTCTTGGGACTGAGAACTATAGAATATGGTATGGTGCTATGAAATTGGCTTTACAAGCTAGGAACAAATATAGTTTTGTTGATGGTACATGTTTGAAAGAGTCATTTGTTACTAGTGATGTTTTATCTGCCCAATGGGACAGGTGTAATGCCATTGTCTTAACTTGGATTATGAACTCTGTGTCTCAAGATGCTTATATGGGATTAGTTTACTCTGAAAATGTTGCCTCTGTTTGGAAAGAATTAAAGGAAACTTATGATAAAGTTGATGGTTCTGTGATATATAATTTGTTGCAAAAGATTAACTCTGTGAAACAAGGTGGTAGTTCTGTAGCAGATTATTATCATAGACTTAATTCTTTGTGGAGAGAGTTTGATGCTTTAACTAAGTTGCCTAAATGTACTTGTGAAGTTAAATGCTCTTGTGATCCTAGTAACGAGTTATGTCTGCATCAGCAATTGATGAAGCTGATGCAGTTTCTCATGGGTCTTGATGATTGAGAACTGCTCTTTTGACTAGGGATCCTCTCCCTGAGGTCAAAGATGCCTATGCTACTGTTTCTAGAGAGGAATCCCACAAAGGGATTCCTGAGTCTTCTAGTGTTTCTGAGTCTAAAGTTAATGCTACTTCTTTTGCTGCTAAGTCTTTTAACAATAATAGAAGGGTGTTTAATAACAATAACAATAACACTAGAAGTTCAGGCTCTAATTCTACTAATAGGGGCCCTAATCCTAATCTGAATTGTAAAAAATGTGTTAAGATTGGACACACTATTGAAAGATGTTATGAAATCATTGGTTTTCCACCTGGGTTTGTTAAAAACAATAATCCTGTTAAACATAATGGTTTTAAACAAACTTACAGTGCTAATGTTGATGTTAAAGATGAAAAAACTTCATCTACTGTTACTTCTTCTGGTTTTTACTATGAACAGATGAAGAAACTCTTTTCTTTGATTAATGAAAATTCTTCTGGGAGCATACATGCTAATATGGCAGGTAGAGCTTCATTCTATAATCATAATGTCTAGTTTAATGTAAATTTTTCTATATATTTTTTTGCCAACTCTAGTATGATTGTTGATACTATATCTTTGGGTTGGATTATTGATTCTGGTGCTAATCAGCACCTTACTGTGTCAACCGCTGGTATGTTTACTGTTGCTGATATTTCTAGCCATAAGATTACTGTTTGTCAACCCAATGGTACTTTGGCTACTATAAGTCATATAGGAAACTTAAAACTTACTAATAATGTTGTTTTGTATGATGTTTTAGTTGTGCCTGGTTACTTTGTTAGTCTTTCATCTGTTAATAAATTGATAATAGATAGTAAAATGTTTGTTGGTTTTGATGAGGATAATTTTAATTTCCAGGACTTGAAAACGGAGATAATCTTAGGAACTAGTAGTCAGTGTGATGGTTTTTATCTGTTTGATACAAAACCTGTCAAATCTGTAACTACATTTAATCTTGTTGTGTCCTATAATGTATCTAAGGCTATGTGGCACAATAGACTGGGTCATCCTACTGATCCAGTCTTATCTGTGCTTCAAACAGATCTTGGTATTACCAAGAATTCTTATGTGCCTGTTTGTGAGGTCTGTCATAGGGCTAAGCAAACAAGGGAACCATTTCCCTTGTCTGATCATAAGTCTGGGGTTTTTGGTGAACTTGTTCACCTTGACTTATGGCGTTCATACAAAGTTACTAGCAGAGAAGGATATAGATACTTCTTGACTATTGTTGATGATTATTCTAGGGCTGTATGGGTTTATGTTGATCCTAGCTATACACTTGATTGACTCCCTTAACTTGTAAAGGTTTAGTTATGCTAGATAAATTTACACAACTAGGTATAGAAAATGTGTTGAATTACTAAGGTTTATGCGGAATCTAAACAATAGTATTAAGAAGAAGAGTTAACACAATCGTAAAGAAATCAACAACTTCAATATTATTAATACGAATACTCTTTAAGTATTAGGGTTCACAACCTTGAAGTTATGAATAATGTGTATCGAACTCTATGCCCTAGGACCTCCTTTTATAGGCTAAGGATTCCTAGTCGACTTACAATAACTTTCTATACAAGATAAATCTTTAAAGAATCTTTTCTATAATTATCTAACCGACTATACAAGTTTATCGTATCAGCAGTATTAACTAAATACTCGAGCAGTCTTAATTCTAACTCTACCAGTAATAATCTTGCAGCAGTTGAAACTCTAAACTAGCGGCATTAACATTAAGCCTGGCAGCACTAACTACTTAGTGTATATTTCCTTGAAGTTCTCAGCAGTTATAATATACACTAGCAGTCTTAACCTTCATTAGCAGCAGCAACTCTATAACCAGCTGTAGAAACATACTTAGAGCTTTTTCATTGTAAAACCTGAGCAGTTGTAATTCCTTGGAGCAGTCTTAACCATTCAAGCAGCAACAACTCTTGGAAGCTTTAATTCCCAACTATCCTCCCCTAAACTTGATATTTTCATCTAAAATCATCAAGTTTCCTTCAAAGTATAATCCATAACCAAGAGGATGCTTCCAAACACTATTCCCTTATTTTCTTATAATCAGCCCCATAAAGTTGTTTTTTTCATTTTCTTGAGAAGCTGATATACCATTTCACTCCAATAATCAACTTGAAGTTTGATAGTACAATTGAGCATCATGTCAAGTGTATGCTTAGCTAAAGGATAGTATTTTTCCACTAACATGTAGATTTGAAGTCCTCTCATCATCACATGAACTCCACATGACTGAAAAAGCTTCCAAAGCAAAATTTATTTTTATATTGATCATTCCAAACTCTATCTTCATGATAAGTTTCAAACATAACCTTCAAGTCACACCAGAGAACTCTATCCAAAATGTCTTCTGGTCTAGAATCTCCATACTTTTCTTTGACTAATGCCCATAAGGTCTCCAAATCTTCCCTGTCAAAGTTTCTGAGCATTTGTGCAAAAGAGACAAACCTTTGAGACTGTCCACCAACTCTGATTATCTCCCACCAAGCAGTCTTTCCACGATAACCAGTTTTCCAATCTATGATAGGTACTTTAGTCTTCAAAGGAACAGCATCAACAATTTCTTCATCATGATCACTTGCAATTTCTACCAATTGTTGTAGATTAGCTGTTTCATTTGCATCACATTCTTGATCTTACTCTGTTTGCTCTTGCGTTTGCTCAGTTTGCTCATCTAATTTCTGCTTCTTGCTGCTTTCAACTCCTAATTCTTCTCCAGCTCTCTTAGAACCTCCTACCACCTTAGTTTCCATAGAAACAAATGTATTTACTCTCTTGAAGACTTTATCAAAAACTTCCTTGATCTTTTCAAAACTCATGTTCTTTAACTGATCTTGCTTCCAGTTATCCATATTCTTCAAGTAAGTACACATTATTGATCATTGTTTAGCCTTGGTAGGTGGCTTGTTTCTTTCAGCTTCTGCTCTCTTTTGTGCAAAGAATTTTTTCTTTTGTTCTAGAAATTCCATAAGCAGTTTAGCTTGCTCTGCCTCAGTAAATTGTTCTCTTTTTTCTTGTTGCAGCCTTTGTGCTAAGAGATAATCAGCTTCACACTTTGCTTCAATGTCATCTCATTCGCTCATAAGTACAATTTTTTTGCTTCTTTCTCAGCTGCAATTCTTCTTTTCTCAAGTATCTGCCTATTTTCTTCCCCAAATTCTGCAGCTAACTGTTTTGCAACCTCTTGATCATGTATCTCTTGCTTCTTTCTTGATAAATGTTTCACCACAGGCTCTTCTATCATAATAGCCTTACCTTTGCCCTGTGATGGTGGTTGTGATTATTTTGTTGTTGTTGTTGTTGTTGTTGCATAAGATGGTTCTTTGATCACTACACCTTTAACTGGTGTTTTTGTGCTCTTCAAAGAAGTTAGAGCCTAAGCCAATGTAGTTAAATCATCTTCTAAACTTGTTGTAGTAGCAGCAGTAACCTTTGTACTAGCAGCATTAATTTCTAGCGCAGCAGTAGAAACTTTGTCACCAGCAGCAGAAACTAATATACTAGCAGTATTAACTTCAGCAGTATTAGCTACTTCAACCAGTTTATCAATATTCAGCCCAGCAGTCTTAACATTATCCAAAACCACTTCATTTCCCTGCTGATCAGCAACAACAAAGTCATTACTCTCATACACCACCTGCTCATCATCAACCAACTGTGCATTTATCAATACTTCATTTTCTACCCCTGTTTCCTCCCCTGAAGCTGTGCTTGTATTCATCCCTTGTTTGGGAGCATCCTCCCCCAAACTCTATGCTTCTTTAGAAGATTCAACTATGGAAGTAGTACCAATCTTGTATAACCTTTTGTGTTTTTGTGTTCTTGACCTCTGTCTTCCTTCCAAATACCTAACTCTTCTCTTCAACATGATAATATCAGAACCTTGAGAAGTTGTAAGCTGTTGGAGGTCAAGAACATCTTTAGATAGTTTTGTATATTTTGCCATCAATTCAGTTATGAGTTCAATACTACCCTCAGCACTTCGAAGTGTATTACCTCTCCCGAGTACTACATCATTGAGAATGCTAGACTCAGCCCCAAACCTAGTTTGAGCACTTGAGCCCCCATGGTTTTTTCGCGCCTGGGGTTTCCTTCACCTGAATCAGTTCCATGGGAACTTGATTCATTAGAAGTTGCCTTAGATTGGGTCTTATTAATATTGCCACTGTCTTGTGCTGCATCTAAGCTATCAACAGTAGTGGTAGCCCCTTCCAAACTACCTCCCAACTCCTGATGGGTAGCCTCATCTGCATCCATACTAGCACTAGCTTGAGGTAGCTGAGTGCCCTTTTTGGTGAACCTACGGGTATAGGTCATTTTAGGTGATGATGTGGATGGTAAAATTGTGGGTGTGTGATGGGTTTCAGTTGGATTACTGAACCTTCACCCTGGCTTTGAGATTGGACAAATGCCACCATATTAGGAAATAATGGTGTCACTTTCCCAGAAAAATCTTTACCCACCCTTCTCATGTTTGCCAATAGTTTCTTTGTGAGCAAGGGTGCATCAAATGTCCTTTTGTGAACCTTCTGTTGAGAAAGTTGTTGATCTAGAAACCATTGCAAAAATCTTGGATATAGAAAATAGTTGCTTGATATATCCAAGTTCTTAACCAAACCTTCCAAAATCATTTTAGAAAAGTTAAACTTTTGTCCTGTAGTTAGACATATTATAGCAAAAGCCATAATAGTGCCAAACTCATTCCAGCCAGTTGTTTTAGGGCTTAAACATTGTAAGAAGGTATGGATTAAAAATTTCCATTGAGGTGAGAAGAGTCCTTTGTAAAATTTCAAAAAGTCATTTTTCTTCTCATACACCATGTTTTCAAGACCGTCAAAAATTGCAGAGTTTAAGAGACACTCAACACCATTATCATCTGCTAGTTGAAGTGATTCTCTAACAGATGACTCGGTGATAAGTATTTCTTGGCCATCTACATTAGCCTTTAACTATACTTCTCCATTAATAGTTATGGCCTTAGCAGTAGACCAAAATTGGTTAATGTGATGTATATAGTATGATTCACAGTTAATGCAAACCTTATAGGGTTTGCGTTCAAGAAATCAATGATTTTTGTGAACCCTTCAGACTCTTTTGGTTTATCAAGAAAGGCAACCACGTTATGACTCTCATCAAATTTGCGTGACGACATTTTGAGTTAGGATTTGTGATTTGGGGATTTTGAAGTTAGATGATAAAAATGTCTTAGGGTTTGTTATTAGAGAGAATTATGAGTGCGTGAAACTGATTAAGTGATCCAATTAGGGATTTTAACCCTTAAGTGAAGAAGTTACATAATCGTCCCTGCACTCTCAGACATAGCAGCATAAACCTAGTAGTAGTAAGTTATGCTTAGCAGTACTAACTTATACTCAGCAGCACTAAGTCTGTTTTTCACTCCAAATAACTGAATTATTAGCACTCCAACACTTTTCACTACTTATCCAGAAAAGATTAGTCCAAAAACACCAAAACACAAACAAAAACACATTCTCTAATAATCACATATGCAATTATACTTAGCAGTTTTAAGTATAACAAGTAGTATAAACTAGTAGTACTAATTACACTTAGCAACAAAAACAGTTATTGACATATATAGCAGTACTAATCCCTACAGAATATTATAAAAACACAAAGAGATAAGAATTTTCAAAGATTTAACATTCCAATACTGGCAATCAAAAATTGAAATCTACCCACATCAAAAGCTTTTGTGAGCAAATCTTCAACATTTTTGTAAGTATGAATTTTAACTATTTGGATTAACTTCTTTTCATAACAATCTCTTATAAAATGATGTCTTATCTCTATATGCTTTGTTTTAGAATGAGAAATAGAATTTTTAATTATGCACATAGTACTGCTATTATCAATAAATATTTTTGCATAAAATTGTACCCATAATCCACTAATTGATTTTGAATCCAGAGCACTTGTCCACAGCAACTTGAAGCAGCCACATACTCAGCTTCTGTTGTGGAATTAGCAACCACAGTTTCTTTCTTGCACTGCCATGAAATCAAACTGCATCCTAGAAATTGACAACCTCCTGTTGTGGATTTCCTATCCAAGCTAGCTCCAGCATAATCACTATCAGTGTATGCTACCAAATTAAAAGGTGAATCTTTTGGATACCAAAGGTCCAATTTAGGTTGACCTTTCAAGTATCTAAAAATTCTTTTCACTGCATTAAAATGTGAAACTTTTGGTGTAACTTGATATCTAGCACAGGCATACACTGCAAACATTATATCAGGTCTTGAAGCTGTAAGATACATCAATGAACCAATCATTGATCTATATAAGTGAACATCAACTTCTTCACCATCTTCATCTTTGAGAAGGGGCTTGGAAGTTTCCATTGTTGTCTTTGCAGGTTTCACATAAGTAAACCCAAACTTCATCAAAATTTTAGCTACATACTTATCTTGACTGATAAATATGCCATCCTCCTTCTGCTTGACTTGTAATCCTAAGAAGAATGTGAGTTCACCCATAGAACTCATCTGAAACCTTTCATGCATAAGCTTCTCAAATTGAACACATAACTCCTTGTTTGTTGATCCAAAGATAATATCATCAACATAAACTTGAACTAGCAAGATATCATCTTTGTGTCTTCTGATAAACAAATACTTTTCAATCTTTCCTCGACAAAAACCATTGTCCAACAAGTATGTTGACAATGTATCATACCAAGCTCTAGGAGCTTGATGTAAACCATAAAGTGCTTTTTCCACCTTATATGCCTTATCAGGAAAGTCAAGATCTTCAAATCCAGGTGGTTGAGAGACATATACTTCTTCTTTAATTGTCTCATACAGAAAAGCACTCTTTACATCCATTTGATACACTACAAAGTATTTATATGAAGCATAAACTAAGAACAACCTTATAGCTTCAATTCTTGCAACTGGGGAAAATACTTCATCATAATCAATGCCTTCCTCTTGAGTGTATCCCTGAGCAACTAATCTTGCTTTTTTTCTAATCACAATGCCTCTTTCATCTTTTTTGCATCTGAGAACCTATTTAGTACCAATTGCCCTCTTCCCATTTGGCAAATCTACCAAGGTCCAAAATTCTTGTATCTTGAATTGTAGAAGCTCTTCTTGCATAGCCTCCACCCAGCTTGGATCCTATAATGCTTTATGTGCATTCTTGGGTTCTACTTGTGATAGAAAATAAGCAAACAAACAGTTTTGAAGGTCTTTATGACTGTTTCTTTGATGAATGGATCTTGCAAAGAAACCTTGTTCCTCCAAATTCTTTGTCATTCTTCTTGTCTGAACAGAAGACTGCACTTCTCCAATGATTTATTCTTTAGGATGATCCTTGTAAATTCTGGTAGTTGGAATAGGACTAACAGGAATAGTATCATCCAAGCTGTTTACGTCAGCCTCTGCACCAACTGTTTCATCATCTATATCAGCATATATATTCTCCAAAGGAGGTATTTTTGGATCAATTGGATATTTATCTTCATCAAAAGCAATGCCTTCTTATCAGCATTATTAGCAGTTTTATCAGTGTTAGTGTTGTTAGTACTGTTATCATTACTAGCAGCATTAACATCATTAGAACTGCCAATATTATCATCCTGAACATATTCATCAAACACATTTTCTTTGCTTGGAGGTTCATCAGTCTGCTTTTCCTCCTAATTTGAAGACTTAACACCATCTTCTTTATCATCTTTTGGATTTTCATCTGCTTGTGAACTCTTTGACTCTTGTGTTGAGATAAGTGGATCAGTAGTCCATATGGGTAGCAAGATGTACTTCTGTGTAGGTTCAGCCTCCTTACTAGCTTGTGTACCTGCATCAGTATTAGCTTTTGTACCTGCATACTCATTAGATTGTGTACCTACAACAACTGGCTCACAATTCATCATTTTGGTTAGTGCATCAATATCAAACAGACAGTTTGGTCCACTTCCTACAACATTAAGTGAATTCTCACTAAACCTAACATGTAAGTTCTCTTCCACAATCCTGGTTCTACTATTGAACACTCTAAAATCTTTGTTATTCATTGGTATCCAACAAAGAAACCTTCATCAGCCTTGCCATCAAACTTGCCTAAGTGATCTACGGTATTTAGGATAGTAACAGGACACCCAAATGGTCTTAGAAAGTCTAACATTGGTTTTATACCATGTAAAAGTTCATAAGGGGTCTTGTTATGAGGCTTAACTACTAAACTTCTATTTTGCACATAGCAAGCAGTATTAACTGCTTCAGCCCAAAAAGTAGTAGGTAACTTAGAATCAGCTAGCATTGTTCTAGTAGCCTCAATTAATGTCTTATTCCTCCTTTTAGCAACACCATTCTATTGAGGAGTTCTAGCTACACTAAACTGTCTCTTAATACCTTTCATCTCACAAAACTAGTTCATATCCCTATTCTTGAACTCAGTTCGATTGTCACATCTTATTACTTTCACTTTATGATTAACTAGGTTTTCTATCCTAGTAATGAAAGACTTAAGAATGCCACTGGTTTCATCTTTAGTTGCTAAAAAGAAAACCCAAGTAAATCGACTAAAATCATCTGTGACAACTAGGCAATACATCCTTTTTGTAATACCCAAAAATCTAAAACATGTATAAAGACCAAATCGCCCTTATAACTTTAAATTTTGATTAATAAATACATAAAGTGTCAAATAAATCCCAAACCTTTGGAAATGAGCAAGATATGAAGCAAAGTAATTTGTACTACTACATTTTAACATTTTGTAATGTAAAAAAAAAAATATATTGATCACATACAAAATTATATATATATACCGAAATTATTAATATTTGATTATTTTGTAATTTTAAAACCTTTTAAAATAGGATAACTACACACTAAAATTGGAAGCTTTGTCAAAATTAAAATCTTGATTTCCCATATCATCAGGCCGTGTGATTTGGTCTCCCCTCCCCCCTCATCTCACGGAAAATACCATCTATTTAGCAATCCCATTTATTTCTTGTTACTTCCCATTCGAAACACACACAAATCACACAAAAATTCATCTTTTCTTCATCCAAATTTCTGGAAGCTTAGGATCATTTTTCTGGTGTTAATCTTCATCCAAGGAAGCTAGGAAAAATAAGTTTGGAGTCGTGGAGTCGTTCGTTGGATCCGTGGGAATTTTCTTTTGTCAAATTACTCATCCGATAGGTACAAAATTCTTATGCCTTTTTCACACGTTCTAAAATTCGTATGGTATTTTTCTTATGATCTTTACATAATATATGATTCGTATAAATTGTCTAAATCGATCCATGCAAGCTTGTTTGATCGCTTGAATTATTAAAGGTTAAAACACGTATAAAATCTAAAATACTTCATACGAATTTTCTGGGTTTGAAACCTATTTTATTTGAGATCTATTCGACACATAAAACTCTGGAAAAATGCTAGATTGATTTGTTATAGCCTATATTAGCCATGTCAAATTTATTGTATTAACCGGGTTTAAAAGAAATCGAGTAAGAAAAAGAAAACCCTATCGTGCGATTAGGGTTTAGAGTTTTTGGGATTGGATTTGGTTAATAAATGATGTTATAATGATGAACTAATGAGTTGGTAATGATTGGTAACATTAGGGTTAGGGTTTGGTGATTAAAATGGTTACCGAGAGGATTTTTAAAATAAGAGGGGGTGTTTTGTAATTATTTAAACTCATGGGTTATTTTTGTAATATACTTTAGACCAGGGGTTTTTCGTATAAAATATAATATGGGGGTCTTTTTTGTAAAATATGGAACTTAAAGGATTAAATATGTAAATCGTATATATATCTATAATTCGAATTGTAATTTAATAAAATAGAGGGACTTGTTTATAATTTCTGGAAACTTGAGGGTACTCGTATAATATATGATATGAAGGGTGTAATGTGTAAAATTGGAAACTTAAAGGTTTAATGTGTATATATGGTTAATTAGAGAATCGAATTGTACCTTTTATAAGTTAAAGGACCAATTTTGTAAATTATGTAAAGATGAAGATAAATCGTACCATTTATTAAAAAGGAGGGATATTGAGTAATTTTGTAAAATTGAGGGCTTGATGTGTAAATATAATTATGATAAGGGTTAAATTGTGATTTAATTAATTATAAGGTTTAAATTGTAATTTTGTAAACTAAAGGGTATAAATTTGTAAAATTGTTAAAGTGGAAGTATTGGAATCGTATATATTGGGAACTTATGGATTAAAATGGATAATTTATAATATTTGCATTTTGGACCTTAACTTTGGGCATATTTACATTTGAAACCCTAAAACATAAAAGTTGTCATAGTGAACCCTAAACTATCATGACTTGCTAAAATGAACCCTATCTCCATAATAATATTTAATAAATGACTTAACCAAATTACTTTGTGGAATTTATCTAATTATGGAAATTTTCTATTTTTGAAAACTTGCTAAATAAGGAAACTTTCTAAAAACGGAAACTTGCTAATTTTGGAAACCTGCTATAAATGGAAAGTTACTAAAAATGGAAAGCCGACTAAAATGAGAAATCTAATTTGAAGAAGATATTAATAATAAGACGACTGTAATACCCGAAAATCTATAACATGTAAAATGACCAAAATGCCCCTACAACTTTAAAATTTAATTAAAACTCATATAAGTACCAAAATAATTGCAAAACCTTTGTAATTAAATTATATATGATACAAAATAAATATGGGACAACATTTAAAATATTTGTACATGACTTAAAAACATTTTGGACCTCCTAAAACCTTACTAGTACCAAAAATAATTATTTATATATATAAGTTTTATTTTAATTAATTTAAATTATATAAGATTAAGGATAAGCATGAATTAAAGAAGGAAATTATGCAATATTAATTTTGATTGAATCAAAACCGGATTTTACTCCCCCCCTCCCCTAATTCTCGGCAACCACTCTCCTCAAGTTAAATCATCCCTTTTCTTTTCTTCTCCTAAACCGAATAAACCCTAGCAACCAAATTAATTCACCACTCGATCCATAAGAATGTATGGAGGCCAACCAATATTTTTCCCATGTTCTTACATGTCCTAAGAAGCCTAGAAAAATAGCATCACGATTTATAGGGGCCGGATTCAAGGGGTATCGAAAATTCTTGTTCTATTCCACTCAATAGGTAATTATTCCATTTTAATTCATTCGATCTTGGAAAAAAAATTCGTTTCTTAATTTTCTTTTGTTCCTTACATCCTATACGACCTGTGAAAATTGGTGTCAAGATTTATAGGTCGCGTTTGAGCCGTGGGAGAATTTTGGTGTCGATTTTCTTCTAGCCGAGAGATCCAAATTTGGTTCGACTTGTTTCCTTCGATCCATAATTGTTCTGGTATTTTTCCCACACTCTCTGCATCATATATGTCGAGTATAAAATGGTAGAATCGAACCATGCATGATCTTTAAGCCTTACACGAATTAATGAATTTATAAGCTATATAACACCATAATTTGAAATATATGACATACGATTTTTCCAGGGCATGTTCTTATTTTTCCTAGACCTTATACAACCCTTATGGTCTGGGAAAAATGGTGGAATGATTTATTGAGGCCTGGATGAGTCGTTGTAATTATTGGGTTTATAAAACGTACCTAAAATCAAATATATGCTATGCGATTTTTCTGAGTTGGTTTTATAATTTTTATGAGTTCTATATACATCTAATAACTTGGGAAAAATGTTGTTTCGAATTTTGGAGGTCGAAATCATATTTTTTTGGGAATTATTTCAAAACCGGGTTTAATAAATAAAATAAATAAGAAAAATATACTATGAACCTTAAATCGACTTGGGATGGATTTGAGTACTAAGATCTGGTCTTTAAATGATAATTAAGGTTCTTGAATGATGAATCCATGATTGATATAATTTATCTCAAGGTTTATGTATTTTAAAAAGTATTACCGATTTGAATTTAAATATTAAGGGGGTGTTTTGTAATTCTTAAACTCAAGGGGTAATTTTTATAAGTCAATTAGACCTGGTACAATTCATATAAAATGTTAGATGAGGGGTCCATATGTAAATTTTGTATTTAAAAGGTTAAATGGGTATATATATATATATATATATATATATATATATATATATATATATATATATATATATATATATATATATATATTTATTGAATCGATTTGCAATTAATTAAACTTGAGGGACTAAAAATGTAAATACTGGAAACTTGAGGTCATTTTGAGTAAATTATAATGTTAAGATGGTTCGGTGTAAGTTTGGATAATTATGGGGGCTAATATGTAATTATTTGGAATTTATGAATTAATATATATGTTTTATAATTATAGGGACTAAAATTGTAAATATGTGAAACTAATGGGTTAAACCATATCATGCATGAAATTTAAGGGTATATTCTGTAATTAAATTAATATAAGGGCTAGTGGTGTAATTAAGAATAATATATGGATTAAATGGTAAATTATGTAACTTTAAGGTTATTTTGTAACTTTTATAAATAAAGGGTTTAAAGTGTAAAATATGGAACTTGATGGACTAAAGAGGTAATTCGGAATTAAGGGAGTATTTAAATGGGTAACTTACGATATTTTCATTATAGACCTTTAATTTGGCATATTTACAATTAAAACCCTAAACTATGTAAACTTGCCATATTTAACCCTGAACTTTTATAACTTGCTAACCCTAATTCATTAATGAGAATAAATTAATGACTTAACTAAATCATGATACTTAATCTTACAAATTATAGTAACCTGCTAAATATGGAAACTTACCAAATAAGGAAACTTTCAAAAAAATGGAAACCTGCTAAAAATAGAAAGTTACTTAATATGGAAAGTGGGATCTTTAGTAATTCTGTCTTTACTCCTCTAGGTGTGAAGAGGGAGTGATCCATTGTCTGTCTTTGATCATCCTTTTATTTATGCTATTCGAGTGCTAAGGTACAGATATTCTGCTTCTTTAATAAGAGGCCTTCATTCTCTCATTATGATTCATATTAGGGTTCCCTATACCATTGCTATGTTCCCTTCATTCATGAACTCCGATTATTGAACCATCATGATATTGAACCTTTTGTGCTTATGAACCTTTCATTCATGAACCTTTGCTTATGAACCTTGCTTATGAACCTTGCTTATGAACCATGATTATGAACCTATGATTATGAACTTATGAAACAAGATATTGACCTATGCAAGTAAACTAAAAACATGATTCATGATACTTGACCTTTACCCTCAGTTTGATACTACGAACCACTCACTAGGCATGAGGGTTTCATGTCCATGTCAGTCGATACACCGATGGCATGACTCTAGGGCAGGAGAGTGATGACCTGTCCCGTCCCTGCACGTTTATGTTTATGATTCATGTTTATGTAGAGGCAGATTATGGCCACCGGGGGCGTATGGATGCATCCTAGATTTGTTCATGTTCATGTTATGTTATGTTATTCATGGTGACTGATGGTGTGTGCGATACACGTCTTTCACACTCCGGGAGCTAGCTACTCCAACCCATGATTGAGGACACCCCTCATATTTACAGGATACCCATGATTGAGGACACCCCTCATATTTACAGGATACTAAGAGGTCTCCCCTCTGCATGTCTACGATTATGATTATGATTTCATGTTATGTTATGGGCTCGTAGTGGATTTCTGACTTCCTACACCATGTACTCTTTACCTTTCATTTTGACACCATGTATTCATGCTTCCACTCTGATTTACTCATGTTATTATTCATTATACTACTGCTTGTTACGTTATATCTGTTCACTGAGCTCTTGTAGCTCAGCCGCGTTTCTTTTCCCGCGGCAGGTTTTAGTTGGAAGCTGGGTAAGAGTGAAGAGACTTTGGACCTAGAAGACTTTGAGTAGAAGCCATTAGAAAGATTGTACTTGTATACTTAGTGTTAGCTTTTGATTTTCCTTTGTAACCTTGTGTATTTCAAGATTTCAGTTGTAACCTTTGAGAATCTTTGTATTACTATTGATTGTATGCTTTGTTTAATCTGATATGAAACCATTAGTGTGATACTTCTACCCTTGCCGAGTTGGGGTGTTACAATTATGGTATCAGAGCCGACAGGCTGCGATTTGTAATACATTACCCTGGCCTGTGTAAGTTAGGACCCCTAAGCTTTCCCCTGTAAGCACTCTTAAGACCACCTTTGAAAATTGCGTTAAGATTCCCTATAGGAACTTGGATATTACCAGTGAGGAATGGGTAGACTATAAGGCATTCATTTGAATATCATTGCTTCCGCATCACTCTGATTCGTGCCTTACTTTTGATTGGATCCTATTGATATCACTTTTGGAGATTTGGAAGTCCACTGATTTGCACCACCTAAGATTTGAACCTGATTAGATCTGGAAGACACTAAGAATTGCATAGTAAATTTGCCTGACACTATTGATCCTCATCTTCAGATTTTGACTCTGACCTCTGATCCGTTGTTGATCATTTTGGATACCTCTTTGGGCATCCTGAGAATCTCCTTGACGATGACGCACTGGATGTGTTTTGTTATTTGCCTTTTGCTTTTGATAACCATCTATGAATCGACCAACACGAATTGATTTCTTTTCACCCATCTCTGTCCCTATGAGAAGTTTTGTGGCATGTAACCACGAGCATAAGGATGTTCTTTCCCACCTTTGAATGATAAAGATTTGATTTGTGATCCGTCTATCCTTGGGATAGTTAACTTAAATTTTACTCTGACAAGGATTTTGTTGAGTGATCATTCAAATATTTACAACTACGTTCCTATGTCTCATTGTGACGTATGCAGCAATTTTGAACTCCCTACCATGACTGCCAAATGGTTTAGACCCTCTACTATCACCATTAACTTGGAAACTTGTGTGTTAAGTTCGCGGTTATGAAGTTTTTCCTTGAACCCATTTCGTACATCAATGAATGAACTCCGACTTGAGAGCTTTTGGCACCTTGAGTCTTCTGAACATGAACCATACCTTGAGAACTTTTGGCACCTAAATCTTCCAAACCTGAACCTTACCTGGAGAACTACTTGGTACCCTACAACTTTCTAAATATGATTCCCGATCGAACCGCCCAACTTTTCATCGGAGCATGAAGTAGGTTTTGACTTGATACCAAGAGAATGTCTAGTCACCAAGCGAAGGTGTTTTTCAGATGTGTCCGGGATTTTGTAAACCGATTTAAGCAACCGGAAGGAGCAGCAACTGAAGACCAGGAAGAAGCCGAACCGTAATACCGTTAGGAGTCAATAATTCTCCACCTTGGAATGACTATGTGCTTACTAAATTCAGAGCGCGAAGTTCCTTCTGATAAATTGATTTATTCTTGGAATCGTCTTCAGTGTTCGTAAGAGACTGCTATGACGATTAGTGACGCTAATGGTATTAGCTAATACCTTGATTGTCTTGCGAATTTGATAAATGATGTTTTCTTGTGAGTACTTGGGCAAACGGTCATTGTATGACCTAATAGTACGTTCGAAGACGAAGAAGAACATGAAAAACATCTCTGCACTTGTTAGGAAATTCACCGATCATCTGTACATTCTGAGAGATTTATGTTCTTAGTCGAGGATATTCTTTAAATTCCGTAAGTTTTGGAAACCATCACCATGTGGTCCAGATCGTCAACAAGATGGAGAACTGAACCTTTTGAACCTTGTAGAGGAACTCTGGGAAGATGTTTGTAACTTATGATACCATTGAGTAATTTCGTGAACCAAGAGAAACAGCTTAGTTGGTCGGAGAATGGAGTTTTGGGAAAAGCTGAAGTAGAAATTAGTTCCTTACCCTCGGGCGAAACAAGTTTGGGATAAATCAGGAAGAGACTCGATGGTACCCCCTTGCAGCACAGAAGGTCTTCGTATGCAGCAGGACAAATAGAAACATGTCAGAAGAGTTACTTCACTGCTTGATTTGGAATTGACAACATCGGCGGCTACCCAAGGAGTGAAGACGTTCCTCAGAAGACAGAAGGTTGGCGATGCAGAAGAAGACAATCCAGTCAAGACGGCGAACCGGAGCTGATGGAGACGTACAGTCTCACTTCCCTATTCATCTTGGTTGTACTAAGATGAATTGAGAGCGGAAGTGGACGGAATAATGAAGAACATGCTAGGAATTCATATTCCTCCATCACATTCCGAGAAGAACTGCAGGAGACTCAACAAACCAGACACAAGTTTCTGAGTTTGGCTTCACTTCTGGATTGATGGACAGACGAAGACAGATTAACCGGACTTGAAGAAATTCGATGGGTTGAAGGAGTGGATTTCGGAAACTGACCGTTATGTTTGGGAAAGACTAGTTTTATGAAGGGCTGAAGTTCTTGGTAACTAACTTCCATTCCGTTGACTCTCTTAAGTTTCGTTATATAGTAATAAGATCCTCTTGTGATTCAAGTTCCCTAGAAGCATTTCAGTTCCGTGATCATTTTGTCACATGTATTCGGTGGTGACTTTGTTTTGAGAGATTTTGGGCGAGTTGTAGAAGATATGATGCTTGTGACGACGTACCTCACTTTTGCTAGGCAATTTGGGATTTTGATACTCTTACGGGTAATTTTGTTTCCTCTTCTGTCTATGGCACCCGATTTTATTAGCCTTGAGACTATAGAAGCACTAGGTGGATTAAGATAGGTGGTATGATTACGACTTGAGATAAAGTATGACCATCATGAAGGTATACTCATATGAAGCGGGTATTATGACGTCTGGCCAACGTGATAATACCTACGTCATATGACGTACCCTCATTGTGATCATAGGATATTTCGAGAAGTACCTTAGAAGCCTTAGAAATGTGATAGTTGTTTAAGATTGTCTGTGTTAGTAAGATTTTAGGTTCATTCTACCGATACGTTAACTCTATTGTCACCGATATACAATTTGGTACGTTTGGATACTCGACACACGTTTGTTGATCTCTAAACTTCTGATAATAATCTTAAGTTTTGTTGTAGAGCGTTCTACCGAGTAACGTTATCAAACAGTATGTTTTCCGTCTATGTGAATTTGACCTGTTCTTATGAAGGAGTACACCTACGTTCTGATATATATATACACTTCGCATTCGTTGAATCTGTTCATTATGATCTGCCACGAGTTAAGATATGAGACTGTGGATTCTGAGAAAACAAGATTTGTTTGGTTGTAAGAATACCTTGGAAAGGTCATATTTAAGTTGAGACTTTCTGGGAACCGAAAGAGTTGAACACATGTAATACCCTCATGATTGCTATAATTCGATACATTCTCATTTGATTTGTTTATTCCTATCCTACAGACGAATATTCGTCAAACTTACAAATTCCTGGTATCTTTCCTAATGGAACACGAATATCACCCACTACGTTTAGTATTCTGCTCTTTTGATATGAATCCTGAAACAACAAGTCCTTCTGAGGAGACCAGGACTATTTGATCGACAAGTTCGAATTATGAGAAACAAAATAATTCCGTTCGTAAAGATTCATTGGAAGAACCACCCAGGGTGAGAGGTTACCTGGGAGACCGAAGAGTCGATACGAGCTAGCTACCCTCATTTTGTGTTCTGATCTGATATGTCTCTACTTGAATTCAGCTCCATTTCATTCCCACTTCTTTGCAAATTTCGAGGACGAAATTTTTTTGTTAGTGGGGAAGAAGTTGTAATACCCAAAAATCTATAACATGTAAAATGACCAAAATGCCCCTACAACTTTAAAATTTAATTAAAACTCATATAAGTACCAAAATAATTGCAAAACCTTTGTAATTAAATTATATATGATACAAAATAAATATGGGACAACATTTAAAATATTTGTACATGACTTAAAAACATTTTGGACCTCCTAAAACCTTACTAGTACCAAAAATAATTATTTATATATATAAGTTTTATTTTAATTAATTTAAATTATATAAGATTAAGGATAAGCATGAATTAAAGAAGGAAATTATGCAATATTAATTTTGATTGAATCAAAACCGGATTTTACTCCCCCCCCCTCCCCTAATTCTCGGCAACCACTCTCCTCAAGTTAAATCATCCCTTTTCTTTTCTTCTCCTAAACCGAATAAACCCTAGCAACCAAATTAATTCACCACTCGATCCATAAGAATGTCTGGAGGCCAACCAATATTTTTCCCATGTTCTTACATGTCCTAAGAAGCCTAGAAAAATAGCATCACGATTTATAGGGGCCGGATTCAAGGGGTATCGAAAATTCTTGTTCTATCACGATTTATAGGGGCCGGATTCAAGGGGTATCGAAAATTCTTGTTCTATTCCACTCGATAGGTAATTATTCCATTTTAATTCATTCGATCTTGGAAAAAAAATCATTTCTTAATTTTATTTTGTTCCTCACATCCTATACGACCTGTGAAAATTGGTGTCAAGATTTATAGGTCGCGTTTGAGCCGTGGGAGAATTTTGGTGTCGATTTTCTTCTAGCCGAGAGATCCAAATTTGGTTCGACTTGTTTCCTTCGATCCATAATTGTTCTGGTATTTTTCCTACACTCTCTGCATCATATATGTCGAGTATAAAATGGTAGAATCGAACCATGCATGATCTTTAAGCCTTACACGAATTAATGAATTTATAAGCTATATAACACCATAATTCGAAATATATGACATACGATTTTTCCAGGGCATGTTCTTATTTTTCCTAGACCTTATACAACCCTTATGGTCTGGGAAAAATGGTGGAATGATTTATTGAGGCCTGGATGAGTCGTTGTAATTATTGGGTTTTAAAACGTACCTAAAATCAAATATATGCTATGCGATTTTTCTGAGTTGGTTTTATAATTTTTATGAGTTCTCTATACATCTAATAACTTGGGAAAAATGTTGTTTCGAATTTTGGAGGTCGAAGTCATATTTTTTGGGAATTATTTCAAAACCGGGTTTAATAAATAAAATAAATAAGAAAAATATACTATGAACCTTAAATCGACTTGGGATGGATTTGAGTACTAAGATCTGGTCTTTAAATGATAATTAAGGTTCTTGAATGATGAATCCATGATTGATATAATTTATCTCAAGGTTTATGTATTTTATAAGTATTACCAATTAGACCTGGTACAATTTATATAAAATGTTAGATGAGGGGTCCATATGTAAATTTTGTATTTAAAAGGTTAAATGGGTATATATATATATTTATTGAATCGATTTGCAATTAATTAAACTTGAGGGACTAAAAATGTAAATACTGGAAACTTGAGGTCATTTTGAGTAAATTATAATGTTAAGATGGTTCGGTGTAAGTTTGGATAATTATGGGGGCTAATATGTAATTATTTGGAATTTATGAATTAATATATATGTTTTATAATTATAGGGACTAAAATTGTAAATATGTGAAACTAATGGGTTAAACCGTATCATACATGAAATTTAAGGGTATATTCTGTAATTAAATTAATATAAGGGCTAGTGGTGTAATTAAGAATAATATATGGATTAAATGGTAAATTATGTAACTTTAAGGTTATTTTGTAACTTTTATAAATAAAGGGTTTAAAGTGTAAAATATGGAACTTGATGGACTAAAGAGGTAATTCGGAATTAAGGGAGTATTTAAATGGGTAACTTATGATATTTTCATTATAGACCTTTAATTTGGCATATTTACAATTAAAACCCTAAACTATGTAAACTTGCCATATTTAACCCTGAACTTTTATAACTTGCTAACCCTAATTCATTAATGAGAATAAATTAATGACTTAACTAAATCATGATACTTAATCTTACTAATTATAGTAACCTGCTAAATATGGAAACTTACCAAATAAGGAAACTTTCAAAAAAATGGAAACCTGCTAAAAATAGAAAGTTACTTAATATGGAAAGTGGGATCTTTAGTAATTCTGTCTTTACTCCTCTAGGTGTGAAGAGGGAGTGATCCATTGTCTGTCTTTGATCATCCTTTGATTTATGCTATTCGAGTGCTAAGGTACAGATATTCTGCTTCTTTAATAAGAGGCCTTCATTCTCTCATTATGATTCATATTAGGGTTCCCTATACCATTGCTATGTTCCCTTCATTCATGAACTCCGATTATTGAACCATCATGATATTGAACCTTTTGTGCTTATGAACCTTTCATTCATGAACCTTTGCTTATGAACCTTGCTTATGAACCTTGCTTATGAACCATGATTATGAACCTATGATTATGAACTTATGAAACAAGATATTGACCTATGCAAGTAAACTAAAAACATGATTCATGATACTTGACCTTTACCCTCAGTTTGATACTACGAGCCACTCACTAGGCATGAGGGTTTCATGTCCATGTCAGTCGATGCACCGATGGCATGACTCTAGGGCAGGAGAGTGATGACCTGTCCCGTCCCTGCACATTTATGTTTATGATTCATGTTTATGTAGAGGCAGATTATGGCCACCGGGGGCGTATGGATGCATCCTAGATTTGTTCATGTTCATGTTATGTTATGTTATTCATGGTGACTGATGGTGTGTGCGATACACGTCTTTCACACTCCGGGAGCTAGCTACTCCAACCCATGATTGAGGACACCCCTCATATTTACAGGATACCCATGATTGAGGACACCCCTCATATTTACAGGATACTAAGAGGTCTCCCCTCTGCATGTCTACGATTATGATTATGATTTCATGTTATGTTATGGGCTCGTAGTGGATTTCTGACTTCCTACACCATGTACTCTTTACCATTCATTTTGACACCATGTATTCATGCTTCCACTCTGATTTATTCATGTTATTATTCATTATGTTACTGCTTGTTACGTTATATCTGTTCACTGAGCTCTTGTAGCTCAGCCGCATTTCTTTTCCCGCGGCAGGTCTTAGTTGGAAGCTGGGTAAGAGTGAAGAGACTTTGGACATAGAAGACTTTGAGTAGAAGCCATTAGAAAGATTGTACTTGTATACTTAGTGTTAGCTTTTGATTTTCCTTTGTAACCTTGTGTATTTCAAGATTTCAGTTGTAACCTTTGAGAATCTTTGTATTACTATTGATTGTATGCTTTGTTTAATCTGATATGAAACCATTAGTGTGATACTTCTACCCTTGCCGGGTTGGGGTGTTACAACGACCATGTATTCGTGTAGATTCGCTGAAGATGGAGTTGTTTCCAATCTTTATATTTCTAGATATGTTTGCACTTGCGGTATAAGGTACAGATATTCTACCCTTTTTCAGTAAGGGTGTTTTCCCTCTCATGACTCATTTATCTTGATTCATTTTAAGATTTCCTAAGCCATTGCTATGTTCCATACACTTTGGTTCGTTTGTTTGATTCATTTAGACTTTGATGTTCGATATGACTCTTTTTGCATTGAGCCTCTATAATGATCCATCTGATATTCATTCGTTACCTTGTGATATTAGTATTCGAATCACGTTCGAGGGTTCATTTGATTTTGGTAACTAGATGTGAAAACCTTTGTAATTATATCATGGAAATGTTTTGAGGTAAACTATTTTTAAATGATGTTTATGAATGATGCAATACCACGTCTATATGGAATTTTACTAAACTTTTACGAAAATTATTTTTAAAGACTACTTTTGTGAAAACCGTTATTAAAGATCATTTTTATGAAAAATAAATTGATAAAGATTTCTCTAAATGAACCATTTGATTATGAACCTTTGATCCGTTCATTTTGACTCATTTGACTTTGATATTGGATATGACCCCTTTTGCCATGAACCTTTGATATTTGGACTTTGACTATGATTCGATGACTTAGACTATTTGAACCTTTGCTATGATTTGGACCTTTGAACTTTGACCCTTCAGTTTGATACCCGAGCCAAGTTCATTTCCTAGCCATGAAGGTAACATGGCCGTGTCATTGATGCACCAATGGCATGACTCCAGTGTGGTCGAGTGATGTTCCACACCGTCCCCATTTGATTATTATGTGCACACTACATTTATTATGGCCAGTATATTGTTCGGGGGGCGTATGGATGCATCCTAGGTTCGTGTTCGTATTAGTGGATTTAACATGATTTGATATTATATTATTGTTCGGTGACTGATGCATGGGTGCAATCCACGTCTTTCACAAGTTCGGGAGTTAGCTACTCCATTTGAAGAATGAGGACACCCCTCATATTATCTGATTATCTGAGAGGTCTCCCCTCTATATGATTATGAAGACATGGTTACTATATTTGATTTGTGTTCGAGCTCGTGGTGGATTACTGACCTACCCTTTTTCTTTCTTACTTTGTACTCTTTGACTATACCTTTGTAAACCCAATGCACCAAACTATACATGTTCGTTTTCTTTTGCTTTCGTTTTCGTTTATATATATCTGTTCACTGGGCTTTTTAAGCTCAGCCGCATTTCTTTCCCTGCGGCAGGTTTTTAGTTGGAAGCTGGGTATGAGTGAAGAGACTTTTGGACTTAGAAGACCTTGATAGTTATTCTGAAGTAGAGACTATTAGAAGGATTTGCATTTGCAGACTTAGTATTTAGCTTTTGTTTCCTTTGTAGCCTTGTATATTCAGTATTTCATTTGTAACCTTTGAGAACCCTTGTATTACTGTTGATGTACGCTTTGTTTTGATCTGATATGAAACCATTATTATGACATCTTTACCCTTATCGGGTTGGGGTGTTACAATTATGGTATCAGAGAAACAGGCTACGATTCGTAATACATTTACCCTTGGCCTGTGTAAGTTAGGACCACTAAGTTTTCCCTGTAGGCGCTCGTAAGACAACCTTTGAAAATTTGCTTTAAGATTTCCCTATAGGAATGTAAGTTTTGACCAGTGAGGAATGGGTAGACTATAAGGCATTTTTTTAAGTATCATTGCTTCCGCATCACTCTGATTCGTGCCTTGCTTTTGGTTAGATCCTGTTGATACCACTTTTGGAAAGTGAAAGCTTATGCTTTGCACCACCTAAGATTTGAACCTGATTAAATCTTGAAGGCATTGAGAATTTCATAAAAATTGCCTGACACTATTTGATCCTTATCTTCAGATTTTGACTCTGATCTCTTATCCTTTCGTTAATCATTTTGACGCCTCTTCGGGCACTCTGAGAACCTCCATGGCGATGGCGTACTGGATATGTTTTGTTAATTGTCTTTTGCTTTTGATAAGTATCTATGAATCTTCCGACACTATTTGATTTCGTTTCACCCATCTCTGTCCCTACGAGAAGTCTTGTGGTGTTTAACCACGAGTATAAGAATGTTTCCTCTCACTTTTGAACGATAAATTTTGCTATGCTGATCTGTCTTTCCTCGGATAGTTAACTTTGATTTTATTCCTACAAGGAATTGGTTGATTGATCACTCAAATATTGACAACTACCCTTCTATGTCTCACCTTTAGCGTTTGAAACAATTTTGAACTCCCTACTGTGGTTACCGATTGTTAAACCCTTTGCTATCACTATTACTCTAGAGACTCATGTGTTTCTTACGCGGTTATGAAGTTTTCCTAGGACCCATTTCGTACACCAATGAATGAATCGTATCTTGAGAGTTATTTGACACCCTGCGTTTTCTGAATATGATTCCTGGTCGAACCACCAAATTTTTTTCCACCGGAGCGTGAAGTAGGATTTGACATGATACCGAGAGATTGTCTAGTCACTAAGCGAAGGTATCTTTCAGATGTGTCCGGGATCATACCAGTTGATTTGAGCAAACCGGGAAGAGCAACAACCGAAGACCAGGAAGCAAGTTTGCTTAAGTGTATCTTCTGGGCGTATTGCAGTTTCGTTCGCGATTAAGAAGGATGGTGACAGGAGATATGTAGTGATTACTGGAAGCTGAACCGTATTGCTGTTAGGAACCATTATTTCTCTACCCTGAAACGTCTATGTATCTGTCAAATTTCAAAGCGCGAAGTTTCTTTCAGATGGAAGTATAAATTGAAGTTATTCTTGAAATCGCCTTCCGTATTTGTAACGACTGCTATGACGGTTAGTGACGCTAATAGTATTAGCTAAAGCTCTGACTGTTTCGTGAATTTGATAAATAATGTTTTCTCGTGAGTACTTGGGCAAATGGTCATTGTATGACTTAATAGTACGTTCGGAGACGAGGAAGGGCATGAAAATCGTCTTTGCACTTTGTTAGGAAATTCGTCGATCATTTGTACATTCTGAGAGATTGATATTTGTAGAGACAACGATGTTCTTAATTGAGGATATCTCTTTAAATTCCGCAAGTTTTGAAAACTATCACCAAGTGGTCAAGACCGATGACAGAATGAAGAACTGAAACCTTTTTGAACTTTGCAGAAGAATTTTGGATGATGTTTACAAGTTGCGATACCATTGAGAAATTTCGTGAACCGAGAGAAACAGCTTAGTTTGATTGAGAATGGAGTTTTGGAAAAGCTGAAATAGAAATTAGCTTCCTTACCCTCGGGCGGAACAATTTTGGGATATTTCAGAAAGAGACTCGGTGATACTCCCTTGCTGCACAGAAAGTTTTTCGTATGCATCAAGACAACTAGAAACATATCAGAAGAATTATTTCACTGCCTGACCTGGAGTTGACAACAACGGCGGCTACCCTGAAGAGTGAAGACATTCCTTACAAGGTAGAAGTGTTAGCGACGCAGAAGGTCTAGTCAAGATGGCGAACATGGAACTGATGAAGATGTACAGTCTCACTTCCCTATTCATCTTGGTTGTACTAAGATGAATTGAGAGCGAAAGTAGACTGGACGATGAAAGAATTTAAAGAGCATGCCAGAAATTCACATTACTCCATCACATTCCAAGAAGAAATGCAGGAGGCTCGACGAACCAAACACAAGTTCCCGATTTTGCTTTCACTTCCCGATTGATGGACAGACGAAGACAGATTAACCGGACTTGAGGAGATTGGATGTGTAGAATGAACGGATTTTTGAAACAGACCCTTTATGTTTGGAAGAATTGATTCTATGAAGGCCGAAGATTTTGGCGACTAACTTTCATTTCCGTTGACCCTCTTAAATTTCGTTATAAAGTAATAAGATCCTCTGATGATTTAAGTTTCCTAGAAGCATTTCAGTTCGTGTTCATTTTTCGTATGTTCGGTGATGGCTTTGTTTGAGAGATTTTGGCGAGTTGTGGAAGATATGATGCTTGTGACTGCGTACCTCACTTCTGCTAGGCAATCTGGGATTTTGATACTCTTGCGAATAGTTTTGTTTTCCCGCTTGACTATGACATTTGATCTTGTTGACCTTTGAGACTATAGAAGTACTAGGCGGATTAAGATAGGTGGTTTTGCTCACGACTCGAGATAAAGTATGATCATCATGAAGGCATAATTATGTGGTGCTAGTATTATGACGCCTGATCAACATGATAATACTTACACCATATAACGTGCACTCATTGTGGACATAGGATATCTTGGGGAGTACCTAAGAAGTTTAGAATTTGATCTCCGTTGGATTACCCGTGATTAGTGAGACTTTAGGTTCATTCTACCTATGCGTACACTCTGTTTTCGTTCGTTAGATATCGGTATGACTTTGGACTCTCGTTTTGCATTCCGTTGACCTCAGTTATAAATCTTGAACTCTTTGTAGAGCTCTCTACTGTTGAAACAGTTAATTTGATTTGAAATCTTGTTCGTATTCCATATGAGCTTTCTAGAAGATTCGCCTATCGTCCATTTTATGTTGCATGGACCTTTTGATCAGAATCAACTTATTTTTTCTCTTTCTGAGAAATTTGAACCCACCTCATTTTGATTCGAGTCATGAGAAACTATTTGGTCTGAAGATCTTTTTGGAAGAACCTCCTCGGGCGTGAGAATGTTTGTGACGACCTTTTTTGGTTTGCTACGACTTCGTTTAACCTTGCGACTACAAATTTTGAGGACGAAATTTTTCTTTTAGAGGGGAAGAAGTTGTAATACCCAAAAATCTAAAACATGTATAAAGACCAAATCACCCTTATAACTTTAAATTTTGATTAATAAATACATAAAGTGTCAAATAAATTCCAAACCTTTGGAAATGAGCAAGATATGAAGCAAAGTAATTTGTACTACTACATTTTAACATTTTGTAATGTACAAAAAAAAATATATGGATCACATACAAAATTATATATATACCGAAATTATTAATATTTGATTATTTTGTAATTTTAAAACTCTTTTAAAATAGGATAACTACACACTAAAATTGGAAGCTTTGTCAAAATTAAAATCTTGATTTCCGATATCATCATGCCGTGTGATTTGGTCTCCCCTCCCCCCTCATCTCACGAAAAATACCATCTATTTAGCAATCCCATTTATTTCTTGTTACTTCCCATTCGAAACACACACAAATCACACAAAAATTCATCTTTTCTTTATCCGAATTTCTGGAAGCTTAGGATCATTTTTCTGATGTTAATCTTCATCCAACGAAGCTAGGAAAAATAAGTTTGGAGTCGTGGAGTCGTTCGTTGGATCCGTGGGAATTTTCTTTTGTCGAATTACTCATCCGATAGGTACAAAATTCTTACGCCTTTTTCACACGTTCTAAAATTTGTATGGTATTTTTCTTATGATCTTTACATCATATATGATTCATATAAATTGTCTAAATCGATCCATGCAAGCTTGTTTGATCGCTTGAATTATTAAACGTTAAAACACGTATAAAATCTAAAATATTTCATACGAATTTTCTGGGTTTGAAACCTATTTTATTTGAGATCTATTCGACACATACAACTCTGGAAAAATGCTAGATTGATTTTTTATAGCCTATATTAGCCATGTCGAATTTATTATATTAACCGGGTTTAAAAGAAATTGAGTAAGAAAAAGAAACCCCTATCGTGCGATTAGGTTTTAGAGTTTTTGGGGTTGGATTTGGTTAATAAATGATGTTATAATGATGAACTAATGAGTTGGTAATGATTGGTAACATTAGGGTTAGGGTTTGGTGATTAAAATGGTTACCGAGAGGATTTTTAAAATAAGAGGGGGTGTTTTGTAATTATTTAAACTCATGGGTTATTTTTGTAATATACTTTAGACCAGGGGTGTTTCGTATAAAATATAATATGGGGGTCTTTTTCGTAAAATATGGAACTTAAAGGATTAAATATGTAAATCGTATATATATCTATAATTCGAATTGTAATTTAATAAAATAGAGGGACTTGTTTGTAATTTCTGGAAACTTGAGGGTACTCGTATAATATATGATATGAAGGGTGTAATGTGTAAAATAGGATACTTAAAGGCTTAATGTGTATATATGGTTAATTAGAGAATCGAATTGTACCTTTTATAAGTTAAAGGACCAATTTTGTAAATTATGTAAAGATGAAGATAAATCGTACCATTTATTAAAAAGGAGGGATATTGAGTAATTTTGTAAAATTGAGGGCTTGATGTGTAAATATAATTATGATAAGGGTTAAATTGTGATTTAATTAATTATAAGGTTTAAATTGTAATTTTGTAAACTAAAGGGTATAAATTTGTAAAATTGTTAAAGTGGAAGTATTGGAATCGTATATATTGGGAACTTATGGATTAAAATGGATAATTTGTAATATTTGCATTTTGGACCTTAAGTTTGGGCATATTTACATTTGAAACCCTAAAATATAAAAGTTGTCATAGTGAACCCTAAACTATCATGACTTGCTAAAATGAACCCTATCTCCATAATAATATTTAATAAATGACTTAACCAAATTACTTTGTGGAATTTATCTAATTATGGAAATTTGCTATTTTTGGAAACTTGCTAAATAAGGAAACTTTCTAAAAATGGAAACTTGCTAATTTTGGAAACCTGCTATAAATGGAAAGTTACTAAAAATGGAAAGCCTACTAAAATGAGAAATCTAATTTGAAGAAGATATTAATAATAAGACGACCATGTATTCGTGTAGATTCGCTGAAGATGGAGTTGTTTCCGATCTTTATATTTCTAGATATGTTTGCACTTGCGGTATAAGGTACAGATATTCTACCCTTTTTCAGTAAGGGTGTTTTCCCTCTCATGACTCATTTATCTTGATTCGTTTTAAGATTTCCTAAGCCTTTGCTATGTTCCCTACACTTTGGTTCGTTTGTTTGATTCATTTAGACTTTGATGTTCGATATGATTCTTTTTGCTTTGAGCCTCTATAATGATCCATCTGATATTCGTTCGTTACCTTGTGATATTAGTATTCGAATCACGTTCGAGGAGGTTCATTTGAATTTGGTAACTAGATGTGAAAACCTTTGTAATTATATCATGGAAATGTTTTGAGGTAAACTATTTTTAAATGATGTTTATGAATGATGCAATACCACGTCTATATGGAATTTTACTAAACTTTTACGAAAATTATTTTTAAAGACTACTTTTGTGAAAACCGTTATTAAAGATCATTTTTATGAAAAATCAATTGATAAAGATTTCTCTAAATGAACCATTTGATTATGAACCTTTGATCCGTTCATTTTGACTCATTTGACTTTGATATTGGATATGACCCCTTTTGCCATAAACCTTTGATATTTGGACTTTGACTATGATTCGATGACTTAGACTATTTGAACCTTTGCTATGATTTAGACCTTTGAACTTTGACCCTTCAGTTTGATACCCGAGCCAAGTTCGTTTCCTAGCCATGAAGGTAACATGGCCGTGTCATTGATGCAACAATGGCATGACTCCAGTGTGGTCGAGTGATGTTCCACACCGTCCCCATTTGATTATTATGTGCACACTACATTTATTATGGCCAGTATATTGTTCGGGGGGCGTATGGATGCATCCTAGGTTCGTGTTCGTATTAGTGGATTTAACATGATTTGATATTATATTATTGTTCGGTGACTGATGCATGGGTGCAATCCACGTCTTTCAAAAGTTCAGGAGTTAGCTACTCCATTTGAAGAATGAGGACACCCCTCATATTATCTGATTATCTGAGAGGTCTCCCCTCTATATGATTATGAAGACATGGTTACTATATTTGATTTGTGTTCGGGCTCGTGGTGGATTACTGACCTACCCTTTTTCTTTCTTACTTTGTACTCTGTGACTATACCTTTGTAAACCCAATGCACCAAACTATACATGTTCGTTTTCTTTTTCTTTCGTTTTCGTTTATATATATCTGTTCACTGGGCTTTTTTAGCTCAGCCGCATTTCTTTCCCTGCGGCAGGTTTTTAGTTGGAAGCTGGGTATGAGTGAAGAGACTTTTGGACTTAGAAGACCTTGATAGTTATTCTGAAGTAGAGACTATTAGAAGGATTTGCATTTGCAGACTTAGTATTTAGATTTTGTTTCCTTTGTAGCCTTGTATATTCAGTATTTCATTTGTAACCTTTGAGAACCCTTGTATTACTGTTGATGTACGCTTTGTTTTGATCTGATATGAAACCATTATTATGACATCTTTACCCTTATCGGGTTGGGGTGTTACACTTTTCATTTAACTTCTAACAAATGTTGGTCCAAATAAATCCATGTGCAACAAATGTAAAGGCTGATTTATTGAGTTCACTGCCTTGGTCTTAAAAGAAGCTCTGTATTGCTTTCTCTTCTGTCAAGCAACACAGATTTGAATATTTTCAAAAACTTTTGAAGGTAACACTCTTACAAGGTTTCCCTTAAACAATTTATTCATTGTTTTGAAATTTAAGTGACCAAGTGTCAGAGCCCGTAATTTCAGGTCCTTTTTCAAGCTTCAAAATTTCACTATTCATCTCGGAAATTACTATTCACCGATCACTATTCATCATTTCACTATTTATCATTTTTGAAGTCAGTTTGAGACTTTGAGAAGCCGTCAAAAATTTTACTATTCATGAAATACTATTCATCCCGGGAGAAAAATCACTATTCATGGGCATCATTCATCAGTACGTAAACTAGATTTACGGGTATTCAAATGCGCGTAACCAATTAGGTTTAGCTGCGTATTCATGCATCATCAGTAAAGACACATCATATAGACTAGAGTAGTCTACATATCATCCGTAACATCATTATCATATTAAGTCATGCACGGGTTTGTGTGTGTTTCATTACGTATGTTCGTTTATTTGTTAAACGTTACCACTTAGTCATTACTACTAACATTATACCCAATACTCCCGACTATGATCCTAATATATTTTTATGCTAATTTTAATGATATAAAGATTATATTATTACTTTACCCGGTGTTTTTAAACCAATTGCTATATTTTCCGTTAGGAGCTTATAACTCCGTCGGTTTGCGATATTTCAATCCGATAATCATTCTAACACCCGATTCTTGCAAGGAATATGATTTTTCAATTTTTACAACTTCATCGTATTTTATTTTACCTCGTCAATATTTATTTTTAGTTAATTTGGTACACGATAACACCTAATGTATACATAAACAAAACTAATTCAACTAGCGGGAGACATAAGCTTTAATTAGCAATCCCATCTCTTCTTTTTCTAGCCACATGCCGCCCCCCCCCCCCCCCCCAAACCTTCACTTTTGCCTAATACAACAAAACCAATTAATGCATTACTACTCTTTTATTTCCAATTCATTACACTAACATTTCACTTAACAAATTCAAGAAGCATAAAAATCAAATTTTCTCTCTTCATCTTCATGATACCCCACAGCCAAGAACCAAGAACACCAAGAATCCATCAATTTTTGAAGATCAAGTGATTATCAAGTCCCCTTTACACTCCTTGTTAGGATTTTGTGATTAAATCTCAAGGTTTCTTACATATTTCTCATCAAATCATCACAAACCATCAAGTAAGCTTCAAGAACATTTTTGATCATCTCATACTTTCATTATACCTATATATTGATGTATTATCAAGTTTTATTAGTAACTAGTATGCAAAGTTTATGTTATGCATACCACTTGTTACATATTTTTCTTTGTAAACATAGATCTATGCATTTTAGTATGATCATCATGAGATCCACCATTGTTGGTGATGTTTAGGACTCCATGACACCTTGAGAAGGTGTATGGTAAGATTAGATAGGTTGTGGTGTTGATTTGAAGTGGTTTGATTAAGTTTTGAACTAGTCTTGAACCTTAAACATTGATTTCTCAACAATAGAAATAGCTACTGTCCAAAATCGTGTAATCTGGAAAACTCAGTAAGCCAAGGTATATTTTGGCCTTCATAATCAGAAAGTTCTTTCAAAAACGAAACCGTTTCCGCTTGAATCACTAAAAACCGACTTACGACGAGAAAGTTATGATTTTTCAAAGTTTGACGACGAAAACTAAATTTCTGAAAATAGCTTGCTGTTTTTCCGAACTTCAAGGGACAAAACGAGGCGTTAGACGTGATCTAGAGGAGCCGACCTACTGAGATTATGTTAGATCATGTTTATACGAAGCCTTGGATATAAAGAACGTAGAAAATGAGCTTATAACGACCGAGATATACACGTTTGAATCCGACGAACTCTACTTTATTTTTGACAGCACTAATAGAAATATTTTCTAAGTGTCAAAAACTAGTATTTTTACAAGACATAACATTGATAGCCGATTTTCTATCTAATCAAGACGCGTATGTTCAAAAGTTAAACAACACGACATTTAGATAATGTTACAAGGTTTTCAAAAACGTCAAGCTTATGTCCTAACACTTAACCTACAATATTTCGCGACTAGTTTTGCGAGGCCATTTGGGCACATTTTCATGTTGTGAAAAATAGTAAATTGCGACGAAAACATTTTATTTACCGATAGAATACCAAACAAGGATCGTGGAGTATTGTTTCAACATATTTACACGAAAAGTGTTTATTAACTTAACGAGACGTCAAAAATGTATTTTTCGACGATAAACGTTATTTTCAAAACTAACGAGTGGTATCGTTAACATACGTATTTGCATGTGTAGCATCATTTCATTGCTTACATTAGATCCTATCATTCATATTAGGTTGCGGTTAGAGATCGTGCCTCATTTCAGTGTATCCATTCTTGTCATCGTAGCTATTGCATCAGGTGAGTTTCATAGCCCCTCCTTTTACTTGTTTTGTAACTGTTTTGGGGGAGAATACATGCTCGTTTTTCATTAAACTCTATGCTCATTTTACCTTTAAACTTCATGCTTGTTTTGCCTGAATCGTGAGTTGTCTTTCAAACATTATTGATTGATTAAAATACTTGATTCGTTGCTCGGAAGTATTTTGTGTTTACATTTTTCACCCTTGATCATTTTCTTATGGACACTAGAACATTAAGCTATTTCATTTTGCCTATATTATGACCCATTAAGCGCGATTGTTGTAAATAGATCTATTAGGATTGATCTCCCCGTCCGGGTGGTTTCCCCACTTGACTGTATGTCAAACGTATTGCGGTTTCCTCACTTGACTGTGATGTCAAACGTATTGTGGTTTCCCCACTTGACTGTATGTCAAACGTATTGTGGTTTCCCCACTTGACTGTGATGTCAAACGTATTGTGGTTTCCCCACTTGACTGTATGTCAAACGTATTGTGGTTTCCCCACTTGACTGTGATGTCAAACGTATTGTGTTTTCCCCACTTGAATGGCATGTCAAACGTATTGTGGTTTCCCCACTTGACTGTGATGTCAAACGTATTGTGGTTTCCCCACTTGACTGATATTTCAAACGGATCATAGTTTCCCCACTTGACTGTTAGGTCAAGGTATGCCCAAACTAGAATCTTAAGGCTTTGGTGTCTTGAAGTTTAGTTGTCAATAACTCTATATATATATTGGGAATATATTGTTCATTTAACATATGTGGTCCATAAATCAATTGACGTTCACATAAACCTGATCATATTTGGCAGTGGGTTGTAAACACACAGGTTGCAAGTCTTGTATGGGCGGGACTTGGAACTGTGTGGATTTACAATGCCCTTGCTGGGAAATCTTCATTCAAACGCATTTCATTTTTCACTAAACTCTATGAACTCACCAACCTCGTGTTGACACTTTTAGCATGTATTTTCAGGTATTAAGCAATAGCACGCTACAGGAGGCTTTTGGCATGACATGGCATGGTCATAGGAGACTCTGATATTCATTTGGGGACCGTTTTAATTGTTTTAAGGGCCTATTTCCGCACTATTTTTATCAATGTAAATTCAACACTTTTGTTAAACAATTTTAATCTAAATGATTGAGGTGAAAACTGTTCTCTGCACTTGTGTTGTGATACCAATTGAATTGCACCCCAGCGACATGTATGCTTTCGCTGGACCTGATTCTGGGGGTGTGACAGATTTGTATCAGAGCCTTGGCCATAGAGAACTGGGTGATTTTAAAACCTAGACTATAGCTACATTTACAAAAACTTAACCCTATGACCGCCGCGTGCCTGCCTGCCAAGCTGATGCCTCATTTGTGGTTTGTTGCTGACATATTTAATGAGATTTGTGTCTTATTATCAAATTATTTATATTTGCTTATTCTCATTGATTACTATAATTGTCTTCCATATAAGTATGCTCACATATCATACACGTCTTAGCGTTACGCCTTTTCCTTGCGTAGTTCCATCATTCGACCTCGAGTTTGGTCGCTTGCCTTAGTCCTTGAAACGTCCTTTAAATGCGGAGGACATAGTATTAGTATAACTGAGCTGAGTATTTCAAAATTCATTGAACCTCGGTGGAATATGGACTGGTCATCTATATTCGACCCGAGACAATGGGACATAGGCTGACCACCTATACCCGACTCAGAGATGAATTTTGCAATGCTGAGGATAGTTATAATAGAATTATGTCCGGGTTGCTTTCCTACTCGATTTCTAAAGGTTTCAAAATTCATGTGTGTGTACACAATCGTTGCAAGAATATTCACCTCCACATCACCTCGTGAACCACTGTCTATAAACAAGCCAGATAATCATAACGCAACTTCCAATTTTCATTGTATGACAAGCCACTCCATAGCACCTACATTTAGGAAACGCCTTATTTACGTTTCGCTCTTCTTTTCTTGTTTTGAAGAATCATGCCACCCAAGAGAGCTACTACTACTATGACACCCGCCCAGATCAGAAAGCTGGTTGCCGACAGCATAGAGGCAGCACTGGTGACTAAAAGAGCTGCCGTAGCTGCAGCCGCTACTGAAACCGCTTCATGGGCAGAAACCGCAGAAGCTGCAGGAGCAACTACTAATGGAACTAATGGACGTAAATGTACATACAAGGACTTCAAGAGTGGAGATCCTCCAAATTTCAAGGGCACTGAAGGGGCCACTACCATGATTCGTTGGTTCAAAAAGATTGAATATGTGTTTCTTCTGTGTAACTGTCCAGAGGAGTACAAGGTAAAGTTTGCTACCCATACACTCGTTGAGGAAGCTATGTCATGGTGGAATTCGTACGCAAAACCCAGGGGAATGGAAAATGCTCACAAGCTTACATGGGATGAATTCAAGAAGTTTCAGACTAAGAAGTTCTGTCCACGCACTGAAATAAAAAAGATAGAAACAGAGTTTTATGAGCTAGTAACAGCAGGTAATGATATCGAGGCATATATCAGGAGGTTTCAGGAGTTGGCTGTGCTATGTCCAACTATGGTTCCCGATAATGAGAAGCTGCTGAAAAATTTCATTGGTGGACTACCTCACAGCATCCGTGGAGATGTGATTTCTTTTGACCCACAAACTCTAGAGGAAGCTATCAGGATATCTCAAAAGCTTATGGCTCAGGTGATAAAGAATGGAACCATTGTCAACAACAATGATCATAACAACAACAACAACAACAGCAACAACGAAAACAAGAGGAAAAGGGATGACAACCAAAGGAAAGATCAAGTTCAACAGCCAAATGAAGGACAAGAAGTGGTTAGAGCCTATGCTGCGGGACCGTGCACCAAGAAAAGATATACTGGGAATTTACCTTACTGCAACACGTGTAACCTCCATCACTTAGGTCACTGCAGTGAACCGTGTGGGGTGTGCAAGAAGCGGGGTCACCAAACCAAGGACTGTAGGAAGCCCACAAATCAGAGGATCCTGGGGAGTTGCTTCAAATGTGGAAACTCGGGTCACTTCAGAAAGGACTGCCCAGAGCTGAGAAACCAGAATGGAGGGAGAGCTCGTTGAAATGCGAAGCTCGTTAGGACAACAACGACAATGACAATGGTTGAGAAGAGATCTTTTGCCTTACAAATAAACGGAAACCTAAACCTTCTAGTGTTGTACTTCTTTTGTGTTTCATTTTAAGTTCTATCGTATGAACTTCATGTACTATTACGAATCCCTATCTAATGGATGTTTTATCTTTTATCACCGCAATGTGACTCCAATATCCACATCTCTTCACCGAGTCCATTTCAGAGGTCAACATTAACTGAATTCAGGGACTGAATTCCTTTAACGGGTGGAGTCTGTCACAACCCGTAATTTCAGGTCCTTTTTCAAGCTTCAAAATTTCACTATTCATCTCAGAAATTACTATTCACCGATCACTATTCATCATTTCACTATTCATCGTTTTTTAAATCAGTTTGAGACTTTGAGAAGCCGTCAAAAATTTTACTATTCATGAAACACTATTCATCCCAGGAGAAAAATCACTATTCATGGGCATCATTCATCAGTACATAAACTAGATTTACGGGTATTCAAATGCGCGTAACCAGTTAGGTTTAGCTGCGTATTCATACATCATCAGTAAAGACACATCATATAGACTAGAGTAGTCTACATATCATCCGTAACATCATTATCATATTAAGTCATGCACGGGTTTGTGTGTGTTTCATTACGTATGTTCGTTTATTTGTTAAACGTTACCACTCAGTCATTACTACTAGCATTATACCCAATACTCCCGACTATGATCCTAATATATTTTTACGCTAATTTTAATGATATAAAGATTATATTATTACTTTACACGGTGTTTTTAAACCAATTGCTATATTTTCCGTTAGGAGCTTATAACTCCGTCGGTTTGCGATATTTCAATCCGATAATCATTCTAACACCCGATTCTTGAAAGGAATATGATTTTACAATTTTTACAACTTCGTCGTATTTTATTTTACCTCGTCAAGATTTATTTTTAGTTAACTCGGTACGCGATAACACCTAATGTATACATAAACTAAACTAATACAACTAGTGGGAGACATAAGCTTTAATTAGCAATCCCATCTCTTCTTTTTCTAGCCACATGCCACCTCCCCCCCCCCCCTAAACCTTCACTTTTGCCTAATACAACAAAACCAATTAATGCATTACTACTCTTTTATTTCCAATTCATTACACTAACATTTCACTTAACAAATTCAAGAAGCATAAAAATCAAATTTTCTCACTTCATCTTCATCATACCCCACGGCCAAGAACCAAGAACACCAAGAATCCATCAATTTTTGAAGATCAAGTGATTATAATACAGCTAGTGGAAGACATAAGCTTTAATTAGCAATCCCATCTCTTCTTTTTCTAGCCACATGCCGCCCCCCCCCCCCCCCCCTAAACCTTCACTTTTGCCTAATACAACAAAACCAATTAATGCATTACTACTCTTTTATTTCCAATTCATTACACTAACAATTCACTTAACAAATTCAAGAAGCAAAAAAATCAATTTTTCTCTCTTCATCTTCATCATACCCCACGGCCAAGAACCAAGAACACCAAGAATCCATCAATTTTTGAAGATCAAGTGATTATCAAGTCCCCTTTACACTTCTTGTTAGGATTTTATGATTAAATATCAAGGTTTCTTACATATTTCTCATCAAATCATCACAAACCATCAAGTAAGCTTCAAGAACATTTTTGATCATCTCATACTTTCATTATACCTATATATTGATGTATTATCAAGTTTTATTAGTAACTAGTATGCAAAGTTTATGTTATGCATACCACTTGTTACATATTTTTCTTTGTAAACATAGATCTATGCATTTTAGTATGATCATCATGAGATCCACCATTGTTGGTGATGTTTAGGACTCCATGACACCTTGAGAAGGTGTATGGTAAGATTAGATAGGTTGTGGTGTTGATTTGAAGTGGTTTGATTAAGTTTTGAACTAGTCTTGAACCTTAAACATTGATTTCTCAACAATAGAAATAGCTACTGTCCAAAATCGTGTAATCTGGAAAACTCAGTAAGCCAAGGTATATTTTGGCCTTCATAATCAGAAAGTTCTTTCAAAAACGAAACCGTTTCCGCTTGAATCACTAAAAACCGACTTACGACGAGAAAGTTATGATTTTTCAAAGTTTGACGACGAAAACTAAATTTCTGAAAATAGCTTGCTGTTTTTCCGAACTTCAAGGGACAAAACGAGGCGTTAGACGTGATCTAGAGGAGCCGACCTACTGAGATTATGTTAGATCATGTTTATACGAAGCAGTGGATATAAAGAACGTGGAAAATGAGCTTATAACGACCGAGATATACACGTTTGAATCCGACGAACTCTACTTTATTTTTGATAGCACTAATAGAAATATTTTCTAAGTGTCAAAAACTAGTATTTTTACAAGACATAGTATTGATAGCCGATTTTCTATCTAATCAAGACGCGTATGATCAAAAGTTAAACAACACGACATTTAGATAATGTTACAAGGTTTTCAAAAACGTCAAGCTTATGTCCTAACACTTAACCTACAATATTTCGCGACTAGTTTTGCGAGGCCATTTGGGCACATTTTCAAGTTGTGAAAAATAGTAAATTGCGACGAAAACATTTTATTTACCGATAGAATACCAAACAAGGATCGTGGAGTATTGTTTCAACATATTTACACAAAAAGTGTTTATTAACTTAACGAGACGTCAAAAATGTATTTTTCGACGATAAACGTTTTTTTCAAAACTAACGAGTGGTATCGTTAACATACGTATTTGCATGTGTAGAATCATTTCATTGCTTACATTAGATCCTATCATTCATATTAGGTTGCGGTTAGAGATCGTGCCTCATTTCAGTGTATCCATTCTTGTCATCGTAGCTATTGCATCAGGTGAGTTTCATAGCCCCTCCTTTTACTTGTTTTGTAACTGTTTTGGGGGAGAATACATGCTCGTTTTTCATTAAACTCTATGCTCATTTTACCTTTAAACTTCATGCTTGTTTTTCCTGAATCGTGATTTATCTTTCTAACATTATTGATTGGTTAAAATACTTGAGTCGTTGCTCGGAAGTATTTTGTGTTTACATTTTTCACCCTTGATCATTTTCTTATGGACACCGGAACATTAAGCTATTTCATTTTTCCTATATTATGACCCATTAAGCGCGATTGTTATGGATAGATCTATTAGGATTGATCTCCCCGTCCGGGTGGTTTCCCCACTTGACTGTATGTCAAACGTATTATGGTTTCCCCACTTGACTGTGATGTCAAACGTTTTGTGGTTTCCCCACTTGACTGTATGTCAAACGTATTGTGGTTTCCCCACTTGACTGTGATGTCAAACGTATTGTGGTTTCCCCACTTGACTGTATGTCGAACGTATTGTGGTTTCCCCACTTGACTGTGATGTCAAACGTATTGTGTTTTCCCCACTTGAATGGCATGTCAAACGTATTGTGGTTTCCCCACTTGACTGTGATGTCAAACGTATTGTGGTTTCCCCACTTGACTGATATTTCAAACGGATCATAGTTTCCCCACTTGACTGTTAGGTCAAGGTATGCCCAAACTAGAATCTTAAGGGGTTGGTGTCTTGAAGTTTAGTTTTCAATAGCTCTATATATATTAGGAATATATTGTTCATTTAACATATGTGGTCCATAAATCAATTGACTTTCACATAAACCTGATCATATTTGGCAGTGGGTTGTAAACACACAGGTTGCAAGTCTTGTATGGGCGGGACTTGGAACTGGGTGGATTTACAATGCCCTTGCTGGGAAATCTTCATTCAAACGCATTTCATTTTTCACTAAACTCTATGAACTCATCAAGCTCGTGTTGACACTTTTAGCATGTATTTTTAAGTATTAAGCAATAGCACGCTACAGGAGGCTTTTGGCAGGGCAGGGCATGGTCATTGGAGACTCTGATATTCATTTGGGGACCGTTTTAATTGTTTTAAGGGCCTATTTCCGCACTACTTTTGTCAATGTAAATTCAACATTTTTGTTAAACAATTTAATCTAAATGATTGAGGTGAAAACCGTTCTCTGCACTTGTGTTGTGATACCAATTGAGTTGCACCCCAGCGACATGTATGCTTCCGCTGGACCCGATTTTGGGGGTGTGACACCAAGCCTTCTATGCCAAAGCTTAGATTCATCAGATGTGGCCTTTTCAAAGAGACAAGTCAAACCTCCTTTGGGAACCATATTCTTTAAATCAACACTGTATTTGTTTTCTGTTCTAGGAACTTTAAGTAAAACATGACTTTCATCAGTCAACTTAAAGTCAGGAGACAAGACAAAGCATTTAGTATCAGTAAAAAGAACACTGTTCTTTTTTTCACATATTTTTGGGACACTAAAGATGTTAAACTTAAGCTCTTTTACAAAGTACACATCATCAAAATCTAATTTACCAGTTTTTATTGTACCTTTGCCTGTGATTTTTCCTCCTTTGGGATTACTCTCAAAAGCAACATATCCTCTATCAATTGCTTCAAAATCTGTGAGATAGGACATGTTTCCTGTCATGTGCCTTGAGCATCCACTGTCAAATACTCCTTGATCCTCTAATTCCACCTATGGGTTCCCCTGCACATAAAGTAAGAAAATCAGTTCATTTTGGTGACCCAAGCCATTACTGACTTGGATCTGCCTTGTGCATCAACATAATCATACTTCTTTAAAACTATGGATGCACTGCTGTGTTTGGAGACATGATCGATAACATTAAATTTTGGTTTCCAGACCCAACAAGCTAAGGCCTTAACAGCATAAAAATGATTTCCCAAAACAGTATCGGTTATTAATTTTGGCTTAGCAGTAGAAACTACTGCTTTTGCCTTAGCAGTACTAAATGATGTATTCTTTTGAACAGGCCTTTTTACAAATGTATGTGCTGTATTTGAAAAGTGTAAGGTGGATTTAGCACCATTCACTATTCTTTTGGTGGAAGCAGTATCAACTTGTCTAGCAGTATTAGTTAATATTGTTGGGTTAAAAACATTTTGCTTGACAATATTAACTGATACATGCTTAGATTTTATTAACACTGCTCTTGGAACTATATTTCTCTTAGCATTTGGGTGAGTATTTTTAGAAAAACTTTGGTGATTCACCCTCCTAGCATAGTTCCAAACAGGTTTTTGATAGTAAAAACAATTTTCCTTTAAATGATCAAAACTACCACAGTGATAACAAGCCTTGTTAAACATTTGCCAATCACTTCCTAGTCTTTGAGATATCATGTTATTCCAATTCCTCTAATTCCCTCTAAGACTGTGTGTGTTGCTCCTAGGTTGCTCAGTGTAATCAACAATTTTCCTAGAAAACTTATCACCAAAACTAGGTTTGACAAACTTAATCTTTTCTACACTAGGTTTAACTGTCTCACTTGCAACTTTAGGAGTAGGCTCAACCTGATCTTCATCATCATCAGACACCCAATCTTCAACGATAGGTGCATCAGAATTTTCAACTTTAGGCATCTCCTTATATGGGTCATAGTCGATCGATTGACGAAATCAACACATTTTCTACCGATCAAAGAGAACTACAGTATGGATAAAATGACGAGACTCTATGTGAAGGAGGTAGTATCGAGACATGGGACCACCATATCTATTATCTCCGACAGAGACAGCAGGTTTACTTCAAATTTTTGGCAGTCACTACAGGATGCTTTTGGTACGAACCTCAACATGAGTACTGCATATCACCCGCAGACAGATGGCCAGAGTGAGAGAACGATTCAGACAATAGAGGATATGCTCCGGGCCTGCGTGATTGATTTTGGAAATGGATGGGATACCCATTTGCCATTGGTTGAGTTTTCATACAACAACAGCTATCATGCAATTATTAAAGCTTCACCGTTTGAGGCATTGTATAGTCAGAAATGTCAATCACCCATTGTTGGGCTGAGGTAGGAGAAGCTCAGCTCATCGGACCGGATCTTGTTCGTGAGACCATAGAAAATATTGTGCAGATTAAAGACCGATTGAAGATCGCGAGAGACCGTCAGAAAAGTTACGCGGATGTGAGGCGCAAACCCCTTGAGTTTCAGGTTGGGGATCGAGTCATGTTGAAAGTTTCACCATGGAAGGGAGTGATTCATTTCGGCAAGCGGGGAAAGCTGAACCCCAGGTACATAGGACCGTTCAAGATTCTAAACCGAGTTGGTCCTGTAGCTTATAAGCTAGAATTACCACCAGAGCTCGGTAGAGTACATCCTGTATTCCACATGTCTAATTTGAAGAAATGCTTGTCCGATAAGACAGCCGTGATTCCACTCGATGAGATTCAAGTTGATGAGCAACTGAAATTTATTGAAGACCCGTTGAGATTATGGAACGTGAAGTCAAACGACTAAAGAAGAACCAAATTCCCCTTGTGAAAGTTCGCTGGAATTCCAAGAGAGGACCTGAATTCACCTGGGAACGCGAGGACCAGTTCAAACGCAAATACCCTCACCTCTTCGAAACCGAAACCGATAAGTTAAACTGAAATCCGAGACGGATTTCCCAATATGATGTATGTGCTGTAACACCCGGTAATTTTTCCAAAACCTTTCTAGCTTTACGTTACCTAAGAACTTAAACTTTTTCTTACATCTATTTGGGCTTGTGAAATGAGAGATATTGCGAGAAACGAGAATATTGTCCCTATTAGTGAGCCGGCAGAACCTAGAAAGCACGAAACGTATCGTATTTGTCAAAAATATTAATTTTTGAAAGTATTGCAAATTTATACTTGTTTTTATTGGAAAACTTATTTCGTGAATAATGGCGCAAGTTTCGTTAATTTTCGAGTCCGTTTGGTACGTCAAATGGGTCCCGCGGTGTTTTCATCAAAAGATTAGCCATGTTGGCAGTTTTACCCCCTCCGCCCCTATTTTTATTTCACTCCCCTCACTTTTTAATTTTCATTTCACACCCTACACAAAAATATATATACCCCTAATATTAACAAATTTTCATTTCACTATTCACTCACACTTCTCTCTTCTCTCTCTCTCTAGCTCGCCGGCGTCCCCATCTCCGGCGACACCTTCTTCTTCGGCCAACTTCCGGCGACCACCGTGCCGGAAAATTTTCCGGCGAACCCTTTTCTTTTCTGAATCATTAGATCGGCCTATCTACACCTTTTCTGGAAGTTTTGAGCCCTTGGCTCCCACCACAACCTATCTAACGCGCCACCACCTCCTGCCATCACCACCGCAAGCTACTACCACCTTCCCCGCCGCCTCATCTTTCGGTAAAAACCCCACACGCGTCATTTATATTTATTTTACTTAAATTATTTTGAAACCCTAATTCGTTTTTTTTTTTTTTTTACCGATTAATAACATTGTTTTATTAATAAAAATGGTTGTTAAAACTTGTTATAAAACCCCTCGTGTGGTAAACCCTCCCTCCCCCTTCTCATTGACTCAATCAACTCGTCAACTCACCGAGTCAACTCGGTGAGGGTTTGATGTTTGTGATGTTTTATTGCTCTTGTGTTCATTCCTTGTTTTTGTGTTGTTGATATTTAATTTTGATAATATTTATGGTCCGTTTGGTTTGTTTGCTTCTCGACAGCCAAGCCGCGACTCGTGGTGAGTCACGGCGAGGTGTGGGTTTTTGGTGTTTAGGATTAATTGTGATGATATTTGTTGAGTTGATGTTTGTCGTGGTCCGTTTGGTTGTGGCAGCTCTCGGCAGTCGACATATAGTCGAGCCGTGACTCACGGCGAGTCATGGCAAGCCGAGTTGAGACTAGGAAGGTTAGAGTTAGTGTGGTGATTTTTGTTTTGGGATTTGCGTTGTAATGATCTTATGGCAGTTTCATTTTTGTGGTTTGAGTCTTTTGCATTTTGTTAAAAGAGTAATAAGTTAGAGTTAGGATTAGTGGTAGTGTTTGTGGTTGCGGATATGTTTGTTGGATTGTGTTCGGATTGAGTCGAGCCATGACTCGTGGCGAGTCACGGCAAAGTTAAATTATTTTTCGTCGTCATTTATTAATTATTTTTCGTTGATTCGCGTTATATTTATTTATGTTAGATGTTTATTATTTATTCGTTCGTTATTTATTTATTTCTGATCGATATGAAATGTTTCGGAATATTTGAAACGTTATGGGATAATTTGCAACACATGTGAGATATTTAATATTTATCGATTTGATTTGAATAATAGTGTAGTGTTATATCATTTTGGACAAGGATTGGACGTATTGGATTTATGGTATTAGTTATTTGGACTATTATGGACCCTTTGGTACATGAGACGGAAGGGTATGTTAGATTCATAAGAGCTTAACCTACCTGGACCCGAACTATACAAAAAAAGGTCGATAAAACTAAACAACTAATATTCACGCGAATGATATGTCCAATTATATATATTTTAAAACTTGTAAAATTTGGCGAAAATTGAAATATTCAAATAAGTCGTATGACTTGGAAATGTTTTATAAACGAGCACTTCATGCCGAAATTTCGTAAAATGTTTTATAAACTTCAACTATTTATGGTTTATTAAATATTCCAAAATCTTTTCAAAGCTCATATATTTTAGCGATTATAACATCTATTTTGGGAAAACGGGGAAAAGCCGAAACAATCTATTGATGTCGTTTGTGGTTTATTCATTTATTTGTTTATTTATTCTTTTCTGATTTTATTCTTTCTTTATATTCTTTTCTTCTTCTTCTCTCGTCCTTCTTGAGTGTTCCATTCGTATTCTCCGACTTGTTATCTTTTTACCTTTCTCGTCTTCCACACGAGACTTAAACATACTTTTTCTTTCAAACACCATTGAAACTAAAACCTTTTATAAGAGTATTATTTATTAAGTCATTTCGAGTATTATTTCTGAGTTATGTCATTAATTGATTAGGTTGTGCTGAGATTCATTTGTTGTGCCATACCACCTGATTGTTTATCTCATTTTCTCTGTGACTAAGGTGTGATTCATAGCCCCACTTTTAATATGTTTAAATTTTTTATAAATCCCGTGGGGGAGATACATGCTACTTACTATTTTTCTGAGCACAATTGTTTATTGGTATGCTATTCCTGAATGACGCTATAAATGCTAAGTACCTTTCTTGCCAAATGCAAGTCCCTCGATCATGAACCATTAATCACCTGCGGGTGAGCGCGATTATAGTTTATAGGCCTATAGGATTTGACCATCCCACCCCTGTTGACCAGGTAGGCAACATGGGTGTGCTATAATTGAGTTAACTAGGTATTTGGCAAGATACCTGGCTTTGGGGGCAACTATTATGATTATGAAATTCCGCGGTTATTGTCGACTTACGCCAGAGTTTCTGGTGTCGGTTAATGCTTTGTGTGTCATGAGCTTAGCAATCCAGAGAATTATGTGACGCTTACTCGATATTTGAATTTGTTGCTTATATCTTCCAGAAAAAAATCTTTTGCTCAACTAATTTTAATTAAACCTATGGATTACACTCAACCTTTGTGTTAACTTTTTAGAGCATGTTTATCTCAGGTAATTGATTTCTGAAGTGTGCACGAGGAAGGGCTGGAGGTTCCGGATGGCTATCTGTGGGTTGTGTTTTGTTATTTCTATCTAAATTTTCCGCTGCAAACTACTTTATTTTTCCGCTGCAAACTATTTCATTATCCGCTGCTAAATGTGTTAAGAGCCTTTTGAACTCTAATGGTTGAACTTTGTATTTAAATGTGGTATCTTATTAAAATGTCTCGTTATGAGATCGTATATCTATGATTTTGACTCACTACCCCTCGAGTAATACCCCTAACTATGTTCCGCTGCCATATTCCGAGTTGGGGGTGTTACAGAATGGTATCAGAGCCAAGGTTTATAGTGAACGAGGTCATACTCGACTATTAACATTTTTCGTGTGAGTCAAAACATTTTCAAAATCGATAGCCATCAGCCTTCCGTGCCGCTTCACTCGTAAGTATTTTATTACTGTATGTTTGGATTTTCACTACTATTTCATTTTTATATGAAACTATTTTATAAACATTTGGCTAGAAAATTTTATACTTGTCCCGATGCTCCTTGGAGAGTATTACAGCTACATCAGTCCCTACCAATCAGTTATCAGTTGCACCCGTCGATCACCCCCTTGCACCACCGAGTCCAGAGATGGACCCACACCCTATTGATGTACCTCACCCGGATGATGAGAAGATGGATGATAATGATGAGAAGATAGGAGACCGTCAGTAGAGATTTGTGATCATCTTTATTATGGTAGTTTATTATTGTAGTAGTAGTTTACCTTGTAGGTACTGAACTGACTAGTTTCGGTTAGTAGATTTGATAAGAAACTTGTAGTCGTTTTGCATATCTTGCAAGACTGATGACAAGTATCGAATCTACGATGTATTTTGGTGATGTACTATTATGATGTTGAAGGGACGCAATATTATGATGTATCATTGTATTGCTTACTTTTGTGTTATGATTCTGTTATGTTAATCAAATACTTATAATGTTTTACATTGTGATGATTGATAGAATCATGCCACCTAAGAAGATGACCCCGGCTGTAATCTAGAAACTAATTGAAGAAGGCATAGCTGCAGCCCTCACCGGTCAAGCAAGTGCTAATAATCAAAATGCTGGGCAAGTGAATGTTGGGCAAGCAGGAGTGCAATCTATCTATGAGAACCGTTTCTGCACCAACAAAGAGTTCATGAGCTGGAAGCCCACTACTTTCAAAGGAACCGAGGGAGCTGTCGGCTTAACACAGTGGTTTGAAAAGATGGAATCTGTGTTCTTGAGGAGTAACTGCATGGAAGACTACAAGGTAAAGTATGCCACAGGAACCTTGATTGAACATGCATTGTCCTGGTGGAATGCATATGCTCCGGATATTGGGTTGGAGAGAGCTTACAGTATGTCTTGGGAAGACTTCAAGAAGGAAATGATGAAAAAGTATTACTCCCGCAGTGATATGAGAAAGTTGGATACTGAATTCTATTACTTGGCTGTGAAAGGTGTTGATCTTGCCACCTATGTTCGTCGATTCCAAGAGTTGAAAGTCTTTTGTGCCCATATGGTGCCGGATAATGAGAAGCTGCTTGAAAAGTTTATTGGTGGTCTACCAGCTAGTATTGAAGGGCTTGTAACGTCATACAACTCGCAGACCTTGGATGATGCAATCCGTATAGCTGAACGACTGATGGATCAGGCCATCAAGAATGGAACTACTCAGAAGGGTAACAACTTTGATCATAAAAGGAAGTGGGATGACTACAGGAGGAACAACAACAACAACAACAATAACAACAGCTACAACAACCGCAACAACAACAATCACCATCACAATAACCATCACCACAACAACAACAATAATCGGTACCGTAACAACAACCATCACAACCAACAGAACCGTCGACAGGAGGCTGTCAGAGCATATGTAGCTGCACCAGCACAGACTTGAGGATATGCTGGAAAGTACCCGAACTGTGAAAAATGTAACCACCACCACCCTGGACCGTGCACTGCGAGAAGTCAGAACTGCAACAAGGTTGGGCATGTTGCTAAGAACTGTAAGGGAAAAGTTGTGGCTACAGGGAGTAATGCACAGCCGGTTGTAACATGTTTTGGATGTGGGGAGCGTGGACATTACAAGAACCAGTGCCCGAAGAATGATGAACAAAGGACCGAAGGCGCTCGTGGCAGAGCATACATGCTGGGAAATGGAGAGCAGTATCAAGACCCAAATGTAGTTACCGGTACGTTCCTACTCAACAACCTTCATGTTAAGGTCTTATTCGATTCTGGTGCCGATATGAGTTTTGTATCTTCTAAGATTTCACCACTACTAAATCTCACCCCTACCATACTAGACACCAGTTATAGTATTGAACTAGCTAATGGCAATCTGGTTAATACTTGCACCGTAATCCGAGACTGTACCTTAAACCTTCTAGATCACCCGTTTAGCATTGACCTTATGCCCATTGAACTCGGAAGCTTTGACGTAGTTGTGGGAATGGATTGGTTGATCGAGCCAGCATTATTTGCGGTGAACGGGTTGTTCATATCCCTCTTGATGACGAGACTTTGGTTGTCCGCGGAGACCGTAGTGGAACCCGTTTGAGTATTATCTCCTGCATTAAGACTTTGAAGTACATCAAGAAAGGCTGTCATGCGTTTTTAGCACAAGTGTCCAAGAAAGAGTCTGGAGAGAAGCGACTCGAGGACGTCCTGATTGTGCGTGATTTCTCTGAGGTATTTCCTGAAGAACTACCTGGACTTCCACCGGATCAACAAGTGGAATTTATAATTGACTTAGTTTCAGGAGCTGCACCCGTGGCTCGTGCTCCGTATCGACTCGCTCCTACCGAGATGCAAGAACTGTCTAAGCAGTTACAAGAGTTGTTGGATAAAGGGTTCATCCGACCTAGTTCATCACCGTGGGGAGCACCGGTGTTGTTCGTAAAGAAGAAAGATGGTTCATTTAGGATGTGCATTGACTATCGCAAATTAAACAAGCTGACAGTGAAGAATCGCTACCCGTTACCGAGAATTGATGATTTGTTTGACCAGCTTCAAGGATCAGATTACTACTCAAAAATAGATTTGCGGTCAGGTTATCACCAACTTAGAGTTCGGGAAGAGGATATTCCCAAAACGGCGTTCAGGACTCGCTATGGCCACTATGAATTCAAGGTAATGCGATTTGGTTTGACAAACGCACCGGCTGTATTCATGGACCTCATGAACCGAGTGTGTAAACCATACTTGGACAAGTTTGTCATAGTCTTCATCGATGATATTTTGATTTACTCCAAGACTGAAGAAGAGCACAAGCAACATCTGACGACAATTCTCAAATTACTCAAGGAAGAACAATTGTACGCCAAATTCTCTAAGTGTGAATTTTGGATTCGCAGAGTACAATTCCTTGGCCATGCGATTGACAACAAAGGGTTGCATGTAGATCCCGCGAAGATTGAATCTATTGAGAATTGGCCAACACCTTCTAATGCTACAGAGATCTGACAATTTTTGGGATTGGCCGGGTATTACCGAAGATTTATCGAGGGATTCTTCAAGATTGCCAAGCCGTTAACTACATTGACTCTGAAGAATAAGAAGTATGAATGGGGAAATGATGAAGAAGAAGCATTCCAAATCCTGAAGCGAAAACTGTGTAGTGCACCGATTTTGGTTTTGCCAGATGGAGTAGAAGATTTTGTGGTTTATTGTGATGCATCATATCATGGTTTAGGAGCAGTTTTGATGCAGAGAGGGAAAGTCATGGCATATGCTTCCCGACAACTTAAGACCCACGAGGAGAAGTATACTACGCATGAGTTAGAGTTGGGTGCAGTAGTTTTTGAACTCAAGATATGGAGGCACTACCTATACGGAATGAAGTGTGTCGTGTACACTGATCACAAGAGTCTTCAGCATATCTTAGATCAGAAAGAGCTGAATATGAGACGACGTTGATGGTTAGAAACTCTAAGTGACTACGACTGTGAAATCAGATATCACCCAGGAAAGGCAAACGTTGTGGTTGATGCCTTGAGCCGTAAGGAACGATTGAAACCTCTACGAGTGCGAGCTTTAGTTATGATCATCAATTCGAATCTTCCTGCTCAAATTCTCCGTGCTCAAGAAGAAGCAGTGAAGCAAGAAGATCTCCATAGTGAGAGTGATAATGGTATGATACAGAAGAAGTTTGATAGGTGTTCAGACGGAACATTGTGTTTTAAAGGAAGAAGTTGGGTGCCACGTTGTGGAGGACTGCGAGACTTGATTATGCATGAGTCTCATTAGTCAAAGTATTCTATCCACCCAAGATCCGACAAAATGTATCATGACCTCAAGGAATTATATTGGTGGCCGAATATGAAAACTGAAGTTGCGGATTATGTAAGAAGATGTTTGACGTGCGCAAAAGTTAAGGCCGAACATCAGAAACCGTCTGGTCTTCTACAACAACCTGAGATTCCTGAATGGAAATGAGAACGGATCATGATGGATTTCGTCACGAAACTCCCAAGGACTACAACTGGTTTTGACGCTATATGGGTCATAGTCGATCAATTGACGAAATCAGCACATTTTCTACCGATCAAAGAGAACTACATTATGGATAAAATGACGAGACTCTATGTGAAGGAGGTAGTATTGAGACATGGGACTCCCATATCTATTATCTCCGACAAAGACAGCAGGTTTACTTCAAATTTTTGGCAGTCACTACAGGATGCTTTTGGTATGAACCTCAACATGAGTACTGCATATCACCCGCAGACAGATGGCCAGAGTGAGAGAACGATTCAGACATTGGAGGATATGCTCCGGGCCTGCGTGATTGATTTTGGAAATGGGTGGGATACCCATTTGCCATTGGTTGAGTTTTCATACAACAACAGCTATCATGCAAGTATTAAAGCTGCACCGTTTGAGGCATTGTATAGTCGGAAATGTCAATCACCCATTGTTGGGCTGAGGTAGGAGAAGCTCAGCTCATCGGACCGGATCTTGTTCGTGAGACCATAGAAAAGATTGTGCAAATTAAAGGCCGATTGAAGATCGCGAGAGACCGTCAGAAAAGTTACACGGATGTGAGGCGCAAACCCCTTGAGTTTCAGGTTGGGGATCGAGTTATGTTGAAAGTTTCACCATGGAAGGGAGTGATTCATTTCGGCAAGCGGGGAAAGCTGAACCCCAGGTACATAGGACCGTTCAAGATTCTGAACCGAGTTTGTCCTGTAGCTTATAAGCTAGAATTACCACCAGAGCTCAGTAGAGTACATCATGTATTCCATGTGTCTAATTTGAAGAAATGCTTGTCCGATGAGACACCCGTGATTCCACTCGATGAGATTCAAGTTGATGAGCAACTGAACTTTATTGAAGAACCCGTTGAGATTATGGACCGTGAAGTCAAACGACTAAAAAAGCCAAATTCCCCTTGTGAAAGTTCACTGGAATTCCAAGAGAGGACCTGAATTCACCTAGGAACGCGAGGCCCAGTTCAAACGCAAATACCCTCACCTCTTCGAAACCGGAACCGATAAGTTAAACTGAAATCCGGGACGGATTTCCCAATATGATGTATGTGCTGTAACACCCGGTAATTTTTCCAAAACCTTTCTAGCCAATTATTTTAAAACTTTGCGTTACCTGAGAACTTAAACTTTTTCTTACATCTATTTGGGCTTGATAATTGAGAGATATTGCGAGAAACGAGAATATTGTCCCTATTAGTGAGCCGGCACAACCTAGAAAGTACGAAACGTATCGTATTTGTCAAAAATATTAATTTTTGAAAGTATTGCAAATTTATACTCGTTTTTATTGGAAAAATTATTTCGTGAATAATGGCGCAAGTTTCGTTAATTTTTGAGTCCGTTTGGTACGTCAAATGGGTCCCGCGGTGTTTTCATCAAAAGATTAGCCATGTTGGCAGTTTTACCCCCTCCGCCCCCTATTTTTATTTCACTCCCCTCACTTTTTAATTTTCATTTCACACCCTACACAAAAATATATACACCCCTAATATTAACAATTTTTCATTTCACTATTCACTCACACTTCTCTCTGCTCTCTCTCTCTAGCTCGCCGGCGTCCCCAACTCCGGTGACACCTTCTTCTTCGGCCAACTTCCGGCGACCACCGTGCCGGAAAATTTTCTGGCGAACCCTTTTCTTTGCCGAATCATTAGATCGGCCTATCTACACCTTTTCTGGAAGTTTTGAGCCTTGGCTCCCACCACAACCTATCTCATGCGCCACCACCTCCTGCCATCACCACTGCAAGCTACTACCACCTTCCCCGCCGCCTCATCTTTCGGTAAAAACCCCACACACGCCATTTATATTTATTTTACTTAAATTATTTTGAAACCCTAATTCGTTATTTTTTTTTTACCGATTAATAACATTGTTTTATTAATAAAAATGGTTGTTAAAAGTTGTTATAAAACCCCTCATGTGGAAAACCCTCCCTTCCCCTAATCGTAAACTCACTGAGTCAACTTGGTGAAGGTTTGATGTTTGTGATGTTTTATTGCTCTTGTGTTCATTCCTTGTTTTTGTGTTGTTGATATTTAATTTTGATAATATTTATGGTCCGTTTGGTTTGTTTGCTTCTCGACAGCCAAGCCGCGACTCGTGGTGAGTCACGGCGAGGCATGGGTTTTTGGTGTTTAGGATTAGTTGTGATGATATTTGTTGAGTTGATGTTTGTCGTGGTCCGTTTGGTTGTGGCAGCTCTCGGCAGTCGACATATAGTCGAGCCGTGACTCACGGCGAGTCATGGCAAGCCGAGTTGAGACTAGGAAGGTTAGAATTAGTGTGGTGATTTTTGTTTTGGGATTTGCGTTGTAATGATCTTATGGTAGTTTCATTTTTGTGGTTTGAGTCTTTTGCATTTTCTTAAGAGAGTAATAAGTTAGAGTTAGGATTAGTGGTAGTGTTTGTGGTTGCGGATATGTTTGTTGGATTGTGTTCGGATTGAGTCGAGCCGTGACTCGTGGCGAGTCACGGCCAAGTTAAAATATTTTTCGTCGTCATTTATTAATTATTTTTCGTTGAGTCGCGTTATATTTATTTATGTTAGACTTTTATTATTTATTCGTTCGTTATTTATTTATTTGTGATCGATATGAGATGTTTCGGAATACTTGAAACGTTATGGGATAATTTGCAACACATGTGAGATATTTAATATTTATCGATTTGATTTGAATAATAGTGTAGTGTTGTATCATTGTGGACAAGGATTGAACGTATTGGATTTACGGTATTAGTTATTTGGACTATTATGGACCCTTTGGTACATGAGACGGAAGGTAATGTTAGACTCATAAGAGCTTAACCTACCTGGACCCGAACTATACAAAAAAAGGTCGATAAAACTAAACAACTAATATTCACTCGAATGATATGTCCAATTATATATATTTTAAAACTTGTAAAATTTGGCAAAAATTGAAATATTCAAATAAGTCGTATGACTTGGAAATGTTTTATAAACGAGCACTTCATGCCGAAATTTCGTAAAATGTTTTATAAACTTCAACTATTTATGGTTTATTAAATATTCCAAAATCTTTTCAAAGCTCTTATGTTTTAGCGATTATAACATCTATTTTGGGAAAACGGGGAAAAGCCGAAACAATCTATTGATGTCGTTTGTGGTTTATTCATTTATTTGTTTATTTATTCTTTTCTGATTTTATTCTTTCTTTATATTCTTTTCTTCTTCTTCTCTCGTCCTTCTAGAGTGTTCATTCGTATTCTCCGACTTGTTATCTTTTTACCTTTCTTGTCTTCCACACGAGACTTAAAATACTTTTTCTTTCAAACGCCATTGAAACTAAAACCTTTTATAAGAGTATTATTTATTAACTCATTTCGAGTATTATTTCTGAGTTATGTCATTAATTGATTAGGTTGTGCTGAGGTTCATTTGCTGTGCCATACCACCTGATTGTTTATCTCATTTTCTCTGTGACTAAGGTGTGATTCATAGCCCCACTTTTAATATTTTTAAATGGTTTATAAATCCCGTGGGGGAGATACATGCTACTTACTATTTTTCTGAGCACAATTGTTTATTGGTATGCTATTCCTGAATGACGCTATAAATGCTAAGTACCTTCCTTTCCAAATGCAAGTCCCTCGATCATGAACCATTAATCACCTGCGGGTGAGCGCGATTATAGTTTATAGGCCTATAGGATTTGACCATCCCACCCCTGTTGACCAGGTAGGCAACATGGGTGTGCTATAATTGAGTTAACTAGGTATTTGGCAAGATACCTGGCTTTGGGGGCAACTATTATGATTATGAAATTCCGCTGTTATTGTCGACTTACGCCAGAGTTTCTGGTGCCGGTTAACGCTTTGTGTGTCATGAGCTTAACAATCCAGAGAATTATGTGACGCCTACTCGATATTTGCATTTGTTGCTTATATCTTCCAGACAAAAATCTTGTGCTCAACTAATTTTTATTAAACCTATGGATTACACTCAACCTTTGTGTTAACTTTTTAAGCATGTTTATCTCAGGTAATTGATTTCTGAAGTGTGCACGAGGAAGGGCTGGAGGTTCCGGATGGGTATGTGTGGGTTGTGTTTTGTTATTTCTATCTAAATTTTCCTCTGCAAACTACTTTATTTTTCCGCTGCAAACTATTTCATTATCTGCTGCTAAATGTGTTAAGAGCCTTTTGAACTCTAATGGTTGAACTTTTTATTTGAATGTGGTATTTTATTAAAACGTCTCGTTATGAGATCGTATATCTATGATTTTGACTCACTACCCCTCGAGTAATACCCCTAACTATGTTCCGCTGCCATATTCCGAGTTTGGGGTTGTTACAATAGCCTAAATTATCTAACTCTGACTTTTTTAAATCTTCTAATAATTTTTCATTCCTAGCCTTAAGTTCCTCAACAGTATCTAAACAAGATTTATAAGAACAACCAGAATCATTAGATACCTCAGAGTCAGAACTTGATGAAGAAGAAGAATAGGCCATGAGTGCAAAGTTTGGTCCTTCTCCTGCTTGGTCACTCCAATCATATCCACCTAAACCATCACAAGACACCAAATCTATAGAATTTGTAGGTTCCACAGACACGGCTTTCCTTGAGCTTTTTTCATTCTTGTAATCTTGACTTCTTGGTGCCATGCACTCTCTTTCAAAGTGTCCTTTCCTGTGACAGTTATAGCATTCTATCTTTGACTTATCAAACCCCATGTTGTCCTGCCCATTGATTTTGAGCTGCCTTCCTGTTTTCTTCAAGAATCTCCTTGCCCTCATTGTCAACATTGCCATATGCCACTTCAAGTCCATCTCTTCAAGATCATCTGGATGAAGATGTTCTAAGTCCTCATGTACAATCTGAGAAATGTTAGTTTGACCAGCTAAGAAAGCACAGATAACAGCATCACTCAAGTTATCAAAGTTTGTAGAACTAGCAGTATTAACTTGAGTACCAACAGTACTAACTCCATGAGCAATATTAACTGCTTCATTAGTACTGCCAGAACTGTTATTGGAGGAGGACACAAAAGCCAAGTTTTGTGTGCTTGAAGATGAGCTAGATGACCCTTTGACTTCAGGTTCATACACTTTTAGATTGTTGTACAGATCATCTATGCTCATTGTATCTAGATCATCCTTGTTTCTCCACACCACAGTATGTGTATGCCATTCTGGTGACAAGCTTCTTAGAAACTTCTGATTTATATCCTCTTGGGGAATTATTACTTCCACAAGTGCTAATTGACTGACAAGTTTCTGATGTCTGTCAAAGGTCTGATCAAGATTCTCAGAACTTGGAGCAGCAAAGTTCTCATATTGTTGCTTCAAAAGATTCTTCCTAGTCTTCTTAGTAGCAATATTCCCTCCAATTCTCTTCTCAATAGCTGCTAACAAAGACTTAGCATCTTTGATAGGATTGAAAGTCAACTGATTTTCATTAGGAATGCCCATCATGAGAGTGCTTCTGGCTTTAACCTCCAATCTTCTATGTGCCTTCTCTTCAGCAGTTTTGATAGGCACAACAGTCTTAACACCAGCGGAAGATACTTCAGTTTTTGGTAAGGAATCACCATTCTCTATAACCTCCCATAGAGAATAATCAACCATCTGAATGTACTGCTCTATTCTCATTCTCCATAGTTCATACTCACCAGACTTGAGCATTGGAACCTTTGATGCAGTAATCATATGTATAGATTCTAAATCCATGTATTCTATAAGATCTGAACAACTTTGAGCTTAAACAGGTTCTTCTTTATCACAACTTCTAGATCACAAGCTCTGATACCACTTGTTGATCCCAGCTATACACTTCATCAACTCCCTTAGCTTGTAAAGGTTTAGTTATGCTAGATGAATTTACACAACTAGGTATAGAAACTGTGTTGAATTACTAAGGTTTATGCAGAATCTAAACAATAGTATTAAGGAGAACAGTTAACACAATTGTAAACAAATCAACAACTTCAATATTATTAACACGAATACTCTTAAAGTATTAGGGTTTACAACCTTAAAGTTACAAATAGTGTGTATCGAACTCTATGCCCTTGGACCATCTTTTATAGGCTAAGGAGTCCTAGTCGGCTAACAATAACTTTCTATACAAGATAAATCTTTAAAGAATCTTTTCTATAATTATCTAACCGACTATACAAGTTTATCTTATCAGCAGTATTAACTAAATACACTAGCAGTCTTAATTCTAACTCTAGCAGTAGTAATCTTGCAGCAGTTGAAACTCTGAACTAGCAGCATTAACATTAAACATTAAGCCTGGCAGCACTAACTACTTAGTGTATATTTCCTTGAAGTTCTCAGCAGTTATAATATACACTAGCAGTCTTAACCTTCATTAGCAGCAGCAACTCTATAACCAACAATAGAAACATACTTAGAGCTTTTTCATTGTAAAACCTGAGCAGTTGTAATTCCTTAGAGCAATCTTAACCATTCAAGCAACAGCAACTCTTGGAAGCTTTAATTCCCAATAGTTTACCTTGTTAAGACTAAGGATGAAGTGTTTGGTGTATTTGCATCTTTTATAAACATGATACTTAATCAGTTTAATGTAAAAATTAAAATTGTTAGATCAGATAATGGTATTGAGTTTGTGAATAATAAAATGAGTAAATTGTTTTCTGATCTTGGCATAATACATCAAACATCTTGTGCTCATACCCCTAAGAAAAATGGGATTGCTGAGAAGAAACATAGACACCTGCTTAATATAGCTAAGAGTCTTATTTTTAGGGGGGAATTCCTTTAAAGTTCTGGTCTGATTGTGTTCTAACTGTTGTTTATCTTATAAACAAAATGCCATCATCTGTGTTAAAAGGAAAGTGTCCCTTTGAGTTGGTTCATAATTGAAAACCTAATCTTTCCCATTTGAGGTCATTTGGTTGTCTGTGTTTTGCTACTATTTTAAATAATCATGATAAAACGTCTTTTAGGCCTGAAAAATGTATTTTGATTGGTTATTCAACTGTAAAAAAAGCTTACGAACTCTTAATTTTGGATACTAGAAATGTGTTTTTTGCAAGGGATGTTAAGTTTTATGAAAATGTTTTTCCTTTAAAAATGAAAACATATGACACTGCTGATGCTCAAAAGGCAAGTGAAGCAGATCACTTGAATTTTTTGATAGTCTGTGGTCTCAAAGTCCCAATGATGAATATGTTTTGCCTGTTTGTAGACATGCTATAGGGTATAAATGGATCTGGAAAATTAAGTATAAGTCTACTGGTGAGATTGATAGATATAAGGCCAGGCTAGTTGCTAAGGGTTTCAATCAAAGAGAAGGCTTTGATTATGATAAAACTTTTAGTCCAGCTGTTAAAATGGTTATAGCCATATGCTTAATTAGCATTGTTGTTAATATGGATTGTCCTTTATATCAGTTAGATGTTAATAATGCTTTTCTGTATGGTTAATTGGATGAAGATGTGTATATGGAATTGCCTAAAGGTTTTAATGGAGGTGATAATAGCAAAGTATGCAAGCTTAATAAGTCACTTTATGGACTTAAGCAAGCCCCAAGGCATTGGAATGCCATACTTACTACTGCCTCGGTTGAGCATGGATTTGTCCAAAGTAAGTTTGACTATTCATTATATATTAAACAAAAGGTCTCTGTGTTTGTTGACTTGCTTGTCTATGTTGATGATATTGTTATCACTAGAAATAATGAAGCTGAGACTAATAGTTTTAAGCAGTTTTTGAGTTCCAAGTTTATGATAAAGGATTTGGGTGAGTTGAAGTATTTTCTTGGTATTGAAGTGTTGAGATACAGTGAAGGTGTTTGTATGTCTCAAAGAAAGTATTGTTTAGATTTGTTGTGTGAGTATGGTTTACTTGCTGCCAAACCTGTTGATACTCCTCTACCTGAAAACTGATAAAGATAAGATTTTGAAAAATATAACTAATTATTAGAAACTGGTGGGTAAATTGATTTACTTAACTAATACTATACCTTATATTAGTTATGTTGTGCATTTCTTAAGTCAACACATGCACGATCCTTTACAATCACATCTTAAAGTTGCTTTAAGAGTTTTGAAATATTTGAAGGGATCACCTGGGTCAGGGTTGCAATTTAAAAAAATGTCTTATCTTAAGCTGAGAGCTAATGCTGATGCAGATTGGACCAAGTGTCCTAAAACTAGAAAATCTGTGACTGGTTTTTATGTGTATTTGGGTGATTCTCTTATATCTTGGAAAAGTAAAAAACATGCTACTTTTTCCAAGAGTTCAGTTGAGGCTGAGTATAGAAGCCTTACTTCTGCTACTTGTGAGGTTATATGGTTGGGAAACTTGTTGCACAGTCTTGGACTGAAATATTTGTATCCTGTGGATGTTTTTTGTGATAACAGTGCAGCAATTCAAATTGCTGCAAATCCTGTGTTTCATGAAAAAAACTAAACACTTTGAACTTGATGTTCATTTGGTTAAGGAAAAAATGGTTGTAGGGATTATAAAAACTATTAAGATTCATACTGATAATCAAGTTGCAGACATTTTTACTAAATGTCTAGGATAGATTCAGCATAACTTGTTTTGCAAAAAGCTTGGTTTGTTAGATATGTTTGTAGGTGAAAAGAATTCTGAAGTTAGTGTTAAAGCTGGTGCTGAGAGTGCTGATGTCAAGACTGTACAGCTTGAGGAGGGGTGTTGAAGAATGTATGCAAGCTGCACTTTAACTTGAGGGACTAAACTTGTCATTATGCGAAGTTATATTAGCCTAAAGATATATTGGGGCTAGTTGACAAGCTGTGAAGAGCTGAAGAGCTTAAGTGAAAGTGTGGGCTATATAAGAATCTCATCTGCTAGGGTTTTCTCATTCTATTTGATACCCGTTTTTCATCTTATTGTTCTCTCTCTCAGATGTTCACACAGTTGTCATGTTATTGTTGATATCACTTTGATATCTTTTTGTTGTCTGTTCTAGTCATCAAGATCAGTCTCTTGATGTTGATCTATGAGTGCTTGAGTGATTTTGTAGTGAGGATCTGAGTGGTGTCCTTCTGAAGGAGATCACGTACTTACTTTGTATTCGTTTGGTAAGAAACTGTTTAGGGACTTATCTACTATAGCTTTTATTAATAATACACACCAAGGGGTGGTTGGTTGGGTGTACAAGTTGTTTTTTGTGAGTTCTTTACCATTTTTTACAAAGACTCAAGCAACCATTACTTATTTTACCAAGTATAAATACGCAACAACAACAACAACAACATACCTAATCCTGCCAAGGTGGGAAATGGGGGAGGAAGAATATAGACAGATCCTACCCCTACCTTAGGATAAACCCGAAAGTAGGGAGACTGCTTCCAGGAAGACCTCCGGAAAGTGTAAGTGTGCGGGCGGAAGTGTTGAGATATATGTGCATGTGTAAAAGTGTACAATAACAAGGATAATGTGTCTAAACGACCTAAAACAAAAAACAAGCATAAAAAGTTAATAGGAAAAATACCATTAAAAGAACTTAGGATAAAAAAGGACATAAACATATAAAAGCATACGCCACAAGAGAACACAGTATATAAAAGTTATGAAACTCTATATCTAAAACGCAAGTGGTAAGGCTACTAAGTGACATCTAAAAATCCTAATCGCAATAACTACCTCGTACACTCAAACAACCTAGCCAGAACTACCAGTGTATTCTAATCCTATCTCTCCACGCATTCTATTCTGAGGTCATATCCTCGGACCAAAGAAACTCCTTCATGTTCTGCTTAAGTCTATCCTCCCACCTAAGTTTTGGTGTACCCTTTCTTCTCAAGCCGTCAACTATTAGAGCTTCGACTCCTCTTACTGGAGCTGATTGTGGCCTTCTACTAATATGTCCAAATCAACTCAACCTTCCTTCCCTCATATTGGAGATTATAGTTTCGACTTCAAGTTTGGCTCTAAAAACTCCGTTCAGAATCATGTCAAACATGGTTTTACCACAAGTCCACCTTAGCCTTCCCAATTCTGCCACTTCCACCCTGTTTACTTGAGCTTTCATGATCGGCCAGCACTCTGACTCGTACAACATAGCTGGTTTAATTGCCACCTTATAAACTTTTTCGTCTAGCTTAAAAGGGACTTTCTTATCATTGATTTTTGTATCACCGTCTAATTGCCACCTTATAAACTGCTGATGCCGCACTCCATTTCACTCAACCTGCTCTAATATGGTGGGTTACATCATCGTCTATCGTCATTGATTTGTGTATCACCATACCCAAATATTTAAAAGACTCTTTTGGTTAAAGAAACCAGTCATCGATACGAACTTCCATTTCTTCATTGTGGACGATCTCGTTCCTATCGAAATCACATCTTAGGTATTATGTCTTCTCTCTGCTTACTCGAAGGCCATTGTCTCCTAGTTCCTTCCTCTAGTGCTCAAGTTTGTTGTTTAACCCTTCCACTGATACTGCAACCAACACAATATCTTCTGCCAATATCATGCATCAAGGGATGATGTCTTGTATCCCGCATGATAGCTCATCAAGAATCAAGGCGAATAGGTATGGGCTAATCGTTGATCCCTGGTAAAGTCCTACTTCCACAGGGAAAAACTATGTGTTCCCCACTGTAGTCCGTACGCGGGTCTTCACCCCTCGTACATATCCCTAATAACTCTTACGTGTGACAACTGGTAAATTTCAAGAACCTTTTAAGTTACCGCATTTCGTTTTAAAATAGATATTGTATCACTCGGACTTAGGCTATATTTAGTCCACAATGCTCCAGTACCTTGCTCCTACTCCGGTTCACAATTTTAAACCCTGAAACAATTTCCTTTTCTTAAATTACTTACGGTTGTCAATTCAACAAACGCTATGCGTAATTTAAAATGTAACACCTGATATATCCAATTCTCCTAATGATTATTTCTAACGTATTTTTATACTTCCTAAATGATTGCCAAAGTTCCAAAAATATTTCCTTACACCTAAAGTAATTTCTTTATTTCTTACGTTTATTTTTGAATAACTTTCGTTAATCACCGAATCAACAACCAATACCTATTTCATATTGCCGCCCCCCCCCCCCCTCATAATCTAAAGATATTTGCTAGAAAAATTTGCACATGGCATTAATTAGCCACAAGAATCCCTAAAACATGGAGTCTTATTTCAAATGGGAGGCTTGACTACCAATTGTCCCCCCTAGCCCCACCTAATCGGCCACCCCCCTCCAACTAGCCAAAATCATGACTTTGACTCTACTATTAATCCTTTGAAATACATCAAGTATAAATAGATCAAACTAACTTCAATTTTTTTGCACCTATTAGTTCAAGTGAGAAAAATAATATATCCTTCCATCTTACACTTATAAATCGACACACATAAGAGGAGCAAGGAAGAAGTAGCTTGTTTGTAGTTAAGATCAAGCATACTTAGGGTACTATAGCAAGGGTTTGAAACACTAATCTTGGGGTTAATCTAGTGTCTTGCATACTCATCTCACTAATCTCTTTTGTAAGTAATCTTGCATTACTAAAACTTCATGTCTTTCATGTTATAATGCAAGTCCAAGTATATATACTTAGTTATCACTTTGTACATGTTGATAAAGTTTTACATTCACAATGATCTTTTAACAAAAGGTTATGTTTAAAACAAGTTTTTATTACAAGAAAACTAGATATTAAAAATCTCCACAAGAAAATGATGAAAACTTCATATATATATATATATATATATATATATATATATATATATATATATATATATATATATATATATGCTAGTAAACTTGTAATTTTAAACATCCTTGATGATCATTTACATGGACTCTTGAATATTGCTAAGTTAGTATTAGATCACTATTGTTATGTTGGGAAGTTGATGGATGAACTAGGACAAGATTTGAAGTGGTTGTTAAGTGGTTAAAATAACTAGAAGACTAGGAAAAATAATTTGACACTTTGATAATCAATCTGTCCCATTTTGGTTAATACAGAAAACTCAGTAACTTAGTAACAAGTTTAGGCTTGAAATATAGAAAATAGGCTCAATAACGAAAAGTAGCCGCTTGAATGAGTTAAAACGGGCCTATAACGAAAAAGATACACTAGTTTCAATTTATACGACGAAAACTAAATTTTCAGAAAAATTGTTGAAGCTGTTAGAAAATTTGGGTGATGAAAACTGATGATAAATGGTAACTAGACTAGTCGAGACCTTAGAAATCCAATAGTATACTTAAATACCTTCGCAAGGATAGGTAAAACTTAGGAAACGGAGCTATGACGAAAAAGTTATGGCCTAACGAAAGTTTACGATGACGTATACGTTGACAGCTTATATTTTTGCTATTAGAAAAGCTGTTAGAAATGTGTAAAATGGATATTTGGACACTTTAGAGTGTATTTTGACTAAAATGGCGTAAAGGAAAATGGTAGAACATTATATACACTTGTTAGGCGCGTTAGAGATTTTTAAAATATCTATTAACATAACGACTAAAATTTGAACACGAGATTTATAAGTTATGTTTTCTAAAAAGGGTGATTTTCTAAATAAAAGATCACGTTGACGCAAATACATTTTGACGAGAAATTTTACAACAAACATGTGCAAGTGATAAAGTAGAGTATGAACTTGCGTGCATGACCTTGTGTTCGAACCTAAGACATATGTATTATTTAGGTTGCGATTAGAGTTATCGGGCTTAATTTACCGTTTGACAATTTATCAATCGTAATTTGCTTTTGCTAAGGTGAGTTCTCGTAGCCCCACTTTTTAACGTGTTTTTACCTTGGGGTGGAAATGGTACTCAATTCTTTTGGATGTTTTCATGCTGTGATTTACTGTTTTCATGATTTTGGATAATATGTGTGTTTTGATTGCAATATGTGCCTTACTGTGTGAATTCAAATTGTATGACTTAGCTTGAACATGCGCAACTGTCTAGTGATAAATTGTTAGTATAATTTTGGGAAGTAGCACCCAGTATATCAATTTGGGAAGTAGCACCCAGTATATCATTTTGGGAAGTCAGTACATCATTTGGGAAGTGGCACCCAGACTATGTGTGGACCAATTATGTGGGTTTGCAGCCTGTGATAGTTTGTGGTCCTTACTGTATACTCACATTTGTATATCTCGCTCACTGTTGTCCTACAATACATTATTCACAGCATCGTGGGTTAACCTTTAAACCTACGAGCTCACCAACTTTATGTTGATATTTTTGAGTATCCATTTTCAGGTGCTAAGAATGAAGTTACACTAGGAGGTTGAGTACTGGCCTGGCTTAGCAAGACTTAAGACAAGACACTTCCGGGTTATATCCCGTGAAGTTGCATTTTGTTATTTCCTAGTGTTGTTAAACTATGAGACTTATGTATATCTTAGATCTTTGTACGTATCCCGGTTGTGGGAGTTTGCGACTATTATCTGTCTTATGTTATACATTTAATATTTCTCTATTTTGACACCTTGTGTTCTTGACTATGAGGTCATACCCCGTGAATGTCATTCCGCTGCGCCATTTTGGGGTGTGACATTACGTATCTCTTTGGGGCTCCTTTATCTATTAGAGTTCTCTAAATCAACTCACGTAGGACACTATCATAGGCCTTTTCTAGGTTTCGGAAAGCCATATGCAAGTCTCTTTGTCTTTTTCTCTACTTCTCCATGAGTCTTTTGAGAAGGTGAATTTCCTCGGTCGAGGACCTTCCTGACAACCAAATTGTTTCTCTAACACCCCTGTCTCCCTTCTCAACCTTCTCTCAATAATTCTCTCCCATAGCTTCATGTTGTGACCAAGAAGCTTTATACCCCTATAGTTGTTACACACTTTTGTAAATGAGGACGACTTCACTGAGTCTCCATTCATTTGGCATCTTAGCACTTGAGAAGATCTTGTTGAAGAGGCAAGTCAACCACATGTCTTTTATAAATACTTAATTTAGAGGATGAAATTTCAATGAATTTGACCAAATTGATGTTAATTTTGATTTTCAATTTGGCTATAGGAATGTTCAATTTTGCCACATATGCTGCACTCTTATTGGTCCAATTGAATTTCTAAACATATCTTTTTTACTTTTTGAAAATCTCTTAACTTATATGTGGGAAAGTGTTTATTTTAAAGTCACTAAAACAAGCAAAAGAAATATGAAACGTTCTTAAAGGAGATTCTTTATATGTATTGGAGGAGAGATCATTTACATACCAATAGTTTCTACCATATCAAGAAATCAATCATAGTTATTTATTTTTTATATTAAATAACGAACCCACATTCACCCCTTTTTTCAAAAATCAATATCTCGTAAATCGTTAAACGTTATGCGAAAAAAATTTACACCATCTTGACAAACATTTAATTATCTCCTTATAGACAAACACTTTCATATATTTTCGACAAACTTTTTTCGTTACTATTTTCACGTTTATATGTCTTTTTTTCTTTTTCTTTTCGTTGTTGAAACTTACATAAGAAATCTCATGTGATTAAACACTAATTTGAATATTCAGATATTTAAACACATAGTAAAATGAACATAACTTTTTTTATAAAATTCTAAAATCTTGGCCATTTTTTATTCTGTAAACTAGACATTCATAGAATTTCAACCATATATAACACATTATATTTCGAGTTGTAGATTAGTGTTGTTAATTCGTCAAAGTTAGATAAAAGACACAAACTCACATGTGATATTTACCACATCACATGTGATTATACAAGTTCATGAATGAACTGCAATAATCAATAATTAAAATAGTGTGTGATGTATGGTTAAAAAGCTATTAATGTGTGTTCTCCTTTGAAAATAACGATGAAAGTCTTTTATTCATACACAACTACTTATGTTAATTTTAGTACAGTTGTTTAGTATTTGAACTACTGTATTAGTGTTAAATCATATGTGACATATCATGCGAATTTGAATACCAAAAAAAAAAAAAGTAAAAAACGAAAAGAAAAAAAATAATTCGTCGAAAGTATATGAAAGTGACCGTCTATTGAAAGATAATAAAATGTCCATCGCGGTGGTATACTTTGTTTTGTTTAACGATTAACAGTTCATGAGATGTTTAAATTATAAGAAAATATGTGTAATTTTATTTTTAATTAAAAAAATTAATTAATCCCCCCTTTTCTCTCAATAGAAAAATGTGTAACTGATATTTGTTCCTTAGTATGTAAGAATCTTTTGATATGTAAATGATCTTTCCTTATATGTATTGGTGCTAGAAAGAAATGATAACTCCAACGATATTTTTATTCTCAACGCGTTTAAACTTCAAGGAATTATTCACTTAACTAACCTTTTATGATTATATGGTAGGGTTAAAAAAAAAGATGAATAAACTTCAAGGAATTATTCACTTAACTAACCTTTTATGATTATATGGTAGGGTTAAAAAAAAAAAAAAAAAGAATATTTGTGAGAAGCTTAAAAAGATTTAAAAAATAGAAAGATCTTAAAAAATTATCAAAAAAAGTTCACAAGATAGGAAAGTCGGTGAGTAAAAAAGCTTTGGAAGTATTATTTCTAAAAATGTATAGCTTTGCTGCAAAGGAGTCGTGAAAATAAATGTTTGCGCTTTAAAATTTTATAAACCGACACTTTGGGCATTAAAAATTCGTGTTTGCGTCAAACTTCTTTTTTTGTATATGTATCGAAATTTTATTCTGCATCGAAATAACATGTTGAAAATTTTGTGCATTATTTTTTATTATTATTATTATTATTTGCATTTACATTTTGCTTTTTGTACGTTAATAAAACGTATAAAAAACATATTTAGAAAAACTTTATTTACAACTTTTTTATGCACTTACATCCTCTATCTTGGGGAACTTTTTCATAATCTCCGGAAGTTGTTATTATTTTAGTCCAAAATGTAGTTTAGTACCCTGAACTTTGTTAAGTAAAACTTTTGTTACCCTGGACTTCTTAAGATGTGAGATGGTACCCTAAACTTGGCTAGGTGAAAATTATATTTACCCTAAACCAACTTAATAGTTAATCCTGTTAGAAATTTAATAGATGTTATCCTCAAAATTAAAATACTCATAGTATAACTATATAAAAAGTCTAGAAACATGACAGTTGATCATGGTTTGTTAATTACGTTAGACTTGAGATCGGTTCGTTTTTATGATAGGCACAAACGAAATAAAACACGAATTGTTCTTGCTTTGTAAAGTACAATAGGCTCGGGCTCGTTAATTATGCTTGTTTGTATATAAATATGAATATATACATATACCCTTATACGTATATGAAATATGTTTACATATTTAAACGCATTTATTTCTCATGCTTGTTTAGGAACACGAGCCTAGTTTAGCTTTGAGTTTGAAGTTCGGGCTTGAATTCGTTTATTAAATTAAATGAGCCCAAACAAATCTTGAGCTCGGGCTCGAGCTGGAGCTCAGCTCGTTCAAGCTTTAATCGTTTCGAGCTTTTATAAGCTTGGCAAGCTGAACTCGAGTTAAAAGCATAAGGTTCGAAACAAGCATGAGCACGGGACTTATGATTGTAAACGATTCAAGCTTGAGATCGATCTTTTTCAAACCGTTAATCTTTAAACGAAAAAAAATATACCATTACGATGAGCATTTAATTATCTTTCTATGGATAGGCACTTTGATGTACTTTCGCCAAAAAAAAAAAATTCGTGTTTTTCTCCTCTTTTTTTTCTTTTTATGTTTTTTTCGTTACTGAAATTTGCATGAAAAAATCACATGTGATTAAACACTAATTTGAATATTCTAATAATATCACATGTGATATTAGTGTTAAATCACATATGATATGATTAGTGTTAAATCACATATGATATGTACACTAATATCACATGTGATATTATTAGAATATTCAAATTAGTGTTTAATCACTTGTGATTTCTCATGCTATTTTCAGATACGAAGAAAAAAGAAAGAAAAAAAGACGAAAAACATGAAAAAAATGAAAAACAAAAAGTTTGTCGAAAGTATATCAAAGTGCCCGTCTATAGATAGATAATTAAATGCTGGTCGTGACGGTATAATTTGTTTTGTCTAAGGATTAACGGTTCATGAGATACTTAAATTATAAAAAATATATAAAATATTAAAATATTTTTGATCTTAACCATTGATTTAATTTTAGATGGATGGTAAGGATGAGTCCTTTGATATTTAACTTTTGTAGAGCTTTCGTGCTGATAACGTGTTGTGAATTTTCATGAATAAGAAAGAGAGATGTAAGGAGAAGAGAGAATTCTTATTGATTAATCATCCCAAGAGGTTACAAGTAGGATCTATTTATAAGGTTAATAGTCTAAACCTAACTTGTTACTAAAGATTAGATGAATAGACATAAGCCCATAAGCCCATAAGTAATATTTTACAACACTCCTCAAATTTTAAACAAAGTTTTATTTCTGCTACTGTAATTATTAATTAACGAGAATGGCGCCGGCCGTCGCGTTACGGGCGGGCCTGTTTTTTTTTTTTTTTTTTCTTTTGTTTTTTTTTTTTTTTTTTTTTGTCGTTGTATTTGTTTTTTGATGTTGTGTTCTTTATTACGATCAAGCACATATTCTTAAAAATGCATCAAATTGTTAATTCATATAAACAAACTGAGTACACACAGCAATCATATTTCACATATAACATTTAAACCAAACCTATGTCAACGCACATCATGATTTGCTACAATTATTGATTTTAAATGACTTCTTTCTCATTAAATATTCCAACTTCAAGATAAGTGTGCACTTGCAGGCTTGCACAAACTAAGATAAGAACTGTATATGTTTTCAACTTCACGATAACAATTTTTTGGCATTTACCTGGGGACATAGAACGCGCGCAACTGCTATTCCTGTGGGATCTGCTGCTACGCATTTGCTGCTTATGTGCTGCTCTCTTGTAGACTGATTAGATTGCGGGGTGTTTTGCTTTTGATCATCATGTGTTGTGCCAACTTTTACAGAGGAAACACCTGTCATTTACAGAAAAATATGTACATTCTGAGAATATGAATCAGATTGTGTCGATAAAAAAACTGTTACATAGGTATAATTGATGATATACACAAATTAGAAGTGACAAAAATGGATGGGGCATGAGGATCATGTAAGAGGTAAAAATGGGTTTCAATTAAAACAACTGAATTTTATATATTTGGGGTCATGCTCCTTCAGTGGCCTTTTGGTCAAAAGATCTTAGAAGGTTGTATGCATTAAGAGTACACGTTTTTTAACTTTAGACCAAATTAGTTTTAAACCAACTTTTTGTGTTACCTATTGAACGCACTAAAGATAAAAGGCAAAAGACAACTTTTGACCTAAATAACATCCTCAAATTTTTGTCTAAATTTAGCACCAACAACCAATAAACCATATCCAGTGATGAGAAAGTGATTTTCTTGTAACCTTACGGTTTTTTAGGGACCCTGGGTTATCTCCCGCACAATTCTTTGAGCTAACCTGCATTATGTATCATGTTTCAATACATTAACAATAACTTTGAATGAATACATCCTCAAATTGACATGAACGATAATTGTACCATTCTGTAATTGTCGTTTTTCCCAACCCTCACCAATTATCAGATTCCCACTGCATTAGTAGTAAATAAAGATTTAACTATCTAACAAATCAAATATCAAAGATTCAAAATTATATTTTACCTCTGGACGCGACTTAATTTCACTCTTTCTCGAGTCCAATTTTGTCATTCAATCCCAACTTTAAATCAGGCATTCCAGAAAGAAGGCATTTCATAAGAACCTTACCCGTTACATCAAATCGAAGTACAGTACCTGATAGAATTAAATAAGTTAATTTTGGCAATAACTTTTCGCACATGCTTAGTAATTAGGGGAAACAAACTCAGGAGGATAGAGTTGTGGATCTTCATGCACATACCAGCAAGAAAGCTCATCGAACTGCTATTTAAAATCAACATACCGAAGGAGTATTGCACTTACGTATAGTCAGATTATGATATCATGAACATTTATGCAGTATATTACTCTGCTAAAAATGAAATAGGAGCTGTTTATTTTTACCTGATATAAGGAGAATTTACAGAAATAAGCAATGCCAAACAGCCTCTAAAACTGTAACAAATAATTTTGCTCATTAGAGCGTGTGTATATAATTGGTTATGTCGTTTGTCATGTTATCCAACTGCCTCAAGGCAACATAAGCCCACTCGCGACAAAACTTAGGCCACAACAATAAACATTATTTTAATCCGAGTTTAGCGGGTAAAACGACAACATTTTAAATTACCACAAAAATGATACAGATATTTTTAAAGGAGGCTCAGATATGTTGTATTCAGATCATCATGGGCTAATAAGCCATGGCTGTAATCATAGTTGCAAATGCCACTTTTTCAAGTAGCAATTACCATCCGGATTGCCTAGCCAAGATACATATTAGCCTCTAAACATCTTTTTACAGACATCTACATTTCATCATCACGGCCTCCGTTATTTCTACCAGTAAATAAAGGTTACGAAAAAAAGTTACCAAGCCAAGATAAATAGCAAGATACATAGCTGCTTAGAATTGTAAACTTCCAATGCCACTGCATAAAGCAAGCGAACCCTAAAAGCAGTTATATCCATCATAGCTGTGAGTTTAAGAAGCTCACCCTGCCACAAACAAAATAGGTACCGAATACCTAAATACTTGCAAGAACACTCGAAAAATCCATTACGCCAACACTTAGATACAAACGGCATCACCAAAGTAACTTGGCAAAGATTATCAACACCTTAGCTGCAAACAAAATAAGCAAAGTAAAACTGACCGGATCTACACACACTCCTTGTGTTAGATAGATACTTTGTATGATGTCTAGTCTAGCACGCGGAATTTACTAGCTAGCACATAGAAGATTTATTTATTTGTGTTTTGTATGAATTGAATGTAATCGTGAATGAACAATGCAAACAATAATTCAACTTTAACAATTCAATATTATTATTAATGAATAATACGAGTGATCTCCTATCACCAGAGTTTTACAACCTTGAATCTTAACAAAACAATACATACCGTACATAACCTTAAACCTAGGCAATCCTTTTATAGACCAAGGATTCCTTTACAAGATAACTATCATCTAATCGTATAAGATATACACAATATCTTTTCTATAATTATCCTTTACAAAAACATAAACAGTACTAACTTCTTCATATAACCGTACTAACTGTTCTTGTCTTCAAAACTCATTAGCAGTACTAACTTTCACATTCAACCGTACTAACTTCTTAAGCTTAATTCCTAACAATCCTCCCCTAAACTTATGATTTCTTCCCAAATTACTAAGTTTCTTCAAATTAAGCTTCATCTTCTATATGAGGGGGATTCTTCCAAACATCTTTCATAACTGTCTCTTACTACTGATCTTTCTTTGTTCTGCAAGGTTGAAAATCTTTGTTACCAACAAATCTGCCATTTCAGAATCTTCTTCAACCCTAAGTTTTGTATACAACATAGATGTTAAAACACTTGATCTGAGTGGATAATCTTTTTCCACTAACATATAGATTTCTATGCCATCCTTAGTAGAAACTCTGTGCACTCCACACATATCAAATAACTTCCAAGAGACATCTTTGATTTGTGCTTGAAATCTCCACATTGATTCTCCTCTATCAGTTTCATAAATCCTTTTCAGCTGCACCCATAACTCTTTATCTTTGTCTTCAATAGGATCTTGAACTCTGAATCTTTCTTTTACTAAGCTCCACAACTGATTAAGATCTTCTCTATCAAAACCTTTTTGTAGATCTTCAAACAACTTATATCTCTCAGTAATACCTCCAAGTCTTATGATCTTCCATCCCATCATCCTTCCATCAGTGAAAACTTCCCAGCCAATGATAGGATATTTGACTTCTAATGGTTTGATATTTGTAGACTCTGGAACTATCACCATCATATTCTTGATTTGCTCATTGTTCAAACTTTCTTCACCAGACTTCAACTTCTTTGCACTATCAGATTCCAGAACTTGTGGTTCTCTTTTCTTTTTCCTTGTGATATCCTCCTTGCTTGAAGTATTCAGTCTTGCATATGTTTCATAGAAAGTCTTTTCAATCTCAGCATCTGACCTTCCAGTAAAGTCACTCATCTTGTAATTTGCTTGATTCTTCAAATAATGCTTCATGAAACTGACTTTTTCTTTCTTGGTAGGTAACTTTGTCTTGTAACCTGACTCTTGCCTTTCTCTAATTCTCTGCACTAAGTCATTCCAAGTAACTTCTTTGTTCTTTGACAATATGAACTCTTTGAGTTTTTCTGACTTTTCTTTTTCACTTAATTCTTTGTCTTTATGAATCATTCCAGCATGAGCTCTCACAATCAAATCAGAATCCAACAAGTATTGTAGTTGCTCATTGAACTCCTCTTGATTCATTTCTTTAGATCTTGTTCTATCCATGAATTCAGCTATATCCCTTACATCATCTGCAGCTATCTTCCTTGCTAATTCTGCATCTTGAGCTATCTGAGCTTGTTCATAAGCCAAATCCTTGTCTAGAATCTCTCTTGCTACTTCTGCATCAAAGTCTATTTGATCATGAGTTCTTGGCTTTGTTTTCTTGAGCCTTTCTAATACTTGAGCAGCTTCTTGTTCTTGAGTAGCTTCTTCTAGTGTCATAGGATTTTTACCCTTATCTTCCCTTTTTCTAGCATATTCTTCTTCAGCCGTAGTATCACCAGTTGGAATTGTCTCATGCTCTGCATCAGCAGTTGGAACTGCTTCAACAGTTGGAACTTTTTCAGCTTCTTGAGTACCAGTCTGAACTGCTTCATGTGTCTGTTCTTCTATTTCCATATCATCATTACCAGAACCCATATCAAATTTTTCTTCTTCTTCTTCTTCATTTTGCCTCCCCTGAGAACCTGATTCATCTCCCTACCTTTATCTGATTTCCTCCCCTGTTTGGGAGAATCACCATCATCACTATCAAAATCATCTGAGTCATCATCAGAAGAAGAATCCAAAACTACCTTTGCCTTTTTCTTCTTTAACTGCTCTTCAGGTTTCTTCACCCTAAGAGTCAATTTGGTGTAGACCTTGGCAAAATTCCTTTTGTGAGCTTTGAGTTCCTCATTATTCTTCTTTAACTCTTCCTCCAAAGTTTCTACATTCTCAACTAGTGTGGTACACATTTCCATCAATTCAGTATGTGAAGTACTACCCTCATCACGTCTAGCTGTGTTACCTGCTAGGAGAGGTGAATCATGGGGAAATGATCTAGGAATCACTCTGGGTGTTTCCCTTCTCCTATAAGTGATGTGAATTTGGGATGTTTGGGTTCTTTCAGTAGCTGAAGTAGATGTGTGATGGGGATCAGTTGGTTGTACTGAACCTTCACCCACTTCAGTTTGAAGCATTTCAGGAAACAATGGAACTATTTCACCTTGAAAAAGCCTATTAGCCATAGCCATGTTTTGAAAAACTTTTGATTGAAGGCTAGGAGTAGCAAAAGTTTATGTTGGTTTTGTAAGCATATATGTCTTTTTATTCAAAAGAGTTTGAACAAACCTTGGATACATTAGAAACTTGGTTTTGCTGTTTACATTAGATGTCCATACCCTCAAAGATAAATTTTGAAAAGTTAAAAACCTTGTTTGTAGACAAACAAATGAGAGCAATAGCAATATTGCTACTGAACTGCTCCCAAGCAGTCTTTTTAGGACTTAAACAATGTAAAAGGGTATGTATCAAAAATCTCCATGGAGGTGAGAAACATCCTTTTTGAAAAGTTAATTTGTGTGCGGATGTATCATACCCCATTTTGGTAAGTTCTTGCCATATTTCAGTGTTGTGCATAGTGTTGATACCATCTGAGTCTTTTAATTTAAGATGTCTCCTAAGTATAGACTCAGTAACAACAAAAGATACACCATTTACTTCAGAATGAATTTCTAAGTCCCCATCTTCACTAGTCAAGACAGTAGCATTCTGCCAGAACTGTTGATGTGAGAGACATAAAGAGTAGGAGAAACGGTTAGAGCATACCTTATGTGAGAGTGGTTTAGAAAGTCCACAATCTCATAAAATTTTGGTCCATCTCCTTCCTCTGTTTTCTCAAGAAACGCAACCTGATTGTAACGCTTAACAAATTCCAAATTAGCCATTTGTATTGATGAAGAGTGAAAGATTATAGCAATAAGATGATCGTTTAGAGTGGAATTGATGTTTTATGCAGCCAATTGGGTTTTTATAGATACTGTTAGGGTTTTGAGAATTTTGGGAACGAGATAAATTATCTTGGGAAATATATTAAAACAATTTATGGTAAAAAGATAATTATCTCAAGAAAAATCCCTATAAGTATGCTTCAGAATAACGTTTTTACCCCAACGGCTAGAAATTAATTACTGACAGATTTTTACAATGGCTAGTTGAGCCGTACCAACTTTTAACGAACAGTACAAATTGCTGGAAAATTTTTATTGAGCCGTATGATTTTTTTTTATTTTTTTTTTTTTGAAAAGATTTAAAATACCATGGCTCAAATATAGTTTTTAGCAAACTATCAGCTATCAACGGATTTGATATGTCTTTACCAATAGCCGTTTGCTTTGGACTAGTCAACTCTTCACACTTAGATATGGTGAGCTGATAACCATACAATTTTTGGTAAATTGTCAACCATCAACGGATTTGGGAAGTCTTTACCAGAAACCGTTTGCTCTGGACTAGTTGATTCTTATGTGGGTTAGACATGGTGAACCAATTACCATTTGTTGTGTGCACAGATCACACACTCAGCTCCAAATCACCATATAGTCCAAAACATATTAAATCCTTGATGCTTGTCATCCAAAACCTGCAAATGTTAGTCCAAAAACAAAGAAACAAGCCACAAAGAACTTATCTCACAATATAAAAGTATATGACTAACATTGCACTCAAAAAGAAAAATTAATTTCCTTGTCGAACCCAAGCCAAAACAGGCTTAGGCTTTCCTCTTGCATCAACATAATTCATTCTTTTCAAAACAACTTTAGCACCATTGGGTTTGATGCATTCACTCCATTGCCCATATTTCCCTTATCAGTGTTTTTATTAACACTAGTACCAATTACTTTGCTAGCAGTTGGAACTGTTGGCTTAGTAGTTGTTACCTTGGGTTTCCAAACTTGGTTTTTCACTACTTCTCTGTGATAAAAGGTTCTATTGCCAATCTTTTGTGCTGGTTTAAAAACTATTTGTGCACCTTGAACTGTTGGCCTTGGGTGGACAGGTCTAATAGGTCTGACAGTTTGAACTGCGGGTCTATCAGTATGAACTTCTCTTGGTCCAGACCTTAAAAGAACTGATCTAGGTATCATCTTAGCAATTGTAGGGTGAGTAGGAGGTCTTGCTGAGTTTACCCTAGGACTTGAATACCTATTTACCCATTTATCACAAAAGGCTGCAAGATGGTCAAAGCTACCACAAGTGTAACAAGCTTTCCTATAGCAGACAAAATTATCACCTAGTTGGTGAGATTTGAGGCCATTCCAATTCCTTTGGTTACCTCTGGGCTTGTTTGTGGTTCTATACATTTCTGCATACCTAACTGTTGGTCTAAAAGGTTTAGCATTTGATCTAGGCCTAACAGTCTCAGTTTTAACCATCTTTGGAACTTTTGGTTCCTTCACCTTAACACTAATAGGCTTAACTTCAGCCTGATTATCCTCATCATCAGAAGTCCAGTCCTCAATGGTTGGAGCATCTGAGTCCTTAGCTGAGGAAACCTTATCCTCAGAAAGTGAGGCATCACTTGCACTCTCATACACAGGTTTATCAACTACATTCTCTTTAGGTTGAGGACCATATTTAAGCTCAGGTAGTTGAAATTCAGGAAGTCCTGTGTGTTCTAGGTCTATGCCTGGTGGTGTTGGAATTCCTCTATAGGGAGGTAGAACTGACTTATAACCTAGGCCTGACTTAGCTTTATTGAGAATCTGACACTCAACAATCTTACTAACACCCTGAGTTGCAAATTCTAGTGTGTCAACAGTCATTTGAATGTTCTGATTTGCTTTCTTAGCCTGTTCCAGCTCATGTTTTAACACACTAATCTCATTTTCTCTAAACATTAAATCTCTCTTAAGGACAGCTACAGTATCACTAAAGGTAGACTCATTTTCCTTAAAGTGTACTATCTGATCTTCTAACACACCTAGAGCTCTTTTATGATTAGCTAAATTAAAAGCAGTTTGGGTTAGCTCTATTCTCTGTGCATCATATCTATTCTTAAGCGTTTCTAGATCTTTTAATGCTACACAAGATTTAGAACACTTAGAAACTTGTACCTCAGAGTCTGAAAATGCCATGAGAGCAATCTCTGTAGATGCTTCTGCTTCTTCCTCTGCAATGTAGCTCCAGTCAAACCCTAACCCATCACTGGCAACCATGGCTTTTGAGCTTGAATCAGTAACCTCCACAACCCTTGACTTGCTTCCATATCCTCTGCTCTTTCCATCTTGTTGTCTTGGCAATCTGCACTCCCTTGAATAGTGACCTTTCTTGTGACAATTAAAGCACTCAATCTTGGACTTGTCATACCCTGCAACATCATTGCTGTTTATGACAATCTTCTTGCCAGTCTTCTTCAAGAATCTTTTAGCTCTTAAGCTGAGAAGAGAGAGCTGCCACTTGATATCCATCTCTTCAATGTCATCTTCATCTATCTCTTGAAGATCTCCATGAGTCAACATAGTACCATTTTGCTGAGTAGTCAAGAAAGTACAATAAGTATCTTCATTCAAAAGTCAACTAGTACTGCTTGAGGTGCTAGCAGTACCAAGGTTTGCACTAGCAGTACCAACTGCTCCAGCAACTTGCACTTCTTCTTCTTGGCTTGAAGTACTGGAAGTTGATACAAAAGCCATATTCCCAGAACTTGAGCTTGATCCAGCAGACTTCTTTACTTCATGTTCAACAATCTTAAAGTTGCTATAAAGATCCATCAGACTCATTGTGTCTATATCTGGCTTGTTTTTCCAGAATACAACATGCATAGCCCATTCTGATGGTAGACTTCTTAGGAATTTTGAGTTGAGATCTTCCTGAGGCATCTCAATTCCTAGAACAGCAAGCTGACTCGCTAATTTTAGAAGCATATTGAACATATGATCTAAAGACTCATTGCTTGTTGCTGTGAAGTTCTCAAACTGTTGCTTGAGAAAGGTCTTCTGAGTTTTCTTGGTGGCTTCATTCCCACCATATCTTGCAACAATAGCTTCAAAAAGGGTTTTAGCACACTTAAATTTGCTAAAATTCAACAACTGATCATTGGGAATAGTCATCAGAAGCAAACTTCTAGCCTTAACATCATTCTTATGCTTTGCCTTCTCTTCAGTAGTCTTTGGCTTTGTCTGCAACTTAGTTTCAGACCTACCCTCAACAACAGTTGTAGTTGCTAGTGTAAAGGAGTTTCCTTCATCAATGATCTCCCAGAGTGCATAATCTTGCACTTGGAAAAACTCTTCAATTCATAGTCTCCACATGTCGAACTCATTAGGTTTAAGCATTGGTAGCTTAGCAGCAATGTTGGTTTAACTTGTAGTTGTCTCCATGTCCATCTTCTTTTTAAACAAATTCGTCTGGATTTTCTAAAACAAAGTATCAACAACCTGTCTCTGATACCACATGACCGGATCTACACACACTCCTTGTTGACTACCAGTCCCCATTGTTTTCTTCAAATGTAAGTCCTGAATATAACATTTGTATTCATCAAAACCTATAAATAGTTTGCTATCTCTAGCAAGTTTATGAACTGATAGGAGGTTTACAGTGTATTCCGGGACATACAACACATCATAAAGTGTTATTTTGTCACTTAGTTTTAAGTTTCCAACCTTTTTTATGAAGGCAGTTGTCCCATTTGGGTGATCTATTTGAAGATTTAGGTCTGAAATGTCAACATTTTGAAGGTTATCAAGAGAAGTAACCATGTGTTGATTTGCACCAGAATCTATAATCCATCATTTATCAGTTTTATATAAATTTTGAAAAAAGTTTCTGAAGTGGAACAAAAGAAAGTACCTGCCATATTAGCTTGCACATTTTTTGCAGGTTTAGAGTTGATCAAATTGAGCAGTTGTTGCATTTGATCAACAGTGAAATGATTATTAGATGAAGTAGGAACTTCAGCAGGTGAGGCAACACTGTTGTTGCTGTTAAAATTATTAGAAGGTTTTTGATTATTGTTATTTGCCCTTTTTTCTTGATGTGATCAAGGTAGCCTACAATTTTGTAGCATATTTCAATTTTGTACCCAGGTGTAACAATTCGCATTTCAGGTTAATTTCTATTCCCGAAATTGTTACTATTCATTTTACTATTTATTTTTTACTATTCACTTTCACTATTCATTTCTGAAATTTTTATTTCATATTCTCGTAAGATAAATTATTTCTATGACAAGATAAAAGTTTGACGCTTGTCGAGTCATTTTCGCAAAAGTTAATAAGAAACTATACGTTTGGTTTAAACGTCGTTTAAACATCCTGCGCATAACGAAAACCAACTGCGCCAATTTTCCTCGCATCAGATTAATGTTTAGAACACTCACAATCAATTAGGGAATTTTTGATATTAAGTCAAAATATTACAAAATAAGCCTCGTGCCATACAAAACTATAATTGCGTTTTAAGCACTTTTACTTATCCGCAACCTTAGCCTTCACCTGCACCATATTTTCTAAGACGATTAGAAGCTTTTATATTTTTGAAAAATTCAACATATTTTCCCTCCTCCTTTGGCTTTAAAATCATTCCTTGATTATATAAATCATTCCTTAATTTTTAAACAATTACGGTTTTAGGTTTAAAGAACGTTTAACACCAACCGACACTAAACTAAGCCTAGCCTAGACATTTTAAGCCTATTAAGTTCATTATAATCCTATTAGAAAAGTTACACTTTACTTTTCTCAGTTTTACGCAACTTTCGTACGTTTTACGTATTTCGTGTTTTAGACTCGCGTTTTCAGTTTTAGCAGGGTTTAAGCAACCCGATGGAACTTATCACTCATTTTATATTTTTATATGGAGTATAATGATAAGTTAAATCATTCCTACAAGTTTCGTATTTTTACGATACTCGGTTTTTCGTTTCGTGACTTAACAACTTACGGTTAACGATTACCAGGACAAAACTGACTCCGTAAAAGCAAGATAATGCATGAAACTTTTCAAGCTTCTCATGAAAGCTTCATGAAGCTTGTCAAGGAAGCCTCCAAGGGCACTTGGCTTAATCCTAGCCATTGATTCCTAAGATGTTTACAAGTATAAAATTATATTTACAAAACTATCCTAAATTTTTCCTATAAATACCAAGCTAAAACACATAGAAAACTTGCACCACACACTCTTATATCTTCAAAGTCCTCAAACCAAAGGCACTTCTCTTATATTTCATAAGAAAGTTTATGAGTTCTTGAGAAGAAACTAGGTTTTGATCTTGTTTTCTTCAAGTTTTCAAGAAAGAGTCGTTATAATCTTCAAATAACTTCAAGTCTCCAAAAAGACTTTGTTATTATCTTCAAATAGCTTCGGGTTTTCAAGAAGGCGTTGTTATAATCTTCAAGTAGCCTCGGGTTTACGAAGATTGCAAATTTCACGTCGAAGCTCCGCTTATATTCCCTTTTTCTATAATACTCAAGCATTCTATATTAAGGTAAGTATTTATATACTTTAAATACTTATGAACTTTTATTTGATTATTTAGTGTTTTATAAACTCTTAATATATCATATAATCAAGTAAGCAAAATATATTTTCTATCGAATACTACAACACTAGGGAGCTTTATGTGAGGGGTTATTTGGGTAAACGGATCGACGAGTTGTGGATTTACGAGTTAAAGTGTCCTGGATCCTCGAACGTTTGCTACATGACCTCTGAATCATGATGGCCCGAACGGTAGTACAAGATATACAAACAAAAACATGTTTCATAAACCATATGCAAGACATATGCATGTACGTCTTTGTATTCTTAGACATTATTCCAACCTAAGTCGCAACATTCTGTCATAGGTTGCTCTTAGAGACTTACGCAACTCGACTACCATTTCATTACTCACTACATAAATCACGGTGAGTTTCGTAGCCCCTACTCTTTTAAATGCTTATTTTATACTCTCTGGGGGAGATACATGCTTAAATTACTTTACTCGTTTATCAAATACATGCTTAACTTTATGATGCAATTATTCAATGATTCAAATCTATATGATACTTTTATTCTTTTATGCTATTTATATGTGATGAGTAGTCTTATTATGTGGTACACTGTTATGTGTAAATCTATTCTTGTGGATTTAAATTCAAAGTCAAAGGAGAGGTATTAATAGTACTAGTATGGGACAATACCCCCACCCTTGTCCAAGATTCGAGACGTTGGGTGACACGTACTATTTGGGATTGTGGTTCCCCGCCTATGGGTCCAAAATGACGCGACCATGGGTGAATATAATCCTGAAATCTAAATCTATGAGCAGTGGGTTGTAAACACACAGGTTGCAAGTCTTGTATGGGCGGGGCTTGGGACTGAGTGGATTTGCAAGGCCTTTGCTGGGAAAATATTTATTCAAATACTTTACATGTTAAACAAACTCTATGAACTCACCAACCTTTGTGTTGACACTTTAGCATGTTTATCTCAGGTCTGTAAGATGATAGCCGTTGCATGGAGCATAGAGTCGCTTGGCATATTTTGAAGACTTACGCTTTTATCATTACCATTCGATATGTTTTAAAACACTTATGTATTGTATTATGGAACTCATGTTTGTAACTCGGAATTTATTAATCGAATGGAAACTTTTCCAAATGTCTCATTTAGAGGTCGTTTTCTATAACTTGTACTTTGTATTATGAAGTAGCACCCCAGTGACACAATCTTTCGCTGCGATATTTTGGGGGTGTTACAGATTGGTATCAGAGACTTGGTTATAGAGAACTAGGTTGCATTTAGGTGCCTAGACTATAACTACTATATACATTGAGACTCTTATCCCTATCGCCTTACATACGTAGAACTTTTCCCATTTATATGCGCACTGTTAAAATGTTATAATATCTGCACCGATAGGGGAAAAATCTCAGAATCTAAATCGAGACATCAAAAGCATGGAGCTCAGTGATAACTGTCTATTTAATTTAATCTTGTGCCAGTTCTTGTTTGATGAGACATGGGATTAAGTTAAATAAAGGTTATCACTTAGCCGCAGAAATTTGATGAGTTCACTCGAGGATTTTTGAAAGATAATCACCCTACTCTTTCACCATTTAAGTAATGTCGAGATATGTGTGCTTGGTGATATGTACACGTGTGAAAGGAAGCAATTATAATTATGGTGGCCAACATAATTATAAATGCGTCACGACCCACGTGGACATATGTAACCATGCTTGCATGAATCGGCGTTGACTCAATTTAGTAACAATTTAAGACTAAGTAGTCTAGAAATTTCCCCCATACCTGATGTCGACAAATGACCTTCCTTGTAGAAATCATGGGACCAAAGAGAGTAACTCGTAGCACTAGCCGAGGTGGTACGACATCAAGGGGTGGAAGGACCGGTGGATGTGGAGGTAGAGGAGATGCCCACGACACCAGTAACCCTAGTAACGATGGTGGAAATCCTGATTTTTCTGCCATTATTGCCCAACAACTACAAAACCTACTTCCCGCTATAGTCACCCAAGTTGGCAATCACATCAACAATTCGGGAAACCATGGAAGCATAAATGACACCACCGATAATGGAGGGAGGAATGGTAATAACAACAACAACAACAACAATAGGACTGGATGTACGTATAAGGAATTTACGGCATGTAAGCCAATTGAGTTTGATGGTAAAGGAGGTGCATTAACATATACACGATGGGTCGAGAAGATGGAGTCTGTAATCGACATCAGTAACTGTGCAATCCATCAAAGGGTGAAATATGTTGCATGCTTGCTATCAGGGAAGGCATTGACATGGTGGAACACGCAGATTCAAGCTAGGGGAAGAGTAGCGGCTGTAGGCATGACATGGGAGGACTTTAAAGCATTGCTGAAATAAGAGTACTGTAGGATAATGAGATGAAAAAGCTGGAAGATGAACTTTATCATCACTCTATGGTAGGGGCTGGTCATGCAGCCTACACAGATCAATTCCATGAACTAGCCAAACTAGTTCCTCATCTGGTTACCCCTGAATCCAAAAGGATTGAGAGGTATATCTATGGCCTTGTTCCTGAGATTCGTGGGACAGTGAAAACAACCGAGCCTTCTACCATTCAAAGTGCAATACTGAGAGCGGGGACCTTAACAGACGAGATGGTTAGGAATGGAGCTTTGAGGAGCAGTGACAAAAGGAAGGGAGCAAGTGAGTCAGACAAGCAAATAGGCACAATGGTTGACAACAAGAAGGCAAGAGGATTTGCGGCAACTATTTCTGGACAGAAACATTATGGAGGTCCACACCCTAAGTGTACTAAATTTTTTTATCATCATCCGAGGTCTAATCGCTGCCGTGAGTGTAAGAACTGCAATCAGTTAGGTCGTTATACGAGTCATTGTAAAGCACCACGAAATGAAGACAACATGAGGAATAATCAAAAGACGTGTTATGAATGCAACAGCCCAAACCACTTCCGAAATACTTGTCCTAAGTTGAATGGAGCACAGAGACAAGTGTTGGAAAACCCGACTCTAGCCGTAATGCTTGAAGAAGGAAACCCAAACCGTGGGAATAATGTTAGTCCACCTCGGGGTCGAGCATACTATTTGGGTGCTAATGAAACCCGCAATGCGTAACGGGTATGTGCCTTATCCTACCATATTATTTTATTCTAGTACAAAAATCTAGCTTTATTCATGCCTCGGTTAAGATAAGAGACCTAGACACATTAAATTCCAGGACGAAATTTCCTTAAGGGGTAGAGACTGTAACAATTCGCATTTCAGGTTAATTTCTATTCCCGAAATTGTTACTATTCATTTTACTATTCATTTTTTACTATTCACTTTCACTATTCATTTCCGAAATTTTTATTTCATATTCTCGTAAGATAAATTATTTCTATGACAAGATAAAAGTTTGACGTTTGTCAAGTCATTTTCGCAAAAGTTATTAAGAAACTATACGTTTGGTTTAAACGCCGTTTAAACATCCTGCGCATAACAAAAACCAACTGCGCCAATTTTCCTCGCATCAGATTAATGTTTAGAACACTCACAATCAATTAGGGAATTTTTGATATTAAGTCAAAATATTACAAAATAAGCCTCGTGCTTTACAAAACTATAATTGCGTTCTAAGCACTTTTACTTATCCGCAACCTTAGCCTTCACCTGCACCATATTTTCTAAGATGATTAGAAGCTTTTATATTTTTGGAAAAGTCAACATATTTTCCCTCCTCCTTTGGCTTTAAAATCATTCCTTGATTATATAAATCATTCCCTAATTTTTAAACAATTACGGTTTTAGGTTTAAAGAACGTTTAACACCAACCGACACTAAACTAAGCCTAGCCTAGACATTTTAAGCCTATTAAGTTCATTATAATCCTATTAGAAAAGTTACATTTTACTTTTCTCAGTTTTACGCAACTTTCGTACGTTTTACGTATTTCGTGTTTTAGACCCGCGTTTTCAGTTTTAGCAGGGTTTAAGCAACCCGATGGAACTTATCACTCATTTTATATTTTTATATGGAGTATAATGATAAGTTAAATCATTCTTACAAGTTTCGTATTTTTACGATACTCGGTTTTTCGTTTCGTGACTTAACAACTTACGGTTAACGATTACCAGGACAAAACTGACTCCGTAAAAGCAAGATAATGCATGAAACTTATCAAGCTTCTCATGAAAGCTTCATGAAGCTTGTCAAGGAAGCCTCCAAGGGCACTTGGCTTGATCCTAGCCATTGATTCCTAAGATGTTTACAAGTGTAAAATTCTATTTACAAAACTATCCTAAATTTTTCCTATAAATACCAAGCTAAAACACATAGAAAACTTGCACCACATACTCTTATATCTTCAAAGTCCTCAAACCAAAGGCACTTCTCTTATATTTCATAAGAAATTTTATGAGTTCTTAAGAAGAAACAAGGTTTTGATCTTATTTTCTTCAAGTTTTCAAGAAAAAGTCGTTATAATCTTCAAATAACTTCAAGTCTCCAAAAAGACTTTGTTATTATCTTCAAATTGCTTCGGGTTTTCAAGAAGGCATTGTTTTAATCTTCAAGTAGCCTCGGGTTTACGAAGATTTCAAATTTCACATCGAAGCTCCGCTCATATTCCCTTTTTCTATAATACTCAAGCATTCTATATTAAGGTAAGTATTTATATACTTTAAATACTTATGAACTTTTATTTGATTATTTAGTGTTTTATAAACTCTTAATATATCATATAATCAAGTAAGCAAAATATATTTTCAATCGAATACTACAACACTAGGGAGCTTTATGTGAGGGGTTATTTGGGTAAACGAATCGACGAGTTGTGGATTTACGAGTTAAAGTGTCCTGGCTCCTCGAACGTTTGCTACATGACCTCTGAATCATGATGGCCCGAACGGTAGTACAAGATATACAAACAAAAACATGTTTCATAAACCATATGCAAGACATATTGTTGGGAATTAAATATTCTTAAGTTAGAGTATAAGAAAATACTTTAAGAAGAAGGTACTGCTGGTTCATGATCAAGGTACTGCTAGTACATCAAGGTACTGCTAGAACAAGAAGGTACTGCTAGTTCAAGTAGAAGGTACTGCTAGTAGAGAATGGTACTGCTGATCAGTGAGTCATAGAGCTGCTACAAGGATAAGATCGAAGAAGATATTATTTGTATGAGTCACTCTTATGCAAAAATAATATCTAGATATATTCTCAGTCAACAAGTTGATGCATGTGCTTGCATTAATTCATTTGAACAACTTGTGAGATATAAACTTCCATACGCTAGCTCGACTTGATCTTTTGTAAGACAAGTGTTGATTAGACTTAAAGTAATATTGTAAGAGATCTCTTGGACTATAAAAGAGATCTTAGATTAGTGATTATGTATATGTGAACTATTACAAACTCATATCTGTTAAGACATAGAACAAACAAAAACATATATCACAAATCTAGAAACATAAGATTCAAGGTCTTTGTAACCCTAGTGATAAACACAAGATCACTCGTATTATTTTGAATAATATTGAATCGTTTAGTGATAAACTTTCTTTGTTCATTGTTAAGTAACAAACATAATTCTTCCATTTCCATAACATACATAACCTTCTAAGTGTGATTAAGTAAATTTCGTGTACTTAATCATATAATCTCAATATATCATTACACACAAAGTATACAAGGTTTAACCACCTTAACCGTGTGTTGAATTCTTCTCAGTTGGTATCAGAGCTCAGGCTGATATAATTGAATTAGAAGAAACAGAAATGGATGCACATGATGCTCAAACAAATGTTGCTGCAAAGTTGCCCATGATCAAACCAAATGAGTTTGAGTTATGGAGGATGAGAATTGAGCAATATTTCATGGTCCAAGATTACACTCTTTGGGATATCATTATATATGGTGATTCTTTTTCACCAAGCTATTCAGATGTTGTCCTAGAAGGTAAAACAATTAGGAAAAGAAATACTGGACCAGTGTCAAATGAAGAGAAGATACTGAAGAGAAATGATCAGAAAGCAAGAAATTTGCTGCTTATGACCATTCCTGGTGAGCAGATGCTATCATTTAACAAGTATCTTGATGCAAAAACTCTTTTTGAAGAGATTTGTGCATATTTTGGTGGTAATGAAACTACCAAAAAGACACAGAAGACACTACTAAAGCAACAATTTGAAAACTTTACTGCTTTTAGTAATGAGTCTCTTGATAAGCTATTCTCAAGATTACACAAGCTTGTCAGTCAGTTGGCTGTGTTGGGTGTTGAGACAGAGAAGGAAGATCTCAACATGAAGTTTTTAAGAAGTCTACCTGATGAGTTCCATACTCATGTTATTGTCTGGATGAACAAACCAGACATTGAAACAATGAAGCTCAATGATTTGTACAACAACTTCAAAATTGTTGAACAAAGTCTTAAAAAATCTGGAATTTATGGTACTAGTTCTGGGAACGTGGCACTTTTGTCATCTCCTAGTATTGGTAAGTCTGAGGAGGTAGAAGAAGTTGAAGGTGTTTCTAATGCTACTCATGGTGGTCCTTCTACTAGTTCACAAAAGACTGTTGCAGGACTTGGTGATCCAGCATTCTATGTATTCATGTCTAGTCAATCTAGTGGTTCTCCTCTAAATCATGAAGACCTTGAGCAGGTTGATGGTGATGATTTAGAAGAGATGGACATCAAATGGCAGGTTGCTTTGCTCAGCATGAGGGCCAAGAAGCATTGGCAGAGAACTGGGAAGCAAATTACCATAAATGGTAATGACACTGCTGGGTTTGACAAGAAGAAAGTGGAGTGTTTCAACTGTCATAGGTTGGGACACTTTGCTAAGGAGTGTAGAAGCCCAAGGAAGCAAGAGAATAGAAACACATGGTATAAGCAAGATAGGAGAAAGGAAGTTACTGTTGAAGAGCCAAAGGCTATGTTGGCTATTGATGGTATTGGTTATGATTGGAGCTCTATGGCTATTGAAGAGGAAGCACCACCAAATGCTGCTCTTATGGCCAATGAATTTGCTCTAATGGCCCATTCTGATTCAGAGGTAAATTCTATTCAAAATTGTACTGAATCATGTCCTAATCTTAAAGCTTATGAAGACCTTAGTAAAAGATTTGATGCTCATAGAGTAGAGCTAATTGATACTCTTTTTAATTTAGCTAATCACAAAAGAGGTCTAGGTGTTGTAGAAAAACAAGTCTTACATTTTAAAAGTAATGAATCTAATTTTACTAATGACATCAATATACTAAAAAATGACATTAAGATCAGAGATGAGTGTATTGTTGAGTTGAATGATTCATTAGCTAAACACAAAAATGAAAGAGAAAAAGTTAAGATATCTGTGGATGTTTTGGCTCATGCCTCAGATGGATTCAATAAGCTTTGGGAAGCTCAAGTAATTGATAAGGTTAATTCTGGTGTTGGATTTAAGTCTGTCCCCCCACCATACAGAGGTGTTCATTCACCTCCAGGTATTGATTTAGCACACACAGGATTAGCTGAGTTTCAAGAACCAATCATGGAATATGGTTCTAAGGCCACTAAGAGTCCTAAGATAGAACAGGTAAGTAAAAGTTTAGATAAAACTTTATCTTATCAGGACAAGGTGTCCTTTGTTAAGAAAGGAGATGCTATAGTTGTTGAAGATTGTACAACTGATAGTGATGATGATGAAGAAGAACAGGTTATGTCTAAACCTATATTGGTTAAGAAAGTAGGAACAAGTGTTCCTAAGATAGTCAATCACAACACTAACAGGCCTAAGTCAAATATTAAGACTGTTAGGAAACCAGTTAGATATTGTGAACAATATAGAACTACAAACAAGCCCAGAGGTAACCAAAGGAATTGGAACAACCTCAAGTCTAACCAATTAGGTGATGACTTTGCTTTTTACAACAAAGCTTGTTATACATGTGGTAGTTTTGACCATCTTGCAGCTTTCTGCAACCAATGGGTAACTGGGTATGAAAACACTAGGGTGAACTACAAAAGGCAAACTCCTCAAACTCACTTTCACTCTAACACTCATAGAACAAAGCCCAGAACAGTCTCAAACAAGTCTGGACCAAAAGGTCCTGATAGACAAAAAGGTCCTGCTAATACAGACAAAAAGGTACTGCCAGTACAAATAAAAGGTACGGGTAGAACAAAAGGTACTGTTAGACCTTTGAGGACTGTTAACCCAAAATCAACAGATAAGGATGCAAAAACAACTTTCATACATGCATCTAAAACTGTTCTAAGGCCCATTCAAACAAAAGCAGTGGTCCACAAACAAATTTGGAGACCAAAGGGTGTGACTTCAAAGCTAGCAGTCACTTCTGCTAAGCATGTTATTCACTCTGCTGCTAAGGGTAATAGGGCAAATGTTGTTAAGGCCTCAGCATGTTGGATTCTTAAATCCAATATTGCATCAACTGTCCTTAAAAGATTAAATTACATTGATGCAAGAGGCAGATCCAAGTCAGTAATGGCTTGGATCCCCAAAGAAAACTAACACTCTTATTTGTGTGCAGGAACATTCAACTGATAAACAAGAAGATCAAGGATACTCAGATAGTGGATGTTCAAGGCATATGACAGGCAACATGTCTTATCTTTCAGACTTTGAAGCTTTCAATGGAGGATATGTTACCTTTGGAGGTGGTTTTCGTGGCAAAATTTCTGGTAAAGGTACAATTAAAACCGGAAATTTAGATTTTGAAGATGTGTACTATGTTCAAGAGCTAAAGTATAATCTTTTTAGTGTTTCACAAATGTGTGACAAAAAGAACAATGTCCTTTTTACTGACACTGAATGTCTTGTTCTATCTAAGGATTTTAAGATGCCTGATGAAAATCAAGTACTTCTTAGAATTCCTAGAAAGGCCAATATGTATAGTGTTGATATGAAGAACATTATTCCTAAAAATGATTTAACTTGTCTTGTTGCAAAAGCCACATTGGATGAATCAATGTTATGGCATAGAAGGCTTGGTTATATTAATTTCAAAACCATAAATAAAATTGTTAAGAATGGTTTGGTAAGAGGTTTACCTCACAAAAGATTTGAAAATGATCAAACATGCATTGCTTGTCTAAAAGGCAAACAACACAAAGCCACTTGTAAGCCCAAGATTTTTAACTCTATCAATCAGTCATTGTTTATGCTTCATATGAACTTATTTGGACCTGTTTCAGTAAGGAGTATGCAACATAAGAAATATTATCTTGTTATAACTGATGACTATAGCAAATTTACATGGGTTTTCTTTTTAGTATCTAAGGATGAAACATCAAGCACTCTTAAGACTTTCATAACAGAAATAGAAAACCTAGTAAGCAAGAAAGTAAAAGTCATTAGGTCTGATAATGGGACAGAATTCAAAAATAGAGTTATGGATGATTTCTGCAAAGAAAAAGGTATTAGGAGAGAATATAGTGTTGCTAGAACACCACAACAGAATGGTGTGGCTGAAAGAAAGAATAGAACACTAATTGAAGCTGCTAGAACAATGTTAGCTGATTCTAAGCTACCTATAATCTTTTGGGCAGAGGCAATTAACACTGCTTGCTATGTTCAAAATAGAGTTTTAGTTGTGCAGCCTCACAATAAGACATCATATGAACTCTTTAATGGTAGAACTCCTGCAATAGGATTTCTTAGACCTTTTGGATGTCATGTGACAATTCTCAATACCTTAGACCATTTAGGAAAATTTGATGGTAAAGCAGATGAAGGTTTCTTAGTTGGATATTCTCTTATTAGCAAAGCTTTTAGAGTCTACAACTTAAGAACTGAGAAAGTACAAGAAGAACTACATGTGGAGTTTCTAGAAAACAAATCCAATGTAGTAGGCCAAGGACCAAAATGGATATTTGATCTTGAGTATCTAACAAATTCTATGAATTATATACCTTTTGTTGCAGAAACTAATAATTTTTCAGGTTCACAAGCAACAAATGAGGCAGAGTTAGAAAAAGGTCAACATGATGGCACAATGCCAATATGGTCAAATTCAGGTGTGGAATCAACTTCAACAAACGATGTATCTTCTTCTAGTAAAGCTAAAAGAGATGTTGAAGATGAGTACAAGAATGATGGAACAAAGGAACAACTCAATATTTCAAATATTGATGGTACTGCTGACACAGAGCAAGGTACTGCTAGTATCTATAAAGGTACTGCTAGTACATTTGGAGGTACGGCTAGTTCATTTGAAGATACTGCTGGTCCTTCAACTTTAAGAGAAGCAGAGTTCCAAGAAGATGAAGTGGATTTGGGTAATCTTCCACCATCTTATCAAGTTCCTTCTACACCACACACAAGAATTCACAAAGTTCACTCCCTGGATAATGTGATTGGAGATGTACAATCTGGTGTAAAGACAAGAAGACAATTGGTCTCTTCAGACCAACAAGGGATTCTTGATGCTCTTTATGCTTCAAAACAACATGAGGTTTCAAACTCTTGTTTATTTGTATGTTTTCTCTCTCAAAAGGAACCAAAGAACATTCTTACAGCCCTAGATGATTCAAGCTGGGTAGAGGCTATGCAAGAAGAGCTTCTTCAGTTCAAGATTCAAAAGGTTTGGGTGCTAGTTGATTTACCTAGAAATGAAAAGGTGATTGGCACTAGATGGGTTTTTAAGAACAAAAGGGATGAAAGAGGGATAGTTATTAGAAATAAGGCTAGATTAGTAGCCCAAGGGTACACACAAGAAGAAGGGATAAATTATGATGAAGTTTATGCTCCAGTAGCAAGGATTGAGGCAATTAGGCTGTTTCTAGCTTATGCTTCATTTTTAGGCTTCACAGTCTACCAAATGGATGTCAAGAGTGCATTTTTATATGGTACAATTGGAGCAGAGGTGTATGTTTCACAACCCCCAGGCTTCATTGACCCTGACCATCCAAACAAAGTGTACAGAGTAATGAAAGCTCTATATGGCCTACATCAGGCACCAAGAGCTTGGTATGCAACACTTGCTTCCTATTTATTAGAAAATGGATTTCAAAGAGGAAAGATTGATCAGACACTTTTCATCAAACAGCACAAGAAGGATCTTCTGTTAGTACAGGTGTATGTGGATGACATTATCTTTGGATCTACAAGGAAGGAAATGTGTTTAGAATTCGAGAAGCTTATGCATGATAAGTTTCAGATGAGTTCTATGGGAGAACTCACATTCTTTTTGGGTTTGCAAATTAAACAATCATCTGAAGGCATTTTTATCTCTCAAGATAAATATGTTGCAGAAATTCTTAGAAAGTTTCAATTTGCTGATTCAAAAATGGCAAGCACACCAATGGACTCAGAGAAGCACCTTCTGAAAGATGAAGATGGAGAGAATGTAGATGTACACACTTACAGATCTATGATAGGCTCTTTGATGTATCTTACATCATCTAGACCTGACATCATGTTCCCTGTTTGTGTTTGTGCAAGATTTCAAGTAACTCCAAAGGTTTCTCATTTAACTGCAGTCAAGAGAATTTTTAGATATCTCAAAGGACAACCAAGGTTGGGTATATGGTATTCTAGAGACTCTCCTTTTGACTTAGTAGCATTTTCGGATAGTGATTATGCTGGTGCTAGCTTGAACAGAAAGTCAACAACTGGAGGATGTCAATTCCTTGGATGTAGACTTGTCTCATGGCAGTGTAAGAAGCAAACAAGTATGGCAAATTCAACAACTGAAGCTGAATATATAGCTGCTGCAAGTTGCTGTGCTCAAGTCTTATGGCTTCAAAACCAACTTCTTGACTATGGGTACAATTTCTTAAACAATGTTATTCATATTGATAATAGTAGTACAATTTGTATTATTAAAAATCCAGTGCAACATTCTAAAACAAAACACATTGAAATTAGACATCACTTTATTAGAGATTGCAATGAGAAAAGATTAATTCAAGTAATGAAAATTGCTTCAGAATATAATTTTGCAGATCTACTTACAAAAGCTTTTGATGTTGGAAGATTTGAGTACTTAGTAGCAAGTATTGGAATGCTTAATCTTTAAATTTTTCAAATGATGTGTTTATGTACATAAATTTTTGTTGGTACTGCTGGATTTATAAGGTACTGCTAATATATCAAAAATGTAAATTGTGTTATTCATACAGTTGGTTCTATGCTTATTTTAATGCAAGACAAGTACTTTGTACATTGTTCTTTTGGTTTTAGACTAACTATTTCAGGTATGAATATGTGAACACAAAAGAGATTTCAAGTGAAATGGGAGCAGAATGCTTATCCAATTGCTAACATAGTAGGTTTATGATGGACTGAGTTTAGGAATTTAACTCCTTAAAACTTCTTTCTTGAAACCTAGTTATGATATTTCACATTGAATTGATGACTTAGTTGATCAGATAGTAACTGATGCAACTCACTTTCTATCATTTTATACTTTCAAGTATAATGAGTAAGTCTAAGGACATCTGATAGAAAGAACAGCTAGTAAAAGTGAATCTAACACTTGTGTTAGAGGTAACAATTACTATGAGCTGGAAACCCTGTCAAGAAAATCTTTTGAATAGATTTATCTTTACACAGGTAGTTATTTATAACTGAAAAATATTGGTTCTCACACAACCAGAGGTTGCTTTAAACCGAAATTTTGATTAGGTCTCTGTTACACACTTAATCCTTTCAAAATGGTTGGAAGCAGTATGATTTTTTTCAATTCTAAAATCATGAACATACTGCTAAGTCAAATAATTTCTTAAACAAGGATTTTCAAGAGATTCACAAAAACCATCCATTGATGGACCATGAATCAAAATGTCCACTGATTCACCTCTTATAGGAGTTAACACACCTAGAAGTGATGAGGACAGCAACTTAAACTTTTAAGGAATTGATGGCTTCATGTACAATATTGTCTGACAACAAGTTCACATTGATAGATCAGTCAAAGGTACATAGTGAGATCTTCCAAACAAGGGGAGGATGAAACAAAAGTTATTTGCTTCAGGGGAGGTTACAATCTCAGGGAAGGAAATAATTGCCCAGAAAAGGAAGAATAATCCAATAGAAGGAAGGAGAAGATAAGAGCATACAAGATGATGACATAGAGGTTGAAAATGACAAGAATAGATCATATATCTAGAAGGGATGAAGCATTCCTAAAGGAGAAAGTTCTATCTAGATCAAACGAAGGAAAGTTTCAATTCAGTTCATTATGTTTGTTTATCACTTGCAAAGGCATGCTGATAGATGATTTCACTTGTTGAAATCATTGCCTCTTACAATTCCTCCATCCAAGGAAATAGCACCATCTTTTGGTACAATGTTTTGATATTGCTGAAGTCAAAGAAGAACAAAGCAGATCAGTTCAGAATAAGAAGAATAGTTCAGATTCATGAAGTGTTTGAAAGATCTTCTCAAGTCCTCATTTAATTCAGAAAACATGTTTGAAATGATTCACATGTTTAGGGGAGGATTGTTGGGAATTAAATATTCTGAAGTTAGAGTATAAGAAAATACTTTAAGAAGAAGGTACTGCTGGTTCATGATCAAGGTACTGCTAGTACATCAAGGTACTGCTAGAACAAGAAGGTACTGCTAGTTCAAGTAGAAGGTACTGCTAGTAGAGAATGGTACTGCTGATCAGTGAGTCATAAAGCTGCTACAAGGATAAGATTGAAGAAGATATTATTTGTATGAGTCACTCTTATGCAAAAATAATATCTAGATATATTCTCAGTCAACAAGTTGATGCATGTGCTTGCATTAATTCATTTGAACAACTTGTGAGATATAAACTTCCATACGCTAGCTCAACTTGATCTTTTGTAAGACAAGTGTTGATTAGACTTAAAGTAATATTGTAAGAGATCTCTTGGACTATAAAAGAGATCTTAGATTAGTGATTATGTATATGTGAACTATTACAAACTCATATCTGTTAAGACATAGAACAAACAAAAACATATATCACAAATCTAGAAACATAAGATTCAAGGTCTTTGTAACCCTAGTGATAAACACAAGATCACTCGTATTATTTTGAATAATATTGAATCGTTTAGTGATAAACTTTCTTTGTTCATTGTTAAGTAACAAACATAATTCTTCCATTTCCATAACATACATAACCTTCTAAGTGTGATTAAGTAAATTCCGCGTACTTAATCATATAATCTCAATATATCATTACACACAAAGTATACAAGGTTTAACCACCTTAACCGTGTGTCAAATTCCTCTCACATATGCATGTACGTCTTTGTATTCTTAGACATTATTCCAACCTAAGTCGCAACATTCTATTATAGGTTGCTCTTAGAGACTTACGCAACTCGACTACCATTTTTTTACTCACTACATAAATCACGGTGAGTTTCGTAGCCCCTACTCTTTTAAATGCTTATTTTATACTCTCTAGGGGAGATACATGCTTAAATTACGTTACTCGTTTATCAAATACATGCTTAACTTTATGATGCAATTATTCAATGATTCAAATCTATATGATACTTTTATTCTTTTATGCTATTTATATGTGATGAGTAGTCTTATTATGTGGTACACTGTTATGTGTAAATCTATTCTTGTGGATTTAAATTCAAAGTCAAAGGAGAGGTATTAATAGTACTAGTATGGGACAATACCCCCACCCTTGTCAAAGATTCGAGACGTTGGGTGACACGTACTATTTGGGATTGTGGTTCCCCGCCTATGGGTCCAAAATAACGTGACCATGGGTGAATATAATCCTGAAATCTAAATCTATGAGCAGTGGGTTGTAAACACACAGGTTGCAAATCTTGTATGGGCGGGGCTTGGGACTGAGTGGATTTGCAAGGCCTTTGCTGGGAAAATATTTATTCAAATACTTTACATGTTAAACAAACTCTATGAACTCACCAACCTTTGTGTTGACACTTTAGCATGTTTATCTCAGGTCTGTAAGATGATAGCCGTTGCATGGAGCATAGAGTCGCTTAGCATATTTTAAAGACTTACGCTTTTATCATTACCATTCGATGTGTTTTAAAAAACTTATGTATTGTATTATGGAACTCATGTTTGTAACTCGGAATTTATTAATCGAATGAAAACTTTTCAAAACGTCTCATTTAGAGGTCGTTTTCTATAACTTCTACTTTGTATTATGAAGTAGCACCCCAGTGACACAATCTTCCGCTGCGATATTTTAGGGGTGTTAAACCAGGAAGACCACAATTAGGATTGGTGCAGACCACATTAGGGTTTTTGTTGGTTTGATTTTTTCTGTTAAAATTAATGTTACTAGAGCTTCTAGCGGCAAAGACAGAAACTTAAGGTTTATTTCCAGTGGAAGAAGAGGAGGAGCCTCTGTGAGATTCTTCCTTGGAGATGACAGAAAAAGTTTTCTTTACGTTAGGGATTGGGTCCCTCGTTAAAAGACTGCTTCGAATGGGTTGATAGACATCATCAAGGCCCATGAGAAACTGCATAAGTTTTATAAGATCTGAGTGAGTTTTGAAAGCCTTTTAAGCATCACAAGAGCATGCCGAAAGTTTGGTACTAGCATCAAATTGTCTCCATGTAGGACCGAAAATATACATGATTTATATGGTTCGGGAGGTCTAGGTTGATCAAAGTATATGAAAGGCTTCATCTTTCTAGTGAGAGAAAGAGTAGAGAGAGTGTGAAGAAAAAGGGTTTTATTAATACTAATGAATATTACACAATTTTCCACACCCCTCATAGAGAGTCATGAGGGGTATTTATAGGCTCATTACATTACAAGTTTGCCACTTAAACAATAGTAGTCCCTGTGGGTACTACTTACTACGAATCTAGTCCAATTCACTTGTGTGACGTTATCTTTATAAATAAGCTAGGCTAACAATCTCCCTCCAAGATATCGTCACACGTGAATGGTTACAATGAGACCTATAAATACATACACAAAGTAAATTACAATAATAATAAACAATGTTGGCGTTATTGAAGTGCAGAGTCTCTGTAGTCTAGATACTGAGATGGACTTTAAGTTCTCTCTTCCGACGATCTCGGCATTTGATCCTTGTAGCTCTGAACTTCAACTGTAATGGTCTAGTTAGGTTATTACTCCCTCCTAACTAGTGAGCCTCTTTCTTATATCTACTCCCTCCTGAATCGACAACTCTCTTTTATAAGATCTTTTTAGTCTTCAAACACGCAGCGGAGAAAGTAGACACTAAAGTATAGCACTATGGTTGTCGTTTGGGGAGCATCATAACAACATACCTCATAAACTATTGCATCCAAGTTGGTAATAAGCCTCGATGAACACATTATTGGTGCCTCTTCGGTTCCAGATTAAGCACAGTTCCCTCTGCCAACCAAATAACTAAAGACGAAACACTACTTCTTTCTTCGTGTACTTCTCCCTCCTGATGGTTGCGAGTTATCAGAATCATCATAATGTTGTGTACACGCCGTAGATTACCTTTTACTTGATGCATTATTAAAGCCATAACAACCCGTTTAAGCATAATTTCATGAGATTATGTCGAAAAAATATTCTCAATACACTTCTCTCAAACCAACCTTTAAATGAACCTCCTTTTAATTCACTGGCTACTAGTAATGACTACATATGGAGACAACCCGATATGACCAAATTGAAAAAGAAGTAAACACCCCAACTTTTTGACTTAATGCTTGTACTAATGCGCCTTTTGAACAATCCACAACTTTGTGTGACACTTAGTACTACAATGTAACTCCTTTAAGTGATAGCTATACATTGTGAGCACTACAACGTAACTCCTTACATTAGTTATAACTAGATTGTCAAGTCTTAATCACTATGAAAAAATGCCAGACAATTTATCTTGAGACCAACAACATATCTCAAAGATAAATAAGTACCCGTGAAATGTCACTTCAATAATCAAATCAATAATACCGTACCAAAAACCCCGTAGTCATTTTTGTTAAACATAACAATTCTAGCCGTGAAATTTGTATCCCCGTGAAAATTTGTAATACCAAAATACCCTCTTAATACCGAATGTTATTAATATAATTATATCTAAAAATAAACTCAGATACTATTGATAGTTCCATGTATGCGTGCGATCCATCAGCCCAAATCAAATGAAATAACCAATCCATCGTTCATAAGCCCAACTGAAAAGATATGATCCGATCCAATGCAGTGTTTAATACACGGTTTGATACATTATAACTAACCCTAATCCCTTATTTCACTCAAACTTAAAAACATACATCTTAAATTATCCGCCCCCATCAGTATATGCTCCTCTCACCTCCATCTTCTTCTCTTACCAATCTCAGTCAACACCATCCATTCATCTCCACATAGCCAACATCAAATCTCTTTATCACTTACAAAATCGAAATAAGCAACAATTAAACATGGTTTCTTTCTATTATCTCTCTGATCCGTATGGTCAATCCGAACATCAACATACTCCGATCTTTCTGCTTCTTCTTTTGAGAACACGAGCTCCACAAATTGCTCTAAGATCTTGTGAAAGAGGTCTCGGGTAGGTGTTGTTTGTTTTGCTTTTCGTTTTTGTTTAAAACCGAACCAAGAAAATGATGCTAACAACGTTGTTATAAATATTTTCTTTTTGTGTTTCGGATATTAAGGAAGCAAGACTTCCAAAAGGATCGATGATGATATTGTTCAACAAAAAAAAAATCTCAAAAAGATTGGTGAAAAAGTTGAAAAAACATAGATCTGTTGTTTTTGTTTTAATCGAATCTTGTTTGAAGTTTGAAGGTGGGATAATGTTGTTAGACTGATAGATTGAAGGAGATGGTTTAAGATAGTTTGGGATTTGAAGTTATTGTTGTAGTTGGAGTCAGATTATGGATCTGTTGTAATCTTCTTTGTCAATTATTTCATCCATTAAAACATGCGGGCTGATGATGTTATAGACTGAGGTCACAAATGAGTCTGGTATTTGGTTGTGGTCGTTGTCTTCTTCTTCATCTTAATTCTTTTTCTTTTTCAAATTTTGATAACTGGTTATAGACACCAATTACGACAACCAAACTGCAATTGCGATGACATTGACTTTTTTACCTGTCCAATTGCGATAATTAAGTCCAATTCCGACAGGTTCAATTTCAACGAGTCCAATTGTGACGGGTCAATAGCGACGAGTAAATTGCGACGATTAAGTCCAATTCCGACGGGTCTTATCGAATTTCTTTACAAGAAATCGATTCCAATTCCGATGAACAAGGGTCTGTCAAAATTACTTTACAAGCAATTTCGATAAAAGAGGGTTTTGTCTTTTTTGACTATCAATTCCGATGACTTTTCCAACCATAAATTCCGACCACCCTTTTTCAGACCATTCTTCCGACCAGTTTCTGTCAAAATTACTTTACAAGCAATTTCAATAAAAGAGGGTTTTGACTTTTTTGACCATCAATTCCGATGACTTTTCCGACCATAAATTCTGACCACCCTTTTTTAGACCATTCTTCCGACCAATTTCCGACCAGTATTTGACCACAAGATTCACGGTTATAGGATAAAATAAGTCACAAATAAATCAGTTAACATATAAAAAACTGCTAAGTGGACATTGAGACACAAAAAATAACAGTTTTCAATCTCATGACTTATTTATGACCATTTTGATACACCAAATCTTTTATAAAACTGTTATCATAAAAAGATAGAAAAAAATTTCCATATCTAAAAAAAGGTGATGTATAACAGCTTCAATAAGAGGTACGAATCCACACAAATCAACAAAAAGAACACCATAGCTCTGATGCCAATTGTAGGACCGAAAATATGTATGATTTATGTGGTTCGAGAGGTCTAGGTTGATCAAAGTATATGAAAGGCTTCATCTTTCTAGTGAGAGAAAGAGTAGAGAAAGGGTGAAGAAAAAGGATTTTATTAATACTAATGAATATTACACAATTTCCCACACCCCTCATGGAGAGTCATGAGGGGTATTTATAGGCTCATTACATTACAAGTTTGCCACTTAAACAATAGTAGTCCCTGCAGGCACTACTTACTACGAATCTAGTCCAATTCACTTGTGTGACGTTATCTTTATAAATAAGCGAGGCTAACACTCCATAAACCATTTAAAGTGTGATAATAATCTGAGACAGGAGTCCGATTCTGTTTTAGAGATTTTATTTGGTGGTGAAGATTAAAGGTTTCAACTCCATTAAGTTTGTCATAGGTTTCTTTTAATTCATCCCAAACTTCTTAGGGACTAGTTGAAAAGCACTGACCAAGATAGAGATCTTGAGAGATGGATCCAAGGAACCAAGAAAGGACAACAGAGTTGCATCAGTCCCATCGATTTGCTAAAGACTTTTTGGTTGGTCTTTTACATTTACCATTTATAAAACCTATTTTCTTTTTAGTAGAAAGAGCGAGTGTCATTGCACAGCTCTAGTCTTGATAAGTTTCTGTTCCTTTAATCTTTAGGTTTATGAAATTTTGGATGATGGAATCATTTGGATGAAGATAAAGATCATCACCATATATCAACTTACTTGCCTCACTGGCACTAGAGACACCAGCACCGTTGGGCGGAGTGGCATCATCATCTCCGGGCATGATCACAAGCTACAATGCACAACTAGTTAAGGGAAGTGAAAGGCACAGCCTTCAGTCAAAATTCACTTCAGATAAGCACTTAGTCAAGCAATGCGTACAATAATAATGCCCAAACAAGATAAATTAGACACACAAGCTCCATAGAATACGATAAAGATGAGAATTTTTTATTTTATTTTTTTGTTTAGCTTGTTTTTTTTTCTTTTTTTTTTATTTTGATAATGAAATATACAGAGACAAAATAAAAATAAAAAACCAGAGAGAGAACAAGCAACGGTAATCAATCAAGCAAATAACATGCTATGAGCAATTGTCCTGATTTTACCAAGATCAGGTAAGTGTGAGATCAGACCTTGTCGCAGCGAAAAGAGATAGATGAACTATAATGAGAGTAAAAACCCCCAAAAAATTAGGGTTTAATTAAGAAACCTTATTAACCGAAATTACCATAATCCAGTCAATTAAAGCACTCCTTGATTGATTTAACCTTAAATCAATCAGTTATAACCGTCAATGAAGAAACCCCCAATTTTTCCGAAACCTAAATTCCAATTTTGAAATTCCAGATCTCGAATCACCGGTGATCAAAAGATAGTAATCAAAGCGTAGGCTCTGGTACCATGTAGAAATACACAGAAATACAAATCTTAACCAGATCAATTGATCCAGAAGATATAAATACCACAAGAACACAATACTTGTAACCGAATGATTTTATTATATTCGAATGATTGCAACTGCACAATGATTATCAATGAGACAATCAAAGTTTTATTACACAAATGAGAATCAACTTATTATTTGGATTACAGGGAAACTGCAAGAGAATGAAGCAGACACTGAATATGTTTATTTGTGTCGTGGTATCCCAGACCCTAGACAAGGGTTTAGATATATAGCAATAAGCCTTCACCCTTGGCCCTCCTTCTTGTCAAAGATACAAAACCAGCCCCTGTCTTTATTACTTTGGCTATCCAGCTTTTATTCAAGAATCCATTGTCCTAGTTTAGCCCCTGCAACACTAATCATGCCATAAGAATAGATATATAACAATAAAACTTAAACTGTAAAATCTATAAAATTTAACAGTAACAAGATAACGTGTGATTTTTAGTTTTAAATTTATTTCCTTATCTTTACAAGAAATACAAACACTCTCGGGCAGTGTACCCGATCCCGTATAGTATAGACTTACTAAGACCAAGTCCTTCACAAAAGAGAGAGAATTCTTTTGTTATAAGCAAATTATGAAAACAGTAAATATGGGGTGTTATGTTTTATATCCAAATGACCGATATTTTAAGAAAATAAATAAACAAAACAATAAAGAAAATAACGAGTAAATTAGATTAAATGAAAATCAATAAGAGAGAAATTGTGTTCACTTAATTATTCCCCTAGTAACCTAACAACGTGATATGCATGTGCAATGTCTAACCAGGCTCCTAATCAGTGGCTCTGATATAGTGTAGGTCTAGTAATTAACTACCTTTATGTTGGGCCAAAATTTGACCCAATTGTTCCCGACAAGTATTTGAACAAAAAAGAGCTAGAGTTACTCACTGAAGAAATAGTGAGTGTGTTACTCGCTGAAGAATCAGTGAGTGTCTTACTCACTGAATAATCAATTAATAGTTTACTCCCTGATAAGAAGTAAGTGAGTGTTGTATAAAGCTTTTTCAACAATAAGCTTCAGAGATGCCGAAGACCAACTAAAGAAACACTTTATCTCACTGATGTGGTATCAGTGAGTAAAGTACCTGAGCTACAAAAAACATCAAAGGCACTGAGACAAACATGATATTTGACAAAGTCTCCCTGACTTTGAATACTCTATCTCTAAAACAAACATGAAATACATGTAGGAACTTTTTGGGAGGAAAGGTAAAAGCAACTACAATAAAGTCAAACAAGTATGAGGAGTTGGTATAAAGGGAACAGTTGTCAACAATATTCTCTAAAGTATGGTTGTTGCATTTTCAAGAATAGAAGCATTTTATAGAAGATGTAATTTTGTACTAGATGCATGACGCGTCTCAACAACCCCACGTGTTACCCTCGTATCCCAACCTATATAATAAAATGTTTAATAGAGAGATAGATAGTGATTCTACACACAAAAATAATACAAATGTATTATAGTGATAGGCTCCTCATCTCCTTGAATCATTAGTTAATATTAAAATGTACGTGGCTTGGTTAATCATACCTCCTAACCTTTTAAGATTATCTTCTCGACAAAACTGATCATTTTTAACTTTAATTTATTTTTGTCTTCTAGAGGATTTTTTTACTGAATATAAGTTAAGGGGTGTTTGGATTAGCTTAATTAACGGGCTTATCGGCTTATTGAGATTTAAAAAGCCAATACGCTCCCTTTTTTCAACTTACTATAGTTTATCATCTTGAAATTATGGCTTATTCAAGTCTATGAGTTCAAAGTGATTAGCTCAAAAAAGTGACCTTATCATATTTTATCAAATTTTAATAAGGTGATAATCTCGTTAAACATGCTTATCCAAACACCTACTAAGAAAAAAACTACGGTGTTTTGTGAAATAGCGATGAAATTAACATAAATTAGATCTAAAAAGTACAATATGTCACTTTCCGAGTAATCTTATCATTCACCTTAAAAGATGGTGTTGTAGATCTCTGAAATATGAATGAAGTGTATCTACTGCTGATTGTAACATATATGCAGTTAACAATACAATGGACAGTACTTCAAAAGATGGTGTCCTGGATACAGTAATGCAGGACATGGTTCGGGTGTGTGAACTTGCTGATATGCTTACCAAAATACTACTGCCTATCGGAATACCGATATGGAGTTTCTTTTTGACATGTGGAGAAAAACTAAAGAAAAAGGCCATTCATCTCGTCATGAAGCATTATTTAAGATGATATGGAAAACATCCTTACTTGCTTCTGGACAATGCCGAATTCCTGGCGCATATGCTTTTGAAAAATTGAATAACCAGCAGCAAGAAGTCATCTCAGGAAATTGTGAAGAACAATTGAAGAAGTTAAGGATGATACAACGAAATGCTCCTCGGGAAAATGCTATCATATCTTGTTTGGAAAGTTTTAGGAAAAGCATAGACCGAACAACCTCTGTTTCTTCTGCTGATCGGTTTTCTCATCGTTTGGAGATGTTGATAAAGACTCAACAAGTTTTCTATATGGAATTAGCTCGTCATTTGAAAAGGTTTAGGAACACGCGAGTACTAGAAGAAGAAAATCAAGGCTCGAGTAATGTTGGTAATTATTGAATTAGTGATTCCTTTATCATAGCTTTTTTTTCATTTGTATTACATGATTAGGATATTTTTATAGTCATTTCACATATGTTTGGTTATTTAGGTTCTGTTATGTTCTTTTCTCATTTGAAACTTGCTTTGGTTGTCATAAGTTCATAAAAATGTATTTGGACTTATTAGTTACTAAATAGACACCCGTTACATGTACTACCAAATCGGATATTTTATTAACTTGTTTTAATACACTGTTATTATAGTACATTAACGAAATCAGATATAAACGACATCAAGACATCGATATTCTAAAAAAGAAAAGAAATGACATGAATCTCATATCAAAAGAGACAAAACCTGGATTCATATCATAAGAAGAAAAGGCAACAACAAACTTGCAGATTTATGTGTCAAAGAGTTAAAAAGACTACCCAAAAAAGGTCGTCACACTACTATTAAATAGAAAAAGTACATCACCAATACTGTTCATAGTGAAATCAACTGAAACACAAAAGTGACAAAACTAATATTGTACTAAATACGTTTGGAAACAAAAACAAGAAAAGAAACTGGTAGACTAACGTACAATTAATCGAATTTATCAAAATATACAAATGATCGACATCAAAAAAAACAAAGATGAATAGTCATTTGCTTTACTTTTTTTGAGGACTTTTTCCATGATCAGCAACAAAATACACAAATGACTGCTAGTTTAATCTTTAGAGGAAGAGGAGGCGGCGGATTCTTGAGGATAGTCTGATCCATCATCTGCTGGTGGAAACATGATGTTTTCAAATTCACGAGCGAAGTCATCTTGGACTTGACTGTTGAAATATGTTATGAGCTGCAAGCTTATGGAATGGTATGTTTAGTCAAGGGACTGAATGTGTCATTTCTCACTAATGTTTGAATGTTTAGCTGCTTGTGACAGGTTTTGATTTCTACAAGGGTTGAAGTGTAACATGCTCTTATATAAGCTGGAACCCAGCCCTAGCCGCATCATTCAGTCATTATCTCTCTCATAAAAAAGGGTTTCTCTCAAGTTGTTGGTGCAGTATTCATGGTCTTTAGTCATTGATCATCTTGATCAGTTTGGTTAGTCTATTTGTGTAGTTTTGAGAGTATTGTAGTGAGGTTAATTGTATCTGATTCATTGTAGTGAGATAGATAGAATCCTTCTGAAGGGGGCTATCTTTTTTACTTTGTATTTGTTTGGTGAGCACACGCTTTGTAGACTCATCTTCTTGACTATTAGTAATAAAAGATTTCACCAAGGGTTGGTTAGTTGGGTGACTTTGAGGTGTTGTGATTGTGTTTCGGGTTCAAGATCCGTAGTTTTAACATGGTATCAGAGCCAGGTTTTGATCTCCGTTGGTTCTTGATATTAGGTTTTCTAGGGTTTGGTCTCAAATTTGGGGGTTTCTTGATTGGAGTGCAATTGGGCTCAATTAAGGCTGTTTTCTTAACGGCCTTAGTGTTAATCGTTGATTTTATGGTGATTCTTGGATTTGTCAGTTAGGGTTTCTTGAAACCCTAATTTGTAAATTTGGGGATCTTGGTTCTGGTGGCTTCATGTGGTGTTATTGGAGTTCTTTCTTGGTTATTAACACTCTTGACTAAGTGAATCAAGAGTGTTGGTGATCTGTTCTATCCGCTGCATTTCTTCATAGCACTGTAAGGGTTATCTTTTTCCTTTAATTCTTTGAGTACTTTAGTTGTAACACTACAAACTCTGTGGGTAACATCTTGACCTGCCTCCTTGAGATGTACAGAAACCTGCTTTTCCCACAGACAGGTGTTAAACTGGGTACTTTAGTTGAATTGGGTGTGAGTGATAGTTTAGTTTTATTCTTCTTGTTATTGGTAGTTCTTTGTTGTTGCTATTTGTTTTATTGTTTGGTTATTTGTCTTGATTGTTGTTGTTTGTCTACTTTGGTCTGTTTCTCTGTTTGTGTCTTAGTTGTTTTGTCTACTTGGTTGTTATTATGGCTGATGTTCTAATTAGTAGCTTGGATGTTGGTAATCCATTGTATTTGCATTCTAGTGATAGTTCTAATGTGCCTTTTGTTCACTTTAAACTTACTGGGTCTGATAATTACAAAATGTGGTCTACTGCTATGAAAATTGCTTTAAAAGGGAAAAATAAAATGGGATTTGTTGATGGTACTTGTGTCAAACCTTTTACTAGCCATGTCTTATCTCAGCAATGGGAAAGATGCAATGCCATTGTTCTTGGCTGGATTCTTGGGTCTTTATCCCCTGAGTTGTACATAGGGCAGGTTTACTCAGAAATTGCTTCTGAGATTTGGGATGAGTTAGAAGAAACCTATGATAAGATTGATGGTTCTGTTATTTTTAATGTGATTCACAAAATTAATAATCTAAAACAAGGTGACTTATCTGTGCTTGATTATTATCATAAGTTAAATTCTCTTTGGAGAGAATTTGACACCTTGACTTTGTTACCTGTTTGTACATGTGCTGCTCATGAAGGTGTATTGAAACATAATCAGCTTATCAAACTTATGCAATTCTTAATGGGTTTAAATGATGTGTATCAACCAATTAGTAGTAATATCTTGGCTAGGAACCCTTTACCAAATGTTAAAGAAGCCTTTAATGTTGTTTCTAGGGAGGAGTCTCATAGAGGACTCCATCCTGGCTCTGGTTCTAGCAGCAAGGTCCAACCAGCTGCTTTTGTTGTTAAGACCAATAATAACACTGATTCTAATAACTTTGTTAAAATATTATAATAGTGGTAATAGGGGCCCTAATCCTAACCTAGTTTGCAAACACTGTGGTCTGATTGGTCATACTATTGAGAGATGTTATGAGTTAAATGGTTATCCTCCTGGTTTCAAAAGAAACCCTAATCTGTCTAAACAATCTGCTGCTGTCAAAAAGTTTAATGGTAATGCAGATGTGTCTCAACCCTCTACTTCTTCTGGTTCTATGTCTGGGTCTTTCACTAATGATCAAATAATGAAACTCTTGAGCCTCATTAATGAAAAACCCTCTGCTAATGTGTCTGCAAGTATGGCAAGTATAACTCCTAGTTTCTTCAATAATAATGTGATGTTTAACTTACATTTTGAAAAGTTTTTCTGTGCTAAAACTGGTTCTGTGAGTTATAATGTTACTTTAGGATGGATTATTGATTCTGGTGCTAATCAGCATATGACAGATTCCACTAAAAATATGTTTAATGTTGTTGACATCTCTAGTCCTAGGTTAACTGTAGGGCATCCTAATGGAACTGTAGCTAAAATTTCTGCTATTGGTAGTCTTAGATTAACTACTGTTGTTGTCTTGTTTGATGTTCTGGTTGTTCCTAAGTATAATGCTAGTCTATTTTCTGTTAATAAGATGATTAAAGATTGTAAATTCTTTGTTGGTTTTGATGAGCATAAGTGTTATATTCAGGATTTGAAACTAGGCAAGATTGTGGGGACTGGTAGTGAGTCTGGTGGTCTCTACTTGTTTGATGAAACTAATTGTGGTGAGTCTAGTCTTGGTATGAGTAATTCTGTGTTTGTTTGTCATGTTTCTAATAAGTTATGGCACCAAAGGCTTGGTCACCCTGCTAACCAAGTCTTGTCTATTTTGGGTAATAAAATTGGTTTTAAAAAGGTGGATCATAGGTCTCCTTGTGATGTGTGTCACAAGGCTACACAAACTAGAGAGCCATTTCCGTTAAGTGATCATAAAACTGAATCTGTTAGGGATCCGGTTCATTGTGATGTTTAGGGTCCCTATAGAGTTACTAGTAGAGATGGTTTTAAATATTTTTTGACTTTAGTTGATGATTTTAGTAGAGCGGTTTGGGTATTCTTACTAAAATCTAAGAGTGACGTTGCTGATTATATTGTGAGTTTTATAAAACTCATCTTTACATAGTTTAACAAGAAAATTAAGATAATAAAATCAGATAATGGAACTGAGTTTGTCAATAATCAATTATCTAAACTGTTTAATGATTTAGGTATGATCCATCAAACTTCTTGTGCCTATACTCCTCAGCAAAATGGGGTTGCTGAGAGGAAACATAGACACCTTCTTAATGTTGCTAGGAGTCTTATGTTTCAGGGAGGGATTTCCCCTATCTATGTGGCCTAAATGTGTTCTAACTGCTGTATACTTGATTAACAGGCTTCCCTCCTCTGTCTTATCTGGTGCTTCCCCTTATTTTTTAGTTTATGGCAAGGATTCTAGTCTCTCTCATATCAGATCTTTTGGATGTTTGTGTTATTCTACTATTTTAAACTCAAATGATAAGTTTAGTTCTAAATCTAAAAAATGTGACTTAATTGGTTTTTCTAGTGTAAAAAAGGCTTATAAACTGTATGGTTTGGAAAGTAAGTCTATCTTTTTTGCAAGAGATGTAAGGTTCTATGAAACTGTGTTCCCTTTCAAAATGAAGTCTATAAATATATCAAATGAATATGAAAATGTTTTTGACAAATCAGAACTAAACTTTGATGAAAGTAGAGTAAATAGTTTAAACTTTTTTGACATCCATGGGTCTGAAAGTCCCAATGATGAAGAGGGGGACCCTTCTAATGTGGAAAGTAGTGTGATGGTACCTCCAGATGACTGTGTTAACACAGTTAATGATGGAGGTGCAACCACTGCAACATAGATAGATGATACTATCACCTCTGAGGGCACTAAAAATGTTTTCAATGGTGAGGATCATGTTATTCAAATGGATGCATCAAATTTGAGGAGGTTTAGTAGACAAAGGAGTCAGCCTGCTAGGTTTAATGACTTTGTTGTTGGAAGTAATGTAAAGTATGGTCTTGAGAAATATGTTTCTTATTCTAATCTGTCTAGGGTGAATATGTGTTTTTCTACCACATTAAATAAGTCTTGTGAGCCTAAGACTCTTGCTGAAGCTTCTGAAAATCCTAAGTGGATAGAAGCTATGAATTTAGAAATGGAAGCATTACATAGGAACAAGACTTATGAGTTATGTGAATTGCCTGAGGGTAAGACTGCTATAGGTTGTAAGTGGCTTTGGAAACTTAAATACAAGTCATCTGGTGATATTGATAGATATAAAGCTAGACTTGTTGCTAAAGGCTTTAATCAAAGAGAAGGAATTGATTATGAGGAAGCATTTAGTCCTATTGTAAAAATGGTCACTGTGAGGTGCTTAATTGCTATATCTGTTTATAATAAATGGCATTTGTTTCAACTAGATGTTAATAATGCTTTCTTATATGGTGACTTGTATGAGGATGTTTATATGCAATTGCCTCCTCGTTATTATGATAAAAGTGAAACCAGGGTTTGTAAGTTGAATAAGTCCCTTTATGGGTTAAAAGAGGCTCCAAGGCAGTGGAATGAAAAACTTACCACTGCTTTGATTGAAAATGGTTTTAAACAAAGTGTTAGTGATTATTCTTTATACACTAAGAATAAAAGTGGAGTTTTCTTGGCTTTATTGGTCTATGTTGATGATATTGTCATCACTGGTAATAATCTGGATGAAATTGAGAAGTTTAAAAGGTTTCTCAACTCTAAATTCATGATCAAGGATCTTGGTTCTCTCAAATATTTCTTGGGTATTGAAGTTATAGATGACAATGTTGGTCTTTGTCTGTCTCAAAGAAAGTATTGTTTAGATTTGTTACATGAGTATGGGTTGTTGGCATGTAAGCCTGCTGCTACTCCTATGCAGCAGAATGTTGTATTGAGCCATGTTGAGACAGAAACTAATAAGTTTTTGTCTAATATGACTGAGTATCAAAAACTGGTTGGGAAGTTGATATACTTGTCTGTTACTAGACCTGACATTTCTTATGTTGTTCATTGCTTGAGTCAGCATATGCATGCTCCTCTTAATTCTCATTTTATTGCTGCTCTTAGAGTGTTGAGGTATTTGAAACAGGCTCCTGGTACAGGTATTCAGTTTAAGTATGGTAATAGGCTGAGTTTGTATGCTTTTTCAGATGCAGACTGGGCTAAATGTCCAGTTTCTAGGAAATCTGCTTCAGATTTTTGTGTTTATTTTTGTAATAATTTGATTTCCTGGAAAAGTAAAAAATAGGCAACTATTTCAAGGTCATCAGCTGAAGCTGAGTATAGATGTCTTGCATCTACTACTTGTGAGCTTGTTTGGATTATTAAGATTTTAAAGGATCTTGGAATAGATGACCTGTTACCTGTAAATTTGTTTTGTGATAGCAGTTCTGCTATTCAAATAGCTGCTAACCCAGTATTTCATGAGAAAACTAAACACTTTGAAATAGATTTGCATTTAGTTAGGGAGAAAGTAGCTTCTGGGGTTATTAAAACTTTGAAAGTTGCTTCTGCCAATAATGTTGCAGACATATTTACAAAAGGGTTGAGTATTTCTCAACATAAGCAGTTATGTAATAAACTTGGTTTGGTTGATATGTTCAAGCCATAAGCTTGAGAGGGGGTGTTGAAATATGTTATGAGGTGCAAGCTTATGGAATGGTATGTTTAGTCAAGGGACTGAATGTGTCATTTCTCACTAATGTTTGAATGTTTAGCTGCTTGTGACAGGTTTTGATTTCTACAAGGGTTGAAGTGTAACATGCTCTTATATAAGCTGGAACCCAGCCCTAGCCGCATCATTCAGTCATTATCTCTCTCATAAAAAAAGGTTTCTCTCAAGTTGTTGGTGCAGTATTCATGGTATTTAGTCATTGATCATCTTGATCAGTTTGGTTAGTGTGTTTGTGTAGTTTTGAGAGTATTATAGTGAGGTTGATTGTATTTGATTCATTGTAGTGAGATAGATAGAATCCTTCTGAAGTGGGCTATATTTTTTACTTTATATTTGTTTAGTGAGCACACGCTTTGTAGACTCATCTTTTTGACTATTAGTAATAAAAGATTTCACCAAAGGGTGGTTGGTTGGGTGACTTTGAGGTGTTGTGATTGTGTTTCTGGTTCAAGATCCATAGTTTCATTGACGTATACTTTCTTGAACAACCGAATCATCAATACCATTAAGGTCACCATCTACTTTAATATAAAGCGACTGAAATCCAGTTGTAATCTCATACAGTAATGCGAGACTAATCATCTCATCGACACGATTTCTATACCGAGAAACCCTTTGAAGAAGTGTTGAAGACTTTTCGGTAACCGAGAGATGTTCTTCTTCTATCTTCCCATTAATCTTGTTGAGAAGCGAATCAAATACATCTTTAAACTTGTTACCCTCTCCACGAAATGTGCAGGAACGTATTTTGAACGCAATCTTTAATGCATTAAACGCGGTAACTGCTAACGAGTGATAAAGTCTAATCATATTATCAATAGCATTCTTCGTCTTTTTATTATTACCATCTTCATCACTAGACGATGATGATGATGAATACACGATAATATTTTCCATTATTGACTGTTTTTAGAATGAAAACCCGACTCAAAAATCAAAAGAAATTTATTTCTTGAATGAAAACACCAAGAACCCACAATATGAAAACAATGAAAACCCGACTCGGAGTAGTTCTTTGTAACACCCCCAGAAATCGGGTCCAGCGAAAGCATACATGTCGCTGGGGTGCTACTCAATTGGTATCACAACACAAGTACAAAGAACGGTTTTTACCTCAATCATTTTGAATGAAATTCATTAGCAAAAGTGTTAAATTTACATTGTTAAAAGTAGTGCGGAAATAGGCCCTTAAAACAAGTAAAATGGTCCCCAAATGAATATCAGAGTCTTCTATGACCATGTCATGCCCTGCCAAGAGCCTCCAATAGTATGCTATTGCTTTATACCTGAAAATACATGCTCAAGTGTCAACACGAGGTTGGTGAGTTCATAGAGTTTAGTGTAAAATGTAAAACGTTTGAATGAAGCTTTCCCAGCAAAGGCATTGTAAATCCACCCAGTTCCAAGCCCTGCCCATACAAGACTTGCAACCTGTGTGTTTACAACCCACTGCTAAATAATATCTGGTTTATGTGTACGTCAAATGATTTATGGACCACAAATGTTAAATGGACAATATTCTCCCAATATATATAAAGTTACTGTTGTATTGAGTTCATGACACCGAAGCCTTAAGATTTCTAGTTCTAGTTCCTGTCCGTTCGACATACCAGTCAAGTGGGGAAACCACCTGGAGTTTCTAGTTTTTTGGTAAGCATCCGTTCGACATACCAGTCAAGTAGGGAAACCACCCGGACATACAAAGTTTCTGGTAGATGTCCACCTAGGACATCCAAGGTTTCTCAGATAGTTATACGTCCGTTTAACATACCAGCCAAATGGGGTAACCACCCAAATGGGGAGTTCAATCCCAATAGATCTATTCATAATATTCGCGCTTAACGGGTCATAACATAGGCAATCGATGGTTTAGTGTACTTGTGTCCAAATGAGTTAATCGAGTGTGTAACAAGTAAACACATATTACTTTCGAGTACAAATCAAGGTTTTCAACCAAATAGTAATGCTTGAGAAAACATGTAACCACTGTGAAAAATCCCACGTTATAATAAACTATCTCTCAGAATACTTATCCTTTTCTACGTGTAAATTTTTTATTATTATTATTTGTTATCTGATTATGAATGTTAACTTATGTGACATAAATTATATTCCAAATAAACGTGCTTGCAACCAAATCTCAATTGATTTAGTATCTTTGACCTAAAACTTTATGAGATCCCATTTACCACTTTACGTTAATTCGTTAACGTACATTTAAAACTAAACGTTTCTTATTTAATAAGAGTTTTTATGAAACCCTAAACTACCATAGCAACATATAAAAATAACGAAACCCTAAAAACACTAAAATACAATTTATTTGAATAATGTACAAGTTACTAAAGCACAGAAACCCTAATTCCACTATAACTCCTGGTAAAGCCCTAATTTCACAAAACTATTATTATAGGTAATAAATTCACAAACCCTAATTAATATTTTTATAAAATATATAAGTACAAGTCTTCTAAGCCAAAGTACAAGTCATTAATTCATAAAAACTAATTAATAATAAAACCTTATATAAAACTTAATAATAATTATTTTAAAGGCATAAATTGTAATAATTTCACATATTAATTTTTAAAATAAGTTTATTAATTTATAAAATAAATATACAAACCGTCAAACCCATAGTACAACCCTCTAATGCACAAGAACATAAAAATCCATTTAATTACCTTAAAACCTTAATAAAAATTATATAAAAATTATATAAATTAAGTAATTATTAAAATTATATTTTCTTATTTCCTAAACCCTAGTACAACCTTCTTAACCCTAAAGTAAAACTACCCATTGCACAAAACCATTTTTCCTTTTGAATATGTAGCTCGATACATATATAAGTAACACATAAAACCCTAAAAATTTGTTTCTAAAGATCCTTAAACCCTAGGAACCCTAACTACACTTTAAACCCTAAAGCCTAGTGTACTACTCCTTCAAGCATGGGACGAACCAAACTTTTCCAAAACCCCTAGCCTAGTTCAAATCCCACAAGACACAAACCAAAAACACATTTTACTTAAACCTTAAGGATCCACATGGAAGAACCCTAATCTACCACACCACTCCCCTTCTAGAAATGCATTACATGTAAGGCTTATAACCTTCCACACCATCTTTCCCTCCTCCTACCCATGTGGCGCCCTAATTAACCTCACACCTCACCAAACTCTTACTCACTCACTCCAATGGAAACCCTAGAAACCCTTGGAAGAAATAAAAGTCACCAAAACCCACTTCATCACCCTCAAACCCATCAAACCAAATCCCACAGCCCCCATACTCCTAAATTTATGTCACCACAACCTATAATCAAGTTCAAGAACATCACTAGGAATCCAAGAAGAAAGATAGGAGCCTTGGTGATCAAGTTTCAAAACCCTAAGTTCCATAAAACTCCATACGACACATATTCTTCTAGGTAAGTTTCCAACTCTTTTCATTTTGTTTTATAAACTCTAAATGACTCTAATAACATAAATAAACAAGCCCTAATATAGATTAAATACTAAAACCAAAAGTTATACATATTTTTCTTTCTTTTTTCTTTTTGGCCGAAACAAACCCAAACACACCCTTAATAATATATTTTTTTTTTATTACAATATGTTAAGAAAAAGTTCAAACAAACCTAAAATACACCTAATATACTCTAAAACCTAACATAGAAACCCTAGGATCCAAAACCAAAATTTTCTTTTTCTTTTTCATCCTAGTCGACATAAACAAACACCCTTTCTATGTGTTTTATAAGTCTAAACTACCTAATAATAACTAGAAACCTTCTAAACATGTTAAAGATACTAAGTGTAATCAAATATTCCTAGTTTGTAAGTGTTAAAATCAAAAACGAGATCATTCTTGGACATTTAAAAGCTATCGAGACAGCAACAGACCTTGGGTTTGCAAGCTCTATTTTGACCATTAAGCGGAGTCTAAAAATTCTAGATTTTTGTACAAACTTAGACCACTTAGTTATCTAACTATAGGAAAAATAATGAAGTCATTTGGTTAAGAAATAAACGAAATATGGCTATCTTTCGTCACGTGTTTTCTTCCTCGACAAACAGCTCAAACGCACCCTTTTAAATTTTATTACGAGCTCGTGAGCTCGAATCACATGCTGAATTTTTGTAAAAATTAAGTTTAAGAACTGATAAATAAGTTTACAAAAGAGTCGTAACAAGTTTTGCCTATTTCCATAAGAAACAACACGTTTATATGAATTTAGGACGTCGCGTGTAACGCAATAGGAGTCTCAAGGGTATTTTTTGTCAAAACTCAAACTAAAATTATAAAAAGGACTTGATATGTTGTCTACATAGACCCTAGGGGTAAAAAGTGTCATTTTTGAAACTGGAGGGGTAAAAATTGTAATTTTGTGAAAGTTGAGGGGTAAAACTTGTCATTTTACAAAAGTTCAAGGGTAAAAGTTGTCAGCATATAAAACTATAGAGGCTAATGTGTAACTTTCTCTATAATAATTATTATAATTAAATTATTAGTATTAATATTATTATTATTATTATTATTATTATTATTATTATTATTATTATTATTATTATTATTATTATTCTTATTATTATTATTAATAAGACTTAAACTAAATTACGTTTTCTTCGATAACGAACACACGAAGTATTTAATTAACGAACAAACGGAACAAAAACATAAAAATGAGGAATAAGATAAAATCTTATAACTTTTGAAGAGACTTCATGTTGTCTCAAAAATTTAACAACCAAAACATTACGAAACGAACATTGGAAACTTATATATATTTAAAAACAATTACTGAAACTTGACATAACCAACCCAGGTTGCAAGCCGGAGACGTTTATCAACTTTGTTTAACTTTGTTTTCCATCCAGACTGATCAGGTGAGTTCATAGTCCCACTTTTTATATATGTTTTTCTAAATTTGTGGGGAGATACATGCTACAAACCTGAACATAAGTATTTTCTGTATGTTTTCCTGATTAATATTGCCTAAGACACCTTATTTGTGTTAGCCGGATAGATATACTTTGTGCTAGCCGGATTGATATCCAAATACACCTTATTCACCCATTTGTGTTAGCCGGATCGATAGTCTTTGTGCTAGCCGGATTGATAGCCAAATATACCATTACTTATATCATTTTATGATATCACCCACACACACCGTTAACGTTTGAGTTCATGAGACTTAGAGCAATATATAACTAACTATGATATTACTGATTTACTTTCTATTTAGCTTATGTTCGAACCGATTATAACTTTAAACACTATGGATTCACTCAACCTTTGTGTTGACTTTTTAAGCATGTTTATCTCAGGTAACTGGAAGTACGCTTTGGCACGGAGTGGCATGGACTTTCTTCTTATAAAAAGAGTGTCTGTTTTGTTATCATTCAACGAATAATGTATCATTTATAACGTATTTCGAAAACTCCCGCTGGGACCTCTATATGTAACTCTGATTTAAATAAATGAATGATAACAATTTATTTAAAACGTCTCTTTTCGAGTCGTTTTCTATTATCATGACTGCGAACCTTGAAGTAACACCCCAACCTATATTTCCGCTGCGAATATCAAAAACGGGGGTGTTACAGATTGGTATCAGAGCTCATGGTTATAGAGAACCAAATGTTTTCAAACATTGGACTATAACCGCTTTTCACAAAAACTTAACCAAAAGTCCTCCGTGCCACAACGCCACTGAAACGTTACTTATATATGTTTATTTCTAATTATTTAGCTACATAGTAAGATGTTTATAATTACCGGATGGTTACAGAATCCTGATTTCCCCTACCCATTCTATTCCTCTTATGTCGGACTCAGATATTGAAAAATATCACGACAGTACCGGACATCATGATAATACCTACATCCTCATCACCACTACCACGTCCACTTTCCTACATATATACCGTCAGTTCCTACGTCTTTACCACCTCCACTATCATCTATAAGTTTCTATTTCCCCCATCTGTCCCATTTGAACTTAGTGAAGAAATAAGGATCATTATCGCCCGATATCATGCTTTACCCCGATCACCTACTCCCGACATCCCTACTCCGCCACGAGTATTAGAGGTGGGTGAAATTCCGCAATCAGCACAGGAACGACAACCGACTATTTCCACCCTGCTGACGTGATTAGAACGGCAAGAAGAACAGATCGAGACTGCTTAGGTCATCCTGACAAGCTGCCTCTAGAATGCATCGAAGGTATAAAATATAGAGTTGAAGATTTAAGAGACAATGAAGCAGAAGATGTAAAACCCAAAAATTTAAAAGCATGGTAAAAGACAAAAATGCCCCTATGAATTTAAAAATTTAATAAAAGGTTTATAAAGTACCGAATCAATCCCGAACTTCTGGAGATGGACAAGATATGATACCAAATAATTTTGACAACTACATTTAATATTTCTACGAAGTGCAAAATACCCAAAATACCCCTTATGGATAGGTTTGAAATTAATTCCATTATACATGTACAGTTAATTAATTTAAATAGCAAATAAATTCCAAAGTTATAAAATTCTGGATTTGGTCAATATGGACCGAGTTTTTGGGCTTTTCCCCTCCTCCTAAGGCTCGGCCTAATTACTTTTTTTTATTTAACAATGCATTGCTTTCCTCCAAAACCCTAATAACACAATAACAGCCGACAAATTCCTTCAACTCATTCTTCCTTATTGTACCGAATATCACCTTTCCTTCTCACACATAAAGAAACCCTAAAAACAACTAAAGTCGGCTGCATAAGTTAGATACAAATCGAGTGGTGCCAAGGTAATTCGAAGGAGGTTTTAGAAGGGCTGAGCAGGGTGTTGTGATCGCGTATTGTAGCAGGTTCAAGGGTAGTTTGATCGTGATTATATTCTGTTCGAATAGGGCATTGGGTTGGTTCGATCAAGGTGTTCTTGTTGGGTCGATTCTAGTTCTTTTGTCCCCGTTTTGCCCTTCCAATTCGACACCAAGGTATCCCCTTTAATCTCGTTCTCCTCTCGTCATGGTCACATGAAATAAAAATTATTTTTGTAACCTAAAACTATAACTAGATCGACCTGAATAATTGAATAAAAGTCGCAAGAAACAGTGATAATATAAGTCGATATATAAGGTCTATTCTGGACTTTTAAAATCTGATTTTGCTACTTGAAAAATTGGACATTTATTGTACGTAAAGTAATGAACTAGTGTTTATATATATGGTGACTTAAACCTGGAAAGAAACCTAGACAGTTAAAGGTGGGAGTACATAATTATTTAACGTAAATAAAACATTTGATACATGAGTTGTTTGGACTCCTTATCTATGGGATATAGCGTGTAAGTATGTGCATGGTTGTCTTGGCTTCGCTAGGTCATGATTCAGTCTCGTTAAAGCGTGTGGTGGTCTCATTTAAACTGTCGTCGCATGGGTTGGTGTCGTGTATATGTCGTTATTTCATGTGTGTTTGTCGTGTGTCATGTGGCGGTAAATTGTGTGTCGGACCAAGGCTGTTTTGGACTGTATTTTGATAAGTCGATTTGGGTAAATATGTCGTGTTCATATGGGTGTCGACCTATCTTTATTTTGGAAGGAGAACCTGTTTTAACATAAGTAATAAAGATGGAACGTGCATGGCTATAACGTGGACTAAAGGATAAATCGTGTGGGGTTTGTGCTCAGTATTAAAACAGAACAAAAGAAGGTCACGGTTGGGTTTTGGCGTCGCATGGGTAAAATGAGTTTTTAAATCTCAATGCTTCCTCAAATATAAGTTGTCTCGACTTTTTAAATCAATCACAAGCTATGATGTATTTTTCTCTCATTAACTCTATGATTGTCTCGCTTGTTTGGCTGTCTAATGGTTTATTGTTGTGTGAGTTATTGGTCAATCAAGAAAGTCTAAATAAAATGTTACCAACTGATTTAAAATGGTGTCGAGTTGGATGGTAGTGAACAAGTAAATTGTTGGAACGTTTGGGTCGTGTGAAGGGGTACGTATTATGATAGTAGAGTGCATGTTGGTTGTGTCATGGGGAGGAATTAAACAAAGAAAACGTTTGTGAATGTAAGTGTGTCTCGACATTGTGTGAGTTAACGTATGGTAGTGTTTAGTTGCGATTTTAATTGAAATCGGTAATACGTTAATATAACTTATGAAGACGGCGAAGTCCTAAATCGGTCATTATGAAATTTATTTACATTTTAAAACCTAAAGTAAACATTTGATATATATAAACCTTAACCTTTGATAAATTACGCATGTAACCCTAAACTTTACTAAATTGACACCATAAACCTTAAACTACTATTTTGTCATCATTAAACCTTTAAGTTTATTAAATGGTCATTGATAACTCTAAAGTATAAAGTTACTAAATATGGCAAGTTACTAAGAATAGAAAGAAGTCCTAAATGTGTAATCTGATTTAACTATAAGCTAATAAGTAACACATGATCCCTAATTCAGGTAGATTCTCAGAGGAGGGAGTGACTTTTGTTCTTATGATCATTTCATTTTCGTTCATTTGCTAAGGTACAGATATTCTGACCTTTCTTTTAAGGTTTCTCATGATCTCTCTCGTATTCTGAATCCATTAGTTTCTGATTCGATTGCTATGATTTCCCTTTGCTTGAACCGCCCCAGTTGAGTTCCATTTGATATGAATTCTGATCTGAAGCTATGCTATGAAAACCTTTTCTAATTATATCTTGAAAATGTTTTGAGGAAAAACTATTTTAAAAGGGTGTTTATAAATGAGGCAAAACCATTTTATATAAATGTTACTAACTTTTATGAAGGCTATTTTGGAAGACTAATTTTTATGAAAAACCGTTTTGAAAGAATATTTATGAGAATTACTTTAAAGAATCGTTTTATTAAAGGCACAAATAAAGGATTGTTTAAAATGGACTTTGATGGAAGTTTTAAAATGAACTTTTGAGATGAACCTTGATTATGATTATGAGTTATGATTCAGCTAAGATTTCCCAGGCCATTTCTATATTTCCTTGTGTATGAACCTTTTTATATGACGTTGAGATGCATTTCTGATATATGACTTTGAGATGACCTTGAGATATGACTCTTAGTTTGATACCCGAGCCACCTTTCTGTTTCCTAGCCAGGAAGGTAACCTGGCCGTGTCTGTGATGCACCACTGGCATGACTCCTGTGTGGGGGAGTGATTTCTCACGCCGTCCCCTTTTATATTATGATATGGCCATGATGACTTTGAGTATGACTTTGAGATTGACTTTGAGTGGGGGCGTATGGATTGCAATCCTAGGCATGTATGTTTAGTGGATTTAACTATGACTTTGAGTATGACTTTGAGGTGACTGGTGCTTGTGTGCATTACACGCCTTTCACATTTCTGGGAGCTAGCTACTCCACCCCTTTTGATACATGAGGCCACCCCTCATATTATCTGGTTGCCTGAGAGGTATCCCCTCTGATTGTGAGACTATGATTTTGAGATGTGACTTTGAGATTATGACTTTGAGTTTCTGGGCTCGTGGTAGATGACTATCCTACTCTTCTCTTATTATCCATTTATTCCTTTTATACCTTATGACATTCCCATTGCCCATATTATATTTCTGTTTCGTTATTCTTTGCTTTGTATATGTATCTGTTCACTGAGCTTTTTAAGCTCAGCCGCACGTTTTCTTTTCATGTGCGGCAGGTAATAAGCAGGACGACGGGTTTGGGTATGAGTGAAGAGACTTTTGGACTTAGAAGACTTTGATAAGTGTTCTGAAGTAGAGATCATTAGAAAGAGTTGCTTTTGCAGACGTAGTGTTTAGTTTTGTTTCCGTTGTAACCATGTAAATTTCAGAACTTCATTTGTAACCTTTGAGAATTTCTGTATTATTTGAAATGTATGCTTTGTTTGATCTGATGTGAAACCATTAGTGTGACATCTTTACCCTTATTGGGTTGGGGTGTTAAGAGACAATGAAGCAGAAGATGGACGAGAATCGTGAGAAGGCAGAGAACCGTCATGAGCAGCTGAGACGAGAAATACCTATGACGAATTGAAGATGTTAGAAGAGAAGAAATGAAGAAGAAAAATGAAGAACTGACGACAGCTCAGACGAAGATCACTATTTTGGAGAAAATAGTGGGAGATATGCAAGATAGATATTAAGAGTAAATATATATCCTCGTCAGCATGATCGTCAAACTGAAAAGTTGACTCGGAAGAGTTTCTGGTAGCCACTCAATCAGATTTATATCTGTCAGCTTTTGTACTATATCTTGGCCATGAGATATGTAGCATAAATATGACGCTTGTACTAATTTTGTTGTATTTTGCTGTGCATGGTATCGGTTGATGTGGACCAGTGATGATCATCTTACATACACGTATGATAGTATTTGGACATGTTATGACCTTATGATTATCATAAGTTTTACCTTGATAATCTAACATGTACAAAATATAAACGTATGTTTTATTGTGGTGTTAATAGAAATATGCCTCGCACTTCCCCCGAACCACCCATGTCCCAAGCTGCTATCCGAAAGCTTGTTGCAGACAGTGTTGCTGCAGCACTAGAGAGTCAAGCAGCAGAATTTGCTCGTACTGGAAGCACTAGCCGACCCAATGGAGAAAGTGAGCCAGCTAATACTCGCAAGTGTACTTACAAAGACTTCATAAACTGTCAACCAACTTTCTTTAAGGGAACAGAAGGAGCCACTGAATTAGCTCGTTGGTTTGAACGTACAGAAGTAGTCTTTGTAAGGAGCGGTTGTACTAATGACTGCA